>CM022303.1:694480956-695080956 GCA_011799875.1 Thinopyrum elongatum
ATGTCATACAAAAAAACCCCAAAGTACCCCCACTTTATGCCTTTCCACAAAAGAATAAAGATAAAAGGGGTGCCATGTGGAGCTCCACCATGCTTGGCCGGCCACACCCTTGGGGGACCCCCCCAAGGGGGCTTCCTTAGTGCCTAAGGCATTCTAGAAGCCTTTTGGGAAATTCCCAAAAGGTGCTTTCCATAAAATTCCCAAAAAGCACTTTCACTATTCACGACGACATTTTTCAGCGTCCGTTCGAACTGAAAATATTTATGTGGGCTTAGAACATTTCTAGTACCCACTAAAATAATTTTCAATGCGTTCTGGAACAATTCCAGTTTAGTGATTTCATCTGCGAAAAGCATCTGAAGCGGTTTCGGCAGCCCCGGAACATTTCCGGTTTTTCTTCCAGAAAATTCCCAGAAGTTTCCAGAATGATTCTGGTATCCTCCAAGAATTATCAGGCATGTGCCGAAAACATTTTGACTTAATGGTATCCCCTGAAACAACTTTTCAGTTTCACCGGAACTCATCCGGTGACCTCTCTCTGCGGAACTTTTCCGCTGTCCGAAACTTTCCAGTGTCCGAAACTTTTTCGGTGATTTTCTCTCAGACTCCCTGTCTATTATTCAGCAGATAGATGACCCTTAAGCGTGTGACCCTATAGGTTCGGTGAAGTATAGACATGACACGGAACCCCTTCCGATCAATGATCAACATCGGAGCCGTGGACACCCATATTGACCCCTATACCCACACGAATGAATATTCGAGTGAACCTCCAGTTGCCGTGTGCTATTCCTGTTGCTTCGTGATATGTTACAAATACCCGAGGTGAGACATGTTGGCATTCCCGTGGATCAACACTTGTCCACTATGCTAGTTACCTCGTTACCGGTATTGTTCTCTTTTCTCGTTACCATGTTCCGGCATCCCCGTGATCAAATCACAAAGTGTCTGGCCAGACGATGATGGATACCGTAACACCGAGAGGGCCCAGAGATGTCTCTCCATCGCCGGAGGAGCAAATCCCAATCTTGAGCTATCAAGTTACTTGACACACTTTTCCATGAACCCGTAAGCCGCCGTAATAGCCACCCATTTACGGATGACGTTTAACAAACCCCAAAGTTCATGAAGCAAGCATGAAGAAACTCGATACTCTCATGGTCTAAGGAATCATGCAAACATTAACCATCTCTGTGTTGTTAACCATTAACTTGTGACGAAAGAATCTCATAGCATAACATCAAATTAGGTCGATTCAACACAAATGTTCTGCTAACAATTGTGCCCTCAAAATTGCCGGCATAGTCATGCCCATGATCAGGAAAACAGGATCATCATGCAATACTTGAGACAGTCATAGAGGCTTGACTAGGAATACATTTTACCGTTTATTATCCCACACGTGCACATGAGTTTCCCTCCAAGCCTCGTTTTATTTGTAGACTCGAGAATCATTGCAGTTATAGCATGGAACATAAACCTAATTATGAACAGGGAGATAATCAATAACATTTATTATTACCTCTAGGGCATATCTCCTACATAGACAGTGTTAATAATTAATTGCACTGAGAATTAAACAAGTTAATTCAACAGTGCACTCCAACTCAAATCAATATCTCTCATAATTGATTGCGAGTGATACAAGACCCGCATTTCCATTCAACTCCATTGAACGAGATGAACACTGATGGCGCGAACTTCAATCGGTAGGCAAACTTGCCGATCACATCTCTATGTGACTCTTGTTCATCTTTCGATGGGCGTGTTCCGAGCTCAGGGAGATCCTTCCAGAACGTCAAGACAACCAAGTGATCTTGCTGCGAGGTCTCAACTCACCCGCCTCACACATCCCTAATCGTTCGTACCCAGGGAGATCCTGTGATACCCCGAAAAGTTAGGTGCCGTGACGGTGCTACACATGGGAGAACACTAACTACTTGATATTTTTGTGAGAGATCACCCTAATAAAAAAGCGACTACCGCGCAATCAAGAAGGGTGCATCATAAGGGATAAACATCTCAGGCAATTCATAATAGCATCATATGGTATAGCCCTTTCTGACGGAGAAGTCTTGTATTTCTTCGTCTTCGGCATTCGCGTCGGTGTTCACCTTCGCGAAGATTGCCACCACCTTGTCGATGCACCAGATAATATTGCTATCTCTATAGCTAATAAAATAATGCATTACAACAAGGTTGACACACAGGTCATTTAAAGTGCAATCATATGGCTCCAGCCATCATGCCGAATCATGACACGCAGGTCATGTTAATTAATTTACATCATATGGTCATCTCATACATAATCAAATTATTATGAGCACTGCTATACCACATCATATGCACATGCAAACCCTCCTGGAAAACCAAGTTAGACGCCTCTAATTGGTTCGTGCAAAAACTTGTTTTTCGTGGCTTCTAAGGTTTCGAAACAAACTGAAGCTACCAACGTCCATCATCAAGTATGATAATTCAAGTCGCTAGATTAACTTTCCAGGGTGTATGAAAACCGAGATAATAAAATCTCGAGCCCTATACTAAACTTCGTCATACGCATGACCCCCGTGCAGATCATATCTGCATTTCCCTTTCGTCTGCGAAATTTCATCTTTCTTTTTAACTACGGTGGAATTCAATGAACTGTTAGCACTTCTTTGATCAATCAGGATCGCGGATTGCCAGAACATTGAAACTCCACCACACTGTTATCAAGATCAGAAATATGCAAATTCTAGGGAAGCAACAAGAACATCGGGTAACAGATTTCATCTGCTACCTGCACAAATAATTTTCACTAATAGAACTCATCTACTACCTCATTATATTGTGCAACACCCATACATCTCCATGTATTCTAGATCGCAACTTGCATCTGCGCATAGCACGGCTCTTGATGCCATTGTAGGGTAACGCAGCAGAAAACAAAAATTTCCGACCTACGCACCAGCCCAGGACCACTATGGAGACTGCATATAAGGTTTGATCATTTTCGTTACCGACTCGTAGCGCAGCGGAAGTAGAGTCGATGACGATCGGCGGTGCAGATCCCCGCAGCTAGGATTTACAACCTCCCAACCGCGAGGATGTATCCCCTCGTCTTCCCTTCAGACAGCCCTCCGGGAGGCGGTCGAACAGTCCCCCGGACGGTGTCGCGGACAGCCCTTCGGGAGGACCTTCGAAACTCGAACGGTCACTCGGGCAGCCATTCGGGAGGACTCACAGAACTAGGACCGTCACTTGGACAGCCCTTCGGGAGGCACTCTCGAACAGCCCCTCGGGCACTAAGATCGAAACTACGACCTCTCTACAGAGTTGCACACATACGGTGTCATCTATCCGGCAGGGCTTCGCCGTCCAGAACTAGTTCCCACCTGAACCCAGACAACCTTTCGGCTCTACGAAACTCTTTTCGTGGGAGGGAGAGAGAAGCCAGATCATTGCATGTCACTTGTATGTGAGAAGGGATGAAGGATTGAGCAGCCCCCTCTCCTCCTTATATAGGAAAACCAAGGGGTAGGATGGGCATTCAAGAAATACCAAAATACCCATGAAGGAAACTCTTTCCAAGGGCATAAGAGAGAAACCAAAGGACATGTGGAGCTCCAAGGAGGAGCTCCACATGTGGCCGGCCACCCACTAGGGGTCCTCTCCAAAGGGGGCTCTCATCCATCCACATCACCATCTAGAAGCCTTTAGCAAAAGCCCTAAAAGGTGGTTTTCCAAAAAATTCCAAAAAGCACTTTCACTATTCACGACGACATTTTTCAGCGTCCGTTCGAACTGAAAATATTTATGTGGGCTTAGAACATTTCCAGTACCCACTAAAATAATTTTCAACGCGTTCTGGAACAATTCCAGTTTAGTGATTTCATCTGAGAAAAGCATCTGAAGCAGTTCCGGCAGCCCCGGAACATTTTCGGTTTTTCTTCCAGAATGATTCTGGAATCCTCCAAGAATTATCAGGCATGTGCCGAAACCATTTTGACTTAATGGTATCCCCTGAAACAACTTTTCAGTTTCACCGGAACTCATCCGGTGACCTGTCTCTGCGGAACTTTTCCGCTGTCCGAAACTTTTCGGTGTCCGAAAGTTTTTCGGTGATTTTCTCTCAGACTCTCTGTCTAGTATTCAGTAGATAGATGACCCTTAAGCGTGTGACCCTATAGGTTCGGTGAAGTATAGACATGACCTGGAACCCCTTCCGATCAATGATCAACATCGGAGCCATGGACACCCATATTGACCCCTATACCCACACGAATGAATATTCGAGTGAACCTCCAGTTGCCGTGTGCTATTCCTATTGCTTCGCGATATGTTACAAATACCCGAGGTGAGACATGTTGGCATTCCCGTGGATCAAAAACTTGTCCACTATGCTAGTTACCTCGTTACCGGTATTGTTCTCTTTTCTCGTTACTGTGTTCCGGCATCCCTGTGATCAAATCACCCTGTGTCTGGCCAGACGATGATGGATACCGTAACACCGAGAGGGCCCAGAGATATCTCTCCATCGTCGGAGGAGCAAATCCCAATCTTGAGCTATCAAGTTACTTGACATACTTTCCCATGAACCCGTAAGCCGCCGTAATAGCCATCCAGTTACGGATGACGTTTAACAAACCCCAAAGTTCATGAATCAAGCATGAAGAAACTCGGTACTCTCATGGTCTGAGGAATTATGTAAACGCTAACCATCTCTGTGTTATTAACCATTAACTTGTGACGAAAGAATCTCATAGCATAACATCAATTTGGGTCGATTCAACACAAATGTTCTGCTAACAATTGTGCCCTCAAAATTGCCGGCATAGTCATGCCCATGATCAGGAAAACAGGATCATCATGCAATACTTGAGCCAGTCATAGAGGCTTGACTAGGAATACATTTTACCGTTTATTATCCCACACGTGCACATGAGTTTCCCTCCAAGCCTCGTTTTATTTGTAGACTCGAGAATCATTGCAGTTATAGCATGGAACATAAACCTAATTATGAACAGGGAGATAATCAATAACATTTATTATTGCCTCTAGGGCATATCTCCTACACGCATGACCCAGGAAAGTGTGTCAGGCCAGGGTAATCGAGCATGTTGGGTAATGTGGTGCACCCCTGCACGGAAGTTATCTATTCGAATAGCCGTGTCCGTCGGTAAAAGGACGACCCGGAGTTGTACTTCGACCTTATGACTACTAGAACCGGATACTTAATAAAACACACCTCTTACAAGTTCCAGATACAACCAGGTGATCGCTTTCCCACAGGGCGATGACGGGGAGGATCGCCGGGTAGGATTATGCTATGCGATGTCACTTGTTACTATACTTGCTACTCTCTTCTACATGCTTCAAGATGGAGGCTACCAGAAGCATAGTCTTCGATAAGACTAGCTATCCCCCTCTTATTCTGGCATTCTGTAGTTCAGTCCACAGATACTACCCATTTCATTGATACCATTGCATATGTAGTGTAGATCCTTGCTTGCGAGTACTTTGGATGAGTACTCACGGTTGCTTTGCTCCCTCTTTTCCTCCCTTTTTCCATTCTTCTCGGACGTTGCAACCAGATGCTGGAGCCCCGGAGCCAGACGTCACCTTCGACGACTCCTACTATACCGAGGGTGCCTACTACTACGTGCAGGCCGCCGACAACCAGGAGTAGTTTAGGAGGATCCCAGGCAGGAGGCCTGCGCCTCTTTCGATCTATATCCTAGTCTGTGCTAGCCATCTTATGGCACCTTGTTTAACTTTATGTCTATACTCAGATATTGTTGCTTCCGCTGACTCGTTTATGATTGAGCACTTGTATTCGAGCCCTCGAGGCCCCTGGCTTGTATTATGATGCTTGTATGACTTATTTACTTTTAGAGTTGTGTTTTGATATCTTCCTGTGAGTCCCTGATCTTGATTGTACACGTTTGCGTGTATGATTAGTGTACGATTGAATCGGGGGCGTCACAACAGGTGACGGTACGGAAGACCCGTACCAACATGTGTAACTTTTGGATGAAATATACGATATGGTAAATTTAAATTAAATGCTTTCACTTATGATGAAATAAAATTAAATCTATTCGGTCAAACACGGATGGCCAAAGTGAAAGCATGGTTATAAGTTCATCCGCAGGTACCTTTGACACATGGAAAAATTATCCAGCGCGTTCTTCTCTCACTTTTATTAAGAGATGAAGTCTTATGGAGTGAAATGTATGATTGGAAACTTTACATAGAAATTAGATGAAATTCTTGTTAAGGCCTATCCGAGGTACCGTTCTTTCCTTGATAACTGTCCTCCGCATAATTACCCACCATAGTTGGTGTTACATTTCTTTTATGGAGGACTTGATGACTAGAGTAAGGGATCAATAGACCTTGCATCTAGAGGAGCATTTATGGACTATAGTGTTACTCAAGCTTGGGGGATACTAGATAAGATTCATTTTAATCATGAGGCCTGGGATTTAGATAAAGAAGGCAAGGGAGGAGTAGGGCTTGATTATGATTGTATTAAAACTTACTCCCATTCCGGAATGGTAGACAAGCTGATTGGAGATTTTCATATGGACTACAACATTGTTTTGTAGATTGTAAAATACTAGCAAAAAGGCCCGTGTGTTGCAACGGGATAATAAAATCGTGGCCTTCAAATCAAGTTCCGAATAGCGACACTTCATGTATGTACATGTATTTAAATATTTGTGCACCAATCAGCATGCATGCTGACGTAAGACACGTGCATTCTAACATGCTCACAATGGATCGATGGTGGACTTGATCCTTGATCCGTGTATTTTTTTTAGTACATCCTCGATGAGTGTATGAGTAAGAAAAGAAAAGGTCAGTCTTACGATGGATGAAAAACAGCAGGGCCCTATGAAGTACCAATAATTCGGAGGAATGCTCATTTTTTTTACTTTTACGTGTGGCCAGTTGGGTAATTTACTTCACGATGGATGGATGAAAAACTTGAGGGACCTATGAATTACGAACAATTTGGCTCGCTTCAGTGCTTGTAGTTGTTGCTAGGTGCTCTACAGATTTGGGTATAATTTTTCTTATTTCTGAAGCTCATTGTACTGCCAGGATTGAAGATGAATAGATCGGAAGTTTTCCCCAAAAAAAGTATGATTAATTCTTAGGAATGCTTGTTTTTTTCACTTTTATGGGTAATTTACTTTAACTTTAGGGACGGCTTTGATGAAAGACGAAAAATTTAGACAAACAATTAATGAAGATTTTTTTTTCACTTACGGGTGGCGGGGTGGGTAATTTACTTCAACTTTAGGGGTAGGTTCAATGACAGGCGAAACAAACAGAGAAACAATTAACGAAGAGTTTTTTTTCACTTATGGGTGGCATGTTGGGTAATTTACTTTAACTTTATGGGAAGCTTAGGATAGGTGGAATGACCAAAAAATTAGAGAAACGCACCATCCTTTAATATTAGGTATAGATTATACTGAGCATTGGCAGGTACCAAAAGAAAATTGGGAATGCTACACCAAAAAAGACAAAGAAGAAAGGCTGGTGTCCAACATTAATGAGAAATGCAATGATCCGGAAGAAAGCAAATCCCCAATGTACCTCAAATACCTTATCCTCAGAAGAAGTCACTATGGGAAAATCAGAGTTTTACACAAAAGCCAAAGAAGAAGAAAGGCTTGTTTTAGAGCACTGAATGCTACAGCAGTATGTGTCCACATGAAGAGAGGGTTCTTCTTCAGGAGTTCCATAAGAGATTTGTTGATCACTCCAAAGGAGTGGACGAACTTTCTGTAGTACCTTGCCAGTCCGAGGAATCCTCGAAGTTGCTTTAGAGTCTGAGGCACCGGCCAATCTTGCACCGTTTGGACCTTATTATCATTTGTGGCTACACCCTCATTACTGATAACATGTCCCAGATACTAAATCTTTTGCTGAGCAATTGTGCACTTAGAGTTTTCCTTTCAACCCATTGTCTTGGAGCGTAGGAGATATGCCCTAGAGGTAGTAATAACAGTTATTTTGTATCTCCAAAGTTTGTAATGAATGTTTATGTTCCATGCTTTAACAAGAATGATTCTCGAGTCTGCAATAACACGAGGCTTGGAGGGAAACTTATGTGCACGTGTGGTATGATAAACGGTAAAAAGTATTCCAAGTCATGCCTCTAAGACCAGCTCAAGTATTGCATGATGATCATGTTTTCCTGATCATGGGCATGACTATGCCGGCAATTTTGAGGGCACAATGTTGGTAGAACCCTTGTGTTGAATCGACCCAAATTGATGTTATGCTATGAGATAATTTCATCACAAGTTAATGGTTAATATCACCGAGATGGTAAATGTTTGCATAATTCCTTAGACCATGAGAGTATCGAGTTCCTTAGTGCTTGCTTCATGAAGTTTGGGGTTTGTTAAACGTCATCCGTAACTGGGTGGCTATTACGGCGGCTTTTGGGTCCACGAAAAAGTATGACAATGAACGAGATAGCTCAAGATTGCAATTTGCTCCTCCGACGATGAAGAGATATTCTTGGGCCCTCTCGGTGTTACGGTATCCATCATCATCTGGCCAGACACAAGGTGATTTGATTAGAGGGATGCCGAAACACGGAAACGAGAAAAGAGAACAAAACCGGTAACGAGGTAACTTGCATGGTGGACAAGTTGTTGATCCACGGGGATGCTGTAAATCTCACCTAGGGGATTTTGTATTATATCGCGAAGCAACATGAATAGCACATGACAACTGGAGGTTTACTCGAATATTCATTCGTGTGGGTATAGGGGTCAATATGGGTGTCTACGGCTCCTATGTTGATCATTGATCGGAAAGAGTTCCGGTCTTGTCTATACTTCACCGAACCTATAGGGTCACATGCTTAAGGGTCATCTATCTGCTGAACACTAGACAGGTAGTCTGAGAGAAAATCACCGGAAAAGTTTCGGATGCAATGGAAACGTTCCGGAGAGGACACCGAAATAGTTTCGGTAAAACTGAAAACTTGTTCCAGGGGATACCATTAAGTCAAATTGGTTTCGACACATGCCTGATAATTCTTGGAGGGTGCCAGAATCTTTCTGGAAAATTCTGGGAATTTTTCGGGATAAAAACCGGAAATGTTCCTGAGCTGCCGGAACTGGTTTGGTCGCTTTTCACAGATGAAAATCACTAATCCGGAATTCTTTTGGAATGAATCCGAAATCAATTTCGTGGGTACTGGAATTGTTCTAAGACCTACAGAAATATTTTTGGATTTAACGGTCGCGGAAAATTGTCTATGTGAATAGTGAAAATCACTTTATGGTTACTTTTTGGGAAAGTCTTTTTTTTGGGGTTTGCTCAAAAGATCTAGGGAAGGATGCCATGGAAGGATGAGGACCCTTTTGAAGGGGCCCTACTAGGAGTGGCCGGCCACATCTGGGGCTCCTCCATGGAGCCCCCACTTGATACTTGGTTTCACTTTTACGTCCTTGGGAAGGACTCCTTTTCATGTGGGTTTTGGGTTTTCTTGTAAAACCACCCTACCCCTTGGGTTTCCTATAAAAAAAGGTGGAGAGGAGCCCTCCACACTCATCCCTTGCTCTCATACACATGCCATAGACTTGTCTGGCTTCTCTCTCCCTCCCAGCGAAATAGTTTCGTAGAGCCGAAAGGCTGTCTGGGTTCCGGCAGGAACAAGTTCTGGACGTCGAAGCCCTGCCAGATAGCTGACACCGTATGTGTGCAACCCCGTAGAGAGGTCGTAGTTTCAATATTTTGCCTGACGGGCTATTCGAGGGTCCTCCCGAAGGGCTGTCTGAGTTATCGTTGGAGTTTCAAGGGTCCTTCCGAAGGGCCGTCCGAGTTTCCGTTCGAGTTTCGAGGGTCCTCCCGAAGGGCTGTCCGTGGCATCATCCGAGGGACTGTCTGACCGCCTCCAAAAGTGCTGTCCGAAGAGGGAGTACATCCTCGCGGTTGGGAGGTTATAAATCCTAGCTGCGGGGATCTGCACCGACGATCTCCACCGACTCTTCTTCCGCTGCGCTTCGAGTCGGTACGAATCAGATCAAACCTTGTATGCATTCTCCATAGTGGTCCTGGGCATGCTCGCTGTACCGGAAATTTTTGTTTTCTGTCGCGCTCCCCAATAGTGGCATCATGACCCATGCTATTCGTAGATGCAGGTTATGATCTAGAATACATGGAGATGTATGGTTATTGCATAATATAATTTTGGAGTAGATGAGATCTATTGCTGAATATTATTTATGCGGTTGGCAGATGAAATCTGTTACCAGATGTTCTTGTTGCTTCCCTAGAATTTGCATATTTCTGATCTTGAAATGGCATGGTGGAATTTCACAAAGTTCTAGCAATCCGCTATCCTGATTGATCAACAAAGTGCTATCAGTTCTTTGGGTTCCACCATAGTTGAGAGAAAGATGAAATTGCGCAAACGAAAGGGCAATGCAGATATGATCTGCACGGGGGTCATGCCTATGAGGAAGTTTAGTATGGGGCTCAAGATTTTATTATCTCGTGTTTCATATACCCCGCGATGTTAATCTAGCGACTTGAATAATCATACTTGGTGATAAACATTGGTAGCTGCAGTTTAAGTCAAAACCTTAGAAGCCACGTAAAATAAAATTTTGCATAAACCGATTAGGGGCGTCTAACTTGGTTTTGCAGGATGTGCATGTGATGTGGTATAGAAGTGCTCATAATAATTTGATTATGTATGAGATGACTATATGATGTAAATTGATTAACATGACCTACGTGTCATGATTCGGCATGATGGCTGGAGCCATATGAATGTCACTTTAATGACCTGGGTGTCAACCTTAAGTAATGCACTTATTTTATTAGGTATGGAGATAGCAATAATATCTGGTGCATCGACAAGGTGGTGGCAATCTTCGCTAAGGTGAACACCGACGCGAATGCCGAAGGCGAAGAAATAGTTGACTTCTCCGTCAGAAGGGGCTATACCATATCATGCTATTATGAATTGCCTGAGATGTTTATCCCTCATGATGCACCCTTCTTCATTGCGCGGTAGTCACTTTTTCTTAGGGTGATCTCTCACTTCAAAATATCAAAGTAGTTAGTTTTCACCCAAGTGTAGCACCGTCTGTAATCCGTATCTTTTCGGGGTGCGCCATGTCCACATGGGTTCGAACGAATTGAGAGGAATGAGGTGGGTGAGGTCAGACCTCGCAGCAAGATCACTTGGTTGTCTTTGACGTTCAGGCAGGATCGTCCTGAGCTCGGAACACACCCATCGAAAGATGAACAAGAGTCACATGGAGATGTGATCGGCAAGTTTGCCTACCGATTGAAATTCTCATCATCAGTGATGTCCACATCAATGCCGTTGAATTGAATTGTGCCTCTTGTATCACTCATAATCAATTTTGAGAGATATTAATTTGAGTGGGAGCACACTTTAGAATAAAATTGTTTATTCACTAGTGCAAAATTAATTATGAACAAAGTCTAAGTGAATTGTGTTTACCGTTGTAGATCAAATGGCTCGCAACACCACGTTCTTCTTAGCACCGATGTTAGAGAGAGTGAAGTTAGCTGCGACTGGAAACAACTATGCGGACTGGTCCATACCCTGAGGATTGTCCTCAGGAGTGCTAAGAAAGACTACGTGCTTGTTCAACCTCTACGTGATTCCTCCATGCCAGAAATGACTCAGGATATCGTCAACATGTTTGACACGCGAAAGGATGATTTCTGTGTTGTTAAAAACCTTTAGTTATCTTGCATGGATCCTATGTTACAGAACCATTTTGAACGACTTACTTCCTTCGAGATCATCGAGGCACTAGATGTTCTGTATCACAAACATAATTCGGGTAAAGTTCATGAGATGACTGAGGCCATGAAAGAATGCAATATAAGTAAGGAATCTCTAGTTGACGAGCATAGTGTCAGACTAGCAAACTGTTATGATGGTTTTGCTGAAAAGGAATTAATTTTCCAAAGACACCTGGTAATGATTTGATCCTTACCATGCTTTTATGAAGTGATGCTCAAAACAAATGAGATAGGACAGCAAAATCAGCAAAAGTTGCTGGTGAAAAAGACCACCAGTTTCAAAAAGAAAGGCAAGTCCAAGAAGCGCAAGGGCGCCGATGAGGCCGGCTACCAAAGCAGATCTAAGGGCGGAGCCAAGACTGAAGCTGTGTGTTTTTACTGCAAAGGCACTGAACACTGGAAAAGGAACTGCATGAAGTATCTGGAAGATAAGAAGTCTGGGAAAACCGGCAAAGGTATAATTGTTATACAGGTTAATGTCATTGACGTTTTGCTTGCTAGGAAAAAATCTATGTCTTGGGTATTTGATACCGGATCATTTTCTCACATTTGCAGCTCGATACATGGACTTCAGAAGGTACGCAAGCTGTCAAAGAATGAAGTTGTGACGCTCGTCGGGAACGGTGATTCGATCGCTGCTCAAGCCGTCGGCATTATGCCTCTACGTCTCCCTTCGGGATTTATTTTGGAACTAAGTAACTGTTATTTTGTTCCGGCATTGTGTAGAAACATTATCTCTGGATCATGTTTAGTACACGATGGGTACTCTTACAAGTCTGAGAACAATGGTTGTTCGCTTTATTGTAAGGATATGTTTTATGGATTTGGACCCATTGTTGGGGGCCTTTTCATACTAAATCTTTAATGTGGAAATGATGTCTTTAACATGAATGCTAAATGCCTTAAGAAGGCTGATACCACCACCACTTATTTGTGGCACTGTCGACTTGGCCACATCGGAAAGAAACACATGCAAAGACTCCAGTCAAATGAGGTTTACCGTCTTTTGATTTTGAATCATTTGACACAAGTGAAGCTTGTCTGATGGGGAAAATGACCAATACGCCGTTCACGGGTCATCTCGAATGGGCAGGTGAATTATTGGAAATAATACATTGTGATGTATGTGGTCCAATGAGCACAGCCGCACGGAGTGGGTATTTCTACTTCATGACTTTTGCTGATGATTTAAGTCGGTATGGCTATATCTACTTGATGAAGCATAAGTCGGAAACCTTTGAAAAGTTCAAAGAATTTCAGAATGAGGAAGAAAATCATCGTAACAAAAGGATTAAAGCCAGAAGGTTTTGTCATTCATAAGGATGCTGGAAAAGGTATGCAAACTTCATAAAGCCATTTATGGTCTGAAGCAAGCGTCAAGGAGCTGGAACATTCGTTTTGATGAAGTGATCAAAGAGTTTGGCTTCATCAGGAATGACGAAGAATCTTGTGTTTACAAGAAGTTTAGTGCGAGCGCAAAAGCATTTCTAATCTTGTATGTGGATGACATACTGTAGATTGGAAATGACATGAATTTCCTTAGAGAAATAAAAGACTCATTGAAGAAGAGTTTTTCAATGAAAGACTTAGGCATCAGGATCTATAGAGATAGATCAAAATGCCTGATAGTGCTTAGCCAAAGCACGTACATTGACAAGGTGTTGAAAAGGTTCAACATGGAGAACTCCAAGAAAGGCCTACTCCCCATGTCACTTGGCACAGTGCTTTGCAAGAATCAGTGTCCTCGGACTCTCGATGAGCGAGTACAAATGAATGATGTTCCATATGCTTCGGCAGTTGGTTCTATTATGTATGCCATGCTATGTACAAGACCGGATGTTTCCTATGAACTAAGTGTTAGCAGCCAGTACCAAAGTGATCCAGGATTGGAACACTGGGCCGCAGTCAAGGGTATTCTTAAGTACCTCAGAAGGACCAAGGATTTACTCATTGTGTACGGAGATGATGAAGAGCTCATTGTAAGTGCTTACACTGATGCAGGCTTCATGACTGATCCAGATGACTTCAAATCTTAATCAGGCTATGTTTTCATATTGAACGGTGGCGCAGTTGATTGGAAAAGTTCCAAACAAAAGACTGTGGCGGATTCTATGAAGGAGGCGGAATATGTTGCAGGTTCAGAAGCATCCAAGGAGGCGGTATGGATCAAGCAATTTCTTGAAGACCTTGGTGTGGTTCCAAGAGCTCTAGACCCGGTGGAGATGTATTGTGATAATAGTGGCGCCGTGGCTCAGGCAAGGGAGCCAAGTTCGCACCATAAGACAAGACATATTCAACGCAAATATAAACTCATTTGACATCATGTCGAAGAGGGTTTAGTGAAAGTACGCAAAGTTCACACGGATCTGAACGTATCAGACCCGATGACAAAGCCTGTACCACGAGCAAATAATGAGCAACACTGGATAGCCATTCGTGTTAGGGAAGCAATGTAACTGGATTATGACTCTAGTGCAAGTGGGAGTCTGTAGGAGATACGCCCTAGAGGCAGTAATAACAGTTATTTTGTATCACCAAAGTTTGTAATGAATGTTTATGTTCCATGCTATAGCTGCAATGATTCTCGTGTCTGCAATAACACGAGGCTCGGAGGGAAACTCATGTGCATGGGTGGTATGATAAACGGTAAAAAGTATTCCTAGTCATGCCTCTAAGACTAGCTCAAGTATTGCATGATGATCCTGTTTTCCTAATCATGGGCATGACTATGCAGGCAATTTTGAGGGCACAATGTTGGTAGAAGACTTGTGTTGAATTGACCCAAATTGATGTTATGCTATGAGATACTTTCATCACAAGTTAATGATTAATATCATAGAGATGGTTAATGTTTGCATGATTCCTTAGACCATGAGAGTATCGAGTTCCTTAGTGCTTGCTTTGTGAACTTTGGGGTTTGTTAAATGTCATCCCTAACTGGGTGACTATTACGGCGGCTTTCGGGTTCACGGAAAAGTATGACAAGGAACGAGATAGCTCAAGATTGGGATTTGCTCCTCCGACAATAGAGAGATATTCTCGGGCCCTCTCAGTGTTACGGTATCCATCATCGTCTGGCCAGACACAAGGTGATTTGATCACAGGGATGCCGAAACACGGAAACGAGAAAAGAGAACAAAACCGGTAGCGAGGTAACTTGCATGGTGGACAAGTTATTGATCCACGGGGATGCAGCATATCTGACCTCGGGGGTTTTGTATTATATCATGAAGCAACAGGAATAGCAGATGGCAACTGGAGGTTCAGTCGAATATTCATTCGTGTGGGTATAGCGGTCAATATGGGTGTCCACGGCTCCGATGTTGATCATTGATCGGAAAGAGCTCCGGGTCATGTCTATACTTCACCGAACCAATAGGGTCACACGCTTAAGGGTCATCTATCTACTGAATACTAGACAGGGAGTCTGAGAGAAAATCACCGGAAAAGTTTCGGACGCTACGGAAATGTTCCGGAGAGGACACCGAAATAGTTCTGGTAAAACTGAAAAGTTGTTTCAGGGGATACCATTAAGTCAAATTGGTTCCAGCACATGCCTGATAATTCTTAGAGGGTGCCAGAATCTTTCTGGAAACTTCTGGGAATTTTCCGGGATAAAAACCGGAAATGTTCCGGAGCTGCCGGAACCGGTTTGGTTGCTTTTCGCAGATGAAAATCACTAATCCGGAATTGTTTCGGAATGAATCCAGAATCATTTTAGTGGGTACTGGAATTGTTCTAATACCTACAGAAATATTTTCGTATTTAACGGTCGCGGAAAATTGTCTCCGTGAATAGCGAAAATCACTTTATGGTTACTTTTTGGGAAAGCCTTTTTTTGGGGTTTCCTTAAAGGATCTAGGGAAGGATGACATGGAAGGATGAGGCCCCTTTTGAAGGGGCCCTACTAGGAGTGGCCGGCCACATGTGGGGCTCCTCCATGGGGCCCCCACTTGTCCCTTGGTTTCACTTTTAGGTCCTTGGGAAGGACTCCTTTTCATGTGGGTTTTGGGTTTTCTTGTAAAACCACCCTACCCTTTGGGTTTCCTATAAAAGGAGGTGGAGAGGAGCTCTCCACACTCATCCCTTGCTCTCATACACATGTCATAGACTTGTCTGGCTTCTCTCTCCCTCCCAGCGAAATAGTTTCGTAGAGCCGAAAGGCTGTCTAGGTTCCGGCAGGAACTAGTTCAGGACGGCGAAGCCCTGCCGGATATCTGACACCGTATGTGTGCAACCCTGCTGCGCTGTTCGAGGGTCCTCCCGAAGGGCTCTCCGAGTTACCGTTCGAGTTTCGAGGGTCCTCCCAAAGGGCTGTCCGAGTTTCTGTTCGAGTTTCGAGGGTCCCCCCGAAGGGCTGTCCGTGACATCATCCGAGGGACTGTCTGACCGCCTCCCGAAGGGCTGTCCGACGAGGTAGTACATCCTCGCGGTTGGGTGGTCGTAAATCCTAGCTGCGGCGATCTGCACCGACAATCGTCACCGACTCTTCTTCCGCTGCGCTTGAGTCAGTACGGATCAGATTAAACCTTGTTTGCAGTCTCCATAGTGGTCCTGGGTGTGCTCGCTGTACTGGAAATTTTTGTTTTCTGTCGCGTTCCCCAACATGGAGCAATTGCAGGACTTGCGCCAAGAGCTGTCTGTATGGTTCTAGTTGCTCGAAATGGACTAAGATGTCGTCCATAAAGACGAGAACTCCTTTTCATAACAGAGGAGACAAAACAGTGTTCATCGCACTCTGAAATGTTGCAGGCACGTAAGCCAACCCATAGGGCATGACGCAGAACTGAAAGTGGCTTTGCTGCATGTTGAAGGCTGTTTTGTGCTCATCTTCTAGCACCAGCTGGATCTGGTGGTGCCCGCTCGCAGATCGAGCTTAGAAAACCAACAGGAGCCTGCCAACTCATCCAATAGTTCATCTATGACTGGCATTGGATATGTTGTCTTGATCATGATGGCATTGAGGTGACGGAAAACGACGCAGAAATGCCAAGTCTGGTATTTTTTCTTGACCAGCAGAACGGGGGAGGAAAAAGCACTGGTGCTTGGATGATTACTCCTATACGCAACATCTCCTTGACTTGAGCCTCGATCTCATCTTTCTGCTCCGAAGTGTACCTATAAGGCCTGGTGTTGATTGGGTTTGCTCCTGCCAACAGGGGAATTAAGTGATCCCAATCTCTGTGCTCGGTTAACATTGTGGGTTCTTTGAAGACTCCACTGAACTTGTCAAGGACATGCTGAATCACTGCTGGAATTTCACTTGCTCCTGCCTGCTGTTCCATAGTTTAGACCACTAGCACATGGGCAATAGAATCAGTCTGTTCCAAGGCCAGCAGTTGATCCATGGTAGCTGGTGTTGTTTGTCGTGTCTTGGGCAGCAACCCTTGCAGCAAAATCTGATGACTATCGTGCTGAAACTGCAGTGTTTTCGTAGTCCAATCCACAAACATAGGGCCACATGCTTCCAACCAGTCCATTCCTACCACCATATCATAGCAGCCAAGGGGTAAGACTCGGACATCCATCCCGAAGGAGTGATTTTATGTCGACCATTGGCAGGCTGGTATATATCCTGAACATAGCAAGACCCCCCCCCCCATCTGCAATCTTGACTGACACAGGTTGCATTGCTCGGACTTCATCTTGCATTCTAGCGGCAACCGCTTCACTGATGAAACTATGAGAGCTGCCCGAGTCCAGGAGGACCAACATGTCTTGCCCTCCCATTGTGTCCAACAATCTCACAGTCTGTGGCATTGTTGCTCCTGTCGTAGCCATCTTGGAAATGGACATTAACTACTCATCATCAGAGTCTAGCTCTCGGTGTTCCAACTCCTCTGCTTGCAAAAGTTCTAGCAGCTCTTCCACGATATGCAACTGCACAGTTGGGGCACACTGGTGCCCTTGCCCCCAGCGCTTGCCGCACTTGAAGCACAGGCCCCAGGCGCGCCTGTAGTTTCGTAGCGCTGCCACCCGGTCCTTGCCTCTATATTGATCTTGACGATGGTCTGGAGCTCGTGCCGCGTCCAACGCGCGATGGTCCTCTGCTGCAGCTGATGGCGTGGGCAGTACAGGATGGGGTGGAGGTACACCGAGCGCCAGTAATGGTCGGGGAGGGGCAAGTTGCGGTACAGTGTCTTGGAGTGAATGATCCAGCCGTGGCATGCTTGCCAGGAGCTCTTCCTTCAATGTATCAAGAGAAAAAGCAGCATCCAAATTGTGGGGGCAGTGTAAAGCAACACCAGCTTTAATTTCAAATTTCAAACCATCGAGAAATTGAATGGTGAAGAATTATGCGCGAGCAAATGATCCATGAGCTCTTCAAATTGCTCCATGTACTCCACTATAGAACCCGACTATCTAAGAGAATTAAATTGGCGCAGCTGAGCTTGGTATTGCTCGCGGCCGAATTTGGCACAAACTGCCGTGCATAACTCATCCCAAGTGAACAAGTCGTTGTGATGCCCCCAAACTCAATCGTGCACTAAACATACACGCAGCATGCACGATCATGATCAGTGACTCACGGGAAGATATCACAACACAACTCTAAGACAAAAATTTAAACATAGATCTTTATATTACAAACCAGGGCCATGTGGACCCAAGGATACATCAGTACAAGTACAAATAAGTCTGGGTACAGACAAAGTTAGACAAGTTTTTTTTCCTTAAGAAGGCTGAGCAAAACAACGACAACTGATCGAAAAGGCGCAGGCCCCCTGCCTGGGACCTCCGAACTATTCCTGGTCGACGGTCTCCACGTAGTAGTCACCGTCGCGGATCTCCGGCTCCTAGGCTCCGTCATCTGAATGATGCAACCAAGTAGAGGAAAACGGTAGCAAACCAACCGTGAGTACTCATCCAAAGTACTCGCAAGACATACATTGGTGTCAAAGGAATGGAGCTATATCCTTGGACTATACTGCAGAAATGCCAGAGTAGAGGGAGAAAAGCCTATCCTATCGAAGGCTAGCATCTTGCAGCATTAGAAGAGAGTAGCGTATATATAGTATATATTATCATGTATATACCAGCAAAACCCCGAGATCCTTCCTCGACTACATTGCGAGAAAGCGATCTCGAAGTAGGATAACAGTTACGCATTTAATAGTATCCGGTTGTAGTTGTAGTAGATCAGGATACAACTCCGAGTGTCCTGTTACTATGGACATGGCTATTCAAATAGATTACTTCCCTGCAGGGGTGCACAACTATTACCCAACGCGCTCGATTACATCTGGCCGGACACACTTTCCTGGGTAATGCCCGGCCTCGGGTAATCGACACGGCGTAGTCCTACCTAGGCTCCGCAGAGAGGTCAACACGCCGGTCTACATCCTAAGCGTGAAGGGGTCACGGGCCAATCACCCTAAGCACTCCTGCATGTTGCGTGGACGGCTGGGACCAAGCGCGCCTCTCGAATACACAAGCAGGCGTAACCAGCTCCCCCAGGCGCGTGCCGCTCAACTGTGACGTCTGACGGAGCTTTCGGGAGAATGTACGACGCAGAGGGTCCCATTTACCATTATCCCGCGTCGTGGTAGTACGTATAGGCCAGTGGCCAACTCAAATCAAATACCCAAATCCGGTAGTGTATTATTAGTAGCTCGCGGAGACGACCAGGACTCCTGTCGCTCCGACTTGGTAACTCGCGGACCATGACCAGGGACCAGGCCAACCTCTCTCCTGGGTGGTCTCCACCTGCCATATCGTTCCGCCACAATAATCTCTCGCGGGTACCCTTGGGGCCCACCCGACTTACATGTGAATCTCTCGCGGGTGCTCTTGGAGCCGACCCGTCTTTAACAAATGGGGTTGTCGGGACTCAAGTCCGTACCATCAAAATGAAAATTGAGGAATCACCCTCGTAAGTTCACACTTGATGTACTGCACGACTAAGACATCATCGAGAGTGAAGTACAAGGAATCACCCTCAGTTATGTCACACTTGAGGTGCTACACTGTAGAGTCATCATCGAGAGTGAAATACGAGGAATCACCATCGGTAAGATCACGCTAGATGCGGCTCTACAGAGTCGTACAATTGCATGGGCTCAAGATGTGTTCAGGTCTCAGTACCACGATCAATTGTTCGGATAATCCTAATAACAAGCATGGCAACACGGACAAGGGTGTAGGGCCACTGATGGGGTAATAGACTACCTATACTAAGCATATGGGACGACTGGTAATTATCCACTGTAGGTTAGAAAAACAGGCTATGCATCAGAATAGGAGCTACCGGAATAACAACAGTAGCAAAATCTAATGCACGAATAAGAGAGAAGGAATGGGCGATATCGGAATGATCAAGGGGGTTTGCTAGCCTGTAAGCTCTGCTGAGATGGTCTGGTCGTCAGGAACGTAGTCGTACTCGAAGGCGTCAGCGGTCTCGGGATCTACCGGAGAAGGAGGAGGGGAAAAAACAATAAATAGAAAGCATACAAATGCATCACAATGCATGACATGGCAAAATGAGGTGACGATGTGACCTAATGCATCTATTATATAATTAAAACATAAGTAAAAGAAGCCATCACATTCATCCACATAGATTATATTATCTTAGCCATTATTTTCTCGTATGAACGGCTGAGATTTAAAATTGCGACGTTACATACAAATATTGTCGTAGACAAACAATTGGACTGTCACGTACAAACAAGTAATTGAAGAGGTTCAGCTTCCACAAGAAAAAAAAACCTAATTTGGAAGGAGCGGTTCAGATTTGACAAGAAAAACAAATCTATTTTGGAAGGAGTAGTTCGGAGACAAAACATCTTGCTTCAGCGTACATGAATAGGACTCTTAAAACCAAGACACAGAAAAGATGGATACAACGTGCATGCGTGCAAGCCAAGGCCGCTTTTAAATTGGAGATAAAACTGATGGATACAGCGTGCATGCATGCAAACAAAGGCCGCTGTAAAACCGAAGATAAAACATACTGTACTCATGCCTTATGGCGGGACCTCTCGAGCGCAACGTCGCTGATGTTAGCTATTTCCACACAGGCGGCAGCTGCACCGTCGCTGATGCTATTGCCACACAGGCGACAATCTGCCATTTAGAACCGAGGTAAGAACCATCAAAGACGTATGTAGTTGTGACTAGAAAATCACCTATTAGCTACTGGCTGGAAATTTACGATTTTAGAATCGGCAGTCTGGGCTACGAGGCTACGATAGGGGCAGAGGGGTTTGTCGCAGGACAGGAATGCATGCACGCACCGGCGTGGCCGTGTGGTCGCTTACTCAAGTTGTTGCGGCGAGATCACGTCGAGTAAAGCGGTTGTCGCGATCAAGAGCTTCGGCCGAGTATAACACAAGCACGCACGTACGCATGCGTATGGACGTGAACAGGTTCGTTGAGCGATCTCTTTCTTGCATTGGTACATCACTTACGATAATGATTCCTCATTATACCATTTACTACCAAGAATCATACTAGCTAGGCTACGATTGAGGCTTTTCGGCTTTAGGTCTCCATTAAATCGAACTCGAAATATTAGAAAATTCAAAACCAATCTTTTAAGTTTCCAAAATCTGAAAATAAATACGTTAGTACTTATACGTGTATACTAGACACGTCTAAAATCATTATGATATATGTTGTGATATGATCTACATAAAAAACAAAATCATGTATACCTTTATAGTGAATACTACATGTGCTACAATTACATGATTTTTTTTTGTCCCATATAAATGTATTTCGCCATGAAACGTTACAGACAAGTAGTATACACCCATAGGTATGTGTTTTATTATTTTTATTTTTTTGAAACATAAAAATTCTTAATTTAGAATTTTTCAAAATTCAAGCTCCATGGAGCTCGAGCATGATTAGCAATTTCCGCTTGGCTACAAAATATAATGTGCATGCATGTGTTTGTGAGATATATGCTTTTTTGTGTGCTATATGCATATTTTCAGTTTTCTATGTGGGATATATATCATACATGTGTGTAAGATCACTTAGCTGTGAAGTAACTACATATTTCTTACATAGACGTCAATGCATTTGAGCTTTTGTTATAAAATCCATTTGATTAAGAGTGAATGGTTATATTGTGTTTGGATGGAATATAGAACATCTAATGGCTATGATCTTCTACAATAGAGGTTTACAAAATGAATTTCCTCATTTTTTTTCTTTTTTCATACAATTTTCTAGCATATCTTTCTTTACACTGTTCAGGCGACCCAAATAGTTTTATATGAATACACACCAATAGTTAGTTTTTTTTCCAAGTATACATCGGCAGTTACATAGCCTTAGATGGTCAGGCTACACAAACAATTAGAGTGAAAGGGTATTGTCACGAGCATTTAGAAGCATGCATGGAAGGTCGACATCCATGACATCATGCTACCTACAAAGAAAATTGCACTTCAAACAGTGGTGATGCAGATAGAGGAAGATAACATAACATTTAGGCATTTAATTAATGATGAAATGACTTGGAGTAGTAGGAATCTAATATTATAAATTAACTATCAATGGAAAAATACTGGTGGAGAAAAAATATACTAAATATAACAATTAGTGAATGGCACGACCAGAAGATGTGGAAACATATATATGGATATGTGTATATCTAACATTGTTCTAATAGATAGTGGTGGAACAGATAACAATGTATGTTTGCAAGTCCTCAATGTTTTCATTTTTCTTGGTAAAAATTCGAAAAGAATATTGGGTGCAAAGATAAAGGAACATGGATGAAAAGGTAAACCATTAAAGCTAGAGAGTAGTACCAAAGCCAATGGTTTGGCATGTTGGGATACATGCCTTGGGTCTTTTGATATTTCATTGAGGGGACAACCATATCATTAGCATCAACTTCAAAAGAAATGTTGCAAAGTTTCATCATGTTTTATTATAGTATACATCTTAGCTATAGTTTTTATATAAATACATATATAGGAATGGATCAAATGAATGAATATATGTAGAGCAAAACCAGGAAAATAAATAAAGCTTTAAAGGAAGTCTAGCCACGCAAATGCGCGGGTCACCCAGCTAGTTACTAAGTATTTTAGATGAAGTGCGAAAATATTCGGAAATATTTTCCCAGCTCCAGGCATTATCTGATGACTTGATCCGGAGGGAAAAGTTCCATGTTCATCATGATAGGAGTGATGGTCAAGCATTTTGTTGACATATTCGGATTCGTTATACTTTTCTGATCATTTTTCATATATAAATTATATTCATCCGAGTTACGGTTCATTTTATTTTATTTTCTAAAGTTTTAACAATACTCAGAAATTTCAGTATTTATTTTAATTCATAAATTCAATAAATATTATTGGTAGGGGTACATAGAAAATGTACCCAGCAGTGCACCCAGAGACTGACTGGTGGTCCTGGTCAACTGCTGACTCAGCAGTCAATAGTTGACTGGTCAACTGTGAACAATGCAGTGGGTCCCACGTGTCATACATAGGGGCTAATTAAAAGCTTATCCATTGGAATAGTGCGGGTGGGTCCCACGTGTAGGTGACTCAGGTAGATTTTAAGTGGTTAATTAGATTTAATTTAAACAGTGGGGCCCTACTGTCAGAGAGGTTATTGATGGTTTAGGGGTTAATTAAGCCGGCCACGTCAGCACTATTAGACGGCTAACCGCCGGTGCTAAACAGGGGACGACGGCGACGACCGTCCAGCCGATTCCGGCGACGGTTGGACGAATGGATGGTACTGTTGGGAAGCAGGGGGTCGCGCGCTTCGAATGGTGGTTGCGGGGTTGCCGGAGGTGCACGGCAGCGACGGCGGTGATGAGCCGAGTGGTGCTGGCAGCATGGGCTCGCGCGGGTGTGGTGCTGCAGCTCACAATTGAGCGAACCGGGCGGCTAGAGGCATCTACTACGCTCCAGCAGCACGCGTGCATCCTCAGAAGAAGCTAGAGGACACGACAGCGACGTGCTCGCCGACCGTGGCGGATTGCCGAGCCAGAGCTCGCAGGAACGGCGCTAGAGTAACGAATCGAGGTCGAGAAGATGGGGGAAATTGAAGCCGAGCTCACCACGGTTGCGTAGGGAAGCCCAGGTGACGGTACAAAAACCGACAGATCTCGGGTAGGGGTTCCTGAGCTGTGGATCATGGATTAATGGGTAACAGGAGACAGGGAGAGACAATGTTTTACCCAGGTTAGGGCCCTCTCGAGGAGGTAATACCGCACGTCCTGCTTGGATTATATTGATATGGTGGTGTACAGAGTACAGTCTTGATCTACCTCGAGATCGGATGAGTATGAGCTAAACGCTAAGGCTTGAGATCGTACCCCTATGGACTAAACTGTGGCACCCCGGCTCAGAGAACCGGATTACCAGTCTTTCCAACCAAGAGATCATGTCTTCTGGAAACACACAACAACTTGGTACAGAACAGAACTGATCTTTATTGATAAACTTCGGGTACAAGCTCATATTTTACATCGACAGCGAGGCCAAAAGCACGCCTGGTGCTATGACAATATCTACATTATTTATGAAACATATCAGGGCCTCGAAACTACTGGGGACACTCTACGGCATAGCGAAACATAGCGAAACCTCCATCCACAGGGACGCTGCTGGGACATAGCCTAGTTAGCGAAGCACGAACCGTCGGGACCTCCATCCTCGGCTTCTCCTGCATCTGGCATGATACGCCAGGTGAGTACTTTGAACGTACTCGCAAGCTCATGGCAAACCAAATAATGCAGCAAACATGTTAAATTCTTAAGTGAATCACTTACTGCCACCGGTTATCAACTTACTTTCTTCCGGGTTGTCCCACAACCCTCGGAATACTCATACCTCATAGAGTACATCCGATCAAACGACAAGTTCTTCCATCATTATTATCATTGATACGGTTAACCACCTAGTGAGGCCACGAAGGACTGTCCAATACCGTGGGCGCGGCTATTCGAATAGGTTTTTCACTCTGCAGAGGTTGCGCACTTTACCCACACCATGGAGCACCTAGCCTCGTGATTCCATTCGGTTGGACCAGGGTTGCTCCAATGAAACCCGCCTGACCCATGACTCTCCCATCGTACCACCGGCAATCATCCTCCCCTGGAGTCCTGCCCTGGGTGGCCCCTGTGTCACCTCGTGACACCTGCCACCATCGTGGCCAAACTAAACTGTCCCAAACGGGGACGCCGACACAATACTCAACTGGGCTCACAGGGTTATCGCCGTCTACCTGATCAGGGAAGCACGCACACGTAACCCTCCCTGTCTAGAGGTACCGGTGAAAGAGCACGGAGCCAGACCAAGTAAAGGTCGTCCCATACCGGCAAATGTGGTTGCACGGATAAGCCCGGACAGGTGACTCTAGATCAACCGACTAAGTTTCATTTTGCAAGCATAGAGGTTTATCATAATAACTTATGATGGCAGCAACTAGGCATTAAATTAATTTACTATGAATTATTATGTAGCAAGTAAATGGAAGTAATTCATTTAAATATGCAATGCTATTGAAATGCTTCATGAAATGGGTGTCCGGTTTGCCTTGCTCTGTTGCGTTGCCCAAAAACTCCTGGTCCTCAAATGCACCAAAGTTTCCTTCTGAAAATATTTTTAAACAGCAATTTAAAATGTCACATATCACTGTTTTGTGCACCAGAAATTCTGTGAGTGTGAGAAAAAATACCAAACTTTACAAGAAATTAGAGGAGCTCAAGACAAACCAAGTGCAAAAAGAATCAATCAATTTGGACATAGGAATAAAAAGATATGGCTGGTCAAAGGTACTGGTCAAATATGGAACTAAAACAGAAATAGAAATTCTGACAGGGGGCCACGTCAAAGGCGTAAAGTGGAGAGGCGTCTCCACTTACCGCTTCGTGCGCGCTCGGCTAAGCCGCTGACGAGTGTGCCCTGCGTCTGGGTTTAACTGGAAAGAGAGAGAGAGAGAGAGCAGAGAAGAGCGGGACTCCGGCGATCATCGCCGGCGATACTGGCGGCGGTGTGGTCGAGAGGGAGTGGGGATGGGACGAGCTCACCGAGGCGAACACGCACGTACCCGTAGATCAGCAAGAGATGGCCGAACCGCGTCGTCCCCTTCTTCTCCGGTGGCGGCGGCACTCTAGTGTCATCGGAGACGGCGGTTCCGGCGAAGATTTGCTCGGGCAAGAGGTCAGGCGTGACTAGGAGGATGAGCTGAGCTCGTTGGAAGAGTCGATGTAGCCTGGGGAGGAGTGGAACGGCGAGGCGATTGGGCTCGGGTGGCGGCAGATCTCTGGCGAGGTTTGAGGCCAGAGGGCCTCTCGGCCGTGGCTCGCTACTCGGTAGGACGATTGGGAGGTGGAGGAGTGGGTTGAGGAGCTCTGGAGGGCTGGCCATGACCTTTTATAGGCAGGGGTGAGCTCTCCGGAAGCGGCGAGGCGCGGGACACGTCGCTGGCGCCAGGACGCCCTGCTGGCATGCCGGGAGCGGGCAACGAGACAGGAGAGGGTAGGGAGAAGTTAAGGCACGGAGGAAGCTAGAGGAGGAAGAAGACGCGCCGCAGGCCACACTGTAGCCATGGGCGGCACAGTGCCCGGGTGCCGTGGTGGCCGCCGAGGCCGATTCCGGAGACGAGAAGCTGCGGGAGCGGGTTACGTTGACGGCATCGGCGATGTCAGCATCCCCAGATACGAGATGGCAGCGCGGGGCCTCGGGAATGACCTCGACCGACACCGACGAGGTGCAGAGCACACAAACTGGCTTGCCAGTGCCGTGCTCACCACGGTGTCCGGCATCTAGCGGACGACCAAGTCCATCGCAACATGTCTGGGGTCTTCTCCTTTGGTCACTTAGTGCCTCTGCATGCTTGGTTTGGCTAGGTTCACTCTGCTATGAAGTGTAGCTTCAGCTGCAGTTTCACACAGCAATCCTGAGGGAGATCTAGAGGAGAGGTGAGCTGGAGATGAAGCCAATGGAAATGTCTGGAGTGGTTTACGTTGGAAAGACTACAAGCTGACGAATTTTGAAGTTGTTTAGAAGAGTTTTGAATAGGGTTCATGTGTAAACTGTCATACTGGACCAGAAACTTGATGAACTTGGTTCACTCATATGGTAGATCTAATGGAGCTGAAATTTGGCATGACGGAGTCATATGATGTGTGGAAGATGCCATAAACATTTCATGGCATTTGGCTACTTCTAGCTGGCACTTCCTTCACAAAGGTTTCAGAAGTGCTGTAGCTTGACATAGCCTTGCTGCTAAAAAGTTGTATTGGCCAAAGTGATATTTTTGAATATTGTGGCTAGATAGGATCC
Organism: Thinopyrum elongatum; assembly: GCA_011799875.1. NCBI lineage: Eukaryota > Viridiplantae > Streptophyta > Magnoliopsida > Poales > Poaceae > Thinopyrum > Thinopyrum elongatum. Next base: position 694,508,031 of record CM022303.1, read on the forward strand.
CTAATATCTTAGGGAATTATTTGGGAATTTTCTTAGCTAGGAAAATAGAGGTTGCTTCACAAATGGCCAATTCTGACTCGAAAGAAAATAATTGTTCTGGCCAAAATTTTGTACTGGACTATGGAATGGTTTTGAAGATTATTAGATTATATGATGATAAGAAGGTGTGGCATGAGTTTGGGATTTTTTTGATCATCAAAACTATAGGTTACTTCATAACCCATAGTGATAACCTAGTTTCCCAAAGGAATAAAATAAATTATTGGAAAAGATTAAAATTGAAGTTTGATCCAAGAGAGGTGTGGCAAGGTTTTGGCAAGGTGATGAGGGTTTTGGGTCACTTGGGAAAAGATGCAAGGATTCATAAGTCCAAAGTTGACTGAAAAACCAACCAGAAAGCAAATAAAACCAAAAAGATTTTGAAAAGAAAAAGTTGCCGAAAACCAGGGTGTCACAAACCTACCCCCCTTAGGATGAATCTCGTCCTCGAGATTCGGTTGCTCAGGGAACAAGTACGGGTATGCGGATCTCAGAAAATCCTCTCTTTCCCAGGTGGCCTCTTCCTCGGTGTGATGATCCCATAGTACCTTGTAAAACCTGATCACCTCACTCCTGGTAGTTCTTTCCGTTTCATCCAAGATTCTAACAGGTTTCTCTTCGTAGGTCAAATCTTTAGCTAGTTCTAGCTCACCCATATCTGCTTGCTTGATCGGTGGTGCGATGCATTTTCTTAACTGTGATATGTGGAAAATATCGTGAACTTCAGACAATTCCGGTGGTAATTCCAACTGATACGCTACCCTGCCTTTCCTAGCAATTGCTGGAAAGGGACCGATGTATCTTGGTGCAAGTTTTCCACGGGTATGAAACCCCTTCACTCCCTTCATGCGGGTTACTTGAAGGTAAGCATATTCTCCGGGCTCAAAAGTTACTTCTCGGTGCTTTCGATCGTAATAACTCTTTTGACGGGACTTGGCTGCCCGAAGTCGCTCCTGGATATCCTTGACTTGTCTCTCAGCCTCGAGCATCAAGTCCATGCCAAAGATACGGCTATCTCCTGTCTGGGACCAATTTAACGAGCTGCGGCACTTCCGCCCATACAGTGCTTCAAAAGGTGACATCTTAAGACTTGACTGATAACTGTTGTTATAGGAAAATTCTGCATAGGATAGGCTATCTTCCCACTTGGGTCCATGGGTGAGAGCACAGGACCAAAGCACGTCCTCTTGTATCTGGTTCACTCGTTCGGTCTGTCCATCTGTCTGCGGATGGTACGCCGTGCTATGCTTCAATATGGTTCTCCAAAGCCTTGGCGCAATCGCAGCCAGAACGCTGAGGTGAATAAGGAGCCCCTATCCGAGGTGATAGACTTGGGTACTCCATGAAGGCTGACTATCCGGGACATGTAGAGTTGCGCAAGCTGATTTGCGTTAAAAGTGGTCTTCACCGGAATAAAGTGAGCCACTTTTGTGAGTATATCCATGATGACCCAGATAGCATCATGGCCTCTTGTTGACTTGGGTAGTCCAACAATGAAGTCCATGCATATGTCGTCCCACTTCCACTGGGGAATTGCTTAAGGTTGTAGTAGCCCAGCGGGTTTCTGGTGTTCAGCCTTGACTTTGTTGCAGATGTCACAGCAGGCAACATAGTATGCTATATCCCTTCGCATTCTTGGCCACCAAAAGGTTTCTCTCAGGTCCTGATACATCCTTGTGCCTCCCGGGTGGATGGAGAATGCGGACTCATGAGCTTCTCTGAGAATTTGCTGTCTCAGATTATCCTGATCGGGCACACATATCCGTTTCTCAAACCATAAGATGACTTGGTCATCCACACGGAAAGACTTGGCCTTCCCTTGCTAAATCAGTCCCTTGATCTCTTGTATCCCTTCATCTGGTTCTTTAGCCTTTTTAATTTCTTCCATAAGGGTTGATGTAATTTCCAAGGTATCTGGGTTAATTGGGCCGCATAGCACCATGTTGAGCTTGGCAAACTCCTCTTGCAACTTTGGCTGGATGGTGTCTTGTTTTCTGCTAAGAGCGTCGGCGACCACATTAGCCTTTCCGAGATGATAATTTATTCCGATATCATAATCCTTGACCAGTTCAAGCCATCTTCACTGTCTGAGATTCAGGTCGGGCTGCGTGAAAATATACTTGAGACTCTTATGGTCCGTGCATATTTCATAGCGTTGCCCAATGAGGTAATGCCTCCAGATCTTTAAGGCATGAACCACAGCTGCTAGTTCCAAATCATGTGTGGGGTAGTTTTCTTCATGAGGTCGTAGCTGCCTGGATGCATATGCTACAACCTTTCCTTCTTGCATTAATACGCAGACGATTCCACGCCTGGAAGCATCGCAATATAAGTCGAAACTCTTGTGGATGTCCGGAAGAAATAAGACAGGGGCCGTAGTTAGCCTTGTCTTTAGCTCTATAAAGCTGTTGTCACATTCGGCCGTCCAGACAAACCTTTGATTTTTCTTCAGCAATTCTGTTAGTGGCTTGGCTATCTTAGAGAAGCCTTCTATGAAACGACGGTAATAGCTTGCCAATCCTAGAAAACTACGGACTTCGGTCACTGAGGCTGGTGTCTTCCAATTTAACACTGCCGCTACTTTGCTGGGGTCGACGGCTACTCCTTGTTCTGACAGAATGTGCCCTAGAAATCCCATCTCTTTTAGCCAAAATTCTCACTTACTGAACTTGGCATACAGATGATGTGTCCTTAACCTTTCCAGGACAGCACGAAGATGTTGCTTGTGCTCTTCTTCGTCCTTGGAGTATATCAGAATATCATAGATGAACACCACCACGAATTTGTCCAGGAAATCCATGAAGACCTTATTCATCATGCTCATGAAATAAGCTGGAGCGTTTGTCAGTCCAAATGACATGACTGTAAATTCATACAAACCATATCGGGTGGTGAAAGCTGTCTTGGGTATATCCTCTTTTTTGATTTTTAGCTGATGAAACCCTGTTCAGAGCTCAATCTTAGAGAATACCCGTGCTCTGTTCAGCTGGTCGAACAAATCGTCAATGCGAGGGAGCGGGTACTTATTCTTGATGGGGACCTCAATCAGCTGGCGATAGTCGACGCACATTCGTAGACTTCCATCCTTCTTCTTGACAAACAGTACGGCTGATCCCCATGGTGAGATGCTTGGACGAATGTACCCTTTCTGTAACAGTTCATCCAACTGCTTCTTTAATTCCACTAGCTCTCGACTTGGCATATGATAGTATTTCTTGTAAATCAGGGCACTCCCGGGAAGCACCTCGATTGCAAACTCTAACTCCCGGTCGGGTGGCATCCTCGGTAGTTCCTCGGGAAATACATCCGGGAATTCGCAAACTACCGGAATCTAGTTCATATCCGTACCAGTAGTTTGGTATGCCATTCCCATTCTTGACATCATTTTGCTGGCATGGAATTGAACAATTTATCCTGCTGGGTTAACTAGTGTCACGGTTCTGGTGGCGAAGTTGATGCACACTTGGTGTCGTGTCAACCAGTCCATCCCTAGTATTATATCCAACCAAGGGGATTCAATGGCAACGAGGGTAGCTAGAAATTTAACTCCATGTATCGAGATGTCCAGACCTTTATATATCAGATTTGTTCTAAGCAGGGAGCCAGGGGATTGTACCACCATGATTTTTTCCAAAAGTGAAGGGGAAAGTTTGTGCAAGGTGGCAAAACTCCGCGAAATAAACGAATGGGAAGACCCAGAATCAAATAAAATTACTGCAGGAATGTCGTTAACAGAAAACATACCAAGGACTACGTCTGGTGCTTCGCAAGCTTCCTGAGTGGAGATATGATGGACGCGTCCGTGGCTGAAGTTATGGTTGGGGCAGCGTCCAATAGTGTTGACTTGTGGCTTGAAGTCGGATGATGTCTTCCCATTGTTGGCAGGGCACTGTTTTGAGTAGTGTCCGCTTTGGCCGCAAGTAAAGCAAGTGTTATTGAGGCGGCAGTCCTCCAGCACTGGCTGTTTGCTAAAGGTCTTGTTTTGGCTACCAGTCTTGTTGCTGTTGTTGCCATTGTTCCATGCGGGCTTGTATTCGGATGGACCTGAGTGCCAAATGCGTGGTTTCTGTACAAACTGCTCCCGGTTGTCCTTCTTGGGTTCGAACTTCGGCTTGTGGTCATCATACCCGGACTTATGCTCTCGTTCGGCTATGAAAGCCTTGTTCACCAAAGTCTGGAAGTCCGGAAAGTCCAGCATACAGAGTTGACAATGGAGGGCATGATTCAGTCCTCCTAGGAATCAGTTTATCTTCCTTTCTTCGGTGGACACGTCATGGGTAGAGTACCGTGCCAGAATGTTAAACTTATTCAGATACTCCCCCACGGACAAATTTCCGTTTGTAAGAGCAAGAAATTCCCTTTGCTTCACCTTCATTATGCCAGTAGGGATATGATACCTCCGGAAGAACTCCTTGAACTTCTCCCAAGTGATATCTTCTCCAGAAGGCCACATTATCTTTGTGTTGTCCCACCATATAGCTGCTGGCCCTTCTAGGTAATGAGTGACAAAGGGAACCTTATCTGACTCCTCACAACAAGCTATTTCCAGCTTATTTTCCATGGTCCTCAGCTAGTCATCAGTTTCCATAGGGTCCACAGCTTGACCAAAACTAGGTGGCTTGGTGCGCTGAATGTCAGACAACTTAGAATGTGTCCCATTGTTGTTGTTGTTCTGGCCCACCATAGCCTGCATGCTTTTCAGAAATTCCATGAGATCCTGATTTCTTTCCTCTTCAAACGTCCTCATGATCTGATCAGTGGTCTGTGCCTGAGCCGGTGGAGGTGGTAGGTCTTCTGGTGGCTGTCCTGCTTGTCTGGCAGATCGACGAACGGGGGTTCCATCGCCGCCTTGGCTACTACCTCTCCTCATCCTAAATTTGTTCCCATTGCAAAATACCGAATCGACGAGCAACATCCATGAGGGAAGCACAGTAATATAACACCAGAAAAGAGAACTCACAAGAAATACGAATAAAACAAACAACATAATTATACAAGATAACCCAAGATCATACATGGCAAGCTAGTAGGGGGATGTCATGGCTAGACTGCTCATACGGCAGTTGACATATGCAAAGATGCATGCACTAAACTCAAGCCTCCACTCTAGTGGCGCGGGTGGCACAAACACTGCCAGACTGAAGACTCCTCGTCATCTGATCCTGAGTTGGAATCGCAACTGATGATGTGGAGCACATCCTCCGGATCAAAGGAAACACGACAACGCTGCTGAGACGGTTCTCCTTCCGAGGAAGAAGAAGCACGACACCTCAGCATCGGAGCAGCTGGAGTGGCTAGGAGTGAGGCCCACTCTGCCGGGGTCTCACGTCGGCTACCGGATGAAAAGCCTGGTGGTGTAGTGGAACTAGAAGGAGTATCAAGCCTACGTGAAGGTGGAACTGGCGGTGGATACATAGGTGGAAATGTAGGCTGCGGTGAAGATGGTACTGTAGTCGCAGCTGCAAGTGCCTCCTGGACACGAGACAGCTCCTCAGCCTAGGAAATGATCATACGATAACTGGCGTTCCGATAACGAGATAGAACACCAGTCGCGATCACTCGCCGGGTCAACTGGCGCGAAAAAGACTCGCCCTGTCATAGGCGACAAGGTGGGGTAGTGAAAGAAACCTGGATGAGTCTGCATCTCGACCTCGTGGAAGCGCAAGTCAGTGAGAGCCTCCATCGCAGCAAACTAGATCGCCAGCTCCGGAGTAGAAGCCGTTCCGCCCTTGGAAGAGCGAGAATAGCTACCAATGTCCGAGCTCGCAGTAAGAAAAGCCTCCGTGTGATACTCATACACTGACTCGGCAAGCTGCTCCCGAAACTCCTGATACACTGGTTCTTCGCCGTTGGTATACAGTCGAAGCCAGACGTTACGAAGCTGTACAGGAAAGGTGAACGGTGTTGGCTCATGATGGTAGTGGTATGGAACTGGTGCAATCTACACTCACAATGCCGATGGTTAGTAAAACAATGAATCATGATGCATGCCATGCAACAATCTAATGCAGTAAGCAAGGTGCACACTCAAAGTTCTACACTAGTCATGGTTCTAGCGCGGGTTAACTAGGGTATCCTACAGTCAGCACGGCTCTGATACCAACCGTTGTGGCAACCCGGCTCAGAGAACCGGATTACCAGTGTTTCCAACCCAGATATCATGTCTTCTGGAAATACACAACAACTTGGTACAGAACAGAACTGATATTTATTGATAAACTTCGGGTACAAGCTCATATTTTACGTCGACAGCGAGGCCAAAAGCACGCCTGGTGCTATGACAATATCTACATTATTTATGAAACATATCAGGTCCTCGAAACTACTAGGGACACTCTACGGCGTAGCGGAACATAGCGAAAACTCCATCCACAGGGACACTGCTGGGATACAGCGTAGTTAGCGTAGCACGAACCGTCGGGACCTCCGTCCTCGGCTTCTCCTGCATCTGGCATGATACGCCAGGTGAGTACTTTGAATGTACTCACAAGCTCACGACAACCAAATAATGCAGCAAACAATAGCATGGCCATCAACATGTTAAATTCTTAAGTGATTCACTTACTGCCACCGGTTATCAACTTACTCTCTTGCGGGTTGTCCCACAACCCTCAGAATACTCATACCTCATCGACTACTTCTGATCATACAACGAGTTCTTCCATCATTATTATCATTGATACAGTTGACAAACTAGTGAGGCCTGGACGGACTGTCCAATACCGTGGACGCGGCTATTCGAATAGGTTTTTCACTCTGTAGAGGTTGCGCACTTTACCCACACCATGGAGCACCTAGCCTCGTGATCCCATTCGGGTGGACCAGGGTTGCTCCAACGAAACCCGCCTGACCCGTGACTCTCCCATCATACCATCGGCAATCATCCTCCCCCGGAGTCCTGCCCTGGGTGGCCACTGTGTCACCTCATGACACCTGCCACCGTCGTGGCCAAACTAAACTGTCCCAAACAGGGACGCCGGCACAATACTCAACTGGGCTCACAGGGTTATCGCCGTCTACCTGATCAGGGTAGCACGCACGCATAACCCTCCCTGTCTTGAGGTACCGGTGAAAGAGCACAGAGCCATACCAAGTCAAGGCCGTCCCATACCGGCAAATGTGGTTGCACGGATAAGCCCGGACAGGTGACTCTATATCAACCGACTAAGTTTCATTTAGCAAGCATAGTGGTTTATCATAATAACTTATGATGGCAGCAACTAGGCATTAAATTAATTTACTATGAATTATTATGTATTAAGTAAATGGAAGTAATTCATTTAAATATGCAATGCTATTGAAATGCTTCATGAAATGGGTGTCCGGGCTTGCCTTGCTCTGTTGGGTTGCCCAAAAACTCCTGTTCCTCAAATGCTCCAAAGTTTCCTGCTGAAAATATTTTTAAACGGAAAATTAAAATGTCACATAACAATGTTTTGTGCACCAGAAATTCTGCGAGTGTGAGAAAAATACCAAACTTTACCAGAAATTAGAGGAGCTGAAGACAAACCAAGTGCACAAAGAATCAATCAATTTGGACTTAGGAATAAAAAGATATGGCTGGTCAAAGGTACTGGTCAAATATGGAATTAAAACAAAAATAGAAAATCTGACAGGGGGCCAGATCGAAGACGTAAAGTGGAGAGGCGTCTCCACATACCGCTTCATGCAGGCGGCTGAGCCGCTGATGAGTGGGCCCTGCGGCTGGGTTTAAACCGGAGAGAGAGAGAGAGAGAACGGACAAGAGCGGGACTCCAGCGATCGTCGCCGGCGATACAAGCGGCGGCGAGGTCTGGAGGGAATGGGAACGGGACGAGCTCACCGAGGCGAACACGTACGTACCCGTAGATCAGCAAGAGATGGCCAAACGGCGTCGTCCCCTTCTTCTCCGGCGGCGGCGTCGCTCGGGTGTCGTCGGAGATGGCGGTTCCGGCGATGATTTGCTCGGGCAAGAGGTCGGGCATGACCAGGAGGATGAGCTGAGCTCGTTGGAAGAGTGGATGGAGCCTGGGGAGGAGTGGAAAGGCGAGGCGACTGGGCTCGGGTGGCAGCGGATCTCCGACGAGGTTTGGGGCTAGAGGGCCTCTCGGCCATGGCTCGCTGCTCGGGAGGACGATTGGGAGATGGAGGAGTGGGTTGAGGAGCTTTCAAAGGCTGGACGTGGCATTTTATTGGCAGGGGCAAGCTCCCCGAAAGCGGCAGGGTGCGGGACACATCACCGGCGCCAGTACGCCCTGCTGGCTGGCCGGGAGCGGGAGACGAGACGGGAGAGGGCAGGGAGGAGTTTAGGCACGGTGGAAGCTAGCGGAGGAAGAAGACGCGCCACAGGCCATAGTGTAGTCACGGGCGGCATAGTGCCCGGGTGCCGTGGCGGCCGCCGAGGCAGATTCCCGTGAGGAGAAGCTGCGGGAGAGGGTTACATGGATGGCATCGGCGATGTCGGCACCCCCAGACACGAGATGGCAGCGCGGGGCCTCGGGAACGACCTCGACCGACGCCGGCGAGGTGCAGAGCACGCAAACTGGCATGCCAGTTCCGTGCTCACCATGGTGTCCGGCATCTAGCGGCCGACCAAGTCTAGCGCAACATGTCTGGGGTCTTCTCCTTTGGTCACTTAGTGCCTCTGCATGCTTGGTTTGGCTAGGTTCACTCTGCTGTGAAGTGTAGCTTCAGCTACAGTTTCTGACAGCAATCCTGAGAGAGATCTAGACGAGAGGTGAGTTGGAGATGAAGCCAGTGGAAATGTCTGGAGTGGTTTAGGTTGGAAAGACTACAAGTTGACCAATTTTGAAGTTGTTTAGAAGAGTTTTGAATAGGGTTCATGTGTAAACTGTCATACTGGTCCAGAACCTTGATGAACTTGGTTCACTCATATGGTAGATCTAATAGAGCTGAAATTTGGTATGATGGATTCATATGATGTGTGGAAGATGCCATAAAAATTTCATGGCATTTGGCTACTTCTAGCTGGCACTTTCTTCACAAAGGTTTCAGATGTGCAGTAGCTTGACGTAGCCTTGCTGCTAAAAACTTGTATTGGCCAAAGTGATATTTTTGGATATTGTGGCTAGATAGGATCCCTAATATCTCAGGGAATTATTGGGGAATTTTCTGAGCTAGGAAAATAGAGGTTGCTTCACAAATGGCCAATTCTAACCAGAAAGAAAATAATTGTTCTGGCCAAAAATTTTACTGGACTATGGAACGTTTTTGAAGATTATGAGATTCTATGATGATAGGAAGGTGTGGCATGAGTTTGGGATTTTTCTGATCATCAAAACTATAGGTTGCTTCATAACCCTTAGTGATGACCTAGTTTCCCAAAGGAATGAAATAAATTATTGGAAAATATTAAAATTGATGTTTGATCCAAGAGAGGTGTGGCAAGGTTTTGGCAAGGTGATGAGGGTTTTGGGTCACTTGGGAAAAGATTCAAGGATTCAAAAGTCCAAAGTTGACTAAAAAACCAACAAAAAAGCAAATAAAACAAAAAAGATTTTGGAAAGAAAAAGTTCCGAAAACCAGGGTGTCACATAAACCCCTTGGCTTATATATCCACTGGGGAAACCTAGGGTTAAACATAAGGTTGGTTCCAGCAAGGGATAAACATGCCAACTATTTACAGCTATCCCTGAAGTCTATGCCAAGTCTTCGGGATTTCCATCTTGCCAACGGCGAGGTCCATGTCTTTGGCCGTTCTCCAGGCGATGGCTCATGGGCTCCTAGTTCGGCCCATAGGCAACAGGCCATACAGGCTAGTAGCCCCTGAACTAATCTTCAAGGCTGAGGACCATCGGCTTCATCTTCGGATAGGCTCTTCATGTTTGAGGTGTTCGGCTTGGCAGACAAGTTCTTCCCCAGACAGCTTTCAAACTTTGATCCAAAGTTATTCCTAATCCAATCTTCGGGCTTCTCGAATCCAGCCGACCATATGTTACAAATAATTATATTTCGGCATCCGAAGACATGGGGTAGCTTAGCCTCAAAGGCTTGCCGCATAGGTGTGAATAGTGGTCTTTATTTGACAACTTTTACCGAACGGTCACAACCTATAATGTTCATTGAGCCAGTTATTGTGAATCGAATCGCGGCCCGAGGCTACTCCTCTATTGGCACGTCCTATCAATGTAGAGATCATGCTCTGTTTTTAAGGGATATTATCAATGAATTGTGTTACCCCATGCGTGCATAATGGCATGATTGTTGGGAAGTGGCGATTCAAGCGGCACAGTAAGGTGACTCTTGCCCTTTTACTGGTTTATAAAAGCTTGGTGCGGAAAAATTACTTTCCTATGCTTGCCATCTCCTAAACCATTGCCTCACGGCCTCCTGAGCTCCAGTGCCCAGATCCATTCCCTTCCTTCGAAGTTTTCATCCGCGCTCACCTCCACTCCGGCCATGTCTGACGTAGAGCTGAAGGGCAAATGGGTGGCCTCCACCGTTACTGACGGCACCATCCTCACTACAGGAATCAGGCACTTTGCCGTCTGCCATGGCGGACGGCAAAGTCCTTTGCCGTCAGCCAGCAGATGGCCCCATGTCCGGCTGAATGAACTATGGCAAAGGGCTGCTTTGCCGTCTGCTTTAATAAAGCAGATGGCAAAGAAGTTTGCCGTCAACCATTCTTAGCAAGCAGACGGCAAAGGACATGGACGGCAGAGGGATAGGGTTAGGTCCGTTAGGTGGCTAATGGCATGTTGTGCCGTCTGCTGGCAGACGGCAAAGAAGCAAAGGTCTTTGCCATCGGCCAGCAGACGGCAAATTGTCCAAATAGGCCAGCCCAGTGCCCCCCAGGTTGCACAGGTAGCTGCCATGTGGTAGCTTTGCCGTCCACTGGCAGACGACAAAGAAGTTTGCCGTCCGCTGGCAGATGACAAAGTGCCTGTATTGCCCCTGTTAATTTTGTTTTTTCTTAAATTCAGTCAATTTCACAGATATATATATATATATATATTCATTTCGAAATACTTTCAACAAGTATACATATACCTGCCATATGGATATGATCATCCAACACATATATATACCAAATCAAAAGTCCATATCCAACATATATATAGCCAACATATCCAACAATTAAGCAAAAAGTCCATATACAATGGTTTCATCCATACATACATATATAGGTAGCAAGTTTCACATTGTTCATCCTACAAAATCAAAACAAAAAGGAAGGACAAGGAGAAGAGTAGACTCCATCAACGCAAGCTTCCGTGATCTGAAGCAAATCTGCAAATTGGGAAAGAAGAAACTTAGAAGAAGAAGACTAGAAGAAGAAGAAGAAGAAGAAGAAGAAGAAGAAGAAGAGGAAGAAGAAGAAGAAAAAGAAGAAAAAGAAAAAGAAAAAGAAGAAGAAGAAGTAGAAGAAGAAGAATTTTTCTTCTCTTCTTTATCTTCTTGTTCTTCTAACTAAGGTAACCTAGGTAATTATGCCATTTTTAGCTAACTAAGCATATTAAGTCATTTTGGAGGAAAAAATGCTAAGTGTAGGTCATTTTAGAGCTAACCTAGGTAAATAGGTCATTTTGGAGCTAGGTAAGGTTATTATGTCATTTTCGAGGAAAATAAGCTAAGTATATGACATTTTGGAGGTAACCAAGATTATTATGCCATTTTTGACCTAAGTATGCTAAGTATGTCATAAATGAACTAAATAAGCTAAGTATAGGTCATTATTGAGCTAACCTAGGTAGTTATGCCATTTTAGAGCTAACTAAGCATATTAAGTCATTTTGGAGGAAAAAATGGTAAGTGTAGGTCATTTTAGAGCTCTGCTAGTTAAAATCGGTCATTTTGGAGCTAAGTAAGGTTATTATGTCATTTCCGAGCAAAAAATGTTCTTTCTTCGCATAATCTGTCCGGGGGGGAGATTGAGTGGAATGACAAATACAGGAAAACAACTATATTGGGTTGCCGTCAGACCAAACACATTGAACCCATCCGTGCTGATGGCGACTCGAGGATGCCTTGGATCTGCCGCTTTTTCGTGATGTAATGCATCGAAGTGCTTCCACGCAGAACCATCTGATGTGTGTACCAACATCTGATTCCCATCTGCGTCTAGTTCGGTTCTTTTGCCCATTTTGTGCCATGTCATCTGTCTGGCCGTCTCTTCAACCGTGAAAAGACGTTGAAGTCTTGCTATGATTGGTATATACCCAAGAACATTAACTGTGATTTTTGTCTGACTCTTCTCACCCATACCGTTGTCTACCACAACATACCTGGAAGACTTGCTAATGGGACAATAGTTCAAGTCCGCATACTCAAGCCTAAATAAGGCACATCCATTCTCACAGGCATCTATCTTCTCATAGGGCATCTTAAGTACATGGAGGATTTTGTTCGATTGGTACAGGTTTGTAGGCATTACATGGCCTTTGGGTAGAAAGCATCCAAATATTGTCATCATCGCGTCGTAGCATTCTCTGCCCAGGTTGAATTGAGCCTTCAGAGCCATTACTTGTGCGATGGCATCCAGCTGACAAAGCTCAGTGTGCTCGTGGATAGGACGTTTTGAAGACTCCAACATATCGGTGAAGGCCTTTGCAGATTCCTCCATCTCATCGTCCGAATCCCGAGCATCGTCAAAGTTTTCCACCATGTCTTCGATCATGGTACCATGCTCGTCTGTGCGACGACGAACTACCTCGGCTCTGGCACGTTGGGCAGACTCACCATGAAATGTCCAGACCATATAAGCAGGTGTAAAACCCCACTTCTGTAGGTGTTTACTCATTTCAAGCTCTGTCCTCTTATGATAGTTGTCGCACCGGACACAGGGGCACCAGGTTTTTCTCTGGCCATTTGCAAACGCGACTCTCACAAACCCCTTGGTTTTTGTTAACCATTCATCGGTCATGTCTTCCTGACTAGTGTGACGGGTGTACATCCACGCACGATCATTCATCTTGCCTAGCTACTGGACGCACAAGAAATATACACATAATTCAGCAAACCATATTCATTAGTTAATGGAGTTTGTCAGTTTTATTACGTCCATGCAACCTAGATGCTAATAGGTAAAGATAGGACCTAATCCCACCTAAGTATGTGTAGATTGGGTTTGCTTTCCCATGCTCTGCTCCGGATCCGACGCAAAATTTTGGCAGCACCTCCCCGCTGTTCTCCTGATACATGTCTCGGTAATAAGCAGAGAGGATGTGTACCCGGAGAACAACGGGGAGGCACTGATGAAATTCTGCATCGGATCCGGAGCAGAGCAAATGGGAAAACGAACCCAATCTACACATACTCGGGCTGTCCATGGATAACGTTGGACAATTCAAAAGAATCACGGTTATAAATATGCAAATGCATGCATATTTATAGATGTAACCCTTTCGAATGGGAGACGCATAGTGGTCACGCATACTGATGATTGAAGACACCTATAGCTAGCAAGTTTCATCGGCACGAAGACCGGAATAGAGCAAATGAAGGGGGGAGGAGGAGATGTCATTTGTGCTCACCCACTAATGCAGGGGCGGAGCTCGTCGAACGCACGGGGAGGTCGTCGAGCACCAGACCATCGCAGCGACGAAACAACTACACATTTAAATCCACCCGATCAACACAAATATGATGTTTTTTATAACAAAATCAAAAAATATATGACCTAACTCATAATTCACAAATATATGACTCCGTCGGCCTCTGGAAGGCCGAAGAGCACATTTTCAGTCAACACGAGGCCGAAGAGGTGTCGGGGGTCGGGTGTGTCAGGGGTGTCGTGTCTGGGAGTCGTGGTGTCGGGGTGTTGTGGTGTCAGGGTGTCGTGTCGGGTGTAGGGTGTCGGGGGGGCGTGGAGGGTCGGGGGGGGAACGTGGGGGAGGGGATGGGGGAAGAGGTGGGGGGGCGGGGTGGCGGGCTGTCGGGGGGTCGGCTTTGGCAGGGCGTGATGGTGTCAAGCGGGGGGGTCGGGAGGTGCGGGTGGGCGGGGTGTCATGTCGGGGTCGGGTGGGCTGTTCTGAGCGTCAGTAGCCTGCACGCGCTCGCGGGGCGGCGGGGAAGGCGGGGTGGGTGGAGGCGAGGTTCCGCGGCGGCGGCTCAGCGGCTCCTCCTACTCTGTCTTCTTCGTTTCCTCCGCCCCTCCTCATCTCTTCTTCCCCCTTCACGTTCTCTTTCTTCTTCTTTTCATCCTTTTTAATTCCTTTAATTATGACAATTAACTAAAACCTAGCACTAATCTAATCTAATCTAGCACTAAACCTACCACTAACATATCTAATCTACCCATTTAAACAGAAAAAAATGGGCTCACCGGAGAGGGCGTCGGCCGGGGCTTTGGAGCGGCAGGGCGGCGGTGGTGACGGGGGCCTCAGGGCTCCGGGGTGGTGGGGCGCGGGGGGGCCGGGGCTCGGCAGCGCCGAGCCGGCAGGGCGGCGGTGGCGCCGGGGTGGTGGGCCGGTGGGGTGGTGGGGCGACGGGCCGGCGGCATGTGGTGGGGGCGGCGGCGCGCGTGCGGTGGTCGTCGGGGAGGAGAGAGAGAGAAACAGAGAGAGAGAGGGGGGGCGGGGTGGGGCGCGGCCGTTAGTTAAGTTAAATGTTTGCCGTCCGCCCCGCCATTGTCGTCTGCCTTTTTGCTCTTTGCCGTCTGCTAGCAGACGGCTAAGAGGGGGGGCGTTAGGTCAGCTCGTTAGTTGGGCCAACCTCCCTCTTTGTTGTCCGCTAGCTGAGGGCAAAGCTTCTTTGGCGTCCGCTAGCAGACGGCAAAGAAGTGGCTGATGGCAAATATGATCTTTGCCATCATCCACTTCTCTGCCGTCTGTTTGTTGGAAGCTGATGGCAAACACCTCCTTTGCCGTCCGCTAGCAGACGGCAAAGAAGTGGCTGATGGCAAATCCTTTGATTCCAGTAGTGCCTGGAGCTCTGGGCGGTGGGGTACATCCCCGCCGATGTCGACTGCCGTGCCCCGGAGCCAGGCCAAGCCGTCCCCACCCCCAAGAAGGGGGAGAGGGTGGTCTTCATCCCCCACCTCATCCAAGGTCTGGGGTTCCCTTTCACCCTTTTGTGAGGGGGTTGTTGTTCTTCTATGGGATAGATTTCCACCATCTAGCCCCAAATTCCATTCTCCACATCGTGACCTTAATCATAGTCTGTGAGGCTTTCCTCCTGGTCGAGCCGCACTTTGGCTTATGGCTAAAGATTTTCAGCATTAAGCTGAAGACCAGGTGCGCCCAACTCACAGATTGCGGTGGGGCCATGGTGAGCAAGCTCCCGAAGGTGAAGTGGCTAGAAGGCGTCTTCGTGGAGACCATCTAGGTATGGCAAAAAGAGTGGTTCTACCTCACCGAACCACGCACCGAGAACCAAGTGGAGGCCCCTGCCTTTACGGCTAGGCCCCGGATGAGGTTTGCCTCCTGGAAAAAGAAGTGTCTTGATTGGTGGAACCCGGCGGAGGTGGAGGTGATCTAGAAGAAGATCGAATCCATGGTAGACAGGGTCCTCAAGTTGGTCGACATGATCAATGTTATGCTCCAGTGCCGCTACCTCCCCCTCCAAGCTCGGGCCACCCGAATGTGGCTCTATAAGCCCGAGAACACGAAGATGGTGCCGAATTTCTTCCGCTCCGACCTCGCCGGCATGTGGACGACGCTGTTCAAGTTGTCCAAGAATACCTTCCCCGACAAGGGGGAAGACTGCGGCCTAGTCGCCGAACATCCCCCAAAGGAGGCAAAAATAGTTCGTCTATGTTATCCTCTCAGCATTTCAAATAAAGTGATCATGCTTACCCTCTCTCCCTCAGGGCTGGCGCAAGAAGGTGAAGAACATCAAGTGCCCGGCGCCGCAGCCCGGGGAGGAGCGCACTCCCCAACTGGCGGTGCTACTAGCCATGGACCTGTACAAGGTCCCGGTTAAGGAGAAGAAAGGTGATCCAAAGAGAAAAAGGGAGGGTCTTTGGATCCGAGGTCCCACGGATGCCAAATCCGGGGATACCCACACCTCTTCTGCCCTAGGGGAGGAAGAGGAGAAGGAGGACGAGGTGGAGGAGGAAGAGTCCTCCCCCATAAGGAAGAGGGCGGCATTCGAGGATGTCAAGGAGGTCGAGCCTCCCCGAGCTCGTAGGAAGCTTCGGAAGGCCTTCGTGGATCTACCCGATGACTCCTCGGCGCCTACCAAAGTCTCATCTCCAGAGTCCTCCAAGAATGATTTCCCTATGCGTAGGGAGAAGCCACCGCCAAGGAGGTACTAGACTCAATGCGCTTAATACGCCATGTTTTTATTTTACATGTTCCCTAACCTGTAGCGCCCCACTTGCTTTTACAGCCCGCAGCGCGCTTGCCTTGTCGACAAGGTTTCAGAAGGAGATTCTCCTCCAGCCAAAATGGCCGAGGGTGGAACAAATTCTCGCGCGTACCCTCCCCCAAATCTCGAAGGATTGGGGGAAGCTTCGTCGTAGCTGGCCCTTCCATGGTAAACACTGAAGGAGGCGCCGGTGTTACTACGGCCGAGGTTCAGACCTCGGTCACCGAAGACCAAGGGGAGAAAACCCTCTTGGTTAACGAAGAAGCGGAGCTCGGACGATCGGAGCCACCAAGGCAGCCAAAGCCTGATGTCCCCATCTCAACAGAAGGAGGGGCTGAGGTAATAGCGCCACCCCCGCCTTTACCAAAATAGGCCCTAATGGGGTGGCATGAGAAGATGGAGGTGGCCATGACGGGCCCCTCCAGCATTCCTGAGCACCGTGCTCTCATGGGCACGACACTTCAACACATCCGGTCTGTGGGGACCAGAATGAAGGAGGCCTTCGAGGGCCTTTTTAAAGGCCTTGATGTACGTAATTTAATATTACTTCATAATCTTTGAATTATTGCCCAGTATACCCAGTAGCCCTTTATCGGAGCAATGTGGGAAAATTGTACGAAGACTCTTTAGATAAGAAAGAAATACAATGATTACGTCATTAAGATCATGGACACAGTAGCCCCCGAGCCATAAGTTCGTTTTGACGAACTGACTTGGGGGTCAAAAAGATTGTTTATCTTCACATTTTTTTAAACGGAATATTCAGTAGCCCCCAAGACTTTGATCAGGTTAACAAAAGCCGATCAGAGGATCGATATCTTTAGGCTGGAGAATAATTGTTATATTTACAGGCCTCCGCCTCGGCTTCGGCATCCAACTCCGCGGAGTTGGATGAGCTAAACCGCAAGCTGGTGCGCTCCGAGGAGGACATCGATCTGCTCAAGAAGCAGATGGATGAAGCACAAGGTGAGGATGAACTAGTTGCTTGAGCCAGATAATGTTTCGGAAGCAATCCGAACTATGTTTATAACAGATGTGTGTATGTCCTTGTACAGCTGCCACCACGGAGATCGAGAATCTCTGAGCCAAGCTAAAGAAAGCTCGGCAAGAGGCCGCACAGTAGAAGACTGCTGCCGAGAAGGCCATCTCAGACCTAGGCAAGGAACAAGTAGCCCATGAGCAACATCAGGCCCGGGTGCTTTAGGTCCAAGAAGAGTTGAAGGGTGTGTATGCTCAACGTGACATGCTCCAGGACAAGAAGAAGAAGAAGGATGCCGAACTCCAGTCACTGGAGTTGGCGTGCCAGGAGGCTCGGACACAAGCGAAGTCGGACCGTGAAGAGCTTCGGCAAGTGAAGCAGATCACTGCTGGTAAGCCATACTTACTGCAATGCATCTTTGGTGATATCAGGTTCGCCCAGCTGATGCAAATATGGCGTTCCTCAAGCACCTTTAATGAGCTCCCTAGGAGTGTGTCCGACGCCTACCAATATTATTCCTCCCGAGAAGGCGACGCCGCGCCGAAGGTATTCTGGGTGCAATTCCAGGCGCCTGCACATCCTCCCCTTCTCAACAACCAGATGAAGTAACTAAAGGAGTTGCATCAGATGGCGAGGCCGGCGATGGAAGACCTCTGCATCCAATTGTGGCCAACAGAGCCGCTGCCAAGTAGCTACTTCGGCCTGGTGTAGAGGTTGTGAAGCGCCGTCCCCCAAATCGATGTCTGGAAGCGCTCCACCTACCTGGAGGGTGTTCGGATGGCGTATGGCCATGTCATGACACACTATCCGAAGATCAAGCCGGCTGCCATGGCTGCGAGGCCTCTCAAGGGGAAAGAGCACCGTCGCGCCGAGGATTATTTTGCCGAGGTGATGGAAGGTGCCCGGATGACCGAGGGCCAACGTGGCAAAGATGTGAATCTAGAGTAGATGTATCTTCTGTATCTGAGGTTGTATAAAAACATGCTATAAATTTGCATTGACGGTTATATATTATTTTGACTCCTGTGCAACCGTTAAAATCCTGAAAGTGACCAGTTGTCGGCTTCTACCACCATGGTAGATACTACATGGGGTGCTTTCTATAACATTATAAGCCTTAGCCGACATCTTGGTTCCCAGAGGCAGTCATGTTAATAGAAGCTAGGCAATCAGACTATTCGGCTTTATAACTTTCACTTCGCCGTAGGAGCTTGACTGTGGGGGCTAGTGACTAGCCCCCGGTTTATGGAGTATCTGGTCATACCGAGGTCAAGCAATTGACACTTCAGCCCTTTTTAACAAGGACCCTTCATTTAACATAATGATAGCTTTAATGCAGTCGCCGTTTAATTCCTAACGGGCCCTTTGACAGTGCTCGGATAGCAACCAGGATGTAGTTCGGCCACTGTTTGGTTGAGCCAAAACAATGGGCCCTTGATATGTTGCTCCATCCCCTCCCATGGAATTTTGAGAGCAAAGTTATGTAATCAAGGTACATACTTCGCAATTGGACAGGGAGAGCCATGGAGCGCGTACCCCTATTTGGGGTCACGGCGTGACGGCCGGGGGATCATGGGAACACCTCGGATGCGCTTTGAAGAGCCTTGTGCATTTGACTCAGCGAGGGTCTTGGATGCCTCCTCGGCTGCCGGAACCTCGGTTGCGAAAGCCGCTGTCTGCTCCTCGGTTCGGAGAGAGCATTCAGTGTTACCATTGACTGTAATAACACAGTTTGGTCCCGACATTTTAAGCTTTAGATAAGCTTAGTACGGGACTACATTAAATTAGGCGAAAGCGGTTCGTCCGAGGAGCGCATGATAACCACTGCGAAAAGGAATAATATCGAAGATCAAGTCTTCCCTTCAGAAGTTCTCGGGAGAGCCGAAGACTACCTCCAATGTGATGGTCCCGGAGCATTGCGCCTCAACACCTGGTATTACACCTTTGAAAGTGGTGTTGCTGGGTTTAATCCTTGATGGATCGATTCCTATTTTTCTGACCGTGTCAGCATAGATCAGGTTTAGGCTGCTGCCTCCGTCCATAAGGACCCTTGTTAGGTGATACCCATCTACAATGGGATCGAGCACCAAAGCCGCCGATCCTAAATGACGAATACTGATCGGATGGTCTCGACGATCAAAGGTGATCTGGCAAGCCGACCAGGGGTTATACTTCGACGCCACTGGCTCTAAGGCGTAGATGTCTCAAAGTGCGCGCTTCCTCTCCTTTTTTAGGGATTTGTAGCGTCCCTGCCTCGACCGTGTGCTAATCATACACGCAAATGTACACGGTCGAGATTAGAGACTCACGGGAAGATATCACAACACAACTCTAGACACAAAATAAAATAATACAACCTTTATATTACAAGCCAGGGGCCTCGAGGGCTCGAATACATAAGCTCGATTACACACAAGAGTCAGCGGAAGCAACAATATCTGAGTACAGAAATAAAGGTAAACACGCTTGCCTTAAGAAGGCTGAGCAAAACAACGACACTAGATCGAATAGGCGCAGGCCTCCTGCCTGGGAACCTCCGAATCTACTCTTGGTCGTCGGTTTCCACGTAGTAGTAGGCTCCATCGGAGGGGTAGTAGCATTCGTCGATGGAAGCAACTGGCTCCTGGGCTCCGCCATCTGAAAGCAGCAACCGGGTAGAGGGGAAAAAGGTAGCAAAGCAACCGTGAGTACTCATCCAAACTACTCGCAAGACTTACATCAGAACTATTCTATTTATGCATTGGTATCAAATGAAGGCCTGTATATGTGGACTGGACTGCAAAAATGCCAGAACAGAGGGGAAGGCCTAGCCTATCAAAGACTAGCATCTTGCAGCATTAGAAGAGTACAGATTAGCATATTATAATGCAATAAATAAGTTGTAATAATGCCCAGAGATCCTTCCTGGACGACCCCGCGAGGAAGCGACCCCGTAGCCATCATATTAATAAGTAACTCAAGTATCTAGTTCTAGTTGTAGTAGATCGGGATACAACACAGAGCGTCCTGTTACCGTGGACACGGCTATTCAAATAGATTAACTTCCCTGCAGGGGTGCACCAACAAAAACGTCTCCTATTGGCCCACGTCTGTACGTGCCAGTGAAAATACCCATCATGGTTCCCTGCGGTGTGCCACGGGTCTACCGCCCGCCTGCGCCACATCCGCCAGGTACATGTCTGTGTCACAAGCACGCACACGCACCGTGTAGCCGATAGGTCACGCCCTGGTGGAAAACCGCCTTACACAACAACACGGTCTCGCGGACGATGACCAGGTCCTAGGCTCACGTCCGACACCCTGTCGCACCGACTTGGTAACCCGCGGACCAACGACCAGGGACCTGGCCCACCTCTCTCCTAGGTGTTCTCCACCTACCCTGTTGTCCCACCACAGATTTCTCTCGCGGGTACGCTCATGGTCGACCCGACTTCAATAACTCTCGTGGGTACCCCTTTGGTCGACCCGACATCACAATGGACTGAGGTGAAGGTCAAGGTATCCGTGTGTCCATAACACCAAGGGCAATCTGAGGAATCACCCTCAATGGATTCCCACTCGATGTAACCGTCAAGGTGAACTTGGAGGAATCACCCTCGATGGTCCACACTTGAGGGGTTGCATGATAGAGTCATCATCGAGAGGGGAGAGCGAGGAATCACCCTCGGCAATTACAATCGATGTGCTATACTACAGAGATATCATCAATATGAGATACGAGGTATCACCCTCGGCACTCGATAGTAGCTCTGTAGAGTCGTACAACTAAGGGGTGTGCGGTGCTGTGTCGGCCTCTACGCTGCGATCTCACTGATCGAGACACCGGTGGTAAAGCATGGCAACAAGTACAAGGGTGTGGGGCCACTGATGGTTCACTAACCAACCTATACTAAGCATATAGCACAACAGGTAAGGTATTATCAACAAGTTACAAAATCAGGCTATGCATCAGAATAGAAGCAATCAAATACAGTAGCAAAATCTAGTGCAAGCATGGCGGAGAAAGAATGCGCGATATAGGAATGATCAAGGGGGTTTGCTTGCCTGGAAGCTCTACTGAAAGGGACTGATCGTCAGAGGGGCAGTCGTACTCGGCAGTAGCATTAGTCTCGAAGTCTACCGGAGAGAAGAGGGGGAAGAAACAATAAATATAAAGCAAACAATGCAACACAGATGCATGACAAGGCAGTATGCTATGCTAGGGGTGCTCTAATGCATCACTAAGTACTTTACGCGGAGAGGGGAAAATATCCAGGAGTGTTCTCCCAGTTCTGGGTGATTATCGGTCACACAATCTGGAGGGGAAAGTTCCATGTTCATCAGGTCAGAGAGGGTTGACAGATATGCAGGTAGCGTACTCAGATTCGTCCTATTTTTCTGATCTTTTTTGATATATAAATTATTTTCATCCGAGTTATGATTTATTTTATATGATTTTTCAATGTTTTAATCATTTTCTAGAAATCCTGAAATTAACTTTATTAAAAAATCAATTAAATATTAATTGTTATGGGTACTCATAAGTGTACCCAGAAATGTGCAACAGAGGCTGACATGTGTGGCCAGTCAATTGCCCAGTCAGCAGTTGACTGGTCCACGTTGACTGGTCATGGGGGTCCACTGGACCGACCTGCCAGTGACTGGGCTTGCCCAGTCAGCCAGTTGACTAGTCAACTAGGTCCAGTAGGACCCAGTGGTCAGTCTTTGGTTGTTTTACCAATATTTAGATTAATTTAATGAGTCTATTTAGCTCGTGGGCCCAGTCTGTCAGTGATACAACTATTAGTGGGTTAATTAAGAGCGTTAGTTAGTCTAATTAAATGGCTACAGTAAGAGGGCCCACTGTCAGTGGCTATTAGGGCCGGGGGTTAGTGCCGCGTGCTGACATGTGACCCCTCTGGAGTTTTAACCTCCGGCGCGCGCCGGCGCGGCTCCAGCGAGCATCAAAGAGGGCGGCGACGCTCGGATTTCACCCACAGGCGACCAAATGAGAGTGGAAGGGCTCGTTCGAATGACCCGAATGAGCCGCGCCCAACTACGTTGCTAGCAGGGTCGAAGGTGGTATGTAACAGCGGCGGCATCGACTCGAGAGGAGGCTCGAGTTCGACAAGAACGGAGCATAGGCCACATCCACTTATTCGATGCGCTGGTCAGGGCTAGCGCACCCTGGGAACTCCAGGAGCATGGTGGGTGCGGTGGTTCAGCACGGGGTGGACAGGAGCGCTCGCAGCGAGCTCGACGGCGGCAAAAAACTCCGGCCATTGTGCGGCTGCTAGCTAGGCTGGCCAGGGCTCGAGATCGAGGCAATTGAAAAGGGGTTTTGGTGCGGGGCTCACATAGATCTCGTGGATGGCTCAGGGGAGACGATGAGGTAACGATGGCCGGGGATCGACGATGGCGACCGGCGGATGCAGTTGGGGGAAAACGATGTGGGCGTCGCCGATGCTGTCCCCCGGGCTCGAAGCGGTGGAGCAGGTGATGAAGAAGGTCGTGGCGCGGCTGCTAGACACCAATGGGAGGCACGGGGATGCTCCAGTGCGTGATAATGGCGACGGCGTGGCTGCGGCTGCTCTCGTGCATCTCTGAATCGAGCGAGAGTGAGTGAGGAGTGGGGACTAATGGGCGCTAGGGTTTTAGTCAAGAGAGAGAGAGACTGCTGGGCGAGGCCTTATCCTCACCTTGGCTACAACGGATGACTGACACCTGCGCGCCGGCGCCCACGGCGCGCCTGCGGCCGACACGGCGACACGAGGAAGGAGAAGACCCCCGGATGGGCTGTGCCATTTTTTAGCGCAAGGCCTTAGTGCACAGTACTAGTTAGCCTTTTTCCTTTTCTTATTTTCTATTTTTTATTCTCTTTCGGTTTTGCATTTAATTGACCACCAAATCGCTTTTGTAAATTGTGATACTTGCCTCAATAATTATCTTGCAATAAATGGTACTGCCACAAAAAGTTTGGTGGGTATTTGAATCCATTTTGAATTTTGTATAAATGAAAATGGATTAATGGTAATATTTTGGTCATTGTTTTAAATAGGTTAGGGGCATTTTAATAATTCAAATAATGTTGGTTTTAATTTTACAATTGCCTATGGATTATTTGCAAAATTATGAACTATTTAGTTTTACAGGTTGAAGAAATAATAATTTGACTTGTATTTTGAATTTGAATTTGAGTTTGGATTATTCCTTAATTATTTTTATTAGGGTTTAATGATGATGACATGGCATGTTAATTAGCATAACAACAGGGTTAAGTGTGGGGATGTCACAACTCTCCTCCAATCAAAGGAATTCTCGTCCCGTGAATTAGGAGGTAGAGCAAGGGGAAAAGGTGTGGTTACGAAATTCTAACGAGTCTTTGTTCCTTGTTGTTCCGTCGAAGAGGTCAGTCCGTTGCATTCAAGTCTTCACTTCTTTGCATCGTTGCATCTTGATGGAGTTGTCATTCTTCCTTCAGGATCTTCATCGTTCTTACGAAAAGGATAAGGGGTAATTTCGGATGAACGGGATTTTACAAGGTTGGTTATCTGGTACACAACTCATGGAATGCAGCAAAAAGTATATCTCAGATTGAATAAATGAAACATACCGAGAGCAAGTTACATTTATATGAAGTTTCAAGCGGATAGGCAATCATTCGATGCCTATGATGGATGAAGAAAGAGGTGGTCCAGGCCAACGGGAATAAGCATTGAGTCTGATACCGGAATGGATCACCTCTAGAAAGATGGTTCGCGAATTACATACGAGCCCAAGTGCGAGGAATAACTTTGGAAACAAGGATGTACAGGAGAGTCAGGTTTCGATCCTGTGGAACTGTGGTTGGTGCGGATTAAGAGTAGGAATGGCGGTGACATCTTGCATGGTCACAATAGCAAACCATGTCAGAGGACAGCCTGTCAGCTATGTCGGCCACAACGTTGGTACCAACGGCGAGAGACGACGAGAACCATTCTCCTGCTCGTTATGACGAGGCAGACCAATAGGCAAAGTTTTCATCCATCGGTGGTTA
Source organism: Thinopyrum elongatum (assembly GCA_011799875.1). Lineage (NCBI taxonomy): Eukaryota > Viridiplantae > Streptophyta > Magnoliopsida > Poales > Poaceae > Thinopyrum > Thinopyrum elongatum. The sequence continues at coordinate 694,532,312 of CM022303.1, forward strand.
CCGGAATGTCGTCAACAATAGTAACAGGTTATACTGACAAGATTGTACAGCAGGGGTGTTGTCATAAGAAGGAAATTATCACTGCTTAGATCATATAAATCACGTGAAAGGTTAAACAGACGAATGGAAAGGAAAATATCATTATTCGCAAGCATATTCTTCTCAGGAGCAAGCTGAGCGGGATAGTCATGACAGGTCTTTAAGTACTTACCCCTTTAAACAGAAGGGACATGGAGAATGATGATGTTTACCCATACGATAGTGTTTGGGTAATCGATCAAGAATCATTTGGCATTGCGCTTCCAATGTTCTTGTTGACACTCGGAGTACCATAGTCACACTTTGGGGTAGCATTAACATAGAGTTTAAAGTAAACATTGGATTTGAAAATCACAAGGAATATTCAAAGAACAATTCCAGGAATAGCAAGGAACCTAAGGCATAACCAGAACAAGACCAAGTCCGTATTGGAAGGAAGGCAAGGATGTTGTCGATGATAGTGCAACGGCACAATATCCTCGAGATACCACAAGGTAATACTCGAAGGTAGAACCGAATAGAAGCTGAACTAGATCGTTGATCTGCGAATGGCAGGTGCTTTAACGTTGTCAAAAAATAGACGAGGCACTGGGATGGGTTCCTTTCAGATATATCGAAGAAGGACAGCATGGTCAGAAGCATAACTGCAAGGGATCTAATTAAGGATACCAGAAGTATTAAACAAATGAATAATTTTTGCAAGAAGCTTCCGTGATAAGACCTACATCGTGTCCATGGGCATGAACACAAAGGTCCAAGGTCGACTCCCACTTCTTCAATGCACAATCTTTCACTCACTTCTCGTTTCTGAAGAAGTAGTAGTGTTGAACAATTTATCTAGCGTAACACCAGTAGAGTACGACCCGTTGAAGTATCTGGGTTCACACAGACTAAGGAAGGCATAATTCCAACCCTTCGGGACATTTTATGAATTTATACAATAAACAATCGAAGTAAGAGATACAATTTTGGAAAGCAGAGCACCGAAGTCAAAAGTAGATGATACGACTTGACAATGGCAACTGGTATTGAGGGAAGAACTCAAGGTTTTAGCATATGCAGGAATGGCCGGTTAATAATCCACAAAGGGTCTGGCGGACCGTGAAGAATCTGATGTGAGTATCGGTACTCAATCAGAAGAAGAAAGAATGCAAAGGCATCGGTTCATAGAAACATTTGAATTATTCGAAGCTCAATTACAAAGGAATTACGATTTCCAATTCGGGGATCAGAAGCGGATGCTCTGACCAAAGATAAGTAAATTGAACAGACTTAGCGGCACATCTGATCGCAACTAGATTGATCGAGAACCAGCCCATATCCGGAATGATGTCTGAGCCGGAAGAACTAATTCTAGGGATTAACTAATGATAGGGAGCATTCACAGCAGTTTGAATCAAGGGACTCAAAATGGTGAAGACAAGGGATGTCAATGGAGATTACTAAACATATGGAATTAACCATAATGCAAGCAGGCAAGAATTTCAAGAGTAATAGGTTACAGGGGATTATCGACAGATCGGTTAGCAATACGAAGCAGTTTGTGAAACACATGAACAACTGGGTTTGAACAAATCCTCGATAAGTGTGAGGAATTACTCGAAGGTGTATTCATGCGACAAGGAGTTGCAGGGCAGTAGTCACATGGGATTCTCGGAACATCAGAGGGTGTCTTCGAAATTGTCTAGTAAATCAATAAAGTAGCGGAAACATCTGCATCAAGTGGCTCTCCGGGAGAAAGCCGTTACGCGAACCTAATGTTAGAGTTAGCAAAATCTTTAACTCCAATAGACGAGAGATCAGAGTCCCATAGTAAAGAAGAGAAATAAAAGATCCTAATCCCATCCATAGGTGTCGTGGGCCCGTAAGCCACACAACACAGTTAGTAAAATAGTTTTTCAAAGACTACACTCAACTTCGGCCAAGGATTTGGAAGGGGCTTCCTACAGGAAGTTGGCTCTGATACCAGCTTGTCGCGCCCCTGCCTCGACCGTGTTCTAATCATACACGCAAATAAACATGATTGAGATAAGAGACTCACGGGAACATATCACAACACAACTCTAGAAACAAAATAAAATAATACAAGCTTTATATTACAAGCCAGGGGCCTCGAGGGCTCGAATACATAAGCTCGATTACACACAAGAGTCAGCGGAAGCAACAATATCTGAGTACAGACCTAAAGGTAAACAAGTTTACCGTAAGAAGGCTGAGCAAAACAACGACACTAGATCAAAAAGGCGCAGGCCTCCTGCGTGGGAACCTCCGAATCTACTCTTGGTCGTCCGTCTCCACATAGTAGTAGGCTCCGTCGGGGGGGGGGGGTAGTAGCAGTCCTCGACGGCAGCAACTGGCTCCTGGGCTCCGCCATCTGAACACAGCAACTGGGTAGAGGGGAAAAAGGTAGCAAAGCAACCGTGAGTACTCATCCAAAGTACTCGCGAGACATACATCAGAACTATTCTATTTATGTGTCGGTATCAAATGAAGGGCTGTATATGTTGACTGAACTGTAGAAATGCCAGAATCGAGGGGAAGGCCTAGCCTATCGAAGACTAGCATCTTGCAGCATTAGAAGAGTACAGATTAGCATATTATAATGCAATAAGTCAGTTGTAATGATGCCTAGAGATCCTTCATCGACTACCCCATGAGGAAGCGACCCCGGATCCATCATATTAATAAGTAACTCAAGTATCCAGTTCTAGTTCTAGTAGATCGGGATACAACTCCGAGCATCCAGTTACCGTGGACATATCTATTCAAATAGATTAACTTCCCTGCAGGGGTGCACCAACAGAAACGTCCCCTATGGGCCCACGTCTGTATGTGCCAGTGACAATACCCATCATGGTTCCCTGCGGTGTGCCACAGGTCTACCGCCCGCCTGCGCCACACCCGCCAGGTACATGCATGTGTCTGTGACGCGCACACGCACTGTGTTACCGATAGGTCACGCCCTGGTGGTACAACCGCCCTACACAACAACACGGTCTCGCGGACGACGACCAGGGCCTAGGCTCACCTCCGACACCCTGTCGCACCAGCTTGGTAACCCGCGGACCAACGACTAGGGACGAGGCACACCTCTCTCCTAGCTGGTCTCCACCTGCCATGTCATCCCGCCACAGATATCTCTCGCGGGTACACTCACGGTCGAACCGACTTCAATAACTCTCGCGGGCACACCTTGGGCTGACCTGACTTCACAATGGACTGAGGTGAAGGTCAAGGTATCCGTGTGTGCATAACATCAAGGGGAATCTCAGGAATCACCCTCGATGGATTCCCACTCGATGTAACCGTCAAGGTGAACTTGGAGGAATCACCCTCGATGGTCCACACTTGAGGTTGTGCACGACAGAGTCATCATCGAGAGGGGAGAGCAAGGAATCACCCTCGGCAATCACAACCGATGTGCTGTACTACAGAGATATCATCAATAGTAAGATATGAGGTATCACCCTCGGCACTCGATAGTAGCTCTGCAGAGTCATACAACTAAGGGGTGTGCAGTGATGTATCTCTGCGCTGCGATCTCACTGGGCGTGTCACCGGTGGTAAAGCATGGCAACAAGGACAACGGTGTGGGGCCACTAATGGTTTACTAACCAACCTATACTAAGCATATAGGACAGCAGGTAAGGTATCATCAACAAGTTACAAAATAAGGCTATGCATCAGAATAGGAGCAATCAAATACAGTAGCAAAATCTAATGCAAGCATGGGAGAGAAAGAATGGGCGATATAGGAATGATCAAGGGGGTTTGCTTGCCTGGAAGCTCTGCTGAAAGGGACTGATCGTCAGGGGCGCAGTCATACTCGGCAGCAGCGTCAGTCTCGGAGTCTACCGGAGAGAAGAGGGGGAAGAAACAAAAAATATAAAGCAAACAGTGCAACACAGATGCATGACAAGGCAGTATGCTATGCTAGCGGTGCTCTAATGCATCACTAAGTATTTTAGGCGGAGAGGGGAATATATCCGGGAGTGTTCTCCTAGTTCCGGGTGATTATGGGTCACACGATCTGAAGGGCAAAGTTCCATGTTCATCATGTCAGAGAGGGCTGACAGATATGCTGGTAGCGTATTCGGATTCGTCCGAGTTACGATTTATTTTATATGATTTTTCAAAGTTTTAATAATTTTCTGGAATTCCTGAAATTAACTTAATTTGGAAATCTATTAAATACTAATTGCTATGGGTACACATAAGTGTACCCAGAAATGTGCATCAGAGACTGACATGTGGGGCCAGTCAATTGCCCAGTCAGCAGTTGACTGGTCCACGTTGACTGGTCAAGGGGGTCCACTGGACCGACCTGCCAGTGACTGGGCCTGCCCAGTCGGCCAGTTGACTGGTCAACTAGGTCCAGTGGGACCTAGTGGTCAGTCTCTGGTTGTATTAATAGTATTTAGATTAAACTAATGAGTCTATTTACCTCGTGGGCCCAATCTGTTAGAGATACAACTATTAGTGGGTTAATTGGCAGCGTTAGTTAGTCTAATAAAACAGCTATTGTAAGAGGGCCCACTGCCAGTGGCTATTAGGTTCGGGGGTTAGTGCCGCGTGCTGACACGTGTCCCCACCGGAGTTTTAAACTCCGACGCGCGTTGGCATGGCTCCGGCGAGCATCATAGAGGGCGCCAATGCTCGGGTTTCGCCCACAGGCGACCAAACGAGGCGTGGAAGGGCTTGTTCGAACGCGCCGAATGAGCCGCGCCCATCTACGTAGCTAGAGGGGGCGGAGGCGGTCTATAACGGTGGCGGCATTGACTCGACTGGAGGCCGGAGTTCGGCATGAATGGAGCGTAGGCCACATCCACTTATTCGATGCGCTGGGCAGGGCTAGCACACCATGGGAACTCCAGGAGCATGACGGGGGCGGTGGATCAGTATGGGGTGGACAGGAGCGCTCGCAGCGAGCTCGACGGCGCCATAAAACGCCGGCCATGGCGCGGCTGCTAGCTAGGCTGGCCAGGGCTCGAGATCAAGGCAATTGAAGAGGTGTTTTGGTGCGAGGCTCACATAGATCTCGTGGATGGCTAGGGGGAGAAGGCGAGGTAGCGATGGCCGGGGATGGACGATGGCGACCGGCTAATGCAATTGGGGGAAAATGACGTGGGTGTCGCCGATGCTGTCCCCTTGGCTCGAAGCGGTGGTGCAGGTGACGAAGAAGGTCGTCGCGCGGCTGCTAGACACCCACGGGAGGCACGGGGATGCTCCGGTGCGCGATAATGGTGACGGCGTGGCTGCAACTGCTCTCGGGCGTCTCCGAATCGAGTGAGAGCGAGCGAGGACTGGGGGCTAATGGGCGCTGGGGTTTTAGTCGAGAGAAAGAGACAGCTGGGTGAGGCCTTATCCTCACCTTTGCTCCGGCGGATGGCCAACACCTGCGCATCAGCGCCCACGGCCCGCCTGCGGCCGACACGGCGACAGGAGGAACGAGAAGACCCCCAGATGGGCTGGGCCGTTTTTGTAGCGGCAGGCCTTAGTGCACAATACTAGTTAGCCTTTTTCCTTTTCTTATTTTCTGCTTTGTATTCTCTTTCTGTTTTGCATTTAATCCACCACCAAATGGCTTTTGTAATTTGTGATACTTGCCTCAATAATTATCTTGCAATATATGGTACTGCCACAAAAAGTTTGGTGGGTATTTGAATCCATTTTGAATTTTGTATAAATAAAAATGGATTAATGGGGATGTTTTGGTCACTGTTTTAAATAGGTTAGGGGAATTTTAATAATTCAAATAATGTTGGTTTAAATTTTGTAATTTCCTATGGATTATTTGCAAAATTATGAACTATTTAGTTTTATAGTTTGAAGAAATAATAATTTGACTTGTATTTTGAATTAAATTTGAGTTTGGATTATTCCTTAATTATTTTTATTAGGGTTTAATGATGATGACTTGGCATGTTAATTAGCATAACAACAGGGTTAGGTCTGGGGATGTCACAGGATGTGGGTGACATAAATCATATTCACATCCTTTACTTCGGAGGGAAACTGTTTTCGGCATCCACTGTTTGGCCTGCGAGGTTCATCCTCGTAATCGCTTCTAGAAGGGCCCTTGCTGTGGTCCTCGGCAGCAATCTTCCCGGCTTGCTTAATAACCCACTAGTTTCGGTTGGTATGATTGGCGGGTTTATTCGAGGTGCCGTGGATCTGGCAGGGTTTGTCCAGGATATTGTCCAGCTGCGTCGGACCATCTTTGTTCCCTTTTAAGGGCTTCTTTCTTGGACCTGACCTCGAATTGCTGAACCCATCATTGATAGTCGCCTCATCGGCATCGCTGCCATTATTTTTGTGTCGGCGCTTGCTATTTTTGTTTCGCCGGGGCTTCCTCTTCCCATCTCCGACTTCCGAGGTACCTGGGTCATCAGGATGGTCGCTTCTACGAGCCAACCAGCTGTCCTCGCCCGCACAGAAACTGGTCTTCAATGAAGTCAGAGCGGCCATTGTTCTCGGCTTATCCTGTCCGAGCTGTCGCGCCAGCCACTGATCACGGATACTATGCTTGAAAGCGGCTATCGCTTCTGCATCAGGACAATTGACAATTTGGTTCTTTTTAGTTAAGATCCAATTCCAGAACTTCCTGGCAGACTCGCCAGGTTGCTGGGTAATGTGGCTGAGGTCATCGGCATCCGGAGGCCGAACATACGTGCCTTGGAAGTTGGCTCAGAAAGCATCTTCGAGCTTCTCCCAACTCCCGATATAGTTTTCTGGCAAGCTATTAAGCCAATGCCGCGCTGGCCCCTTAAGATTTAGCGATAAATACTTGATGGCGTGGAGATCATCTCCCCTAGCCATATGAATGTGGAGAAGGAAATCGTCGATCCACACAGTCGGGTCAGTAGTTCCATCGTACTACTCTATGTTCACACGTTTAAACCCCTCCTAGAACTGGTGTTGCATCACCTCGTCTGTGAAACACATCGGGTGTGCAGCTCCTCTGACCCAAGGTACACTCTGTCGAACCTTGTTTGACATCCGAGTATTCGCGTTTTCCCGAGCTCTATCATGCCTGTCGAGCCAAGCTTGGTATCCGTCCTGTCCAGCAGGCGCGTGTCCCCTGGACCCGTATATAGATAGGGTTGGGGTAGGGTGTGTGGATAACTTCCTCCGCAAGTCATATGGATTGTTGGGCTGGACAGGCTCCTTGCCTACACGGCGGTTAACTGCGGTCAGATTTTTATGTCTATCAGCCATTCTATCTCGTCCTCGAGAGGGACGGTCAGGCAGATCGTGCTTGAAAGGCACTTCTTCGACGGCTTCATCGTCAAACGCACGAAGAAAACGCCATTGTGGGTAACTCCTTTTCGGGTCCGCGCGCCGTACCTCAAAGTCTTGTTCGGCTGTGAGGACCGCCACCCACTTATCATTGAGGGTGTTTTGATAAGCTTGAAGTTGCTGCTGTTTCTTTTTCATGCTTCGGGCGGTCTCGATAAGCTTTCACCGAAACTTTTCTTACACAAGGGGGTCTTTGGGAACGATGAAATCCTCGGGTCCAAGGCTAACTTCCTCCTCGGTTCCGGGGAGGTAGTTAATGTCCTCGAAGTCTTCGGGATCCTCCGAATCCGTGGGGTCGTCAGGGTCATCTGGCATCCCAGTGGCACCATGGTGCTGTGGCATCATCGCCGTTACCCTCATCTTTGGTGTTGTCCGAAGTGGCGTCGTCACCTTTGGATCATTTCTGAGTTCATTGGTGCTTGGCAGGCTCCTTCTCAGGCTCCTCACAATCCTCCTTAGGGGAATCAACCATGTAAACATCATAGGTTGAGGTGGCGGCCCACTTTCCAGTGCTGGAAGTAGCCAGGGGGGACGTGATATATGACAGGTCGTTGATATCTTCTTCCATGTCATCTGCCTCCTTGGAGGCATAGTCGAGTATGTCGGTTAAGTCTTCGACAGTAGCAACTAGGTGGGTGGTGAGTGGGACATAAATTTCCCTATTGTCGGCTTTATGTCTGATCTAATCATAAACCAAGGATTGCTTGTCCGAGATCCCTAGACATTGGATCCGATCGAGCATCTCGTTTAAGAGCGAGAGGTCCGTCGGGTCCATCTTCTGGCAGTAGGCGGGGATGTCCTGGAGTATCCTAGGCGAGTCGCTTGACGTCGGCGCAGGACTTTGGTCGGTTAGGGTTAACTCCTAATCCGTTGGTGAAATAATCTGATCCGAGCTCGAAGCTGGGTCCGAAGTGGCGACTAACCCGAGATTAGGGTCGGAAGCTGGATCCGAGTTCAAGGCCTTGGCATCCGTAAGGTTCTTAGGCTGCGGTGATGCCAATCCTGGGAAAATGAGATCGCCAAGGGAATCAGTAGTGTATTCCTGGTTCCCGAACCTGATCGTCTAATCAGGGGCGAAGTTGTCTACCTGGCCGAGATGACCAGTCGAATCGGCGTGGAGCACATTGCTCCCGAACACGAAAAGCTGGCCGGGGAGGAAGAAACCCCCACAACCAATGCTGCTGTCGATGTTTAGACGAGCCATCGATCCTTGGTGACCACACAGTGGAACTCTCAATGAAAGTACCAATGATGGTACAAAAACCGGCAGATCTCGGGCAGGGGGTCCCGAGCTGTGAATCTTGGATCAATCGGTAACAGGAGATTGGGAGACGATGTTTTACCCAGGTTCAGGCCCTCTCGAGGAGGTAATACCCTACGTCCTGATTGGATTATATTGATATGGTGGTGTACAAAGTACAGTCTTGATCTACCTCGAGATCGGATGAGTATGGGCTAAACCCTAAGTCTTGTGATCGTACCCCTACGGACTAAACCCCTTGGCTTATATATGCACCGGGTGTACCTAGGGTTACACATAAGGTCGGTTCCAGCTAGGGATAAACATGCCGGCTATTTAGAGCTATCCTTGAAGTGTACGCCAAGTATTCAAGATTTCCATCTTAGCAACGGCGAGGTCCATGTCTTCGGCCGTCCTCCAGGCGATGGCTGATGCGCTCCTAGATTGACCCATAGGCAACAGGCCATACAGGCTAGTACCCCTTAGTCTGGGACACCCTCACCTGGTGGCTCGGGGAAGTGCTGGACGCCGTGAATCGACAGTGAGGAGCTTCGGTGGCCAGCAGCGTAGACGAGGTCGATCCCCAGGATGTCGTGCTCTTCAGCTCGATCCGCTTCTTAGAGTCGATGAAGACGGCGATGGTGGTCCTCACGGACAAGGAGGTGCGGCGAGGAACGGCCTGAGGGATGATGGGCTGGGCCTGCACTGTTGCCAGCAGGCCAAGTGCACAGGGGCGTCTCTCGTTTTATTCTTTTTCTGTTAACTAACATAGCTCCTGTTACATAATTATTGGAGGTACCAAATGGACTTTGTTGATCATGAGATTTGGCACATAAATATTATGTAATGTAACAATGACACACACAAGTTTACAGCACATTTGAAAAAGGTTAATTATTTGATTATTTAGAAAAGGCCAATTTAAATGTTGTTGTTGCAGTTTAATTGTTGATAAGGTCATTTATTGAATTTTGGTCATGTTGTTTTCCTTGAAACAATTAACTAGGGATTATTTACAAAATTATGAACTATTTAGTTTGCCTGTTTGAAGAAGTAAATATTTGACTTGTATTTGAATTTTGAATTTGAAGTTGGATTGTTCCATAATTGCAATTAGGCTTTGCTAATCATGATGACATGGCAAGTTAATTAGCATAACTTGTGTTTAGTAATCTGAGGATGTCACAATTCTCCTCCACTCAAAGAAATCTCGTCCCGAGATTTAAGAGGTAGAGTAAGGGGTAAAAGTTCTAGTTTCATATTCAAAGAATCTTCTGGTTCTTGTTACCCTTCTTAAAGCAGTTGATACTTTTCGTTGATGTTTTCATTTCTCTGTTTCAGGTCATCATGATGAAGTCGTCATCCTTTCTTCGGGATCTTCATCGTACTTACGAAACAGTTAAGGAGAAAAACTCTGAAATGACGGATCTCTACAAGGTTAGGTACCTGATAGCTATCTCAGGGAATGTGCACAAGGCATCCCTCGAGTTGAAACTCAAGAAAATCATCGAGAGCAATATAAGAATTGTACAAGAAGTTTCAACTGTGTAGACAATCATTTGATGCCTATAATGGATGATGAAAGGGTTCAGAGCAACGGGGAATAAATATTGCGTCTGACACCTGAATAAAAAATCTTAAGGAAGGTGGCTCATGGAAACATATTCGAGCCAAGGTCAAGGATAATTTTGGATACAAAGATAACAGAGTTACTTGCATGAAACTTCATAATTAATGAGAGAGCTTCCGAAAGGAATTCGAAAGAATGACATGCTCAAGATAAAATGAAATTTGATCACAGGGTTAACTGGAAGGCACATTCACAAGTGCTACAGAAAGATAAAGCACACAACACGAGTGTGTATTTGAGGACTCCAGCATTTCTGAATCATTAGGATGATCAGAATCGTAGCGATCAACATTCATACCACCATGGTGAACAAGAACGATGGTGGCATCTTGTGTGATCACACTACGAGACTTGTCAGAGAACAACTTGTCAGCTACGTTGGCAACAGTTTCGGTACCAAGAGTGGGGGATGAAGAGAACCATTTTCCTGCTCGTTAAGATGAGGTGGACCAATAGGCAAGGTTCTCATCCATCGGTGGTTACCGGAATGTCATCAACAATAGTAACATGGTTTTACTGACAGAGTTGTACACCAAAGTGTTTACATAAGCAGGGAATTATTACTGCTTATATCCTATTAATTACAAGAAGGTTAAACAGACCAATGGAAAGGAATATGTGGGTTTCGCATTAAACAGACCAATGGAAAGGAAAATGTGTTTATTCACAAATGTTAGGAGTATATCATTCTCAAGAGCAAGCAAGGCGGGATAATCATGACAGGTCTTCAATTACATAACCCTTTAAATAAAATGGGCAAGGAGAATCACGATGTTTACCCATACAACAGTGTTTGGATGATCGATCAAGAAACATTTAGCATTGCGCTTCAATGTTCTTGTTGATGTTCGGAGTACCACAGTCGTGCTTCAGGGTAGCAATAATAAATAATATGGTGTTTAAAGTAAGGGTTGGGTCTGAAGATCACAAGAAATACACAATGAACAATTTCAAGAATAGCAAGTAACTTGAGATATAACCAAAAATTGACCAAATCATTGTTTGCAGGAAGTCAAGGATGTTGTCAAGGATAACACAAATCATCGAGGGGTAAGGATGGTATTTCTCATCATGAATTCAATTGACATCTGGGAAGAAGTAAAAATGTTGACGATGATCATCAGACATTTTGTCATGAGGTTTCATGAAGATGTAATCGATCAGTAAGATGATCAAACAGAAGGAATGGTGAAGCTAAAGGTCAACAAAACCACGGATATGACGCAAGCTCGGATTCTGTCATGTTGTGTAAGCAAAACGATATGATGATGAAAGTTTGACACAGGCTTAGCATCATTGTCAGAAATGTGCACCGGGCAGAAGGACTAGGTACCACAGTTAACATTAGCATGATAATGATGTAGACAATCAGGCTAGGAATGGCATGATGTACTATTAAACTTCCCAGCAACAAAATACTAGGAGTACTGAATCACAGCGTGAATTTGAGTCACTTGTCAGAGTTCTCGAGTGACGGACAAGGCAAACCTGCGAAGTGACTAAAACGGTGAGAAGTATTATTCCAACAAGAATTCATAAGAGGTAGAGCAATGGCACGATATCCTTGAGATAACAGAGGGCAATACTCGAAGGTAGAACAGAATAGAAGCTGAACTGGATCGTTGATCTGCGGATGGCAGGTGCTTTATCCTTGTCGAAAAATAGAAGAGGCACGAGAATGGAGTTATCCAATGAGGTCAGCATGGTCAGAACCATAACTGCAGGGAGTCAAGTTAAGGAAACTTGGAAGAATTATACAAATGAATAAATATTTTGCAAGAAGTTTCTATGACGGTCTACATCATTTCCATGGGTATGAACACAAAGTTCAAGGTTGACTCCCACTTCTTCAACGCATGACCTTTCATTCACTTCTCGCTTTCGATGAAGTTGGAGTGTTGAAATTTTATCTGGCATAACACCAGTAGAGTATGAACCATGAAAACTTTCGGGCCCACACGGATTACTTTGTTTTCCAATCTGATGCGAGGTAATCAGTGCCCTCAGTCAGCGTCCCGTCTTGTAAAGACCTCCATCCATGGGTTCGTGACATGTATTTGTCAGTAGTCAGTCCCAAGTCATTATGGTATGTGTCTCGCGTGTCCCTCCACCAGAGAAGACAAGCACGGCCCCTCCATGCAATGCATGCAATGGGTGGATATTCGGACGATAAGAAGTAGAAGATACAACATTGCCAAAGGCATTTGTATCAGGGGGATAACTCACAAGATTTTTTAATACGAAGCAATCAGTCGGATAATAATCCACAAAAGGAATTCATGTGATTAGTGAGGACTGATGATGCAAGGGTTAAATAAATGGCTCACCATGAGAGTCCATCGAGAAAGGAAAGAATGCCAAGAAATCGGACATCGGGTTATGGAAACATCTGAATAATTCAAAGCTTAAATACAAAGGAATTACAATTTCCAATTCGGGAGATCAGAAGCAGACACTTTGATAAAAAATGAGTAAGTTGACTAGACTTAGAGGCACAATCGATTGCAACTTGATTGGCCGAGAACCAGCTCATGTCCAAAATGACGTTTGAGCCGGAAGGATGAATTCTAATATTTGAATGATGATTGCGAGCATTCGCAAACGTATTGAATCAAGAGACTCAAGATGATAATGACAAAGGATGCCAATAAGATTACTAAACATATGGAATTAACCTTAATGCAAGCCGACAAGAATTCCAAGTGCAATATGCTGCAGAGGATTTTTGGAAGATTGAATAGTATTATGAAGTATTTTGCGAAACACATGAACAACTGGGGATGAACAAATCCCCGATAAGTGTGAGGAATTATTCGTAGGTGTATTCATGCGGAAAGGAGCTGCAAGGTAGTAGGCTCAATGGATTCTCAGAATATAGGAAAATGTTTCAAGGTATCTTGTAATAACAAGAGCAACGGGGAATAATTATATGAACGGCAAGTGTAGGTTGTTATTCATAGGGAATTATCGGTGGTAGGGAATTGCAAAGGCGGTGGGCACAAGAGTCTTGGGAAAACATCAAAGAGTGCTTCGGAATGTCTTGATATATCAAGGGATGATCTGGAATGAGTGGCTCTCCAGAATGAAGTCGTTACGAGAACCTAGAGTTAGAGTTAGCAAAATCTTTAACCCGAAAAGGAGAGAAATCAGAATCCCAGAGTAAAGGAGCGGAATAAAAGATACTAATCCCGTCCAGTTACGATGTGGGCCCATAAGCCACACAACATTGTTAGTAGTTTAGAAAATAGTTTTTCAAAGACTAGACTCAACTTCGACCAAGGAGTTGGAAAGGGGCTATTACAGGCAGTCGGCTCTGATACCAACTTGTGACGCCCCCGAACTCAATCGTGCACTAAACATACACGCAGCATGCACGATCAAGATCAGTGACTCACGGGAAGATATCACAACACAACTCTAAGACACAAATTTAAACATAAATCTTTATATTACAAACCAGGGCCACGAGGACCCAAGGATACATCAGTACAAATATAGATAACTCTGGTTACTGATGAAGTTAGACAAGTTTTCCTTAAGAAGGCTGAGCAAAACAATGACAACTGATCGAAAAGGCGCAGGCCTCCTGCCTGGGACCTCTGAACTACTCCTGGTCGACGGTCTCCACGTAGTAGTCACCATCGAGGATCTCCGGCTCCTGGGCTACATCATCTGAATGCAGCAACCGGGTAGAGGAAAAGGTAGCCAAGCGACCGTGAGTACTCATCCAAAGTACTCGCAAGACTTACATCAGAACTATACTAAGTATGCCTCGGTGTCAAAGGAATAGGGCTATATCTTTGGACTATACTGCAGAAATGCCAGAGTAGTGGGAGAAAAGCCAATCCTATCGAAGACTAGCATCTTGCAGCATCAGAAGAGAGTAGCGTATATATAGTATATATTATCATGTATATACCAGCAAAACCCTGAGATCCTTCCTCGACTACCCTGCGAGAAAGCGATCTCGAAGTAGGATAACAGTTAAGCATTTAATAGTATCCGGTTCTAGTTGTAGTAGATCAGGATACAACTCCGAGCGACCTTTTACCATGGACACGGCTATTCTAATAAATTACTTCCCTGCAGGGGTGCACAACTGTTACCCAACACACTCGATTACATCTGGCCGGACACACTTTCCTGGGTAATGCCCGGCCTCGGGTAATCGATATGGTGTAGTCCTACCTAGGCTCCGCAGAGAGGTCAACACGCCGGTCTACATCCTTAGCGCGAAGGGGTCATGGGCCAATCGCCCTAAGCACTTGTGCATGTTCCGTGGACGGCCGAGAACAAGCGCGCCTCTCGAATACACAAGTAGGCGTAACCAGCTCACCCGGGCGTGTGCCGCTCAACTGTGACGTCTGACGGAGCTTTCGGGAGAATGTACGACGCAGAGGCTCCCATATACTATTATCCCGCGTGATGGTAGTGCGTATAGGCCAATGGCCAACTCAGATCAAATACCCAAATCCGTTAGTGTATTATTTGTAGCTCGCGGAGACGACCAGGACTCCTGTCGCTCTGACTAGGTAACTCGCGGACCAATACCAGGGACCAGGCCCACCTCTCTGCTAGGTGGTCTTCACCTGCCCTGTCGTTCCGGCACAATAATCTCTCGTGGGTACCCTTGGGGCCGACCCGACTTACATGTGAATCTCTCGCAGGTGCTCTTGGAGCCGACCCGTCTGTAACAAAGCGGGTTGTCGGGACTCAAGTTCATACCATCAAGATAAAAACTGAGGAATCACCCTCGATAAGTTCACACTTGATGTACTGCACGACTGCGACATCATCGAGAGTGATGTACGAGGAAGCACCCTCGGTTACGTCACACTTGAGGTGCTACACTGCAGAGTCATCATCGAGAGTGAAATACGAGGAATCACCCTCGGTAAGATCACGCTAGATGCGGCTCTACAGAGTCAGACAATTGCATGGGCTCAAGATGTGTTTAGGTCTCGGTACCACGATCACTTGTTCAGATAATCCTGATAATAAGCATGGCAACACGGACAAGGGCGTAGGGCCACTGATGGGGTAATAGACTACCTATACTAAGCATATAGGACAACTATTAAGTGTCAACAACAGGTTACAAAAACAAGCTATGCATCAGAGTAGGAGCTACCGGAATGACAACTGTAGCAAAATCTAATGCAAGAATAAGAATGCAATAATAAGAGAGAAGGAATGGGCGATATCGGAATGATCAAGGGGGTTTGCTTGCCGGGAAGCTCTACTAAGAGGGTCTGGTCGTCAGGAACGTAGTCGTACTCGAAGGCGTCAGCAGTCTCGGGGTCTACCGGAGAAGAAGGAGGGGGAAGAAACAGTAAAGACAAAGCATACAAATGCATCACAATGCATGACATTGCGAAATGAGGTGACGATGTGACCTAATGCATTACTAAGTTTTTAAGATGAAGTGGGAACATATTCCCAGCTCCAAGCATTATTCGATGAATTGATCCGGAGGGAAAAGTTCCATGTTCATCATGATAAGAGTGATGGGCAAGCATTTTATTGACATATTCGGATTCATTATACTTTTCTGATCATTTTTCATATATAAATTATTTTCATCCGAGTTACAGTTTATTTTATATGATTTTCTAAAGTTTTAACAATATTATGAAATTTTAGTATTTATTTTAAATCTAAAATTCAATAAATATAATTGTTAGGGGTACACAGAAAATGTACCCAGCAGTGCACCCAGAGACTGACTGGTGGGCCAGGTCAACTGCTGACTCAGCAGTCAACAGCTGACTGGTCAATGATGAACAGTGCCGTGGGTCCCACATGTCATACACAGGGGCTAATTAAAAGCTTATCCATTGGAATAGTGCGGGTGGGTCCCATGTGTAGATGACTCAGGTTGATTTTAAGTGGTTAATTAGGTTTAATTTAAACATTGGGGCCCTACTGTAAGTGACGTTAGTGATGGGTTAGGGGTTAATTAACCGGCCACGTCAGCACTATTAGACGGCTAACCGCTGGTGCTAAACAAGGGACGCCGACGACAACCGCCCGGCCGATTCCGGTGACGGTTGGATGAATGGATGGTACCGTTGGGAAGCTGGGGGCCGCGCGCTTCGAATGGTTGTTGCGGGGTGGCCGAGGGTGCACGGCAGCGACGACGGCGACGAGCCAAGTGGCTGTAGCAGCACGGGCTCGCACGGGTGTGGTGCTGCAGCTCGCAATTGAGCCAACCGCAAGCTAGAGGACACGGCAGCGACGTGCTTGCCAGCCGTGGTGGACGGCCGAGCCGGAGCTCGCGAGAACGGCGCTAGAGTAACGAATCGAGGGCGAGAAGATGGGGGAAAACGAAGCCCAGCTCACCACGGTTGCGTAGGGAAGCCCAGGTGGCTCGGGGAAGTGCTGGTCGCTGTGAATCGACGGTGAGGAGCTTCGGTGGCTAGCGGCGTAGACGAGGTCGATCCCGAGGATGTGGTGCTCCTCAGCTCGATGCGCTTGTTGGAGTCGATGAAGACGACGATGGCGGTCCACCCGGACAAGGAGGGGCGGCGAGGAACGGCCAGTGGGCACGGTGGCGAGGCAGCGCGGCGACGGCAGCGTTCGGGCATGGACGTTTCCGAGGAGAGCGACGAGGTGGAGAGGGAAAAGGGGATTAGGGTTCGTCCTGGGGGTTGCCGGCGACCTTATCGAGCCTTGGGAGCCGGCGGATGCTCGACAGGTGGCCATCTGCGCCGAGGGCGCGCGCGCGGGTGACACGGGGAGGATGGAAGCGGGAGGTTGAGGGAGAGGGATGATGGCCTGGGCCTGCACTGTTGCCAGCAGGCCAAGTGCACAGGGGCGTCTCTCGTTTATTCTTTTTTCTTTTTCTGTTAACTAACACTGCTCCTGTTACATAATTATTGGAGGTACCAAATGGACTTTGGTGATCATGAGATTTGGCACATAAATACTATGTAATGTAACAATGACACACACAAGTTTACAACACATTTGAAAAAGGTTAATTATTTGTTTATTTAGAAAAGGCCAATTTAAATGTTGTTGTTGCTGTTTAATTGTTGCCAGGGTCACTTATGAATTCTGGTGATGTTGTTTTCCTTAAAACAATTAACTAGGGATTATTTGCAAAATTATGAACTATTTAGTTTGCCTGGTTGAAGAAGTAAAATTTTGACTTGTATTTGAATTTTGAATTTGAAGTTGGATTGTTCCATAATTGCAATTAGGCTTTACTAATCATGATGACATGGCTATTTAATTAGCATAACTAGTGTTTAGTAATCTGAGAATGTCACAGTCGTGATGCGCTTCGTGGATCTGAAGCCATCGTGCCGCATTTCTAGAAAAATGGAGAGTAGCCACCCGAACCCACATCTCCTTCTGAATCCCGTACACATCGAAGTATTTTTCATACTTCGGCTTTCAATATTGAGGGTTATCACCATCAAAAGGAAGGAAAATCAAGCCGTGGCAGCGACCAACTATGATGCAGCGAATGCGGCGAGTGGTGTTCATGCGCCCTATGCAGATCTACCGACGGTTCAGCAGGAATTTCAAGGGAAGGCATGGGAGACGCACCCTTGACCAGAGGGGGCGCCAGGGTGGTGACTGCCCCGTGTGCCACTCCCCCAGAGTCGATGATGTTACCACGGCTACTTGGCCCGTGGTGCCTCGGGTCAGCTGTCGGGGATGCCGCCGCGGTGCGCGCCATCACATCCGCTGCTGGATCCGCCGTGGGATCTGCCGGATCTGCCAGCACGGGGTGAAGAGCGATACGCCCAACTTGGATACGCAGCTCGTCGAGTTGGTATTGCAGATTCGTCACGGCTGGCCACCACACCTCGAGGGATGTCTGGATCGCATCCAGACGTGCGTCGTTGGCCGCATGCCCGTCGTTGACCGCCTTGGCGAGGGCTGCGATCTGCTCCTCCATCGCTTCTGCTTGCCGCGCTTGCTTGGTGTGGTAGCGAGGCTTTTGGTAGAGGGAATCCAGGATGACTGACCTCTGATACCACTTGTTACGGACCTCGATATAGGGTTAGGGATTTGAGAGGAGAAGGGAAGGGGATAAAGGAGAAACGGCAGGAGGAGGACGAAGAACAGCTTCATTCCTTTCTGTTCAGTTACAATAATTCTCAATGCCCTCTCACCCACCGCTCAGTCACACTTAACACGCTCGGCACGCAGGCCGCCACACCTACTCTTACAGCTGGACCCCATGGTCAGCCACACACATGGTTCTTTGACTCAGTCTTACTTGCTGCCCCGCTTGTGCCTTCTCCCTCTTTGCTGGCGTGTGGGGACGCCTTGACAGGCGTGACAGAAATCTTCGACGAAATGAATACCCTCTGTAACCTTGCCCGTGTATCAATCGACACCTTCTTCTTGTGACATAGTTACGATGTCCTCATGTAGAAGCTGAACTTCCATCGAGAGGGTATTCAACTTATCGTCCGGTACCATCTGTTCACCGGGCAGATACACAGTCCAGTTGCGCCCTTTAAGAATGACCATGCGTGCACTACGAACCACCTATTGCTTTGGTGCCTTTTCGGTGGATGGTCCGGCGCCCAACTTGTGCTTTCACTTTCTAGGCTTTTTTGACCCGACAACGGGTCCCGCTTCTTCGGCCAGACCTTGATCCTCCTCCATTGGTGGCAACGCATTGTCGTGGTGATCCTTATCCATCGCTGAGGACATAAATACATGCGCCGCAGCCTCAGCAAGGTAGTCCAGGGGTTCAAGGTCCACAAAGGTCTGACTGTCGTCATGAGGACATGGTGGGGAGGCATGCATGAACCTAAGTTTATTCATGGGCCACGTCATCGGCCACCCAATGTTTTCTCCTAACGTCTTGGGCTTTTCTGACCCTTTAGGGATTTCATCCAAAGGCCATCCACGAAATTTCTCTCACACGTCTGTCACCGTCACCCGGGTCAAGTATGGTGGTACTACTCTGCTCATCTGCTGTGCATCATTCTCACATAGTCTAGAAACGGGATGACTTGCCCCTTCACAATCTCTTGCAACTGGCCCTTCACTTCGGCAAGCAGAAAACATGTACTATTGGCCGTCAGTGATGCTGTTGCCTCATGGCTGCTGCTCGGAATATCCGGCGGGGAAGCGCTACTGGGTACCGGCATCTATACCTGATTTTGCGTGGGGTCCGAAAATATTTTAGAGAGCCGCTTAGCCACTTCCTCTTGTACTATGGCCTGGAACTTGGCATCTTTCCTTTTCGCAAAAAAAAAAAAAAACTTGGCATCTTTCCTGTTTTTCCTTCTGACACGCTTTAGTTCAGGGTTTTTGGCAAAGACTTCGTCCCACCTGACCATCCCCATGCCGGGCGCATGGCCATTCTTCGGCTTCCTTGTGACTCTGAAGCCCACGTTGATTGACCGGGTAAGACCGTCTTTATACCTGGCGGCATAGGGAGAATCCTCGTGAGCGTGTCCTACATCATACTTTTTCTTTCTCTGAGAAAAAACATATGATGTGGCAAATGTTTAGAAAGGTAATTACATGAGAATAAATGTACTTACGACGGTCATCGAGCGGAGGTAGTACTCCTTAGACCCTTTGTCCTGTACTGCACGGGCCGTAAAGAAACCCTGTTGGCGAGGATGTGATAAATGTTCTGCGAAGGGAAGCGGTTTGCCAGCGGCTAGAAACTCCTCATCCTCTTTGGCCCACTTGGGTTCTGCAGCACGGTAACCACCGGTGCCGAGGCGGTGGTTACTCGGCACCTGTGTCCGTAACCCCCTCATACGAGGACTAACCTTCTTGAATTCCTCGCTTTCGGATGAGTCACAAAATTTCTGCTATTCTTGGGGTTTCACTTGTGGATACCACGGCTTAACCACAGTCTCGAAATCCAAATGCAGTAGTTTCCCTCTCGACCTGCTCTGCCATTCTTTCAACAACTCATTCATTTTGGCTTTTTCTTTGTTGGCCGGCGGGAAGGTAAACGAACTGTTTAGCGCATCCAGTAGCATCTTCTTCTCCTAGGCGACATCTTCAGGTTTCAAGTGCACTAGAACGGGAAATTAAAGAAGCGTCTTTTAGATCAGAAAAGGAAAAGCTTTTCAGAAGACTGGAACACAAGCTTTCCATTGTAAAAAATTATATATGTTGTTCTTAGATAATAACTGTAGCTTCACAAGGCAAAATGGACTTCCATGTAAAATGGAATATTCCATTTTGAGTGTAAATGTCATTGTATTGAAATGTTTATTTGGTATTGCTCTTGTAATTATGAGGTTGAGTTTACTTATCTTGTTTGGGTATGCAAGTATGACATAATTTTTGTTTCCTTAGTTATTTGTTCTTCCTCGATTTCTTCTTCAAAAATACATAGAGCAGGGAAGTTATTATCAAAGATTGAAGCTTCTATGGTCCTCGCGAACACATCCGATGACCAAGAAATGAGCAGTTTTAGCATGCTCCCTCTTACCCCCTCTTTTCACATGAGAGGTAAGAGTATATAATAGATCTGAGCCTTTGATCTCATTAATTTGTGGCGTGATTAACTCTTACCTTCTTACCTCACATGTAAAAAAAGGGGTAAGAGGGAGCATGTTAAAATTTGCCCCGAGAAATTATTACAGATGAGGAAAGATCCGTTTTCCGTAGAATTGGTCAGAAAATGAAAGCGTATTTGCCTATTGATTAATTTCTTGAACAATCACCTCGGAACATGCTTAACCATTTCTATTGAGTAATTGATTTATTTTCCGTATTTATGTTAGGAATCCGTGATGTCTTTGATGGCGTCATTAAAAATATGCACTTGCACTGGAAGCACAGGGAAGTTGTCAAATTGATTACGAAGCGAAAGTCATTGGCTTTTGTTGAGGAAACAGCATGAGTTCTAGAGTATGAGAGTGGTGGTATACTAGTTGCCCTCGAAAGATTTCCCAAGGGTTACACACTTATTTTTTACCATGGAAAGAATTATAGGAGGCCTATTAACATAAGGCCTAGAAATCTCTTAACAAAGGATAAGGCATTGAAACCTGCAGTTGCAATGCAACGCCATGAGGTAAGTTCACCATGAGAAAAGTGGACTTTCTCCATATTTTGTTTTCATAAAAGTGTTAACTTCCTTATGGTTTTCTTTAAACTCATGATTTGTCATGCAGGCCCTCAATCAGCATATAGATCAACTTGAAAGCACTATGATGCAGATGAAGCTTGATTTGTATGTAATTTTTCTATACAGCAAAGTAATTCAATGTCCATTAAGATGATATTTTTATTTTCTGCCATACTCCCTCTGCCCATAACTGGCTAACTGTGCTTTAATTTCCTTAAAATTTAGTAATTTGTTGTTTGATTTGTAGAAAAGATACATCATTATTATTCAAGGTTGTTATTATTTGTCACTTAGCAACGCAATAGCAAATTTCAAAAGGTTTCCAAACTGTCTTCAAGCCATGTTCATATTCACTTGTGCATTTCAAAAGGTTTTGAAGCAACATAAATTTCATCGTGCTAGTCAGTGAGGCAGATAAGTATACTTACACTACTATTTCGTATCCTATCTGTCTCCCAAGTACATCTGGTTCATTGATTAAAGATTTCCTGATGCGACGTGAAAAAAATAGGGTATGGAGGACAACGAGGAACAGGATGAGGATGGATCAGATTCAGAAGAAGCCAATACATCAACCTTTGAGGAGGTTTCCACTATATTAAATCTGATCCTTACTGTTTTAAAACCACCATAAAATTAATTCACTTGTTTAACGGTTCCAGGACCAAGACGAATTCGATGAATCTAGCGATGAAGATGAATACGGAGATTATGATAAATATGGTGTTGAGATTGACAGCTAGTACGCAATTTTTCACATGAAATTCTCGGGTGATGTTTATCTATACATGTTATATTGCAGTCCATCAGGCATTCTTTGTAAGTAAGAATTCTTCTTAAAAGATCCTTTGATTTGTCTTGAAGCCTCACATAAGTTGCATGTTTTAAATCCTTATTGCAAGCTCTCCTCCCTAATGAATGCAGCGTTGGAAGATTGACATGTTTCACGGGAACCAAGAGGCTGGTCTTGGTGGACCTTGAAGATTTATGCCAACTTCTCTTGGTTGTGATGCTGATCTGCAACTCCCTTGGATTTGTCCTGGCAAAATGAAAGTTGGGACTTGCATTTCAAGTGTGTCAGCTCTAGTTCGGGCACAAATAATCCTGAATAGCTTCGTTTTTCTTCTTATGGTTATTGTTTTGTACTCCCCCTTGTATCTTTGAGGTGGAAATCACTTTATGAGCTCTTTTCAGCCGCAACCAAATATACTACTAGAAACAGAATACATCAACAGATTAACGAAGGAATTAATGGTTGCGCAGTACAATTCGTTTTGACGCTCATGCACACACAGTGGAGCGTAGAATGCACATGAACTTCGTTCCTTCTTAACCTTCTCTAGATGTGGTGTCACCGATCAGCTGATCAGTGCAACCAGTCCCGGTACTTTTTCCAGCACACTGCTCCTGTTGAACCCGTTGCAATCATTTTTTCATGAATAAGAGACACCTGCCCGTGGATGTCGGATGGAGATACTTTTCTTGCTCTATCGTATCAAGAAAAGTTACTAAATACCACTAGAGTTGCTGCAAGTCATCAAGCACAAAGAGCCTCAAGAATTATCTGCTCTAATCAAAACTAAAAATGCCATTAAAACACACCGACCACCAATGTCTGATAAACTTCTTTTTTTCTGGATCAGAAACGACAAAGGAGTTGATAAGCAGGTTACTATGGATCACAAAATCAATGGCATGGAGAACAAGCTAGGGTCCAAGCACCCCGCCAAAAGAAAAAGAGCTGGGGTCCAAGCAGAAGAAGCAACATGTACTAATAGACGGCTGTGGTTGCAGCAGCCGAGCAGCGGCACTAGTACTCTCCTCCTACCCGCTTTAACTTTGTTCTGGGAGCCAAGAGCCCAGGAACATGACAACGCATCAAGATGACGGCTGCCTGGCTCCACTGATCTCAACTTACTACTATCTATACATTTTTTTATTTTTACTAATAATGTACGGATTGTTTCTGCCCGTCTGTTATAAAAAGCCCCCGGTGTTTTTTTTAATAACCCGCGGCCCAGTATTAAGGATCTTTTTTCAAAACTATGACTAAATTTATAGCCTTTTTGAAAATTATTGGGCAGAATGCAAAAATATCAGAAATAACACCCTGTCGGCCTGGGCTGGGCCGACGGGGGGGCTGTCGGCCTAGGGTGGGCCGATGGGGGCCTGTCGGCCACCAGTAGGCCGATGGGGGGCCTGTCGGCCACCAGTAGGCCGACTAGTGGCCTGTCGGCCTACACGAAGCCGACGAGTCCTCCACACGACCGAGTGGGCTCCTGTTGGCGCATGGTAAGCCGAAATGTTTTTTTTTTGTGAAATTTGACTTATTAATGATGTACAACGATTGCCCGTCTTATAAATATTGTATAAATATTATTTATGCTACCTTTCCCGCCATCCTTTCTCGTCAACCCTTTCCCGCCATTTTCTACTCTCTTCCTATAAAACCCCCTTGACAGTAAGGTGGCTAGGCAGTGCAGTGTAGTGTAGTAGGCAGTGCTGTGGGCCGAGGGGTTCTAAGTGTTTTTTTTTACAAATAAATTCATTATAATGCTTGCACAACCATTCCCCCTCATTTCCCTCAATATTTTCCCGCCAACTCTGTGCCGATATATGTTCCCGCAACCCGTTTCACCAACCCTTCCCGCCACCCGTTTCCCGCCACCCGTTTCCCGAACCCCTTCCCGCCACCCGTTTCCCGCCAACCCCTTCACGCCACCCGTTTCACGCCAACCCCTTCCGCCATATGTTCCAGGCACCTTTCCCTCCATAAAGAGTCGTTCTTTCCCGCCATTTTCTCCTCTTACCTATAAAACCCCCTTCACACGGAGTTGGATAAGCAGTCCATTTTAGTGTAGTCGAGATGCCGATTATCCTTTCGATCGTAGTTTTCACCCTGAGATGAGCAAATGTCTTCTTAGGCTAGCCACAAATTTCAGGATGGACAATAGGATAGTTCCATGGGACGAACTCATCTGTAGTGACACCATACAGAATGAGTTGGCTCACGCATTACGTAGGTCTGGGTGGCCTGAAAGGACCTATGAGGAGGTACGTAAAGAACTTCTTAGGTTGCATGGAAGGTGGAAGAAGGTAGTGCAGACGAAGAGTGAAAATTTTATAAGGATTGCAGCAGAGCATACATATTTATGGACTACCGACAGCGAAGATGAAGACGATATCTTCATGCCGAGCACCAAGGCCAAGAGTACCTCATCGTCGAAGGGCAAGAGTACCGCATCGTCGAAGGGCAAGAGTACCGCATCGTCGAAGGGCAAGAGTACCGCATCGTCGAAGGGCAAGAGTGCTGCAGCGACGGAGGATGATGATGATGCCTTCATGTAGTATGTAAGCTGTATTTTGTAAGTTCAGTCCTACCGCTTATGTGAGATGTACTTGTATCTTAATTATCGGTTGCGGTCTCTTTGGAAATGTAACTCGAATAACAATGCGGATTAATAGTAATATGTCTCTCGCATACATAAAACAATATATGTATCCTGGTCAGATAGAAGCAAGTGCGATAGTAACATATGCGAATAGTCTGAAACTAATATATTTAACGACTTATACATAGATAACGATATCACTGGGGGGGACGACGACGAATCTGGGTCTTCCTCGGACGAGGACCGGAAGGTGATAAGCGATCAGCCGGTGGATGACGCTGACGATTACCATGACCATAGATAACCTCGTCTGTCTGTGTCTCATGCGTCAATGGTGGTGGTGGAGTGTGAAGAACTGTCTGCGAGAACTCATAGGTGTTTGCAGCTCGGTCATCGTCGTCGTCGTCGCCGGCTAAGAACGAACCAGCACCACTAAGCATCGGTGACTGGACTGAATGCATGAACGGCTGCGACTGGCTGCCGACTGCAGTAAAGTAAAACATGTAAAATTGATTTGCGAACCTACAATGTTTAAAAGAATGTACAAAGTAGTGTTACCTAGGTCCATCTGATGATGCCAGGAAGAGCCCCCTTGTTCTGAAGGAGGTGCCGGCTGGAAGAAAGAGCTCCCTGGTTGTGAAGGAGGTGTCTGCTGCCAAGAAGAGCTCCCTGGTTGTGAACGCTGCACAGAGGGTCGTGGTTCTGAACGCTGCACAGAGGGTCGAGGTTCTGAACGCTGCAGAGAGTGGCGTGGCGGACGATGTGCTGGATGAGGAATAGCAACATCCGAAGATCGTCTACATGTAACAGCTGCGTAAATCCCCCGTAGCTTCTCTTCAAGACGCCTCAACCATGAGACGCCTCAACCGACAGGCCCCCCCTCGGCCCACGGGAGGCCGACAGGCCCCCCCTCGGCCCACGGGAGGCCGACGGGGTGCTATTTGTGGTTTTTTTTTTGTTTCAGCCCGCTAGTTTTCAAATTTGCTATAAAATTTGTCATACTTTTGAAAAAAAATCAGTATTAAGTCCCTCTCCTTTCTCTCTATCTGTTGGGCTTCGGCCCAACTTCTGTATCCACTGTCGCGCGGACCTGGGCACTGGTTAGTATTCGGCGTTCAGCTGCAGTAGGCCCAGTTCACTCTGTTTTCAGCCTGTTTAGGTCCCTGGTCTTTATTATTTACAGAGAATATGCTAAAATGATCATGCTATAATTTTACAACCGTAACTCGGATTAAAATAATTTATATATTTAATTTGACCAGAAAAATACTTAGTTTCCAACCGTGCTATTAGTCGTTCCTGTTAACTAATATAAAATTCTTTTTAGGGCATAACCTTAATTGCTATGAAATATTAAATGTTTTCTACCTCATTTAAATTGGCTACATATGTTAAATAAAGTATGTTAGAAGGGCCTGCTGTGCACCATTTTTTTCTACATACTAAGGAGTAGTGAATATATATATGCGTGTTTTTACCCCATTTAAATTGGCTAGATTTGTTAAATAAAATATGTTAGGAGGGCCTGTATTGCATCTTTTTTTTCTGCAGACTAAGGAGTAGCGAAAAATATTTGTACTTTATTGGATTGGAACTCATGACCCCAAAGGCCCCAACCAGCTGACCTCACATGTGCTTTTACTAAAAAATAGTCCCTCCGTCCATGAATACGTGTACATATAGAAATTTTAGGAAAGATTATGGAATGGAATAAAAAATGCATTGGGAAGGTGCAAGGCATCATCTCTCTCCTCTTTAATTATCCCACATCCAATGATCTAAGTGCATGTAGAAAGTGAGGAGACCATATGTTGAATCTTATTGGTCTTGATTACCGTGTGATGAGAGAGAAACATTTTTTTTACTTTAAAGTACATTAGGAAGATAGAAGTATACTCTTTTGTGGATAAACTTTGAATTCCAAACGTACACTTATTCATGGACGGAGGAAGTAGTTTCATTATTTAATTAAAAAGTCCCACCTCGACTCTGTGCACGAGAATACATGAATTTATATACATTTGTAAATTGTGTGGAAATCACGAAGCCACTTCAGGAACCAAGGAACAAAGGGAGCGAAGGAATTAAATGGATTTGGGCCAGCATGGCTGATTGACTCTAAATAAATAAAATTGTTGGAATTGCATGGATGGTTGCATCAATATAAATTAAGCGGGTTTGTAAGTAAGACCAGATTTCGAGATTGTTGCTATGAGGGGGAGACCCTATAATTAATGAAATAATCCTTCCGGAGTCCACCAATCCTGCGTTAATAATCCATTTTTTAAGACTTTTGTGAGATAATCACAACAAAGGAGGGAGTAGATTTCAACATCGGTGTGCATATCCCTGCTGCCGTCAGGTGGCACCGTCCGGATGTTGTCATGTCGCATTGTTATACGTTTTGGTGGACATGTCAATTACTTCACCCGTTGCAACTCACGGGCATATGTGCTAGTATATACTTATGTACTAAGACCTGTTCCGGATAAAAGTTGCCCATGTTCCATCAATCTCTTCGTTTTTGTTTCCATGTTATTTTATTGTTTGTGCCTCTCTTTCCATGTCTTTTCTTCTTCTTTGGAGAGTCAATAGTGTTTTTCAATAAATAATATCTTCCTATTCGAAAAAAAATAATGGATAGGTTAAGTGACCAATCATTTTCGACCGGGGTCTTAGATGTGCATTGTAGACACTTGCTGGGAAACAACTACTAGTAATACTATAGGAGATGGCTAGGAGATCATTACACTAGCCAATAAGATGTTATGATCCCCTCACAAAGATAATCCACACTATTTATCCTTTTGCTAGTTACCAATCAACTAAATCGGCCATGCTCTAAAGCTTCTTTTATAATAGATGTGTCGATGATAAGTCAAATCACCTGCGGGTTGACCCTCATTACTGCTCCGGTGGGCCCCCCCAAAGCCCAAGGACAAGACATCAACATGGCAAGCTTAACCAACTTGGAGTAGAAGAAAGAAGACGAATCCGGTAAGCACTCCCAAGACAACCGCTTCTCCACCCTCAATATAAGGCGGCCAAAACCCACCAAGGAGGGGGCCTCTCTCCCCTCCACCTAGTTTTAGCCTACACCACGTAGAGATTTCGGCCTTTCCCATTGTAATCCACACCATAACTCGCCGAGTTTCCCTGACTCGTCGTATCCCTCCCACTACATTGTAATCCCGATATTCTCCACATATATAAGAGAAGAGCAAGGCAGGAAATAGGGCTTTTACCCACCTAGGGGCCTGAACCTGGGTCTATCTTGTCTCCCCATTTTCTGTGTTCTAGACGCCGTCGATGACTTGATGTGATGTTCCCCTGACTACTAATCCACGTACGGGCTCTCGTACCGCTGTTAGGATCCGACGCTAAATCCCTCCACAAGATGGGTTCTAGTCTACGGTCGACACTTGATGGAATGATGGCCACAAATAACTTTTTTTAACCCGGCCTCTGCGTCGTAGATGCATATAGCTTCACTTATTACATTGCTTATTACAAATTCACCAAACAATGGCCTCAACAGGGAAAGGGAGAGACCAAAACATCAAGATGATCCAAGTAGGTAGTAACATGCCAAGCCTATCACTGGCACATCATCCAAAACGGGACATAAACTCCCTGATAATCCATTAGATCCGCTTGGCGCCAAGCTCCATCAGCTCCTTGTGATGTGCCTTTTGTAACAACGCCCATGACCACATCCAACTAGTACATGAGAATAGCACATGCATACAAGATTGAACTTTCATTTTATAAAAAAGAACATCATTTCTGCATTGACAAATAAAGGAAAACACCTCTATAGCCCTAACCAAAATGAGTTGTCCTAATGATCTATCAACCCCCCGCAGCCAAGACCCCAAAATATGATAACAACAACGAGGTAGTGTGATATTGAATGCTAAGTACACAATGCGCCATACAATACGAGCCAAACCACAATCAAACAAGAGATGTTGAATAGTTTCTTGCACATAGCAAAAGCTACACCGCGTGTCCTGCTGCCACCTATGCTTAATCAAATTGTCCTTCGTAAGGATGACCATTCTGCATAAAAACCATAGGAACACTTTGATTTTTAAAGGAAATTTCAGACATCATAACCATTTTGATCTAAACCTGACCCGCATATCCATTAAAGCCGAATACATGGAGTGCACAAAAATCACCCCGGTGGTATGAAGATCCCACTTAAATGCATCCTGCTCCTGAGTTAGTTGCACCTTCACAACTCTAAGGACGATCTCATTCCAGTCTACTAGATGTTGGCCAATGCGGGGCTGATGGAAATCAACCAGTGGGTTCGCCACTCTAAGAACAGAGGCTATCGTGGCATCCTTATGTCGGACAATGTTGAATATCCATGGGTACACGGCTGAAAGGGGCATCTCTCCAGTCCATTTATCCTCCCAAAATCTCACTGATTCACAATTCTCCACACTAAACGAACCAAATTGAAGAATAACGTGCCTTACCCTCATTAGGCCGTTCCAAAAATGTGAGTCTGTTGGAATGGTTTTAACCGAAGTAAGTGGTCTTCGCACCAAATTTTTATTTACCAAACTCCGTCCTCTCTTAACATCATAAACAACCATTTACTCCGTAGGCACTTGTTTTAAATCTCCAAGTCTTGAATACCGAGGCCGCCCTGGTCTTTAGGAGTACACAAAATCTCCCAACGCTCGAAACAATGTTTTCCTTAGTACTGACCAGATTGGCAAAAGAAATGGGAATGATGATAATATGGCCTCTTCAACACACCCTTCGGAATCTCCAAAAAGGACATCATAAAAATTGGAAGATTGCTCAGCACAGAATTAATCAAGACCAGACGCCCACCATAGGATAAATTTTTTGACCGCCAACTACTAAGACACTTCTCAAAACAACCTCCGATTACCTTATATGCTACGGTACTAGATGAAGGCACAAGTGCTGTAATAGAATTTTCACTTATTCGGCTATAAGCGTGAAGGAGCGAAGCCAAATTATGAATATCTACAGTTGCGTATGGTGCCGAAAAATTAATAGCATGAGTAGCATAAGATGGTTGAGGGTAATTGGCAGAATAACTAGTAGTAGCATGGCCAATTCCCCTATCCATCGGCATGTTTGGATTAACATATTGCAGGTTAGTTGCCGATGAATAAAAAGGAGAAACACTTTGATCCATGATATTGGAAGTTCCTACATGGGGTGTTTCAACTTGATTAGCCAAACTCATCATGTTGTTCATCGGCATGTGAATTTGTGGGGTTGCCGATGCATGAGGCTTGGGATACATATGTTGCATGTTGCTAAAATTATAAGTTGAAGCATGGAGATTATTTTGCATCGGCTATTGCACGTACTTAGATGCATGATTAATCAAACTAGGGCTAGCCGATACATTATGCTGATTAAGCGATCTAGTAATAACATATGAATTATTTGCATCTATATAGGTGAATTGGGTATTCATATTACCTTTGTAGATTGTAGCAACTTGATGATGATCTCTTTGTAGCAAAAACGGGCTGGAGACCGTTCGAAACTTCGTCACCATCGAAGTCGCCAAAAAGTGTGTTCGCACACGAACATGTCACCATGTACCATCGACGCCGGGGGTGATGCACCGCAGCTCACGTCGAAGGAGACCCGGCCGGAAGCGCGGTACGCAAGGAATCCGGGGGGTGTTTTTGTAGACCCGAAACCCCAGATGCCTGAGAGGGACCCTGTCAGGGTGTGCGGCGGCTATGGGCTGCCCTAGGTCTACCTGATCACCCCTAGGGCCTCGTGGATGGCTGCCCTGCAACTAGAAGAACAACGAAGAACGAGAAGAAGAAGAACAGAGGAAAAGGAAATGATAAAGGTAAAAATTGGTATATTGATTTGTCGATTGTGTGTTGTTTAATCGGCCATCACCTCTCTTCTATTTATGAGGCGGCTGGATTTTCCGTATAAGAAAAGGACTCCAAATCCTTACAAAATTAACCAAACTCGAATTTAGGTATGGCTGAGACAGCAGTTCGGTTTTTGGGTTCTGCAGGCCAAATACGACATCAGATGGAGATAACTCCAAAAGCAAATTTATCCATTTCGACGAGACGAACAATTTTCGTGTTGAGCTTTTTTCGATTCGAGGCCATCTTCTGGGCCGAATACCTCGCGCAAAATAGGCGATAACTCACACTACCCATCAGACATCAGTCATATGGGTGTCTTATGTCGGGCGTCACTTTTTGCTCATGGTAGGGCCACAATGCGCTGGCTCTACCTTTTGCATGCTATCTCGGATTAAGATGATTCAAATATCAAAATCAATCGGTTTGACGAGACGAAGACAATCCGTGTAGACCACATTTTGATATGTGTCCGTCTTGGAGGCATAATCGGCCGAACAGTACTCTGAATATAAAATCTTAGTACTTCGAGCACAACTTCGGCCCTCAAGATGAGATCGGATGACGATGACACAAACATCAAAGTTGTTCATTTATACCACCCGGTGATTTTTTATATTGGACACTTTTTCATTTAAGGCCATCTTAATTACATTTTCTGTCATGCCAAAAACAGGTGTAACACTGGGGTGGATTTCGGAACTTCGGCCGGGGCCAAACCCCAAACTCCCATGTCCATGGCGCTTCCACTAGTGTCGAAGAGAAGCAACGACACCGACCACCTCGCCCTCCAAGACCCCGGGTGCCAGTTAACCGTGGCGACCGGATCTCGAGGCAACGAGCCAGATCCACCAGTCATGCGCATGTCCTCTGCAAACACTGTTGGGGAACGCAGCATGCAATTTCAAAAAATTTCTTACGCTCACGCAAGATCTATCTAGGAGATGCATAGCAATGAGAGGGGGAGAGTGTGTCTACGTACCCTCATAGACCGAAAGCGGAAGCGTTTGACAACGCGGTTGATGTAGTCGAACTTCTTCTCGTTCCGATCGATCAAGCACCGAACGTACGGCACCTCCGAGTTCTGCACACGTTCAGCTCGATGCCGTCCCTCGAACTCTTGATCCAGCAAAGTGTCGAGGGAGAGTTCCTTCAACACGATGGCGTGGTGACGGTGATGGTGAAGTGATCCGCGCATGGCTTCGCCTAAGCACTACGAAGATATGACCCGAGGCGTAAACTGTGGAGGGGGGCACCGCACACGGCTAGAAATCAATGTTGTGTCTTCTAGCGGTGCCCCCCCCCCCACATATATATAGGTGGGAGAGGGAGGGGAGTAGCAAGGGGCACCCCAAGTAGGAGGGATCCTCCTTGGGCGCCTCCTCCAAGTCGGCCTCCCCCCTTCCATATCTACCGGAGGGGGAAGAAAAGAGGAGGGAGGAGGGAAGGAAGGGGGAGGCCGAATCCCTCCCCGTCCTTCCCTTTCCCCCCCTTCCTTTCCCTCAGGTGCGGCCCATATGGGGGGCGCAGCAGCCCCTGCTGGCTGCTGCATTTCCCCTCTTGGCCCATTAGGCCCATATCTTTGCCGGGGGGTGCCCGGAACCCCTTCCGGTGACCCGATATGTACCCGATACCCCCGGAACACTTCCGGTGTCCGAATATCGTCGTCCTATATATGAATCTTTACCTCTCGACCATTTCAAGACTCCTCGTCATGTCCGTGATCTCATCCGGGACTCCGAACAACATTCGGTCACCAAATCACATAACTCATATAATATAAAATCGTCATCGAACGTTAAGTGTGCGGACCCTAAGGGTTCGAGAACTATGTAGACATGACCGAGACACCTCTCCGGTCAATAACCAACAGCGGAACCTGGATGCTCATACTGGTTCCTACATATTCTACGAAGAACTTTATCGGTCGTACCGTAATGACAACATACGTTATTCCCTTTGTCATCGGTATGTTACTTGCCCGAGATTCGATCATCGGTATCTTCATACCTCGTTCAATCTCATTACCGGCAAGTCTCTTTACTCGTTCTGTAATGCATCATCCCGCAACTAACTCATTAGTCACATTGCTTGCAAGGCTTCTTATGATGTGCATTACCGAGAGGGCCTAGAGATACCTCTCCGATACTCGGAGTGACGAATCCTAATCTCGATCTATGCCAACCCAACAGACACCTTCGGACATACCTGTAGAGCATCTTTATAATCACCCAGTTACATTGTGATGTTTGATAGCACACAAGGCATTCCTCTGGTATCCGGGAGTTGCATAATCTCATAGTCGAAGGAATATGTATTTGACATGAGGAAAGTAGTAGCAATAAAACTGAACGATCATTATGCTAAGCTAACGGATGGGTCTTGTCCATCACATCATTCTCCTAATGATGTGATCCCATTCATCAAATGACAACACATGTCTATGGTTAGGAAACTTAACCATCTTTGATTAATGAGCTAGTCTAGTAGAGGCTTACTAGGGACACGGTATTTGTTTATGTATTCACACATGTATTTAGGTTTCCTATCAATACAATTCTAGCATGAATAATAAACATTTATCATGAATAAGGAAATATAAAATAACAACTTTATTATTGCCTCTAGGGCATATTTCCTTCAGTCTCCCACTTGCACTAGAGTCAATAATCTAGTTCACATCGCCATGTGAATAACACCCATAGTTCACATCGCCATGTGATTAACACCTATAGTTCACATCGCCATGTGACCAACGCCAAAGGGTTTACTAGAGTCAATAATCTAGTTCACATCGCCATGTGATTCAGACCCAAAGAGTAGTAAGGCGTGATCATGTTTTGCTTCTGAGAGAAGTTTAGTCAACGGGTCTGTCACATTCAGATTCATATGTATTTTGCAAATTTCTATGTCTACAATGCTCTGCATGGAGCTACTCTAGTTGATTGCTCCCACTTTCAATATGTATCCAGATTAAGACTCAGAGTCATCCGGATCGGTGTTAGAGCTTGCATCGACGTAACCCTTTACGGCGAACTCTTTATCACCTCCATAACCAAGAAACATTTCCTTAGTCCTCTTAGGTAACTAAGGATAATTTTGACCGCTGTCTAGTGCTCTACTCCTGGATCACTATTGTAACCCCTTGCCAAACTCATGGTAAGGTACACAATAAGTCTGGTATATAGCATGGCATACTTTATAGAACCTATGGCTGAGGCATAGGGAATGACTTTCATTCTTTCTCTATCTACTGCCGTGGTCGGGCTTTGAGTCTTACTCAACTTCACACCTTGCAACACAGGCAAGAACCCTTTCTTTGACTGATCCATTTTGAACTTCTTCAAAATCTTGTCAAGGTATGTAATCATCGAAAGTTTTATCAAGCGTCTTGATCTATCTCTATAGATTTTGATGCACAATATGTAAGCAGCTTCACCGAGGTCTTTCTTTGAAAAACTCCTTTCAAACACTCCTTTATGCTTTCCAGAAAATTCTACATCATTTTCGATCAACAATATGTCATTCACATATACTTATCAGAAAGGCTGTAGTGCTCCCACTCACTTTCTTGTAAATACAGGCTTCATCGCAAGTCTGTATAAAACTATATGCTTTGATCAACTCATCAAAGTGCATATTCCAACTCCGTGATGCTTGCACCAGTCCATAGATGGATTGCTGGAGCTTGCACACTTTGTTAGCACCTTTAGGATTGACAAAACCTTCTGGTTGCATCATATACAACTCTTCTTTAATAAATCTATTAAGGAATGTAGTTTTGGCATCCATTTGCCAGATTTCATAAAATGCGGCAATTGCTAACATGATTCGGACAGACTTAAACATCGATATGAGTGAAAAAATCTCATCGTAGTCAACACCTTGAACTTATCGAAAACCCTTTGCGACAATTGGAGCTTTGTAGATAGTAACACTACCCTCAGCGTCTGTCTTCCTCTTGAAGATCCATTTATTCTTAATGGCTTGTTGATCATCGGGCAAATCCACCAAAGTCCACACTTTGTTCTCATACCTGGATCCTATCTCAGATTTCATGGCCTCAAGCCATCTGTCGGAATCTAGGCTCATCATAGCTTCTTCATAGTTCGTAGGTTCGCCTTGGTCTAGTAACATGACTTCCAGAACAGGATTACCTTACCACTCTGGTGTGGATCGTGCTCTGGTTGACATACGAGGTTCAGTAGTAACTTGATCTGAAGTTTCTTGATCATCATCATTAGCTTCCTCTCTAATTGGTGTAGGCATCATAGGAACAGTTTTCTCTGATGTGCTACTTTCCAATTCAAGAGAATGTACAATTTCCTCATCAAGTTCTAGTTTCCTCCCACTCACTACTTTCGAGAGAAACTCCTTCTCTAGAAAGGTTCCATTCTTGGCAACAAAGATCTTGCCTTTGGATCTGTGGTAGAAGGTATACCCAATTGTTTCCTTAGGGTATCCTATGAAGATGCACTTGTCCGATTTCGGTTTGAGCTTATCGGGCTAAAGCCTTTTGACATAAGTGTCGCAGCCCCAAACTTGAAGAAACGACAGCTTAGGTTTCCTGCCAAACCATAGTTCATACGGTGTTGTCTCAAAGGATTTAGACGGTGCCCTATTTAACGTGAATGCAGCTGTCTCTAATGCATAACCCCAAAATGATAGTGGTAAATCGGTAACAGACATCATAAATCGCACCATATCTAATAAAGTACGATTATGACATTCGACACACCATTACGCTGTGGTGTTCCATGTGGCGTGAGTTGTGAAACTATTCCACATTCTTTTAAATGAAGGCCAAACTCGTAACTCAAATATTCGCCTCCGCGATCAGATCATAGAAACTTTATTTTCTTCTTACGATGATTCTCCACTTTACTCTGAAATTCTTTGAACTTTTCAAATGTTTCAGACTTGTGTTTCATTAAGTAGATATACCCATATCTGCTCAAATCATCTGTGAAGGTCGGAAAATAACGATACCTGCCGCGTGCCTCAACACTTATCGGACCGCATACATCGTTATGTATTATTTCCAATAAGTCATTAGCTCGCTCCATTGTTCCGGAGAACGGAGTTTTAGTCATCTTGCCCATGAGGCACGGTTCGCAAGTATTAAATGATTCATAATCAAGTGATACAAAAGCCCATCTGCATGGAGTTTCTTCATGCGCTTTACACCAATATGACCTAAACGGCAGTGCCACAAAAATGTTGCACTATCATTATCAACTTTGCATCTTTTGGCATCAAAATTATGAATATGTGTATCACTATGATCGAGATTCAATAAACCATTTACATTGAGTGTATGACCATAGAAGGTTTTATTCATGTGAACAGAACAACAATTATTCTCTGACTTAAATGAATAACCGTATCGCAATAAACATGATCCAATCATATTCATGCTCAACGCAAACACCAAATAACATTTATTTATTTAGGTCCAACACTAATCCCGAAGGTAGAGGGAGTGTGCGATGGTGATCTTATCAACCTTGGAATCACTTCCAACACACATCGTCACCTTGTCATTAACTAGTCTCTGTTCATTTTGCAACTCCTGTTTCGAGTTACTAATCTTAGCAACTGAACCGGTATCAAATACCCAGGGGCTACTATGAACACTAGTAAAATACACATCAATAACATGTATATATAATATAACTTTGTTCACTTTGCCATCCTTTTTATCCGCCAAATACTTGGGGCAGTTCCGCTTCCAGTGACCAGTCCCTTTGCAGTAGAAGCACTAAGTTTCAGGCTTAGGTCCAGACTTGGGCTTCTTCCCGGGAGTGGCAACTTTCTTGCCATTCTTCTTGAAGTTCCCCTTCTTTCCTTTGCCCTTTTTCTTGAAACTAGTGGTCTCGTTAAGGATCAACACTTGATGCTCCTTCTTGATTTCTACCTCCGCAGCTTTGAGCATTGCGAAGAGCTCGGGAATTGTCTTCTCCATCCCTTGCATATTATAGTTCATCACGAAGCCTTTGTAGCTTGGTGGCAGTGATTGAAGAACTCTGTCAATAACACTATCATCTGGAAGATTAACTCCCAGCTGAGTCAAGTGATTATGATACCCCGACATTTTGAGTATGAGTTCACTGATAGAACTGTTCTCCTCCATCTTGCAGCTATAGAACTTGTTGGAGACTTCATATCTCTCAAGTTGGGCATTTGCTTGAAATATTAACTTCAAATCTTGGAACATCTCATATGCTCCATGACGTTCAAAATGTCTTTGAAGTCCCGATTCTAAGCCGTAAAGCATGGCACATTGAACTATCGAGTAGTCATCAGATCGAGCATGCCAGACATTCAAAACATCAGCATCTGCTCCTGTAGCAGGCCTTTCACCTAGCGGTGCATCAAGGACATAATTCTTTTGTGCAGCAATGAGGATAATCCTCAAGTTACGGACCCAGTCCATGTAGTTGCTACCATCATCTTTCAACTTAGCTTTCTCTAGGAATGCATTAAAATTCAAGGGAACGGTAGCACGGGCCATTGATCTAAAACATAGATATGCAAATACTATCAGGACTAAGTTCATGATAAATTAAGCTCAATTAATCATATTACTTAAGAACTCCCACTTAGATTGACATCCCTCAAGTCATCTAATTGATACGTGATCCAAATCAACTAAACCATGCCCCATCATCACGTGAGATGGAGTAGTCATTAATGGTGAACATCTCTATGTTGATCATATCTACTATATGATTCACGTTTGACCTTTCGGTCTCCAGTGTTCCGAGGCCATGTCTGTACATGCTAGGCTTGTCAAGTTTAACTCGAGTATTCCGCATGTCCAAAACTGTCTTGCACCCGTTGTATGTGAACGTAGAGCCTATCACACCCGATCATCACGTGGTGTCTCAGCACGACGAACTGTCGCAATGGTGCATACTCAGGGAGAACACTTATACCTTGAAATTTTAGTAAGGGATCATCTTATAATGGCACTGCCGTACTAAGCAAAATAAGATGCATAAAAGATAAACATCACATGCAATCAAAATATGTGACATGATATGGCCATCATCATCTTGTGCCTTTGATCTCCATCTCCAAAGCACCGTCAGGATCTCCATCGTCACCGGCTTGACACCTTGATCTCCATCATAGCGTCATTGTCGTCTCGCCAACTATTGCTTCTACAACTATCGCTAACGCATAGTGATAAAGTAAAGCAATTACATGGCATTTGCATTTCATACAATAAAGCGACAACCATAAGGCTCCTGCCAGTTGCAGATAACTTTTACAAAAACATGATCATCTCATACAACAACGTATATCACATCATGTCTAGACCATATCACATCACAACATGCCCTGCAAAAACAAGTTAGACGTCCTCTACTTTGTTGTTGCAAGTTTTACGTGGCTGCCACGGGCTTCTAGCAAGAACCGTTCTTACCTACGCGTCAAAACCACAACGGTGTTTCGTCAAGTTTGTTGTTTTAACCTTCAACAAGGACCGGCCG
This sequence comes from Thinopyrum elongatum, assembly GCA_011799875.1. Classification (NCBI taxonomy): domain Eukaryota; kingdom Viridiplantae; phylum Streptophyta; class Magnoliopsida; order Poales; family Poaceae; genus Thinopyrum; species Thinopyrum elongatum. The sequence continues at coordinate 694,570,382 of CM022303.1, forward strand.
TAGTCAAATTCGATTCAACTAAAGTTGGAGAAACAGACACCCGCCAGCCACCTTTATGCAAAACTAGTTGCACGTTTGTCGGTGGAACCGGTCTCATGAACGTGGTCATGTAAGGTTGTTCCGGGCCGCTTCATCGAACAATACCGCCGAATCAAAATAAGACGTTGGTGGTAAGCAGTATGACTATGACCGCCCACAACTCTTTGTGTTCAACTCATGCATATCATCTACGCATAGACCTGGCTCGGATGCCACTGTTGGGGAACATAGCATGCAATTTCAAAAAAATTCCTACGCTCACGCAAGATCTATCTAGGAGATGCATAGCAACAAGAGGGGGAGAGTGTGTCTACGTACACTCGTAGATCGAAAGCGGAAGCATTTGACAACGTGGTTGATGTAATCGAACTTCTCCTTGTTCCGATCGATCAAGCACCGAACGTACAGCACTTCAACGGCACCTCCGAGTTCTGCACATGTTCAGCTCGATGACGTCCCTCGAACTCTTGATCCAGCAAAGTGTCGAGGGAGAGTTCCGTCAGCACGACGGCGTGGTGACGGTGATGGTGAAGTGATCCACGCAGGGTTTCGCATAAGCACTACGAAGATATGACCGGAGGCGTAAACTGTGGAGGGGGGCACCGCACACGGCTCGGAATCAATGTTGTGTCTTCAGCGGTGCCCCCTCCCACATATATATAGGTGGGAGTGGGAGGGGAGCAGCAAGGGGCACCCCAAGTAGGAGAGATCCTACTTGGGCCGCTCGTCCAAGTCGGCCTCCCCCCCTTCCATATCTACCGGAGGAGGAAGGAAAGAGGAGGGAGGAGGGAAGGAAGGGGGAGGCCGAATCCCTCCCCTTCCTTCTCTTTCCCCCCCTTTCCTTTCCCTCAGATGCGGCCCATATGGGGGGCGCAGCAGCCCCTGCTGGCTGCTGTGTTTCCCCTCTGGGCCCATTAGGCCCATATCTTTGCCGGGGTGTGCCCGGAACCCCTTCCAGTGACCCGATATGTACCCGGTACCCCCGGAACACTTCCGGTGTCCGAATATCATCGTCCTATATAAGAATCTTTACCTCTCAACCATTTCGAGACTCCTCGTCATGTCCGTGATCTCATCCGGGACTCCGAACAACATTCGGTCACCAAATCACATAACTCATATAATATAAAATCGTCATCGAAAGTTAAGCGTGCGGACACTACGGGTTCGAGAACTATGTAGACATGACCGAGACACCTCTCCGGTCAATAACCAACAGTGGAACCTGGATGCGCATATTGGTTCCTACATATTCTACGAAGATCTTTATCGGTCGTACCGTAATGACAACATACGTTATTCCCTTTATCATCGGTATGTTACTTGCCCGAGATTCGATCGTCGGTATCTTCATACCTAGTTCAATCTGGTTACCGGCAAGTCTCTTTACTCGTTCTGTAATGCATCATCCTGCAACTAACTCATTAATCACATTGCTTGCAAGGCTTCTTATGATGTGCATTACCGAGAGGGCCCAGAGATACCTCTCTGATACTCGGAATGACAAATCCAAATCTCGATCTATGCCAACCCAACAGACACCTTCGGTGATACCTGTAGAGCATCTTTATAATCACCCAGTTACGTTGTGACGTTTGATAGCACAGAAGGCATTCCTTCGATATCCGGGAGTTGCATAATCTCGTAGTCGAAGGAATATGTATTTGACATGAAGAAAGCAGTAGCAATACAACTGAACGATCATTATGATAAGCTAACGGATGGGTCTTGTCCATCACATCATTCTCCTAATGATGTGATCCCGTTCATCAAATGACAACACATGTCTATGGTTAGGAAACTTAACCATCTTTGATTAACGAGCTTGTCTAGTAGAACCTTACTAGGGACACGGTATTTGTTTATGTATTCACACATGTATTTAGGTTTCCGATCAATACAATTCCAGCATGAATAATAAACATTTATCATGAATAAGGAAATATAAAATAACAACTTTATTATTTCCTCTAGGGCATATTTCCTTCAAACACTACAAGAAATATGCTAATTTGTGACCATCAGTATTGGTCACTGAATGGTCATTGTTTTCCATTTGTGACCAAAAGTAGTTGGTCAAAAGCTGGCTGTCTTTAATAAAACTTAACGACCTTCTTTGCTTTTTGGTCGTAGATGGTTACGACCAAAGTAAAAGGTCATAAAATCTACGACTAATTATTTTGGTCACTGGTTGTCAGGCCAGACCATGTCGGATCCAACGTGGCAATATTACGACCAAATGAAATGGTCATAGATTAGATTCAGCCTTGTCCGGTCTAGCCGTGTCTGTGGACCGAGCCAAATAATTATGCCCATTTAATATTTTCTTTTTCTCTTTATTTTGCTTACCTGCATGGGCCTGGCCCAATAATTTGGCCTTTTATTTTCTAGGATGGAGCCTTTTACAGATCAGTTTTTTTTATAATCAACTCTTTTTTTGGGCCACAACCTTTTTAGTCTAGTTCTTGTTTGGGCCTCGGCCTTTCATAGATGCAGCATTTTACATACTGGGTTTTTTTAGAGTCAACTCTTTTTTAGGCCCAAGCCTTTTTAGTCTAATTCTTGTTTGGGCCTCGGCCTTTTTCCGGTCCAACTAAGTTTAGAGCCCAATTAATCCAAATAATATCTGGCATAATTCAAATAATATCCTGTGATCCAAACAAAACTCAAATAATTTAGAAAATGCATAACTTCACAGGTTCGCAGGTTCACAGCTTCACAAAATGCATAACTTCACAAGTTCACAGCTTCACAAAATGCTAACTAGTTCACAGGTTCAACTAAATGCCATCACATAGGGCTTCTACGACAGGTTCAACTTCAGAGTTTCCAAAATGAGCCATCACATAGAGCTTCTACGACATCAGTCTGATGCTTTAGCTCCAAAGAGAGCCATCAAGTGGGCTAAATTCTCATCCTGTTCTTGAGACTTCTTGTGCAGCAGCTCAAATTCCTTCTCGCGTGCAGCTTCAGCTTCTTCTGACTTCATCTTGATTGCCGCCAATTCTTCTTGCATCACTTCAGCTTGAAGCTCCGACCTCTCCAGCTTCTACTCAAGATCACACACATGAGCAGCCATAGCAGCACTTGATTTGCCAGAGTTGTTCCTAGATGAGTGGAGCCCAACATTCCTCATGAATGTCCTTTGCTTGACTTCGGCCTTGAGCACTTCATCTACAATTTCAGCGGAAGACTTTGGCTCTTCACCTTCTGGTACCGGCGCATCCTTCTGTTTTTCCATCTCAAGCTAGCATATGGAGGAAAATGATGACATTAGTAGCAGATCAATTTCACATTTTGCTCTGTGTCATACTAGCAAGCAAGAGACACCAAACAAGAATGCCACCAAACCAGCACACAAAATGAATTATTTGAAATAACATTAAATCTATACGTAGATATTTTACTCAAACTCAAAAAGAAGAAAATGACGACTAGTAACCTGAAAGCATAATTTGAATCTGCACGTAGATATTATCAATAACAGATATTTAAATACTAACGCAGCTCTAAGATTCATTATAGCAAGTGTACACACAATTATGTGATCTGGAGACATGCAATTGGAACAAGGCGATGATCATGGGACCCTAGAATGGAGCTGCTTATGGAAGAATAAGATGGCTTCCCGAGTGAGCCGATCATCAAAGGCAACAACATTCAGATCAATTTTCATCATATCATAAAAAATGCAAGAAATAGCTATAGCAAATTCTAATCTCTTTGTTGAGAACCATACAACAAATTCTGATATCTTTGTGAAGATACCAAACCTATCTTAGTCTCTAGCAACAACATCAAAGCAAGGAACATACAGCAGCATCAGCAAAGCATAAAACCTCAGGCTCTAGATGCAGTCTTAACTGGCTGGACAAAGCATGGAGTGACTTGCTATAGCAATCTTAACTTGCTCCGAAAACCCGGACTTCTTGCTGTTGTGGGTGGCCTTGAACAAGTCAATCGCAGAAAGCTCTTCACCCTTACGTTCTTCTTTCTGAAAAGTTTTTCAACAAAAATGAAAATGTTATTCAGCAAGAATCAAAAATATCATTCAACGAGAATCAAATGGTAAGCTCTCTAGACAAAAGTTTTTACAGTGGCAAATATGTGTGCTGTGTAGTGCCTGGAACCAGTTGTCTATTGGTACACGACTTTTTGTCGATTCAACTGGTTCGACACACAGGTTTCCTACAAAAAAAATATACTGTCAGCAAGATCTAGCATTAGCATATCATGTGCAGATGATAAACCAGCAGCTACATGTATACAAGATGCCACAGCAGCAGATACAAACCTTGTGTCTTGGGGTAGACCACATGTTCACCAGCGCATGCCATTCACTGTCCATCATATCTGGCACCAGAGACTAGATGATGACTTTCTTTGCTGGTATGGGATCAAAATAATTCTTCTTGATCTACTGGCATCTATTCTTTGAACTTTTCTGTAAAAATATCTTTGCACGTGGTCTTAATGATCTCCGAGTCAGCTTGCATCTGAAAATTAGCCTACCAAGACAGCAAACAAGGTGGGGACAAGATTAGTGATCATACGTAGGTGTAATAGAAAATAGAAAGCATATTAGCTACGAAACAAGTAGCTTATAGCAACTTTTCCAATGTAGTTCGTCACTAGATTAGCGTCTTTTTTGTATTCCTTGAAGTGCGGAAGAACCGGCAGATGGCTTCTTGCAACGAGTCCACACTCAGAAGCAAGCTTTGCAGCCTGCATAGGATTCTCTGGACGCTTCATCCCTTCGACAATTTGGATTGGCACCTTGGTACCAAGCGCCATGGTGATCCTCTCTAGCCCTGCGGCCTTTCTATTTTTAGGCTTGGTAGTCACTACATCTGAAAATGAAATTGACCTCATATACTAGAAGAGAAATCAACAAACGCAGGAATGGTTCAGCCAAACAGGTACGCATACATGATTGCTTAAATTTAGAAAATGCACTAGTAAAAGAGAGCATTGCAAAGGTGAACTTGCCTGTTTGAAGCACAAGTTACTATTCTTCTTCAGGGATGAGAGCATTCCTGTCCATAGAAGGTTCAACAGTGCTGAGGTCCGTGTGGACAGTGCCTGCTTCATCTATGCAGATAGTGCCTCGTTCATATTGGCAGTCAGTGCCTCTTTCATCCATGCAGAGAATGCTTCCTTCATCCTTGGGCAGAGACTCATCACTCATTTGCACCGAGCTCTCGAAGTCCATGCGTAGCGGACTTTCCTGATGGTCCGTCGCAGCCGCCATCTTTGCTTTCTGCCTTGTGACTCTAACAGGGGCAGGTTCATCATGTTCCAAGATCCTCTTTGATTGTCCCGGAGGTACAGTCATCACCCTTCCCGGAGGCATTGGAGCAGATGTTTCTGGGCTCTTCCTCTTATTGATTGTTTTCTTAACAGCAGGCTTCTTCCTCCTAGAAGCCTTCAGTGCCTCGTATAAATAGCAAGGAAAAAAGCATTAGATCACAAGAAAATTGTGTGAGCACAAGGAAACACAAAGCATACAAGTACTCCCAACCCTCCAAGCAAGACAGAGTTTGCACCTTAACAGTCTTCTCCACTACAACATCATCCACCTCCTCTCCATCAATAACTTCATCCTCCATCGGATTGTACTCTGAGTAATCATTGGTAATTCCACTACCTTCTTGAACATCACTTGTTTTCCTAATCATTTACGCTATTGCACCAATGCGAAGGGACTTGATTATCCGATTGTTCCTCATCATATTTCTAGCCCAAACCTTCTCATACTCAGTGATAGGCGCTTCTTTGCATGATAAAGGAAACATAACTATTAGTTTAATGGTTGGAATGCATGGACAAACAGCCAAAGATATGCTATCAGATTAATGTTCATTTAATCCTAGTTATTCAGTTAAGGAAGAGTAATAGCACACAAGCACAATTAAGCTAGCTTATTCAGATTACAACATTACATTTCACCTAGCACATTATAACCACAAGGAGCAAGTTGCGTATCAACAAGGAGCACATTGTAACCACAAGGAGCACATTATAATACACATCATTTATAAAACTAACAGTATAACAACAAAGAGCAAGTTGCATACCAACAGACTCCCCCATCTTTGACCTTGTCATTCTTGCCATGGTGATCTCAAGGTGGTTGGAACGTTGCTATCTGGTTACCCTGATCACTGGCAAAATAGAATAAACAAGAATGAGATACAACAGGCATACAGTAGAATGATGCTTCAATGAACTACTTAGCAGTTAGATACACTTGTAGCAATAAAGGAAAGCACTTGAACCAGGATGCACATACAGGTGTAGCAATTCATCAGCATAATACATGTGAAGCAAATATAGTGAGGCAATCAAATTAATTAAGCAAACATGTATGTACACTAAACAAGCATGCTTGTACACAGGAAAGATATTAAGAATCCCTTAATATCTTCACTACATCAAGAAGGAGGTAGTAATGTACTTCAAGAAATCTGCCTAGTAATGAGTTAATGAACATCCCTTGATCTCTTCACACTAACAGGAGGATTGAGCGCATGATAAAGTACACAAGCAAGCAAACAAAGTGCTACTGATACAAGCAGAGAAGGACCATATATGATTTGCATTTATCTATGTAACATGTTATAGGCATTAATAAACAACAAGAATAATCTAAATCTTATAACAAATAGTAAATACGCAATTTAGAATTAATGACATCGCAGAGTAAGAATGAGATGTAGCTGGAAGGCAACACTATTTCTAGTTTAAAATTAATCAGATTTGTATAACATGTCCGACAGAGCTTCAACAGATCAATTGTAAGGGAAATACTTAGCAACAGAGCAAAACATAGACTCACAAAACAAAGCAAAACAGTGACTCAAAATATAGCAATTCACACAGGTGCCAAGGTCATTGCATTCAGGCACACACAACCAGGGTGACCTGCTTCTGTGATGTTACAGCACTTGCTTTATTTTATAAAGCATAATAACAAACAAACCACACAACACAGGAAGGGTCAATGCATGCTATAGCACACCCAACCAGGTGTTTCTTGGTTCAGATACATAGCAAACACTAGATGAGGCAGATCGTGGATCAATAATAACACTGGGTCAGGCAAGGAGTGATCTGATGCAGCAACAAACAAGAGTCTTGAAACAGCAGGCCCAAACCCATGAAGAAGTCCTACTCGTCCTCCACAATAATCTACCGTCCACATCGATCCATCCCCATGAAGAAGAACCCTAACCACCTCCCCAGAAGACCCTAACCCCATGAATCCATCTCAAAATTACAATATAACAAGAACCTAACCCCTTGAATCCATCCCCATCTCAGAATCAGATTACCAATGACATAACAGGATTCAAACAAAAAGAAAAAAGTTTCCACTTGATAGTTATACTAAGGTACTATGCAAGTGTTGCATGTACAGAAAGCAGAGGCACCTCAAACTAGGGTATCCCATGAACCCTAAACCCATGAACCAGAGGAATATCATCCCATGAACCTTAACCACATGAATCCGTCCCCATCACCATCGATCCATCCCCATGAATAAGAACCCTAACCACCAGGAGATCCTAACCCTAACCACGAGGAGATCCTAACCCAAGAAGATCCTAACACATGCGATCCACCGAACCACCATAAGATCCTAAGTAGAGGGGGATCTACCCATGGATATCGAGGGGAGATCGACCAATCCTAACCCTAACCCTAGAACATTGAGGGGAGATGGACTGAAGTACTTGTGACCATCGATGCACTACTAGGGAAAAACCTTATACACAGAATCTTACCAGCAGCACGGTATAAAATAAGGCGCTACTGCTACAAAGCAGTAGCGTGCGTCAACAAAACGCGCTACTGATATACACATACCAGTAGCGCGTCAGTAGTAAACAGCGCTACTACTATAATTGCCACGACCGTGCCGCCAAACTAGTTATAGCAGTAGCGCCTGTTTAGTAAACGCGCGACTACTGTGGCATTTACCAGTAGCGCTTTGCCCTAAAGAGCGCTACTGCTAAACGCATCCTATATTCTCCACCCGGCCCGGCCACCCCTCACTCTCCCCTCTGCACTCCACTCACTCTCCCCCGCACCTCGTCGTCCGCCGCCGCCGCATTGCCGCCAGCTGCTGCCGCCGTCGCCCCCTCCCTCCCTAGATCCCTCCTACATCCCCTCCATCCTCCATCCCACCGCCGTCGACCCCTCCCTCCCTAGCTCCCTCCTCCATCCCGCCGCCGTCGCCCCACCGCCCCCCCCCGCCGTCACCGCCAGAGGTAGCTCCTCACTCCCTACTATCCCTCCCTCCTTCCTACCCCTCCTTCCTCCCTCCTTCCTACCCCTCCTCCCTCCCTCCCTTGTCTCTGTTCTTATAGAATGTAGGTAATTTAAATGTCGATTTTAGAATGTATACATTGTAGAATGTAGGTTTTTTAATAGAACAATTTTTTACACAATTTTAGGTGTTTTGAATAAAATAGAAGTAAGCAAATTTAGGGTAGAACTAGGGTACTAGAATTTTTAGCAAGTGTTTAATAGAAATAGTTTATTTAGTAAGTGGTTAATATAACTAGTTTATTTATAGTAAGTGCTTAATAGAACTAGTTTATTTATAGTAAGTGCTTAATAGAACTAGTTTATTTACTAAGTAGTTATATTTTGTTATGCTTCAGAACATAAGTGATTAAACACTACTCAGATACATGTTGATAGAATATATTTTGTTTATGCAGAAATCAAGTATTTGCCCCTGCCTCATCTCTGCAGTCGTCCCCATCGCCAATCCCTTAAGACCTCTAGGTGAGAATAGACAAATTCCCATGTTGTTGATATAGATGATAATGTGTTGTAAATGTCGATGATGAAAATGCTAGTGCTAGTCGCCATGTCATTGATGTCGATGATGATGCATTCTGAATGTAGAGGATGTCTTGTTGTTCTTGTTTGCAATGTACCTCTGAGTGGCCTATGTTTTGCCGGAATGTTGATTCGTTTCCGTTCCGGCAAATTTCAGGCGCTCGTTATGTGCTGCCTTTAGCAAAGGTGCTGCCGAATTTTTTCATGAATTTTAGCATGACTTGTGCTACAATGTAGGACATATCGAGTGGTTGTGATTTGCCAGAACGGGAATTCAATGATATTTCGGTAAAACATAGGGCATTTTTTCTATGTCATTGCTCGATATATGGAACGGGTTGACTTTATTTCCGTTTCGGCTCCTTGTGAGTCTTTCAGTGAGGGAGAGTGTCCACCATATATATATATGAGAGAGGATGAATCCCGACTGTTGTCGTGGGGGTCGCTTCTCCTTCTTTTCCTTGTGCTAGATATTTGTAATGCACTAGGGAAAGGAGGAGTAGCGACCATCACCGACGGTCGAAATATCAGAGAGGGAGTGCCCACCATATACGTGAGATGAGAGTTTAGGAAGGAAGACTCGACAGACCTAAAGTCAACCCGTTTCATATTGAGTAATAGTGATCTGTGTGTTGAGTTTCGTGGTAGTTGCATTCGATCGATTTTCAATGTTTCAACTATGAACATAGGAAATGTCTGACGATGAAAGGGAATTCGTTATGTGCGAATACTATGAAGACGAGTGCGGCCTGTGCGACAGGCCTCACCTAGTTGGTGGTAGGCGCTTCAGCATCATGTTGGATGAGACCTTCGAAGTGGATACAGTAAGTCACAACGACAAGTCTTTTTTCGTAATTAAGCATGACTTCTGCTTCTTTTGCTTCAACTCATAATTTTAATTTTTTACAATTTACTAGCGTGTCCCCTGCCATGCAAGATTTTATGTCTTGGATAAGATTGGTTTCAGTACTATGGACAGTATGGAGGTAAATAGAGTTCACTTGAGGACCGAGCATGGTTATACTTTTGCCGTAAAATTATACAATGCAGAGACCTACTCCTATTTTGAATGCGCAACTTGGAGAACACTATGCAAGGCGTATGCATTTGAGCCTAATATGCTAATCACCTTTGATATTCGTCTGGAAGATGAAATTGAAGGTAATATCGACATCTGGGTCGATGTGCAGATGCCTCCAGTTCTACCATTATGTGAGTTTCTCAACCATATTTATTAAGTAATTTATATTGTTTATTTAAAAATAGTTGACAACTAATTTCTATTGACAGCTTATTTCCATTCAAGCAAATATGTCCGGCTCTCGGTAGACGGCACCTACTATTGTCCCGGGGCTGAACTAAACTTTGAGGAGAGAAGTCATTATGTTTCATGGCTTGAGGATCTTGATACTGTCAAGACAGGTTATTTTCCTGGACTTCGAAAAATTGGTACTCGATATGTGCGACCACTAGTGTGCGTATAGAACTACGGTCACATCTATTTAGGAAAGATGGTAAGATTTTTACTATTTGTCCTCAGTGCATCTTTTGCATACATTATTTTTTAAGCTAAACTTCATTGCTAAGTATGTTACTATGATGTTCTTCAACAGGGACTCCCGATGAATGTTGTGCCTCGTTGGATCGAGCCTAAAGGTCGCATGATAATGATTAGCTTACGACCAAGACATCCTACATTGCACATGAGTGCATTCATGATTTCTCAAAGCGAGCAAGTCTTAATAGTCAAAGACTGGAGCAAAATTGTGAAGGATCACAGCAGAGAAGTACTAGGGGGCAGCAATCAGAAGCGCAACCCACAATTAGGAGACAGGTTCATCTGCATTCTCTAATATGATGAAGCAGGAGTGCTACACATGTTTTATGCTATTTTACCTAAGAGAGAGCAGCAGGAGTGATTAGCTAGCTAGAATGAGTTTGAAGATGATGATGTGCTACACTATGACTATGATGATTAAATAGCTAGTGTTGGTGGTAATGACTATGATGATTATTATTAGCTAGTGTTGGCGGTGATTAGATAGCTACACTATGACTATGATGATTAAATAGTGTTGGTGGTAATGACTATGATGATTATTAGCTAGTGTTGTTGGTGATGATATGATGCAAGAGTTTTTATATTAATATGATAATGATGTTGATCATGATTATCATGTTGATTTGTTATTATGATCATGATTAGTTATTCTATCAGTGGTGGAAGGAACGCGGAATAGATTCATGTGGATGGATCAAAATTGATCAAAAGTTAAATTAGTAGGATCGTCGTCCTAATTCATCTTTTGATTCATCCAAATGAATCTAATCCATGTTGCTTCCTCACAATGATATATTAATTCATCATGGACATAATGATATAACAACCTCTTAATTGGTACTGTATCAAAATTTGTATAACGGCGTATAAATACACTAAAAATATAAAAAATGAAAAATAGAATACTAGTAGCGCTGGATTGGAAGCACGCTACTAATAGTTAGAGTAGTAGTAGCGCTGGAAATTATACACGCTATGGCTATACGTCTTAGCAGTAGCGTGTGTTCCCGGCGCTACTGCTAAGAAGTAGCTGTAGCGCCTTACTAGTAGCGCGGGGCCCCGCGCTACTAGTAGGCATTAAACCCGCGCTACTACTAGGCTTTTCCCTAGTACTGACGTGTTGTAGATGATGCAGCGGTGGCCGTCGTCGATCACGCCTACCCTCCTGTCGCCGTCATCGCTCGCGCCTACCCTCCTGTTGCCGTCATTGCACGTAGCCGCCGTCGTCGATGTAGTCGTAGAAGAGAGGGGAGAGGCAATTCATCATCAGGGAGAGGGGAGAGGGGATTCGTCGTCAGTGGGACAGGGCGGGGCGGAGAGGGCAGGAGAAATTTTTGGAGGGGAACGGTTGGGATCCCGTGTGGTAGGGGCAGCCCCGCATGGTAGTGGGAGAGGGAGTGGTGGGTCCCGCATGGTAGTGGGAGAGAAGAGGAGGGAAATTTTGGTGGCGCTGGGAGGGAAAATTTGGTGATGAGAGGGAGAATTTCAGCAGTTTTTTTTTGGTTTGGAGGCAGAAATTTTTAGGGGTTTTTTGGTAAATGAACTTTGAAGAAATAATGGTTAAAATCATACCAAATGGCTCAAGAAACCATCGGTATTCCAAGTTTTCCATTTTTGCTAGTTGCTAGGTCACATGTGATGATGTGACGCAGAGGTTTCACATTTTTTCTATTTTTTTTTTAGGGTGTGTTCCAAATCCGGTCGAAATCGTCGTGGCGGCCGTCTGTGGCTAGGGGTCGAATCATGCAAAGCTGTTGGTGATTCTTTGATGAAATGCCTACATATGAAGCTAAAAATGATTTTTAGTAAAAATAATGGGCATGCTATGGAGCACCCGCAGTTCAAATTTCAGCCGGTTCCAGCTGAATCGGCCGATGGTTGTCTAAATGGTCGGGAGTATCTATGAGACGCAGAAATGCATGATTTTTGGCGACCGTCCGTAAAATATGGTCTACTTTGAGATAGACATGGAATGATGCCACTTAGAATGACTCTCATTGTAGCTGCTTCACGAAAAACACATGCTTTTAGCATTCAGAAAATGAAAAATGTTTTTTTGTGAAACAAGTTGGAACCTCGCTTTGGCAACATTGTTTGCCATCCTACGATGCAGACATGTGCCAAATTTGGGCATATTATCATAAACTATTCAACGAATCTGGCCATATCATTGCTCGTTTGGCTTGAAAGCCATGAATCTTCATTCATGTTAGGTCGTTTTTGAGAACACTTTTTAAAGAAAACATTGGTATTCCTTTTTTTATATTTTTGCTAATTGCTAGGTCACATGTGATGATGTGATGCGGATGTTTCCCATTTTTTCAATTTTTTTTTAATTATTTACGGTGTTTTTAAAATCCGGTCGAATTCGTCGCGGCCGCCGTCCGTGGCTAGGGGTTGAATCATGCAAAGCTGTTGGTGATTCTTTGATGAAATGCCTACCTGTGAAGCTAAAAATGATTTCTACTTAAAATAACAGGCAAGCTATGGAGCACGCGCAGTTCAAATTTCAGCTGGTTCCAGCTGAATCGGCCGATGGTTGTCTGAATGTCCGGGAGTAGCTACGAGGCTTGGGAATGCATGATTTTTGGCGACCGTCCGTAAAATATGGTCTACTTTGAGATAGACACGGAATGGCGCCATTTAGAATGACTCTCTTTGTAGCCGCTTTACGAAAAATACATGTTTTTAGCATTCAAAAAATGAAAAATGGTTTTTTTTGTGAAAAAAGTTGGAACCTCGCTTTGGCAACATTGCTTGCCATCCCAAGATGCACACATGTGCAAACATGGGCATATTATCAGAAACTATTCAACGAATGTGGCCATATCATTGTTCGTTTGGCTTGAAAGCTATGAATCTTCATTAATGGTAGGTCGTTTTTGAGAACACTTTTTAAAGGAACATCGGTATTCCAAGTTTTATATTTTTTCTAGTTGCTAGGTCACATGTGATGATGTGACGAGGAGGTTTCCCATTTTTTTTATTTTTTTTTATTTTTTACGGTGTTTTCAAAATCCGGTCGAATTCGTTGTGGCGGCCGTCCGTGGCTAGGGGTTGAATCATGCAAAGCTGTTGGTGATTCTTTGATGAAATGCCTACCTGTGAAGATAAAAATGATTTTTAGTAAAAATAATGGGCAAGCTATGAAGCACCCACAGTTCAAATTTCAGGCGGTTCCAGCTGAATCGGCCGATGGTTGTCTGAATGGACGGGAGTAGCTACGAGGCTCAGAAATGAATGATTTTTGGTGATCGTCCGTAAAATATGGTCTACTTTGAGATAGACATGGAATGGCGCTATTTAGAATGACACTATTTGTAGCTGCTTCACGAAAAACACATGTTTTTAGCATTCAGAAAATGGAAAATATTTTTTTTGTGAAACAAGTTGGAACCTCGCTTTGGCAACATTGTTTGCCATCCCAAGATGCAGACATGTGCCAAATTTGGGCATATTATCATAAACTATGCAACGAATGTGGCCATATCATTACTCGTTTGGCTTGAAAGCCATGAATCTTTGTTCATGGTAGGTCGTTTTTTAGAACACATTTTGAAGAAAACATCAGCATTCCAATTTTTATATTTTTTCTAGTTGCTAGGTCACTTGTGATGATGCGATGCGGAGGTTTCCCATTTTTTTGATTTTTTGAATTATTTATGGTGTTTTTAAAATCCGATCAAATTCGTTGCGGCGGCCGTCTGTGGCTAGGGGTTGAATCATGCAAAGTTGTTGGTGATTCTTTGACGAAATGCCTACCTGTGAAGCTAAAAATGATTTCTAGTTAAAACAACGGGCAATCTATGGAGCACACGCAGTTCAAATTTCAGCCGGTTCCAGCTGAATCGGCCGATGGTTGTCTGAATGGCCGAGAGTAGCTACGAGGCTTGGAAATGCATGATTTTTGGCGACCGTCCGTAAAATATGGTCTACTTTGAGATAGACATGGAATGGCGCCATTTAGAATGACTCTCTTTGTAGCCGCTTCACGAAAAACACATGTTTTTAGCATTCAGAAAATGAAAAATGGTTTTTTTTTGTGAAACAAGTTGGATCCTCGCTTTGGCAACATTGCTTGCCATCCCAAGATGCAGACATGTGCGAAATTTGGGCATATTATCAGAAACTATTCAACGAATGTGGCCATATCATTGCTTGTTTGGCTTGAAAGCTACGAATCTTCATTCATGGTAGGTCGTTTTTGAGAACACTTTTTAAAGAAAACATCGGTATTCCAAGTTCTATATTTTTTCTAGTTGCTAGGTCACATGTGATGATGTAACGCGGAGGTTTCCCATTTTTTTGATTTTTTTTTAATTTTTTATGGCCATCCGTGGCTAGGGGTTGAATCATGCAAAGCTGTTAGTGATTCTTTGATGTAATGCCTACCTGTGAAGATAAAAATGATTTCTAGTAATAATAACGGGTAAGCTATGGAGCACCCGCAGTTCAAATTTTAGCCGGTTCCAGCTGAATCAGCTGATGGTTGTCTGAATGGATGGGAGTAACTACGAGGCTCGGAAACGCATGATTTTTGGCGACCATCCGTAAAATATGGTCTGCTTTGAGATAGACATGGAATGGCTGCATTTAGAATGAATCTCTTTGTAGCCGCTTCACGGAAAACACATGTTTTTAGCATTCAGAAAATGGAAAATGGTTTTTTGTGTGAAAAAAGTTGGAACCTCGCTTTGGCAACATTCCTTGCCATCCCAAGATGCACACATGTGCCAAATTTGGGCATATTATCAGAAACTATTCAACGAATGTGGCCATATGATTGCTCATTTGGATTGAAAGCTATGAATCTTCAGTCATGGTAGGTCGTTTTTGAGAATACTTTTTAAAGAAAACATCGGTATTCCATGTTTTATATTTTTGCTAGTTGCTAGGTCACATGTGATGATGTGACGCGGAGGTTTCCCTTTTTTCGATATTTTTTAAATTTTTACGTTGTTTTTAAATCCGGTCGAATTCGTCGCGGCGGCCGTCCGTGGCTAGGGGTTGAATCATGCAAAGCAGTTAGTGATTCTTTGATGAAATACCTACCTATGAAGATAAAAATGATTTCTAGTTAAAATAACGGGCAAGCTATGGAGCATCCGCAGTTCAAATTTCCGCCGGTGCCAGCTGAATCGGCCGATGGTTGTCTGAATGGACGGGAGTAGCTACGAGGGTCAGAAATGCATGATTTTTTGCGACTGTCCATAAAATATGGTCTACTTTGAGGTAGACATGGAATGGCGCCATTTAGAATGACTCTCTTTGTAGCTGCTTCACGAAAGACACATGTTTTTAGCATTCGGAAAATGAAAAATGGTTTTTTTGTGAAACAAGTCGGAACCTCGCTTTGGCAACATTGTTTGCCATCCCAAGATGCAGACATGTGCCAAATTTGGGATTATTATCATAAACTATGCAACGAATGTGGCCACATCATTGCTCGTTTGGCTTGAAAGCCTTGAATCTTCGTTCATGGTAGGTCGTTTTTTAGAACACTTTTTAAAGAAAACATCGCTATTCCAAGTTTTATATTTTTGCTAGTTACTAGGTCACATGTGATGATGTGATGCAGAGGTTTCCCATTTTTGTGATTTTTTTTGAATTTTTTACGGTGTTTTCAAAATCCGGTCGAATTCGTCGCGGCGGCCATCTGTGGCTAGGGGTTGAATCATGCAAAGCTGTTGGTGATTCTTTCATGAAATACCTACTTGTGAAGCTAAAAATGTTTTTAGTAAAAATAATGGGCAAGCTATGGAGCACCCGCAGTTCAAATTTTAGCCGGTTCAAATCTTGACGAAAAACCATGTTTTGAACAATCAGAAAATGAAACTTATATTGTTTGATCCATGAGCATGCACAAAAACCCATAATTTTATCTTTCATCCATGAGCACCCATGAGCATGCACAACATTTCAATTCCCATCAATTACCAAACTGAGCTTGGAAGGTGATGGAGATGGACACACATAATTAAGAAACTGCAGTAGATTAACACTGTCATACTTAAGAGGTTTACACTAACAAGCTTAAACCTGACATACTTAACATTGACATGTTCAGATTAACATGCTTCACATTGCCACTTGATTTCTTAAAATCTTCACTCCTCCTACTTCTCCTTCTTCTCCTTCATCATCCTGATCCGCTTAGAGTGGTGAATGCCGACGCGGATGTACTCCTCTACAACAATTGGCCTGGTCCTGTCACCCAGCTGTGGGATCGCCGGCGGCATCACCATCATGAGGCCATCGTCAGGCACCAACATCGCCGGTGGTAGTGAACAAGTGAAATAAGCGCTTGGTCGTGGGGTCAAGTCCGCGCAGGCGCATCTTTTTTTTTGTACAAAATTCAGTTAGATGACAGTATTATATTCAGTTAACTTTACAAAATTCAGACCTAATTCAGAGTTGTATTCTTAGTGAACCAATGTTTCAAGCACAACTGAACCAATGTTGTATTCTTAGTGAAGAAAATTTTGTCAATTCTACCCAAATATCATACCAATAAGCATCCAAAATGCACCAACATCATAACAATCATAACAAGTGTTTTGCATAACAAAGAAAATCACAACAAAATGCACCAGCATCCAAAATGTTGATGCTTACAAAAGGGATCAAATCCTCATTTCACTAAATGAGACCAGCATCCAAATGTTGATGCTTACAAAAGGAAATCAAATGTTTTGCATTTTATTCTGCCGCTCCATCACTACAGCCATGAGGATCACATCACTACAGCCATCAGGATCTTCAAGCATTTTAAATCAGTCGCATGCATTTTGCTACCTGGAGAGAATTGTAGTACATCACGATCACCATGCATATGTACAAGAAGGAAAACTACAAAGAATTGCAAGGAAAACTACAGAGAATTAGAAGGATCACCATGCATAGTATTAGGTCACCAGGGAGACAAAATTTACCTTCATTTCCATTCGCTACTCATAGTCGTCGATACCAAAACAGGGAACTCTATGCCCACTCCTGTTTTCCTCATCGTCACTACAATATTGCAACATAGTATGATCAGTCCTGTTTTCATCATCCTCGCTATCATGTCCATCTTCTACCACCTTTATTTTTTCTTAATGCCTTTATCGGGGCCGGATTTCGGGGACACAATATCCCAGAAATTAACCCCTCGTGTCACCACCAGCCCCAGGATTACTGTTACTGGTGGACACGTCCTTGTTACAGATTACCAAGCAATTACAAGAATTGGATACAAGACCATAAAGGTCTAATGATACAACAATGATTTCTAGTGATGGGTGTTGGAAGCGACTCGTGGTTCTCCAGCGTCGGTGGGGCTCCACTCCGACAGGAACGGCTGACCTGGATAATTCCTATCTCGCGTGGCTGCTACCTTAGGCTCCGCACGGACGTCGTGGTAGTATTCCTTGAGGAAATCCTAACCTGGCCAATTAAATAACCAGGGACAAGCCAGTGAGTACGTTTGAATGTACTCGCAAACATAATGTACAAAAGATATACCGAATGCATATGCTCATGATGGATTAAGTGATGTGCTCATGCTAGAGTAAATAATATGCATATGTGATGATAGGAATTAAATCATGGCATGATAAAATATTAGCATGTGCAGATAAATGAGTATATAAAATCTTAGTGACTAACAAAGAAACTTAATGGAGAATCGGGCGTGACAAGACCGCCCGAGAATCCAAAAGAAAATAAAAGAAATGCTTGTCGGGTGTCTAAAAGGAGAATCGGGCGAGACAGGACCGCCCGAGAATCCAAGCGACGCCACGAGAGGTCTTGAAGAGAAATGCCAAATGGGTGTCTAAAAGAGAATCGGGCGAAACAGGACCGCCCGAAAACTCAGGCGACGCCACGAGAGGTCTTGAAGGGAAATGCCAAGCTGGTGTCTAAAAGAGAATCGGGCGAGACAGGACCGCTCAAAAACTCAAGCGATGCCACGAGAGGTCTTGAAAATAAAACTGAATGCCCGGGGTAGTCTAGCCAGCCATATTGTTAATAATAATCATATTCATAATAACATTCGTAGTGACAATAATCATCCTGCAAAAATGAATCATGATCAATTTAATTATTTCCTCCGGAGACCGACACTAGGACCGACACTTGACCAAACCAGACTATAGTCCTAAACCGCGGACACAGCTATTCGAATAGGTATAACTCTGCAGAGGGTGTGCTCTTGACCCAAGTGCACGGGATTCCTTTAGTCAGCACCGTGGCACCGGCTAATTCCCACTACAGTCTTTGGATTGAAAACACACCTGACCAGCACACACCAGCTTTAACTCACCAAAGCCAGGAATCACCCAAGGCAATGATAGAGTAAAACCCTAAGTGGGAAGGCCTCATTCAACGGCCTCCAATAGCATGGGATCACAATATTTATATCGGCGCGCAAACGGGAGTGCTACCGCTCTCCGGCTCCAACCGGAGACACCCATGCTCCCGGACCAAGTGACATGCCTAGCATGGGCCAATGGTATCTTTCACTATGGCCTCTCTGTACGGTGTGTTAGCACAATATATTCCCTTGGTAGCCCCCAACAGGGTTACCATCTGGCATGCCCCACATGCCCTCACTGATCAATTTCGACACAATGAGTTTTCAGTGTCACGGTCACTATTCTCATGACTAATACTTTCCTGCAGTTTAGTCCAGACCAACACGGGCACATTTGACAAGTGAAAGTGACCATACTCACTCCTACTTCAAGTTTTAAAGATGACAGCAAAATAGCCATGGATCATGCATGCAAAAATAGCCATATGCAAATCCTATTAAAATTATCATAACCATGATTCAAATATTCTAGCTAGCTACTATCAAACATTCACCATATTAAATGTTCAAAATGCTTGCCTTGAGCATGCAGAAATGTTGGGTTCACTCCAAAACTTTGAAAATTTAATCTTCCCTCCATTTTCCTATTTTCAAAAATATTGCAATTACCACATAATTCTAAAACAGTACTAAAAAGTGTTTCAAATATTTTTGAAATAAAAACTAAAATAAACTAGATGAAAAATGAGGAATAACAGAAAAAGAATCAATTAATTTGGAGTTCATATGATTTACTTAGAGAATTTCTAAGTTGAGATAAATGACTATTTAAATGATGGCTGTGGAATTATTTGAATCTATTGAAAAAAAAAGAGGGTGGCAGAGGTGCGCACTGAGCGTTGTTTAATCGTGCGGTGCTACTGGGCCAAGCCCAGCTGCTCAGCCGCGCTGTAGGACTGCCTACGTCGAAGGCGGAGTCCCAAAATACGTCTTCCAGTGAGGGAGACGTGCTTTAAGAAAATACGCTTCCATTAACATACTCAGGCCCGACCTCCAGTCACTGACGGTGGGTCCCGCGAGCTCACCTGTCATGTTTGACTGGTCATCGTCGCGCTTCTTCTCCCTCCTCTTTTCTGATCAGGCAAGTGAGGCACGCCGGCGACGATAGCCAGAGAACGGCGGCTTCCCCAGGGGATTTGCGGGCATAGGTGACCTCAGGAGGTCTTGGCTATCCGGACGAGGTATGACTTGGTTGCCAGAAAGCACAGGGTCACCGACGGTGAGGTCACCCGAGGAATTCCGGTGAAAGCACAATGGGCTTTCCGTCCATGGTTGATTTCAGGAAAAATTGAAGAGTGGAAGGGAACCGTGGGGTTGAGGTGAAGCTACTGGAGAAGAGTATGAGGCGAGGGAGGCCCTGGTTTTGCCGGAATCATCGGCAGAGCGATGGCGGATGCCTTGGCCGGAGGCGGGGAAGAGGTCATCTCCGAGCTCAGCTGGTGGCTCGGGGTGCTACTGGAGGGAGGGGGATGGTGCTGTGTGGGGGAAAGAGCACGGGGGTTGCCTTTATATAGGGGAGGGACGCCGACCCGTAGCTTCCAGAGAACGGCTACGGTGGCGGAGGCCATTAATGGCAAGGCGTGGTCGGCGGCGAGGTGGTTGAGGGCGGTTGAGGTCGGTGAGGCCATTATACGGTCGGTGAGCCATGGATAAGGCCTGGCCGTTGGCAATTAAGGCGAGGGAGACGTGGCAGTCACGGTGGCTATGGGAGGCAGCGATGGGCAGTGCCAGAGGTCAAGCTTGACGGCGGGCGGCTTTGGGTAAGCTTTAGCAGGTGCAGGTGGCTAGCTGGGGCCTGCGGGGCAATCCAGGGAGGCAACAGTAGGGGTGGCAGAGGCTCGGGCGCCGACGGGTGCAACACGGGCGCTCTGGCCACGCCCACTGCACGCATGCATGGCGCTCGATCAAATGCCAGGCGGCCCTAGGTTGTCCCAATTGGGCTGAGTTTTGGTATGGGAGCAGTGCATGGTCTGGTGAGAGGGATGGACATGTTACTTTGGTCAGATGAGTAAGTGTGCAATGCAGTTTAGAGGGAGGCAAGATTTGTGTCATGCACACAGTGTGCTTGATGAAATGCTAGGGCTAACTAGGGAACTTTTCTGGGTGTGAAAGCTGGCAGGATGATGTCTCCTTAGATGATAAAGATGATGGTGTGGTTGGATGGACAAAAGGAAAAACTTGCAAGTGCAAGTTTTGGTGAATTTCAGATCGAGACCCAAACTTGGAGGATTTATTTGGTGGGCTAAAAAGAGGTATTTGGAGCTGATCTTCTGGACTTAAGGGTTTGGTTGGAAGGACTATCAGATGGCCAAGTTTCAGAATTTTTGGAGCAAGGAAAATTGGGGTTGTAGTTATAACCTAGAAAATGGACAGAATGGAAAAGAGGAAGTTGTGCTCAAAATTTTCAAAAGACCAAGTTGGCTTTTTGCACAAAAGTGATATATAGGCATCACATGAACGCTCATAATTTTGGGCAAATTTTTAAAGAATTACTTAAAGTAGTTGTAGAGCAACATAAGCATTTAAAGTATTGAAAATGCTTTTAAAAGAATTATCTTGGGCAAAAAAATTATTATCAAATAATTCCTACTGTTATTAAAATATAAATGAAATGATTTAAGAAAACTACCAGAGCCCACAATATTATTTCCAAAAATTCCTATATGGAGGGAAGAATTTTGAAAGTCAAAAACAGAAAAGGATCTAAAATTATTAAAGGGCTTATTATAAATCAAAATTTTATTTCTGGCTAGATTTTACTTAATAAAAATATTATTAAATTTTGAGGTGTTACGACCTTCAACAATTGCGGCATCAACGAGCACATGTTCCCGGTCCCTTCGCACTCTGGTTTGCACCGGAACTTCCGTAGAGTCATCATCCTGGTATGTTAGTCCACTACCATCGGGGCCCTTTTCCATTTCAGTTTCAGTCACACTCCACAAATGTCTGTGCTCAAACTTTTGCACAACTCACCATTTTCTATGCAAAAGAGTGTCTGGCAGATAGAACACCATTGTTGCTTGTGTTGTTAGAATAAAGGGATCATTCTTATACCAGCACCTTGCAGTGTTGATGCTTTTGATGTGGCCATCATATTTGACTCCTCTCTTCTTGCCACCAAGATCAAACCAGTCACAGCGAAATAAGACAATCGAGCAATGGATGCCTCCCCTAGAGTTGTACTGCAACTTAATGATGCTTCTCAGCTGAACATAGAAGTCAATGTTCTCACCATCATGTGAACCCTCAGGGATGATTCCACTATTTTGTGTCTTTCTCTTTTCCTCGCGGTCAATGGTGTGGTACCGGATACCGTCAACAATGCATGCTGAATCCAGTCTCACTCGCTTATCCAGTTCGCATGCCAAAGCAAATAGATCATCACTGACCTTCTTCTCATCTTGCAACTTTCCAATCTGCACAAATAAACCATTTAGCAATAATGGTATTTAATAGTTGGTGAATAACACAGAAAACATAAAACATGTGGCTAAAGATCTCACATGATTCTTAAACCATTTAGCAAATCCCTTGGCAACACTTTTATCAACATGGATGTGACTTTCTTCCTGATTCAACTCTTCCTTGCATTTCCTGCAATGCCAACAAAACAAGTGAATTAAAACATTGGGCTGGTGCCAAACCAAGCAAAAAAAAATTCCGAGTGCACAAGATATAACGTACTTGATATATGGTAGAACCTCAGTGCAATTGCTGAACACATGCCAAACCATCTTGTCATACTCATCACCAGCCTCCAAGTATTGTGAGGCTACAAGAAAGTTCACAACATGGTTCAAAGCCGAGACATCACCACTTTGCGAATCAGACAGCTCTCTATTTCTGCTCGGCCGATTCCATCTCGTTTCCACATCGCCAAAGTATCTAGACCAAAATGTCAAGCACTCATCAACGACATATGCTTCAGCAACCGAACCTTCAGGTCTTGCCGTGTTTCGCACATAATGCTTACAAGTAAGTAGCCTCCTTTCATTTGGGTACATCGAAACGTATTGGACAGGGCCTCTAAGCATTGCCTCTTTTGGTAAATGCACCACCAAATGGACCATCACAGTGAAGAAAGCCAAAGGGAAAATCTTCTCAAGCTTGCAAAGAATAATTGGGATTCTTTTTCAAGTCTTTCTAGAACAGTTAACTTGAGTGTTTTGCAGCACAGTTCTCTAAAGAAAATTCCAGCTCACCAACCGCTTCATATATATCCTTGTCAATGATTCCTCGGAGGCCCGCCGGTAAAATCCTTTGGAGGAGGATGTGACAATCATGGGTTTTCAGTCCTTGAAGCTTGAATCCATCAGAAGTAACACACTTTGCTAGGTTAGCAGCATAACCATCTGGAAATCTCACCGCTCTTATGAATTCATAGAATGCAAGCTTTTGTTCTTTACTCATTGTATACCAAGCTTGTGGCATTTCAAATGAATCTTCATCTTCATCATGCTGTAGATGCAAATCTTCTCTTATGCCCATGTGTTCCAAATCAAGCCTAGAACCGTGTCCTTTGTCTTCCCTTCAATGTTCAGCAACGTCCCTAACAGATTCTCGCATATGTTTTTCTCAATGTGCATTACATCGAGATTATGCCTCAATTTCAGATCTGCCCAGTATGGCAGGTCCCACAAACAAGACCTCCGGTCCCAACATTGACCTTCCTCATGCTTTCTTTTCTTTGCAAGATTTCCTGGTCTCACATCTTTCACCTTTTCAAGTTGTTGCTCCAGCTCTTCTTTTGTGAATTCCGCTGGCTTGTCACGGGTTTCAGTCTCACCATTAAAATCTTTGCTTCTTCGCCAGCGATGGTTTCGGGAAAGAAAATGGCGGTGCCCAATATAGCAGATCTTGTTCCTTATTCTCTTCAAGCAAGGGTCTTTGTCACAATGCACGCAGGCCTGATAACCCACTGTGATCCTCCCAAACAGAGTGTGCAGCGCCGCGAAATCATGAATGGACCACATGATTGCAGCACGTAGATTAAACTTTTCTTTCGGAGTCGAGGCATCGTATGTAAGTACACCAGTCCAGAGCTGGAGCAGTTCTTCTACGAGGGGCTCCATAAAGACATCGAAATCCTTTCCTGGAGACTCTGGACCCGGGATAAGCAACGACATCATGAAGTTGGACTGATCCATGCATGCCCATGGTGGCAGGTTGTACGGCACCACAAAAACGGGCCACATGCTATAAGAGGTGCTCATGTTCCCAAACGGATTAAAGCCATCTGTGGCAATGCCGATTTTTATGTTGCTTGGATCTGCGGCAAAATCTCCCTGTTTTCTGTCAAATTCTTTCCATGCCTCTCCGTCCGCTGGATGGCTCAGCTCATTGTCCATAGGTTGCCGCTTCAGCTTGTGCCATTGTACCTCCAGCGATGATTTCTTTGAGATAAACATCCGCTGCAACCTTGGTATCAATGGAAAGTGCCTCAGTACCTTCTCCGGTATTGACTTCTTCCCATCAGCATCTTTCCACCTAGAGGCATTGCATTTTGGACAATCGTCATGCTTGGCATAATCCTTCTGAAACAAGACATAGTTATTTGGGCACACATGTATTGAAACATAACCTAGCCCCAGCCTGCGGATTATGCTCAATGCTTCAACATAAGACCTGGGAACACAGCTATCAGTGAATTGCAAGGTCAAAAGGCGGAGTATTGTGTTGAATGTAGCATTGCTAATCCGGTAGAAAGACTTGATGTGGAGTAACTTCACGGTTAAGGTAAATCTTGAAAATTTACCCCCTTCATGAGCTGTGCGCTTCGCCTCCTCTAACACCTCAGCAAACATTGACTTCTCTCCATCAGCACAGTCTTCAAAATTGTACAGATCCTTCAATAGGTCAGGAATCCTATCATCTTCGTGCCCATCCTCTTCCTCCAAACCAGCATTCTCTCGCAAAATCTGTTCCATAAAATCAATGCCAGCATCACCACCACCCATCATATGAGCGGCCTGTGTATCAGCTTCAATATGTTGAGGTTGTCCAGCTAAAGGTTCTACATGATATATCCATCTATCATATCTGCTGGCCATCCCATTAAGAAGCAGATGATCTTCCACTCTTCCTTTAGCTATTCTTGAATGGTTGAGGTATTCGTAGCATGGGCAAAGAATGATAGCATCCTTGGCAAAATTTTCCCAAACAAATTGCATGAATTCATCAACTCCCATCATATGTTCTTTGGAAAACCTTTTAAATCCTTTTCTAATCCTGCTTCTGTCCATCTGCCAAAGACAACAAATTGTTGCAACTTAGCAATCAATCTAAGTGCATCAACATTAATTAATGAAAATGGATGGAGCAATGGCAGCTGAAAAATCCAAAAAAAATTTATATGCTAATTGCCTAACCACAACATTGAAACAAACCAAAGTATAAATGAAACCAACATTGAAATTGGCATGAATTTATTTTGCAGACAAGGCAAAATCAAATCAAACCAAACCAAGCTTTAGAAGGATCCTGTTTCAGGGAAATACCAAGCTAGCTAGCTCCTAACAATTACTATGCAGTTTCTATCAATTACAATTACTATGCGCCTAACAATGTACAGACAAACAACTGAAGAATTCTTAACAAACAAGCTGAAGAACTCCTAACAGTGCATCAACAAAATTCCTCTATGCTGTTTCTACCAAACAAGCTAGCTAGCTCCTAACTCCTAACAGTGCATCAACAAAATTCATCTATGCTGAAGAACATCTGACTGAAATCCATGTTGTTTCCCCATGCTCAACGATGCAGTGCAGACAGTGAGAGAGGAGAGGGGGGAGGGGTGTATACCGGCGCGGCAAATCGTGGTCCCTATTGCTCGGCGACGCGAGGCACTAGGCGGCGAGTCACGGTCGTCGAGCCGAGCGGCGAGGCCGTGGTTCCCCTTGCTCGACCGCGGCGAGGTCGTGGTTTCCCCTTACTCGGCCGTGGCGTCAGCAACACCACCGCCGCTGCCCCAGCATGCCGCCTCCGCCAGCCGCCTCAGCCGGCAGCCTCCGCCCGCAAGACCTAGAAATTTTTGCTAAGTGTTGGCTCTGTTCGATGCAGCCAATGGGTCACACTTGTCAGTGTGTTATGTTTGATACGAGACGGCCATTGTTTTATTTGATATAAGGAAACATTACGATAATGAATCAAAAGTCCCTCTTTAGCCCAGTGGTAATGAACAAGCGAATAAAGCGCTCCGTCGTGGGTTTGAGTCCCCAGTCGCGCATCTTTTTTACTAGCGAATTTAGCGCTCGGTCCCGCTGTCAAATGGGTCCCACCTGTAAGCGAATATAGACACCTAAAACCACATTGACGACACTGCTGAGGTGGCTACCTAATCATTCGAATGCATTACAACTCCAGTCTAATGACCATTTATATTGGTCGTAATCAACTAGAAATAACGAAGCGGACCAGTGCTGTCTGCTATGCGACCATTTATATTGGTCGTAATCAGCTAGAAATAGGCAGTAGACCAGTGTTGTCTGCTTTACAACCATTTTGTGTAAGAAAATTACGATCATTCTGACATAAATGGTCGTTATGATTTACGGTTTGGCCCATCCCAAACAGCGTACGACCAATTGGATCGAAATGGTCGTAGATTTACGACCAATTTTTCCACGGTCACTAACAGAAGGTCACAAGTTGCCATATTTCTTGTAGTGAAAGCAAGCCCACCGGCTCGTAGGAAACGCCAGCCTCACTATCCCCATAGTGCCACCGGAGAACGCACTGCCGCCTGGCCTCCGACGCCACCAAAAGCCCCTATCTACAACCCCAGCCCAGTCGCTGTGGTCTCCCACACCTCCTGGTGCCAAGCGGTCATCGGAGGCGAGGTAGACCGATGGGATCGGCACGCCGGAAGCCCCCTCTCGCATGGTTCTTTTGCTCGCCTCCAAGTACTCTATCCTCAAAGTTGCTTCTGGCCACCCGATGCTGAAAGTGGTTGGAATCAGTCAACACATTTTCTGTCGCTCCCACCTAGCTACATCCGTGATCGCATCGTACCTCTCCCTTTTTGTACCATTAGATTCGGTTTAACGGCACTAATTTCCGCATGAAATTCGTATGGGGTCTGACTATATCTCATCTGGATGTCAGATAATACCTCACATCTAAGTATGACATCAGCATCACCTCACCTCGTAATAAGCCACCCCCCTTGTGCTTGTTTGTTTGTTTTCTTTTTTTTGTCTCCTATTTTCTGTTGGTCTTGTTTTTCCTTCTCTCAGTTTTTTTGCGTGCTTATGTCTTGTCCCTGTGTGCTGCGATTAACTTTTTTGTTGAGGAAGCGGGTGCCGCAATTAACTAGAAAAGCAATTGCTTGCATCGCTTAGTCTTGAGCTGGCCCTTCTCCAGATTCTCAAATGATGCATGGAACAGATGAAGTGTACATATCTGTGCATATGTAGACAACCATGAAAATGAGTGCATGCTTGCATGATAGCTAGCCAGCTTCCATGTATCTCATGACTCAGCAGAGATTTTTGAAACCTTCTAAGTACCAATCTGACAAATGGATGAATGATCATGTTTGGACAACCGTACGTGGTAAACATGACTTATATAAAAAAGGAAATAATAAATTACAATTCTATTATAAATATTAGTTTATTTTAATAATATACTGGAATCATACAAAAAAGTTTGTAATTTTAATAATTTCACATGAATATGAAACAATGTTCACAAATTCTAGAAAATGCTCATGAATATGAAACTAATTTTAATTTTTTTGGTGAAATATTTTCTGGCACATTTAAAAAAACATCAATTAGAAAGGAATTAGCAAATTTGAAAAATAACATGAATTTAAAAAGTTAGTAAAAAATGTTCATGAAATTGAAAAATGTCTACGTGAGAAGAGATCATGATTTTTTTTTAAAGTTACAAACATAAATTTAGAAAACAAAACCTTGATTTTTTAAAAAGTTACCAACATAAATTTCAAAAATAAAACCTTGACAAGAAAGAAGGTGGGCCCCTAATTGCATACCTTGGGAGGAGTTGTAACTGAGACAAAAATGGTCGGCCCCCCAATTGCGTGTCTAGGGTGGACTTGCAAAAAAAGGACAAAAATGGGTCGGGCCCCAGTTGCATATCGAGAGTGGACTTGCAGCTGGGAAAAAAGACAGGGGGCCCTGCATGTCGAGGGTGAAGTTACAACTGGGAACAGAAAATGGGTCGTCCCACCTCCTCCGGTTTCCTGTCGAGTGTGGACTTGCAATTCAGACAAAATATTAATGGAGCCCAGTTGCGTATCGAGGATGGACTTGTAACTGGGACAAGAAAGGGCAGCCCCCAGTTGCATGTCAGGGTGGAGTTGCAACTAGGACAAAAAGGGTGGGGTCTCCTATTGCTTGTGAAGGATGTATTTGCGACTAAGACAAAAAGAGGTTTGGTCTCAGTTGTGTATTGAGGGTGGATTTTCAACTGGGACAAAAAAAAGACGGGCCCACAGTTGCATGTCGGGGGAGGAGATGCAAATGGAAAAACAACGTTGCCCCTCAGTTGCATGTCGAGGATGGACTTGAAAATAGGAGAAACATGGGTTAGGTCCAGTTGCGTATCGAAGATAGACTTGCAACTAGGAAAAAAAATTACGTGTTAAAGGTGGAGTTAAAACTAGGACAAAAAAAGAACGGGCCCTAGTTGCGTGTCGTGAGTAAACTTGCAGCCTTGACAAAAATTGGCCAGACACAGTTTCGTATCGAGCGCAAGCTAGAGCATGTATCTTCCATGGAGCATGTCTTTGCGACATCGAACTTGAAAGGAAATCGAAATAGCCAACGACAAGCGACATAGCCTATCTCTTCCACTTCTACAACATAGAGCAGATGAAATGGGCCACAAGAGCAAATGAAAAAATAGACCCGATAAAAAATGGGCCACAAGAGTAGTTGCGTATTGAGAGTGGACTAGCAACTAGGACAAAAAAAACACGGGTCCTAGTTGCATCTCAGGGGTGGAGTTGCAATTGGGAAAAAAATGTCACCTCTCTTACCCCAGTTGCGTGTCAAGGGTGGACTTGCAACTGGGAAAAAAATGGGTTGGTACCCCTAGTTGCGTGTCGCGGGCGAAGTTGCAACTAGGAGAAAAATGGGTCGGCCCCCAGTTGCGTATCGAGGGTGGAATTTCAACCGGGACAAAATTGGCTTGGCCCCAAGTTGCGTAACGAGAGTGGACTTGGAACTAGGAAAAAAAGACAGGCCCCAATTACATGTCAGGGGTGAAGTTGCAATAGGGATAAAGAAATGGTTTGAGCCCCAGTTGGGTGTCGAGGTGTGGACTTACAACCGAGAACAAAAACATGGGCCAGACCCTAGTTGCGTATCGAGGGTGGACTTGCAACTATGACAAAAATAGACGAGTCAATTTTGCATGTCAGGGGAGAAGTTGCAACTAGGACAAAAAGGCTCAGGCCCCCAGTTGCATATCGAGGGTGGATTTGCAACTAGGACAAAAAAGGTGGGCCCCGGTTCCATTTCGGGAGTGGAGTTGCAACTTGGACAAAAGAGGGGTGGACCCCACTAGTTGCGTGTACAATGTAGACATGCAAATGGGACAAAATGGGTGAGGCCCAATTGTGTGTCGAGCGTGGATTTGCAAAAAAGGGACTGGGGGGGGGGGCAACTGCATGTTAGGGGTCGAGTTGCAACAGGGACAAAAATGATCACCCCCAGTTGTGTGTCGAGGGTGGATTTGCAAAATGGGACTAAACTGAATCGAACCTAGTTGCATGTCGATGATGGGCTTGCACTGGGACAAAACAATTGAGCGGGCCTCCAATTGCATGTCATGTGTGGAGTTGCAACTCAGGATATAAATGAATTGGGCCCCTGTTGCATATCAAGGGTGGAGTTGCAACTGGGAAGAAAAGGTCAGTCCCTCCGTTGTGTCTCCAAGGTGGACTTACAATTAGGACAAAAAGGGTTCGAGCCCAGTTGCGTATTAAGGATGGATCTTTAACTGGGACAAAAAACAGATCCCCTGTTGCAGGTGAAGTCAAACCGACCAACAAAAGAATGCACAACAAATAAACAATGACCGGCGAGGAAGGGGATCGAGCGCTTGCATAAAAATTATGGCCAAGTTAGATGAGATATTGTTAAAAATCATATATATGAGACACTGATAAAAGAAGTGTGATTCAGTTGGCGAGGAAGGGAATGTAATCGGGGCCTACCTTTTTTGTCCTAGTTACAAATCCACCCTCGGTATGCAACTAGGGGCCTAAGCCTCTTTGTCCCAGTTGCAACTTCTCCCCTGACATGCAAAATGGACTCGTCTGTTTTTGTCATAGTGGCAAGTCCACCCTGGATACGCAACTAGGGTCTGACCCATGTTTTGTTCTCGGTTGTAAGTCCACACCTCGACACCCAACTGGGTCTCAAACCATTTCTTTGTCCCAATAGCAACTTCACCCCCGACATGTAATTGGGGCCTGTCTTTTTTTCCTAGTTGCAAGTCCACTCTCATTACGCAACTAGGGGACCAGCCAATTTTGTCCCGGTTGCAATTTCACCCTCGATACGCAACTGGGGGCCGACCCATTTTTCTCCAAGATGCAACTTCGCCCTCGACACGCAACTAGGGGTACCAACCCATTTTTGTCCCAGTTGCAAGTCCACCCTCGACACACAACTAGGGTAAGAGAGGTGACAATTTTTTCCCAGATGCAACTCCACCCCTGAGATGCAACTAGGCCCCGTGTTTTTTTGTCCTACTTGCAAGTCCACTCTCAATACGCAACTGCTCTTGTGGCCCATTTTTATCGGGTCTATTTTTTCTTCTGCTCTTGTGGCCCATTTCATCTGCTCTACGTTGTACAAGTGGAAGAGACAGGCTATGTCGCTTGTCGTTGGCTATTTCGATTTCCTTTGAAGTTCGATGTCGCAAAGACATGCTCTATGGAAGACACATGCAGTAGCTTGCGCTCGATATAAAGCTGGGTCTGGCCAATTTTTGTCACGGCTGCAAGTTTACTCACGACACGCAACTGGGACCCATTCCTTTTTTGTCCTAGCACTAGTGGAGAAACGACCTTTAGTCCCGATTGGGAAGGGCCTTTAGTCCCGGTTTTGCAATCGGGACTAAAGGCCCCCACTTTTAGTCCCAGTTGTGTTACGAACCAGGACTAAAGGAGATCCACGTGGCCGCTGTGGGGCGCCCATGCAGCCACACGTTAGCAGCTGCTAGGCGCTGGGGTGACCATTAGTCCCGGTTCATAACACCGACCGGGACTAAAGGGCAGCCACGCGTCAGTAGCTGCCGGGCGCTGTGGTGACCTTTAGTCCCGGTTGGTAACACCGACCGATACTAAAGGGCAGCCACGAGTCAGCAGCTGCCACGCGCTAGGGTTTTTGTTTTTTTTAAGGAGGGGTTTAGGGTTTTGGAGGGTTTAGGGGTTTCATATTGTGTTTCCCCCTTTTCTTTTTGTGTTTACCATTCAATTCTTTTACATTTAGGGTTTTCATTTTTATTTATGTTTTTCGTTGAACTAGATGCTAGCTACTACATGTAGCAATGAAGGAAGCATTACACAACATCGTCCTGAATATAGAGAGAAGTGACCTCTCTTTCTCCGTGCACTACTAGGGAAAAGCCTAGCAGTAGCGCGGGTTTTTGGCCTACCAGTAGTGCGGGTGACCTCGCTACTGCTACGACGCTGCAGCTAAAGGTTTAGCAGTAGCGTTTGTTAACCCGCGCTACTGCTATATGCACTTAGTAGTAGCGCTTCCTCCAGAAGGCGCTACTGGTAATTACTAGTAGCGCGTCTCACTGCCAGCGCTACTACAATTATTCCGTATTCTATTTCTTTTTTATTTTATGTCGTATTCATACACCTTTATACAAGTTTTCATACAGTAGCAATTTAGAGATTGTTTTTACATTATAATGAGTTATTAAAGCACTAGGTGAAAGAACCACGGATTAGTTTCAAGTGGATGAATCCTAAGTGACTAAGTCATGGATTATCACGATAATCCATGACTTGATCACTTAGGATCCATCCACTTGAAACTAATCCGCGGTTCTTTCACCCAATGATATAATAACTCGTCATCATCATCATATTAATATAAAAACTCTTGCATCATATCATCACCAACAACACTAGCTAATAATCATCATAATCATTACCACCAACGCTATTTAATCATCCTAGTCATAGTGTAGGTATCTAATCACCACCAACACTAGCTAATAATAATCATCATACCCATTACCACCAACACTAGCTATTTAATCACCACCAACACGAGCTAATAATAATCATCATACTCATTACCACCAACACTAGCTATTTAATCGTCATAGTCATAGTGTAGCACATCATCATCTTCAAACTCATTCTAGCTAGCTAATCACTCTTGCTGCTCTCTCTCAGGTAAAATAGCATAGAACATGTGTAGCACTCCTGCTTCATCATATTGGAGCATGCAGATGAACCTGTCTCCTAATTGTTGCTGCCCTTCTGATTGCTGCCCCCTAGTACTTCTCTACGATCCTTCACAATGTTGCTCCAGTCTTTGACTATTAAGACTTGCTCGCTTTTAGAAATCCTGAATGCAATCATGTGCAATGTAGGATGACATGGCCGTAAGCTAACCATTGCCATGTGACCTTTAGGCTCGATCCAATGAGGCACAACTATCATCGGGAGTCCCTATTGAAGAACATCGTAGTAACATACTTAGCAATGAAGTTTAGCTTAAAAAATAATGTATGCAAAAGATGCACTGAGGACAAATGGTAAAAATATTACGATCTTTCCTATATAGATGTGACCGTAGTTCAATACGCACGCTAGTGGTCGCACATTTTGAGTACTAAGATTTTCAAGTCCAGGAAAATAATTTGTCTTGACAGTATCAAGATTCTCAAGCCATGAAACATAATGACTTATCTCCTCACGGTTTAGTTCAGCCCCGGGACAATAGTAGGTCATGTCTACCAAGCGTCGGACATGTTTGCTTGAATGGAAATAATCTGTCAATAGAAATTAGTTGTCAACTATATTTGAATAAACAATATCCAAGACATAAATATGGTTGAGAAACTCACATAATGGTAGAACTGGAGGCGTCTGCACATCGACACAGATGTCGATATTACCTTCAATATCATCTTCCGGACGAATATCAAAGGTGATAAGCATATCAGGCTCAAATGCATAAGCCTTGCATAGTGATCTCCAATTTTTGCATTCAAAATAGGTGTAGGTGTCTGCATTGTATAATTTTGCGGCAAAAGTATAACCATGCTCGGTCCTTAAGTGAACTCTCTTTACCTCCATAGTTTCCATAGGACTGAAACCAATCTTATCCAAGACATAAATTCTTGCATGGAAGGGGATACGCTAGTAGAATAGTAAAAAATTAAAATTCTAAGTTGAAACAAAAGAAGCAGAAGTCATGCTTAATTAAGAAAAAAGACTTATCATTGTGACTTACTGTATCCACTTCGAAGGTCTCATCCAGCTTGATGCTGAAGCGCCTATCACCAACTAAGAAATTTTTGTCGCACAGGCCACGCTCGTCTTCGCAGTATTCGCACATACCGAAATCCTTTTCGTCGTCAAACATTTCCTATGTTCATAGTTGAAACATTAATCAAAAATTGATCGAAGGCAACTACCAGGAAACTCAACACATAGATCACTATTACTCAATATGCAATGGGTTGACTTTAGGTCTGTCGAGTCTTCCTTCCTCAACTCTCATCTCACATATATGGTGGGCACTCCCTCTCTGATATTGCGACCTTCGGTGATGGTCGCTACTCCTCCTTTCCCTAGTGCATTACAAATATCTAGCACAAGGAAAAGAAGGAGAAGCGACCCCCACAACAACAGTCGGCATTCTTCCTCTCTCAAATATATATATGGTGGACTCTCTCCCTCACTGAAAGACACAGAAGGAGCCAAAACAGACCTAAAGTCAACACGTTCCATATATCGAGCAATGACTTAGAAAAAATGCCCTATGTTTTGCCGAAATATCATTGAATTCCCGTTCTGGCAAATCACAAGCACTCGATATGCCCTACATTGTAGCACAAGTCATGCTAAAATTCATGAAAAAATTTGGCATGACCTTTGCTAAAGACAGGACATATCGAGCGGCTGAAATTTGCTGGGACGGAAACGAATCAACATTCCGGCAAAACATAGGCCACTCGGATTGCATCATCATCTATATTCAGAATGCATCATCATCGACATCAATGACATGGCAACTAGAACTAGCATTTTCATCATCGACATTTACAACACATTATCATCTATATATACAACATGGGGATTTCGCTATTCTCACCTAGAGGTCTTAAGGGGTCGGCGATTGGGACGACTGCGGGGACGAGGCAGGGGCAAATACTTAATTTTTTGCATAAACAAACTAGTTCTATTAAGCACTTACTAAATAAACTAGTTCTATTAACTACTTACTAAATAAACTAGTTCTATTAAGCACATACTATAAATAAACTAGTTCTATTAAGCACTTACTATAAATAAACTAGGTATATTAAGCACTTTCTATAAACAGAACTAGTTATATTAAGCACTTACTATAAATAGAATTTCTAATCAAAAGACCTAAAATTTCCTATTCTATTCAAAACACCTAAAATAATCTAAAAAAATTATTCTATTAAAAAACCTACATTCTACAATGTCTACATTCTAAAATCTACATTTAAATTACCTACATTCTACAAGAACAGAGAGAAGGGAGGGAGGGAGGAGGGGTAGGAAGGAGGGGAGGAAGAGGGTAGGAAGGTGGAGGGAGGAGGGGGAGGAAGGAGGGAGGAGGCGGGGAAGGAGGGGAAGGAGGAGGAGCTACACCGTGCGGTGACGGGGGGGGGGGGGGGGGCGACAGCGGCGGGATGGAGGAGGGATGGAGGAGGGAAACTAGGGAGGAAGGGGGCGGCGGTGGCGGGATGGAGGAGGGAGCTAGGGAGGGAGGGGGCGACGGTGCCGGGATGGAGGAGGGAGGGGGCGACGGCGGCAGCAGTTGGCGGCAATGCGGCGGCGGCGGACGACGGGGTGAAGGAGGGGATGGAGGAGGGAGTGGAGAGGGGAGAGTAAGGGGCGGGAGGCCGGGCGGAGAAGAACCGCGCTGCCTTAGCAGTAGCGCTCTTGAGGGAAAAGCGCTACTGCTAAGATCAATAGTAGTAGCGCTCTTAGAAAATAGGCGCTACTACTAAACCTACTCCGGCGGCAACGTCGTCGCATTTGTAGTAGTAGCACTGTTTTTTCTAACGCGCTACTGCTACGAGGATGGTAGTAGCGCAGTTTTTTTAAGCGCGCTACTGATAAGTAGCAGTAGCGCCTAGTTTTGAACCACGCTGCTGGTAAGGTTCTGTGTATAAGGTTTTCCCTAGTAGTGGTGCTTGGTCGAACAACAAGTTTTCGTATATCTATTCGACGCTACTGCATATAGTACACGTTCATGCATATATACAAAATAACATCTCTAACGATCCCTAGTATCTAATTAGCAACTATCAATTCCACTTCCCGATGGTATACTCCGGTTTTAGCTATGATCTCTTCAAGGAAGAATCCCGCCAATTCCTCTTGAATTGCTCGTATGCGAGCCTTTGGTAGAAGTTCGCCACGCTTCCGTTGGATCTAATTTAAAGAAGGGGGTTAATATATATATATCTATATGTATATATATATATATGAATGAAACTCAACACAATTGATGGTAATAAAATAAAATTGTGAATATTGTTTACGTACTTCAAGTTGTTCTAAAAATCTACCTGTCACACAGGTCGTCTAGCGAATGAACTCGCAAACGTAGTATCCACATAAATTAGTCCCCCTTTCCTGCCTCGAGCACTTTACGAGAGTAGAGTTCAATCAAAATAATAATCAAGCATGATAATGGTATATATTGAAACTAGATTCAAAGAGATGCGCGGACCTAGCTAGTACTACTTACACTGAGTTCTTGAAATCGCAGCTCCCTCTCCATTCACCCCTAGCCTACTTGGTGAACCCTTTCCAAACCCTGGCCGGCAAAGAAAATGAATAAAGGAGTTATTAATTATTTGATATCAAGAAATGAACGAAAGTTGACGATATAGTGCGATAATGATTGAAATTACCTCTGGAGCATTTCTCTCAGGTCCGCCCACATCTCCATGTCTTTACGTAACGAGTCCATGACAAGTACTTTTCCTGCTTCAAACTAAATATGACTAGCAGAATAAAGTGGAACCTGCGCACACATAGCTCATCAATTACACTTAACATCGAGTAAGCAAAATAGAATGATGTGTACAAGATAGTATAATACTCACTGGAAGTTGTAAGGAACTAGTATTTCCCTTTTGGTTTGTTGTTCAATTAACGCCCTTAGCAAGATCTTCTCCACATCCTTGGTGTTCCATTTACCGTAGTTTCATTAATTGTATTTGGATTAATGAACCCAATGTCCCAGATTTGTCCTCTTTTGCATTCGAGGATCTTATTTCTGCATAATATAGTGAGGATAATTATACATGCAATGAATGAGCTGATCTAGAGACTTAATTACAGAAATGATACTTACAAACAATAGCAACTGACGATAGTTTTGTCGATGGCGTCTTGATTGTATAACTGAAATAATTCTTCAAATTGAACGTAAATCTCCTCGTCTCCATTGAAGTAATGCTCATCTTTAACCTCCGCAATGATATAGTCGGCCCCTTGCTTTGAGGCGTCCAAGTACCAGTCATGCAATCTTCGCATCATCGTTGGTAGATGCAGGAGCTCCTCAGGTCTGACGAGAGTCTTCCTGTGCTCGAATTTAAAGGATAACTCAGCCATTTCGAACTGTACCTCATCGCTTAAGTAATCACCAAGAGTGAAACCAGGATCAGCGGCCGCTACCCCCGGATCATTAGCGATATCGGTAAACAACTTGAGCGGGGGGCATGATTGGTTTTTCTGTTCGCCAAGCTGGGGAATTGTTTTCCCCCTTGCACTACTGCTACTTCCCGACCGCTGCTGTGGATCTCCATATGACTTTACAATAGAGCGGTCATAGTTTGATAGCAGTGGAGGTGGCGGTGGTTTTCTAAGGTTTTCCAGCAAGCGCCTCGCTTTTACTGGACCTATTTTCTCTGTTGGATCTGGACGGGTCGGTGCAAGCTGGCGTTTTTACGTCGGCAGCCACGATCTCCTTGGTTTCCTCCTCAGTCATGTCGTATGGTAACTTGGTAGGAGCCTTCTTGACCCTACCTGCTATGGGTTTCTTCGTTGTTGTACTACTAGCCGCGGGAGCGGCGGCGGATCTCTTCCACCGGAGCTGAAGCGGCGGAGGAGGTGGAGTCAGCTGAAGTGGCGGATTATGCTGAGGGACCTCCTCCGGCGGAATCTGCTGACGCAGCGAAGAGAGCTGAGGCGACGGAGTGTGCTGACGCGGCGGAGACGGCTAAGGCAGCGGAGATAGCTGAGGCAGTGGAGATACAGCTGGACTCTGAGGAGTCTGCTGAGGGGCCTCCTCCGGCTCAGCCTGCTGATGCGGCATCCAGTGTGGAAGCACGATGTGTTCCTTTCTCCATAGAATGGTAGTCCTTATGGCATCTCCCAGATGACTCTCCCCTTCACCTGTAGGGTACTCAAGCTCCAGCTGCTCAAATCCATTGGTAACTTCATCCACCCCCACAACAGCAATGCCATCTAGAATCTGAGAGCAATGGTAAGTTCCATCAGGTACACGAGGTAAGGCATAGCCGACTGCCACCTTCAAGGTTATGTTCATGCATTTCGCATGTAGATCACGATGTTCCCTCTCCATGATATCATCCACGGGGTAGCCATCAGGAATCGTGATATCATCAATGGGCGGCCGAACAAGCAAAGAGGAAGCCACACTGCTTTTCCGCTGAGATGGTGGGGTAGCTCCGTGGGAAGTATAGAATGAAGGATCGGTAGCTCGCTGGCTATTAAGTGCCTCTATTTGCTTCTCCTACGATGCTAATCTTTCTTCTACCTTCTGCAGCCGGTCTGCATCCTCTTTCTACATTATCCCTCGGCTTCCATAAGTGTCTCTGCTATCGGGAAACCCAACCTTCCATGGAACGGAGCCTGATGTGCCTCGTGTTCGTCCAGGGTGTTCAGGATTCCCAAGGGTGCATGATAGCTCGTCCTTCTCTCTGTCGGGATGGAACTTCCCTTCCTGCACGGCCTGCATTGCATCCTGAATGTTTTTGATGGGTGTTGCAAGTTGAGCTTTCATATAAACACACTTCCCTGTTTCTGGGTCCAAAGTTCCCCTGTGCCCGAAGAACCAACTCCTTGCCCGCTCGGGCCAGTTCAACGTCTCTGGATGGATCCCTTTATCAAGCAGATCGTTCTCAGCTTTGTCCCATGTAGGCCAGGCAACCTTGTAGCCACCTGACCCCGTAACATGGTGATATTCCTTCTTTGCCGCATTTTGCTTATTTATCTGTGACCTTTTCTTACGTTTCTCCGATGTCTTGTACGCCACAAATGCGGGCCACTGATATTTCATCTTCTCATATTGACCGGTGAATGTTGGAGTCTTCTCTTTCAGGACAAACTTTTCGTGCAACCTTTTATTCCAGTTCCTGAATTGTCGGCCATCTTCTTAAGAGCCCACGCCTTGACTTTTCACTCTACAACATTGCTATTCGGATCCACCTCTGGTGGTCGGCTGAAATTTGTCATGAGCGTATTCCAAAGCTCATCTTTGGATCTATCATCGACATAAGAAACTCCATCGTCCGCCTTTGGCTTATTCCATTCTTGAATGATGATCGGGATGCTGTCCCTAACAACAATTCTGCACTGACTTATAAACCGGTCTGCGGTCCGCTTGGGAGCAGTCGGTTTGCCATCTGAAGCGATTTCTTCGATCATGAACCTTTCATTATCGCCCAACCTTTTCTTCGGGCCTTGTCTCTTTACAGAAGTTTGGCTCGATCCGAAGGGCTAAAAGAAGAAAGATGTGTTAATATATGTACATACAAATCAATTTATGCATCTAGTCAGCAGGCTTAATTAATATACCTCGGCGGACTTTGCAACAGTTAAGGCTCCAACACCGTCGGAGCCGTCATCTTCTCCCTCCATTCGATCACCGGAGCTGTCATCCTCTCTTCCCTCACCATCGGAGTCATTGAGAAACTGTGAGGTGAGATCATCACCTCCATCGCGGATTATATCCCCCAACATCTCTTCTTGTTCTAAGTCTCTGTCTTGTTCCATAGTTTCTGCAAATATTACAACATGGCAATATACAACCATGAGAGATAAGCTATTTTTCAGACTTAATGAAATCTGGGAATGCAAAACAGTAACATTATGATGACAACTTGAGAGCAAGATTGAGTCATGCTGCAGCAACTTTACATGGCAACCAAGGGCATGGCATCAAAGTACACATTACATAGATATTGGACATTATCTTGAATCATATCTGATGAGTCGCCCTATCTTTCGGGAGAGGACACTTTGCAGACCACCTCTCTCATGCCTGTCCGACGTGCAAATCATGTTTTCAAATGCGTCAAAATCAAAGGGAAATCTCCCCTCACAACTCTCCGTGGTGCCCAACAATCTGAAACCATTCACTAATATTGATGTTGGACTCGAATAATATGCACTCCAAAGTCCAATCAACTATATAAGCCCGCGGTGATCAAACACATACATGTTACAAAAATTTCTATGTTCACAAAAATATATAAGCCCAAGGGAAATTGAACGGCGGCGGCTCACACAGCGGGGGCGGCGTTGCACCAAAGTTATTCCGAAGTTTTCGGGGTTATGTTTATACAACAAATGGACACCTTTTGTCGAACAATGGAGGGACGATCAGGGACCAACAGATCCAATGTCAACGATCACTCCACGAAGATGCAACACCACAAATCCTGTAATTCCACTGAGTGAAAAAAAATTTGGTCACCACAATTTTGTTCTTCAATTTGTTTTAGCAAGATCATCATGATGAAGTAACCACTCATCATATGCAAATTTTAACATTTGTTTCTCTATCTAAAAAAATTCTCTTCCATCTCATCTCATCTTCACAAAACATCTATCTATCACATTGAGTATATGTATCTAAAAACCTAGTAAAACTACACAAAACAAACAAAAAAATTCAGCCATCTCGTCTCATCCATGCATCTCCATCTCATCTCATCTCAATGAACAAAAATTTATATAACATCGTTAAAATAGCAAATTAATCAAAGATGGATCGAAATTCATACAAGAAGACCAAGTAAAACATAAAACTCATCAAAGGACGTCGATACATGGTGACAATCGCAGCATGCACACACGGAGACTAAATAAACACTGCTTCATAACTAGGCATGATTCTATGGACCATATAAAGTTAGCAACTTATTTGAAATAATGCCACATAAAGAAACACACAAGGTTTTCACTGCATCTGAAGTACCAAAGCACATAAAGACCTGAGAAGATCATATACATTCAATGGAGTCAAATATATCCTAAACAAACACACAAGGTTTTCACAGCAACATCATTAGAAGTTTAACTATAATTTTCCTATATTCTAAGCCTTTGGCTATCACGAATTGATCCTATTTGTGACAGAAACAACAAATATTTCACAAACATCGCTTCCAAAATCCTAGAATAGTAAAATTCCGAAACATAACAACATATTATATTAAAAATCAAAGTAGTTTCAAATGCCATGACATTTTGTCATCGGTCCCAGCACAGCTATGTTCGGAACCAACATCTCATCACTAATCTCAGGAAAAGAATGTGACAGTTCCAGCAGCCTAGAATTGTCAACATGGAACCAAAACATGTCATGCTAATCAAACTACCTAAATAAGCAGTAGGAGAGGGGTGAGATGAGAGGGAGAGGAGCTCATGGTGTGGGTGGCGGCCGGGATGAGGCAGAGGATGGCGGAAGGCAGGGCAGGGCAGGGTGGATGGTGGCCGGTGCGGTGGCAGAAGAGGCCGGTCGGAGCAGTAGCAGAGGAGGGTCGGCCAGGGGTGCGGGCCGGCCGGAGCTGCGGCCTAGTGGGTTCAGGGAGGCCGGGGCAGCGCGTGGAGGCCAGTGGCGGGAGCGGACGGTGAGGGCGCGGGCGCTGCGGGTCGCCGGTGAAAATGGGCAGCTTGACGGCATCGCGATGGAGACGGCGGCGGCGGCTAGGGACCTCTCTGTTTCTCGCGCGAATGGAGATGGATTTGTGGGAGGAGAGAAGGCGGTGGTTATAAGGGAGGGGCCTTTAGTCCCGGTTGGTTCCCGGTTGGTGGAACCAACCGGGACTAAAGACAAAAGGCCTACCTTAAGTCCCGGTTGGAGCACCCAACTGGGACTAAAGCTCGTTTTCGGCAGCCAAATGGGCGCGAATGTTCAGGCCCTCTAGTACTGGTTGGTGGCACCAACCGGGACTAAAGGGCCGCGCCGGGCACAGCTAACGGGCGGTGGGAGTTTAGTCCCACCTCGCCAAGCGAGAGGCGCTCGTAGCGGTTTATACACTCGGCTGTGGGTCAATTGGCAAGCTCCCGAAACTCACAGTCTGAAAAGGCCTCTCTCTGCCCTGTGGGGCCTACTAGCAGCAGAAAAGCATCTCTCACGGGCCTGCATCCTGTCCCATATGGTTACCTTCCAGTCGTATGCAGGCCATGGAGTGTAAATTCTCCTGTTAGTAAGCGGGCTTTTTTTATTTTAATTTTTTTTTGCATATGTTACATGTAAATTTTTGGACCTTCTACAAATCTCCTCTAAAATTTTGTACATGGTCACTTACATATTATGTCTATGTAACCATAATATGTTATGTTTCAAATAAATGAATTTTTTTCATATTCTGTCTATGTAAAGGAATTTCATAAAATTCAAATAAAGTCGGAGTTATTCTTTTGCCAAATTATATTATGTTTCGGTTAGTCAACATGAGGATATTTTAAATAGGTATTTTAAAATTATTTTAATGTTTTGATTTAATTCTTTTGTCTATTAAAGTTTTTAACAAAAAATACTTTATGAAAATTTTAGTTGGATAAATTTTATATAATTTTAAGTTAATATTATTTTGATCATAACTAAAGTTTTATAAAAGCTTTTTAGTTGATTCTTTTGCTATTCAAGAATATTATAAAATACTTTTTGTTAACCTAATAATGTTATATTTTCTTTTCCGTTAAGTTATTAGTGTAGTATTTTGTTTTGTTTTCTATTTCTTTTTTTATTGTTTTCTTTATTGCTTTATTCATTGATTGTATTTTCATTGCTAGAATGCTTGCTAGAGTCAGTGCTTATATGAATGCAATGTTTGATTATATAGATTTTCATCAGATAGTGACAAAAAGTTCTATCAAGCTATTTTT
Source organism: Thinopyrum elongatum (assembly GCA_011799875.1). NCBI lineage: Eukaryota > Viridiplantae > Streptophyta > Magnoliopsida > Poales > Poaceae > Thinopyrum > Thinopyrum elongatum. The sequence goes on from CM022303.1 coordinate 694,612,553, forward strand.
CATAGGTACCATTTGCATTGATTAACACCTCTGTATAATTAAAATACTAAAAGGATATGAATAATTGAAATTTCATAACGTAATAAATAATTATTCTAAAATCACGTTTCAAATGCCAAAATGCCATAGCTAGCTCTTACAAAGATTCCCTCCGGTTTGTTCGAAGTGGAACTTTCCAGCTATAAGTCCGGAAACACACAGTAGAGAGAAAGTGATGGCGGTGAAGCCGGTCACATCCCAGAGTGGGATCTTTTGGGGTATAAAACTATTTCTTCGCGTGTGTCCCTTGCTTATTGCGCCGTAACGATGGATAATCTACATCATTTAATAGGATGCTTGGGTCACTCTTCACTGTGAAGGGAGGAATTTCATGAAACTTTTCATAATCTTCTTATATGTCTGTCTTGTCCTCCACTCCCACAATGTTTATTTTCCCTGAAAGAACTATGTGGTGCTTTGGCTCATCGTATGATGTATTCGCTTCCTTATCTTTTCTATTTCTCAGTTTGGTAGACATGTCCTTCACATAGAGAACCTGCGCCACATCATTGGCTAGGACGAATGGTTCGTCTGTGTACCCAAGATTGTTGAGATCCACTATTGTCATTCCGTACTGCGGGTCTACCTATACCCCGCCTCCTGTCAGATTGACCCATTTGCACTGAAACAAAGGGACCTTAAAATCACATCCATAGTCAAGTTCCCATATCTCCCCTATGTAACCATAATATGTGTCATTTGCCCTATTGGTGTTTGCTGCATTAAAGCGGACACCACTGTTTTGGTTTGTGCTCTTTTTATCTTGGGCGATCGTGTAAAATGTATTCCAATTTATCTCTTACCCTTGGAAAGTCAATACAGTCGAAGATGGTGTCCTGGCCAACAAGTACAACACATCTCCAACAGTGGTGTTACCCATGAGATGTGTTTGCAACCAACTGCCGAAAGTCCCCATGTGTTCACGTGTAATCCAGTCATCAGACTGCTTCGGGTGTTTGGTGCGTAAAATATTCTTGTGTTCGTTGATATACGGGGCCACCAAGGTAGAATTTTGTAGAACTGTGCAGTGTTCTTGCACCCAAGAATGGCCGTCCCTACATATTATTGCTTTCGGTCCTAGCGTGCCTTTTCCACCCAGTCTAACCTCATGCCGCGATTCAGGATCACCAATCGGCTTAAGGTCAGGAATAACTTCAACACAAAATTCAATGACCTCCTCTGTTTCGTGGCCCTTGGAGATGCTTCCTTCTGGCCTAGCACGGTTATGAACATATTTCTTTAAGACTCCCATGAACCTCTCAAAGAGGAACATATTGTATAGAAATACAGGACACATAATTGTAATCTCATCGACTAGGTGAACTAGGACGTGCGTCATAATATTCAAGAAGGATGGTGGGAACACCAACTTGAAACTGACAAGACATTGGACCAAATCATTCTGTAACCTTGGAAGGATTTCTGGATCGATTAACATATGAGAAATTTCATTGAGGAATGCACATAGCCTCACAATGGCTAATCGAACATTTTCTTGTAGAAGCCCCCTCAATACAACCGGAAGCAATTGCGTTATAATCACGGGGCAGTCATGAGACTTTAGGTTCTGGAATTTTTTCACTGCCATATTTATTATTCCCTTTATATTCGACGAGAAGCTAGACGGGACCTTGATACTGAGCAGGCATTCAAAAAAGATTTCCTTCTCTTCTTTGGTAAGAGCGTAGCTGGCAGGACCTTGATACTGCTTTTGATGCATGTCGTCTTTTTGTTCATACATTGCTGGTCCTCCCGTGCCTCCGGTGTATCTTTTGTCTTCCCATACACGGCCAAGAAGCCTAGCAGGTTCACGCAAAGATTCTTCATCACATGCATCTCGTTGATTGCAGAGCGGACCTCTTGGACTTTCCAATTGGGTAGGTCCCAAAATATAGATTTTTTCTTCCACATGGGTGCGTGTCCGTCAGCGTCATTCGGAATAGATTGTCCGCCAGGACCCTTTCCAAAGATTACTTTTAAATCCTTGACCATATCAAATATATCATCACCAGTACGGGGGACAGGCTTCTTCTGTTGATCTGTCTCACCTTTGAAATGCTTGCCTTTCTTTCTCAAGGCATGCTTAGTTGGAAGAAATCGACGATGTCCCAGGTACACATTCTTCTTACATTTGTCCAAATATATACAATGGTAAAGATACGCAGCCGTGGGGCCCTGATGTCATTGTCCAGGAGCCGGCGGTGGTTGCCGCCGGGCCATTGGGCCCGTTGGGTCCGCCGGGCATGGGTCTTGCCGGGCTCAGGCAGCACCGGAGCCGTCGGCAACATGCATTGCATCTGGATCTTGTGTAGATCGATGGCATCGGCAACATGCAACTCCAATTTCATCTTCTCTTCTTCAACACTTTTCAATTTTCCTTTCAAATAATTTTTCCTTTTTCAACTAAATTTAACCTCTCGATAAGAGGTTTGGTTGGAATTTCCGGTTCACATACCTCCTAGATAAAGACATCTATGTCAAGTTGGTCGGCATAATTGTCATAAATACTAAATGAAACAAATAGCTATAAAAGATAATATACCACATCCGAATCATAGATCAGACGAGAGCCGACGCGGGCGGATACCAAAACCATGGCACTACATAATAACAAACAATAATACAATAAGAAAATTATATAAGTAGCTATATAAATCATACAAGTAAGAATTTTTTCTTTAAATAAAGGATAAGAACAAGCTGCTCACCACGGTGGTGCCGGCGACGAGATAGGCGCGGGTGATCCACGGCGGTGAGGACGGGGACGGGGACGGGACGGCACCCTACACATGTGCAAACTAAGAAGTTAATTTGAGCTCAAATTCTGCATCTAAATCAAATAAACTCACACATACACTCCTCCACTAGAACCCACAAACCACACTACTTCTAGAGCATTTGAAATGAGCTAAACTAGCAGTGAGAGATGAAAGGATGAAGTTGCTAACCTTTTTAGAATACTTGGATAGTTGGTGCACCACCAAACCTAGACAAATATTGGGGAAAATGGAGCTTGGAGGTCAAGCTTGGAGGAAGAACAGAGGAGAAAGCTTAAGTGTGTCTCCGGCATTTCATTGAACACTTCATGTGCATATATAGGCAAAAAATAGAGTAGCCCACACCTCCACCCTTCCATGGCCAAAAAACAGAGGAGATGGGGGGGTGTGGATATATATAGGCAAAACTCTAGTCCAGGTTTGTGTCTAAAACCGGGACTAATGGCCTACCCTTTAGTCCCGGTTCCAGACACCAACCGGGACTAAAGGGCAGCAACCCCTTTAGTCCCGGTTGGTGGTTGGAATCAGGACTAAAGGTTCCAGCTGAACCGGAACTGATGCCTGCCGAGGCCCGGCCGGCGTCCTAGCCTCTCAAACCTGGACTAATGCTCCCATTAGTCCTGGTTCGTAACACGACCGGGACTAATGCTCTGATCTGGCCAGGACGAAAGCCCTATTTTCTACTAGTGTAGTTTCAACTCCACCTTTAACACGTAATTTTTTGTCCTAGCTCCAAGTCTACCTTCGATACGCAACTGGACCTAACCCGTGTTTCTCCTATTTTCAAGTCCATCCTCGACATGCAACTGAGGGATGATGTTGTTTTTTCAGTTGCAACTCCACCCCCGACATGCAACTGAGGGCCCCTCTTTTTTTGTCCTAGTTGAAAATCCACCCTCAATACACAACTGAGACCAAACCCCTTTTTGTCTTAGTCGCAAATACATCCTCGACAAGCAATGGGAGACCCGACCCTTTTTGTCCTAGTTGCAACTCCACCCCGACATGCAACTGGGGGCTACCCTTTTTTGTCCCAGTTACAAGTCCATCCTCGATACGCAACTGGATTCCATTAATTTTTTGTCTGAATTGCAAGTCCACACTCGACAGGAAATCGGAGGAGGTGGGGCGACCCATTTTCTGTTCCCAGTTGTAACTCCACCCTCGACATGCAGGCCCCCCTATCTTTTTTCCCAGCTGCAAGTCCACTCTCGATATGCAACTGGGCCCGACAAATTTTTGTCCTATTTTTGCAAGTCCACCCTAGACACGCAATTGGGGGGCCGACCATTTTTGTCTCAGTTACAACTCCTCCCCCGGTATGCAATTAGGGTACCACCTTCTTTCTTGCAAGGTTTTATTTTTAAAATTTATGTTGGTAACTTTTTTAAAGATCAAGGTTTTGTTTTCTAAATTTATGTTTGTAACTTTAAAAAAAAAATCATAATCTCTTCTCATGTAGACATTTTTCAATTTCATGAACATTTTTTACTAACTTTTTAAACTCATGTTATTTTTCAAATTTGCTAATTCCTTTCTGATTGATGTTTTTTTAAATGTGCCAGAAAATATTTCAGCAAAAAAATTAAAATTAGTTGTTTTAATTTCATAAGCATTTTCTAGAATTTGTGAACATTGTTTCATATTCATGTGAAATTATTAAATTTACAAACTTTTCTGTATGATTCCAGTATATTATTAAAATAAACAAATATTTATAATAAAATTGTAATTTATTATTTCCTTTTTTATATAAGTCATGTTTACCACATATGGTTGTCCAAACATGATCATTCATCCATTTGTCATATTGGTACTTGGAAGGTTTCAAAAATCTTTACTGAGTCGTGAGATACATGGAAGCTGGCTAGCTATCATGCTTGCATGCACTCATTTTCGTGGTTGTCTACATATGCACACATATGCACACTTCATCCGTTCCATGCATCATTTCAGAATCTGGAGAATGGCCAGCTCAGGACTAAGCGATGCAAGCAATTGCTTTTCTAGTTAATTGCGGCTCCCGCTTCCTAAAAAAAAGTTAATGGCAGCACACAGGGACAAGAGATAAGCAAGCAAAAAAAACTAAGAGAAGGAAAAACAGGACCAACAGAAAATAGGAGACAAAAAAAAGAAAACAAACAAACAAACAAGCACAAGGGGGTTGGGCTTATTATGAGGTGAGGTGATGCTGATGCCATACTTAGATGTGAGGTATTATCTCACATCCAGATGAGATATAGTCAGACCCGCAATTAAAGCAATTTGATCCTGTGGTAGAGGACTTATATGTGAGATAATATATATCTTCTAGATGTGAAATAGCAATCCTGTAATTTATTTGCCAAACAGCTCAAATATATTTCCCGCGTAAATACCACACACTGGACTTTTCGGATTTTAAACAGTGCGTATTTGGTAGTACTAAGCATTTGCTTTCTCTCTTCATGACCAACAAAATGACTAATAAATGAACGCTTTTCGCCCTATCTAATCCATGCCAGATCTTGTCCAAGTTGCAGGGCCTTTTGACCCTGGCCTTGGAGACTTTAATCCCTTTGCATAGTCGCCTCTCTAGATCTTGATACTATGTCAGATATTCCCAACTTGGTTTCCAGCCAATTTTACATGCTTTATGTCGCCCAATCGCAGATATATATGCCGATCGGGTTGACAAGATTAAGTGCAGAATGATGGGCTATAATTGCATGCACCACGTGGTATCAAAATTGTCAATTCTCACTTTTTTTGGGGGGAAACAAATATTTCAAATGTTTTTTTTACGGGAAAGCCTTCTTGCGCATTTTATTGAGAACTGAATAAGCTTACATCGTTCAAAATCTCATCAAAAATAAGGTTGGGAGGAGACTACCATCCCAGGAAATTACAGAATTAGAATCAAATGAAGAACAAGCTAGTTTGTGCGCCACTTGATTAGCTGACAATGTTTGAAGGATGTCGATCCAATTCTTCCGGCCACCAAAAAAAATTCTGCTGAGAGTGGAATGTATGGACTCCAAATTTCGATTATACCCGTGCAAGACTGGACAAGTTCGAGACAATCAGACTCAACTGTTGAAGGTGACACTAGTGGAAAACGGGGCTTTAGTCCCGGTTGGAAACGGCCTTTAGTCCCGGGTCACCAACCGGGACAACGAAATTGGGACTAAAGGCATCAACCCTTTAGTCCCGGTTGGCCACAACCCGGGACTAATGTCTCTCCACGTGGCCGCGAGCTAGCGCCGGGGGCTGGAAAACCTTTAGTCCCGGTTGTTGACACCAACCGGGACTAAGGCCCCTCCACGTGGCCGCGAGCTAGCGCCGGGGGCTGGAGGGCCTTTAGTCCCAGTTGGTTGGATTTTGTGCTGGGGTTTAGGATTTTAGGGTTTAGGGTTTATGGTTTATTTTTCCTTTTCATTTTGTATTTTCCATTCAATTCTTTTTGATTTCAAACATAGTTTACGCTACTACATACTGTACATGTTATGCATATGTAATATAATTTTTCGTACAACCATACATATATCATATAATTTCTCGTACGACCATACATATATATATATATATACAATTTGGTATATACAATTTGGAGATCATTACATGCACGCACTAGCGGGAATGGTATTCTCCGCTTTCAGATATGACCTCCTTAAGCAAAAATCCCGCAAATTCCTCTTGAATTGCTCGTATGCGGTTCTCTGGTAGGAGCTTCTCCTGCATCTCTTCCATCTTTAAAGAAGGAGCTCAATATGAATATATTAGTTGTGTGTATATATATTAGATCATCATAAAAAAATTGTGAATAGTATTTACGTACCCGAAGTTGTCTTACATCTCTGCGCCATTCGGTCGTTATGCGAATGTTCTCGCAAACGTGGTATGCACATAAATTAGTCCCCTGTTCCTGCCTCATGCACTTTGCGAGAATATAATTCAATCAGATAATAATCAAGCATGATAATGGTATTGATACTAGAATTAAAGAGGTGCGCGGACCTAGCTAGTACTACTTAATTACCTTGGTCTGTCGTCATCGCAGCTCCTGTTTCCATTCACCGACAACATCATTGATGAACTGTTTCCAAACCCCGCCCAGCAAAGAAGATGAATAAAGGAGTTATTAATTACTTGATATCAGGAAATGAACGAAAGAGGCCGATATAGTGCGATAACGATTGAAATTACCTGTCGAGCATCCGAAACACGCTGGTGTATTTTTGAGGTTCTTTACCTAGTGAGTCCAGGGCTTCAACAGTTCCAGCGTCAACTTTAATGATTAGCAGGATCTAGTGGAAACTGCGCACGTTTATATAAGCAGGCATGCAGGTGGGGTGGACTTAGAGGTGTATTGCTACGCGGAGGAGTCGGTGGCCTCGGCGCCGAGTTTGGAAACACGATGCATTCCTTTCTGCATACAATGACAACATGTATGACTTCTGCCAGTGTCTGCTCCCCTTCACCACCACGAATCTCAAGCTCTAGTGAGTCATATCCCGGCAGAACTTTATCCACCCCGACACGAGCATAGCCAGCTGGAATCGGATTGCCATGGATGGTTGCTTCAGGTGCATTCGGTAAAGCAAAGTCGACTGCCACCTTCATGGATATGTTCTTCATTTTCTGGTGTAGTTCACAATTTGTCCTCTCTTTGATATCATCCACAGGGTAGCAAGCCAGCAGTGCATCATCGGCCCGGACCCTCGTGGAACCCACACTGCTTTTTCGCATAGATAGGACGGTACTATCCAATGCTGGATCTGCTTGCTCCTACCGTGGAGATGCCCTTTGCTGGCTAATTCTGTCCATTTGCTCCTGCTACCGCTTTAACATGCGTTCCAACTCCTCGTTCTTTGTTTCTATCTTCTAAAGCCGGTCTGCATCCTGCTTCTTTTTTCTCTGACAGCTTCTATAAGTGTCGTTCCACTCCGAAAAACCCTAAACCCACGGAACAACGCCTTTGCCTCGTGTTCATCCTCCGGGTTTAGGATTCCTGAGGCCGCGTGTAAGCTCTTCGTTCTCCCTCTCGGGTTGGAACAACCCCTTTCAAGCAGCTTCTATTGCTTCAAGTAAAGCATCCGAGGCTGTTTTAAGTTCTGCATTTTCAATAATCTGCCCTGTTGCTGGGTCCAACTGTCCCCCATGTGCATAAAACCAATTCTTAGACCTCTCGGGCCAATCCGCTGTAACTGGAATGACCCCTTCAACAAGCATCTTGGCGTCAGCTGCTTCCCACTTAGGCACGGCTCTCTTGTAGCCACCTGTCCCCAGAACTTGGTGATACTCTTTTTTCACAGCATTTATCTTTTTTTTCTCGACCTTTCCAGAGCTTCATCTGATTCCTTGTACTTCACAAATGCGTCCCAGTGATCTTTTATCTTCTCTAGTGCTCCAATGAATTCTGGAGTCTTCCTTTTTGCCTTGATGTAGTCGCTCTATAATTTTTTCTTCCAGCTCTAGAATTGTCTGGCCATCTTCTTAAGAGCCCACTCCTTGACTTTCAACCATTGGGCATATGTGAGACCCTCTGATAGGTTAAAATATGACATGAGCGTATCCCAAAGCAAATTTTTCGATCTTTCGTCGACATAACTAACTCCCCGATCTTCCTTTGGCTTATTCCATTTTCGAATAGTGATTGAGATGTTATCCCTAACAATAACTCCGCATTGATTTATAAATTTACGGGCATTCCGTTCAGGAGCAATCGGTTCGCCATCTTCTGCGGCTTCATCGATGTTGAACTTTATGCCATCGCCCAACTTTTTGGCCCGGCCTCGTACCCTTCTAGGAGATTTGCTCGATCTGGAGGGCTAAAAGAAGAAAGATTCGTTAATATATATATACAAATCAATTAATGCATCTAACGATCACCAGAGGCCAAATATATATATATACCTCACCGGACTATGTTAATTGTCCAACATTTTCTTCGCCATCATTGTTTGTTTGCCCTTAGTCTCTTGGTTCTTCCCCAAGTCCCTCACCAGAGTTGTTCAGAAATTGTGAGCCGTCATCTGGTTCATTCTCTTAGTTTTTGGAAAAGCGTATGATGCCGAAGATATCCTCTTCATGGTATCTGCCGCTATCGTCCATAGCTTAACTAATCCAGAAAAAAGATAAAACAATTTAGTATTTAAATTAGAATGCATTCAATAAGCAGAAACTGAATCATAGCATCGAGAAGAACAATATGATGGATGATCATGACGTGGAGATATGATGTGGTTTGAGCTTATGCAACTAACATCCTGTAAACTTGGCAAGTTTTAATTCAGGCAGTTTCAGACTTAGCGGATTTCGTCAAGTATAAATCAGCAACATCATATTGGCATGAAAACAAGCTTATCGCAGTCACCTCAGGGCATATCATGGCATGAACTAAATTCTACCAGCAAGATGACATAAAAATGCTCCACTCCATGCACAAAGCCTACTCATATGATGATTGCATAAAATCCCCCAAAAATAACAAAATGGCAAGTTATGTAAAAAATGACATGCTCCAAAACTTGCTCAAAAGCCATAACTAATGCTACCAAAATATTAACTATGTTTTTATTAAGTAAAATTTTGACAGAAACTAAATTTGGAATTATATTAGGTCTCTTATTAATTTTAGAATCTTTTCTGTTTTTAAAAAGTCCTTCCCTCCATATAGAAACTTTTGAAAATATTATGGGTTTCAAAGTTTTTCTTAATAATTTCATTGAACTTCTAAAATTTAGTAGTAGATATTTTCATAATAAATGTTTGCCCAAAATATTTCTTTTAATAGTATTTTCAAACTCTGAAATGCTTCTGTTGCACTAAGACCCTTTTAAATAATTCTTTTAAAATGCCACAAAAAAATTGAGAGGTCGTCTGATGCCTATAGATCATTTTGATAAAAAAACCCAACTTGGTCTTTTGGAAATATTAAGCAAAACATCTTCTTTTCAATTCTGTCCCATTATTATGTTATAACTACAACCCCATTTTCCCTATCTCAATAAATTCTGAAATCTTTCCATCTTATAGTCCTTCCAGCTAAACTCTTAAATCTAGAAGATCAGCTCCATTTGCGTCTCTTAAGTTCACCAAATTATTCCCTGTAGTTTTGGTCCAGAACTGAATTTCACCCAAACTTGCACTTGCAAGTTGTTTATTCTTCCAAACTAAACATACCACCCTCTCTATGATGCAATGAGGCATCATTCTATAAATTTTGGTCATCAACAAAATTTCCTAGGCCACTGTGGCATTTCACCAAACACCTTTTGTGCATGCAGAAAGTATGCAGCCCTCTAAGCAACATATGGAACTTGTTCTTCTTGTCAATCCGCATGTCCATCAACCTTTTCATAACCATTAACAACATCCTGACAACTTATAGCTCGATTGGATCAAGATGAACGCCATTAGCATTTCATCGAACACCCTGAGGCCATGCATAGAGCGCGACCAGAGCATGCACAGAGCGCGGCCAGAGCGCCGATTTGGGACGCGGCCGGTCGTTTTCGAATGAGCGCTGCGTCGCGCGTCGCCCTGTGGTGTTGGTTTTGGCGGGGAGCAGCGGGAGCGGCGTCGGCGTCGAGCATGGGCGGCAGCCGTAGGCAGGGCAGCGGCGAGCTCGGCCGGGTCGGCTACGGCGGCTAGAGGACGGAGTGGGGGAGTGAGGAAGGACGAGCAGGGGGCTCACCGGGTGGCACACGCTGGCCGATGGGTGGCTTAGTAGCTGCAGTGGCGGCCGGGGCGGCTCGAATCGATGGCGATCTCCGACAGCCTGGCGGCGTGGTTGTTCGATCTGTTCTCCCGAGCGGTGGCTGGCCCCGGGACACCACTTATATACGCGGGACCAAAACACATATATACCCTAACTCTTACAAAGATTCCCTATGGTTTATCCGAAGTGGGACTTTCTGGCTGTAAGTCCGAAAACTCACTAGAGAGAAAGTGATGACGGTGAAACCGGTCACATCCCAGAGTGAGATCTTGGGGTATAAAACTTTTTCTTCGCGTATGTCCCTTGCTTATGATTGCGTCGTAACCATGGAGAATCTTCTTCATTTAACATGATGCTTGGGTCAGTCTTCACTGTGAAGGGAAGAATTTCATCAAACTTATTATAATCTTCTGACATGTCTGTCTTGTCCTCCACTCCCACGATGTTTCTTTTCCCTGAAAGAACTATGTGGCGCTTGGACTTATCGTATGTTGTATTCGCTTCCTTATCTTTTCTTTTTCTCGGTTTCGTAGACATGTCCTTCACATAGAAAACCTGAGCCACATAATTGGCTAGGATGAATGGTTCATCTGTGTACCCAAGATTGTTGAGATCCACTATTGTCATTCCGTACTGCGGATCTAACTTGACCCCGCCACCAGTCAGATTGACCCATTTGCACCGAAACAAAGGGACCTTAAAACAAGGTCCGTAGTCAAGTTCCCATATCTCCTCTATGTAACCATAATATGTGTCCTTTTTCCTATTGTTGTTTATTGCATCAAATCAGACACCACTGTTTTGGTTGGTGCTCTTTTTATCTTGGGTGATAGTGTAAAATGTATTCCCATTTATTTCGTACCCTTTGAAAGTCAATATAGTCGAAGATGGTGACTTGGCCAACAAGTACAGCTCATCTCCAACAATGGTGTTATTCATGAGATGTGTTTGCAACCAACCGCCGAAAGTCACCATGTGTGTACGTTTAATCCAGGAGTCAGACTGCTCCGGGTTCTTCGAGCGTACAATATCCATGTGTTCCTCGATATACAGAGCCACCAAGGTGGAATTTTGTAGAACTGCATAGTGTGCTTGAGTGAAAGAATGCCCGTCCATACTTATTACTGCTTTCTTTCCTAGCATGCCTTTTCCTCTCAGTCTCCCCTCATGCCGTGATTGAGGAACACCAATCGGCTTAAGATCAGGAATAAATTCAACACAAAACTCAATAACCTCCTCTGTTCCATAGCCCTTGGAGATGCTTCCTTCTGGCCTAGCATGGTTATGAACATATTTCTTTAAGACTCCCATGAACCTCTCAAAGGGGAACATATTGTGTAAAATACAGGACCCAGAATGGTAATCTCTTCGACTAGGTGAACTAGGACGTGCGTCATAATATTGAAGAAGGATGGTGGGAGCACCAACTCGAAACTGACAAGACATTAGACCAAATCATTCTGTAACCATGGTAGGATTTCTGGATCGATTACCTTTTGAGAAATTGCATTAAGGAATGCACATAGCTTCACAATGGCTAATCCAACATTTTCAGGTAGAAGCCCCCTCAATGCAACCGGAAGTAATTGCGTCATAATCACATGGCAGTCATGAGATTTTAGGTTTTGGAAATTTTTCTCTGCCATATTTATTATTCCCTTTATATTCGACGAGAATCCAGACGGGACCTTCATACTACTCAGGCATTCAAAAAAGATTTCCTTCTCTTCTTTGGTAAGAGAGTAGCTGGCAGGACCTTGATACTGCTTTTGATGCATGCCGTATTTTTCATTCATACGTTGCTGGTCCTCCCGTGCCTCCGGTGTATCTTTTGTCTTCCCATACACGCCCAAGAAGCCTAGCAGGTTCACACAAAGATTCTTCGTCACGTGCATCATGTCGATTGCAGAGCGGACCTCTAGGACTTTCCAATAGGGTAGCTCCCAAAATATAGATTTCTTCTTCCACATGGGTGCGTGTCCGTTAGCGTCATTCGGAACAGATTGTCTGCCGGGACCCTTTCCAAAGATTACTTTCAAATCCTTGACCATATCAAATATATCATCACCAGTACAGGCCAGGCTTCTTCCGGTGATCTGCCTCACCATTGAAATGCTTGCCTTTCTTTCTTAAGGGATGCCTGATCGAAAGAAATCGACGATGTCCCGGGTACACATTCTTCTTTCATTTATCCAAATATATACTTTCAGTCTCATCTAAATAGTGCGTGCATGCATTGTATCCCTTGTTTTTCTGTCCTGAAAGGTTACTAAGAGCAGGCCATGATTGTGTACCCGGGAGGAATTTGACTTACGAGCATTGCTGTTTGTAACCATCAATGATTGGCCTGCTCTTAGTAACCTTTCAGGACCGACAAACAAGGGATACAATGCATGCATGCACTGTTTAGATGAGACTGAAAGTATATATTCGGATAAATGTAAGAAGAATGTGTACCCGGGACATCGTCGATTTCTTCTGATCAGGCATCCCTTAAGAAAGAAAGGCAAGCATTTCAAAGGTGAGGTAGATCACCAGAAGAAGCCTAGCCACCGTACTGGTGATGATATATTTATATGGTCAAGTATTTAAAAGTAATCTTTGGAAAGGGTCCTGGCGAACAATCTGTTCCGAAAGATGCTAGTGGACACGCACCCATGTGGAAGAACAAATCTATATTTTGGGATCTACCCTATTGAAAAGTCCTAGAGGTCCGCTCTGCAATTGACGTGATGCACGTGACGAAGAATCTTTGCGTGAACCTGCTAGGCTTCTTGGGCGTGTATGGAAAGACACAAGATACACCAGAGGCATGGCAGGACCACCAACGTATGAACGAAAAAGACGGCATGCGTCCGAAGCAATATCAAAGTCCTGCCAGCTACTCTCTTACCAATGAATAGAAGGAAATCTTTTTTGAATGCCTGAGTAGTATGAAGGTCCCGTCTGGCTTCTCGTCAAATATAAAGTGAATAATAAATATGGCATAGAAAAAATTCCAAAACCTAAAGTCTCATGGCTGCCACGTGATTATAACGCAATTACTTCCGGTTGCATTGAGGGGGCTTCTACCGAAAAATGTTCGATTAGCCATTGCGAAGCTATGTGCATTCCTCAATGCAATTTCTCATAAGGTAATCGATCCAGAAATCCTACCATGGTTACAGAATGATTTGGTCCAATGTCTTGTCAGTTTCGAGTTGGTGTTCCCACCATCCTTCTTCAATATTATGACGCATGTCCTAGTTCACCTAGTCGAAGAGATTACCATTCTGGGTCCTGTATTTCTACACAATATGTTCCCTTTTGAGAGGTTCATGGGAGTCTTAAAGAAATATGTTCATAACCGTGCTAGGCCAGAAGGAAGCATCTCCTAGGGCTATGGAACAGAGGAGGTTATTGAGTTTTGCATTGACTTTGTTCCTGACCTTAAGCCGATTGGTGTTCCTCAATCGCGGCATGAGGGGAGACTGAGAGGAAATGGCACGCTAGGAAAGAATGCAGTAATAAGTATGGACGGGAATTCTTTTACTCAAGCACACTACACAGTTCTACAAAATTCTACCTTGGTGGCTTCGTATATCGAGGAACACATGGATATTGTACGCTCCAAGAACCCGGAGCAGTCTGAGTCCTGGATTAAACATACACACATGGCGACTTTCTGTGGTTGGTTGCAAACACATCTCATGAATAACACCACTGTTGGAGATGAGCTGTACTTGTTGGCCAAGTCACCACCTTCGACTATATTGACTTTCAAAGGGTACGAGAAAAATGGGAACATATTTTACACGATCGCCCAAGATAAAAATAGCACCAACAAAAACAGTGGTGTCTGCTTTGATGCAACAAACAACAATAGGAAAAAGGACACATATTATGGTTACATAGAGGAGATATGGGAACTTGACTATGGGACTTCTTTTAAGGTCCCTTTGTTTCGGTGCAAAAGGGTCAATCTAACAGGAGGCGGGGTCTTGGTCAACCCGTAGTACGGAATGACAACAGTGGATCTCAACAATCTTGGGTTCACAGAAGAACCATTCTTCCTAGCCAATGATGTGGCTCAGGCTTTCTATGTGAAGGACATGTCTACGAAACCGAGAAAAAGAAAAGATAAGGAAGCGAATACATCATACGATGAGCAAAAGCGCCAGATAGTTCTTTCAGGGAAAAGAAACATCGTGGGAGTGGAGGACAAGACAAACATGTCAGAAGATTATAATAAGTTTGATGAAATTCCTCCCTTCACAGTGAAGACTGACCCAAGCATCCTGTTAAATGATGAAGATTCTCCGTGGTTACAGCGCAATCATAAGCAAGGGACATACACGAAGAAAAAGTTTTATACCCCAAGATTCCACTCTGGGATGTGACCGGCTTCACCGTCATCACTTTCTCTCTAGTGAGTTTCCGGACTTATAGCTGGAAAGTTCGACTTCGGATAAACCGGAGGGAATCTTTGTAAGAGTTAGGGTATATATGTGTTTTGGGTGTTCCTAGCTAGGTGGACTCCGGAGCGTCGGAATCCAACAAAAAAGCTAGGGCATTTTGGCATTTGAAACATGATTTTTGAATAATTATTTATTAAGTTATGAATTTTCAATTATTTCTGCCCTTTTAGTATTTTAATTATACAGAGGAGTTAATCAATGCAATTATGTCCAAACAAAATATGAATGTGCTGGTTTTGTCAAGACAAACAATTTGACATCTTATTTGCTCGATTTGCCTTAACAGAACTGAAGATATGAATTTTTAAAATTTAAAATAATGTCTTCAATTACTGTATTTAATTAATAAGTGCAAAATTAATTATGCAACTTCCTGTCAAAATGATACTAGTTCATAGAAATCTTCAAGATGAATCCACAGAAATTAGAATCAACTCATTTGGTTTAGTTTTCAAATTGTTATGCATTTTACAAGAATTAATTTCAATCTGTAAATTGAATCTTTCAAATAATTTCTTCAAAATAAAAATTAAACTCCTCATGTTGACTAACAGAAATATAATATAATTTGGCAAACGAAAAACAAAAAAACATAAACTAAAATAATTAAAACAAAGAAAAAGGTATAAAACTAAAAGAGCTAAACAGAATCTATTTTTGATTAAAACACCTATTTAAAATATCCTAAAAATTCCAAAATTGAACATACTGATAAAAGACACTGATATTAAATAGCAGGAAAAAATCACACAAAAATCTATTTTTAAACTAAAGTTTTTCACAAACTAGTAATTCACACAAATTTCAAAGATGTCAAATTTAAACTATTCAAATTTGAAAACTACTGGCACTAACAGAAAGTTTATAATTTTTGTGACCTAAAGCAAACAGATTTGGCCAAAAACTCTAAATATTCTAAGAGTTTTACCTAAAGTTTTCTACACAAAAAGAATCACTTTAAAAAGACACCTTTAGTCCCGGTTGCAACCACCAGCCGGGACTAAAGGTTCCTTCTCCCGCGCGGAATTTGGGCCGCCGAAAAGTTTGACCTTTAGTCCCGATTCTTGGCTGGAGCCGGGACGAAAGGACCTGTAGTCCCGGTTCGTGGCTGGAGCCGGGACTAAAGGTCTTGTGTATAGAACTTCGCCTGGTGTCCTGGTGCCAGCCACCGCCCCGGAGAAGGATCAGATCGACGCCGCCAGGCTGCCCAATTTCTCCGGCGATCCGCACCGCCGCTCGTGTAGCCTCCACGCCTCCCTCGCCCCTTCGACGTGTCCCCGAGCATCATCCCCCTTTCCCTCGCACCCCCGCCCTCCTTTCCCCGACCCCGACGCCGAACAGCTCGTCGCCGTCGCCGCTCCTCATCTCCGACCTCCTCCGAGCCGGTCTCCTCCAAGCCTCGCCGCCCCTCTCCTCGGTAATGCCGGTAAGGCCAAGGCCTCCCCCTCCCTCTGTCCCCGTCATGCTCCGACTCGCCGCCACAAAAACTGGCTCACCGGAGTAACTCCGGCGCCGCCTATTGATGTGGGCCCCTCCTGGGTCGCTGCCTGTGGGCCCGGGGCCTTAACCATGTGATTAGCCGCTAACTAAAACCCTAATGGGGCACTGACTGTTGGACACCTTTGACCAGTCAAAATGCTGAGTGAGCTGCCCCTCTCAATGACATGTCGGTTCAGAGGACCCTTTTGACCAGTCAAAGTCTCTAGTTGACTGCTGACTGGGCAGTTAACTGGGACCCACTGTCAGCCACAGTGTGCACTGTTGTGTGCACTCTGCTGGGTGCACATAGCATTTCACCTTTTATTTAGAATTAATAATAATTTTAGAATATGTTTAAAACTTTGAAAATTAATATAAAATAAACCGTAACTCGGACGAAAATAATTTATATATGAAAATTGCTCAGAAAAATCCAACGAATCCGAATATGCAACCCGTTCATCTGTCACACCTCTCTAGCACTGCAAACATAGAACCATCCCCTCTCCTTCGTCTGTCTAGAAAATGCCAAACACCAGGAAAACTTAGTGATGCATCTGCTTGCTTTAAATTTACTGTCATGCTTAGTGATGCGTCATTTTGTTGCATTGCATTGATTGTGTTTCCCTCTTGCTTGCCGGTGGTTGTTACCTCTCGGTTCAAATGGACTTCATCCAAATTGATGTTAGTTGCATAAGCTCAAACCACATCATATCTCCATGTCATGATCATGCATCATATTGTTGCATTGTTGTGTATTGATTGCATCTCCGATATTGTTCTTCTCGATACTATGATTCAGTATTTGCTTATTGAATGCATTCTAATTTAAATACTAAATTGTTCTATCTTTCTTCTGGATTAGTTAAGCTATGGACGATAGCGGCAGATACCATGAAGAGGATATCTTCGCCATCATACGCTCCTCCCAAAACCAAGAGAATGAACCAGATGACGGCTCGCAATTTCTAAACGACTCTGGTGAGGGACTTGTGCAAGAACCAAGAGACGAAGGGCAAACAAACAATGATGGCAAAGAAAATGTTAGAGAATTAACAAAGTCCGGCGAGGTATATATATATTAGGCCTCTGGTGATCATTAGATGTATTAATTGATTTGTATATATATATATTAACGAGTCTTTCTTCTTTTAGCCCTCCGGATCGAGCCAATCTCGTAGAAGGGTACAAGGCCGGGCCAAAAAGTTAGGCGATGACATAAAGTTCAACATCGATGAAGTCGCAGAAGATGGCGAACCGATTGCTCCTGAACAGAATGCCCATAAATTTATAAATCAATGCGGAGTTATTGTTAGGGACAACATCCTGATCACCATTCGAGAATGGAATAAGACAAAGGAAGATCGAGGAGTTTGTTATGTGAAAGGAAGATTGAAAAATTTGCTTTGGGATAAGCTCATGTCACATTTCAACCTACCAGAGGGTCTCACAGACGCCAAACGGTTGAAATTCAGGCAGTGGGCTCTTAAGAAGATGGCCAAACAATTCCAGAGCTGGAAGAAAAGATTATGGAGCGACTACATCAAGGCAAAAAAGAAGACTCTGGAATTCACTGGAGCACTAGAGAAAATAAAAGATCACTGGGATGCATTTGTGGAGTACAAGGAATCGGATGAAGCTCTGGAAAGGTCGAGAAAAAACAAGATAAATGCTGAGAAAAAAGAGTATCACCATGTTCTGGGGACAGGTGGCTACAAGAGAGCCGTGCCTAAGTGGGAAGCAGCTGAGGCCAAGATGCTTGCTGAAGGGGTCATTCCAGCTACAGCGGATTGGCCCCAGAGGTCCAAGAATTGGTTTTATGCGCATGGGGGAAAGTTGGACCCAGCGACAGGGCAGATTATTGAAAAGGCAGATCTTAAAACAGCCTCGGACGCTTTACTTGAAGCAATAGAAGCTGCTTGAAAGGGGTTGTTCCAGCCCAAGAGAGAGAACGACGAGCTTACGCGTGCCCTCAAGAATCTTGAACACGGAGGACGAACAAGAGGCAAAGGCGTTGTTCCGTGGGTTCAGGGTTTTTCGGAGTGGAACGACACTTATAGAAGCCGTCAGAGAAAAAAGAAGCACGATGCAGACCGGCTTTAGAAGATGGAAACAAAGAATGAGGAGTTGGAATGCATGTTAAAGCGGCAGCAGGAGCAAATGGACAGAATTAGCAACAAAGGGCATCTCCGAGGCTGGAGCAAGTAGATCCAGCATTGGATAGTGCCGTCCCATCTATTCGGAAAAGTAGTGTGGGTTCCACGGGGGTCCAGGCCGATGATGCACTGCTGGCTCGCTACCCCGTGGATTATATCAAAGAAAGGACAAATTGTGAACTACACCAGAAAATGAAGAACATATCCATGAAGGTGGCGGTCGGCTTTGCTTTACCGAATGCACCTGAAGCAACCATCCATGGCAATCTGATTCCAGCTGGCTATGCTCGTGTCGGGGTGGATAAAGTTCTACCGGGATATGACTCACTAGAGCTTGACATTCCTGGAGGTGAAGGGGAGCAGACACTGGCATAAGTCATACATGGTGTCATTGTATGGAGAAAGGAATGCATCGTGTTTCCAAACTCGGCGCCAAGGCCACCGACTCCTCCGAGTAGCAATACATCTCTAAGTCCACCCCACCTCGAGAGGGATCCCAGCACGAGTCCACCATATCGATCTCTGCCACGTCAGCCGACTCCACCCCCTATGTCGCAGCAGCAGGGCCAAAAGCGGAAGAAAGCTAGAAAGAATAAAGCCAACGACGAGCCTCCTGCCAAAAAGAAGTTAGCTTACGATATGACTGATGAGGAAACCAGAGTTGTCGTGGAGTCCGAAGTGAAGTCTCATATTGCACCAAAACCGCCCCCGCCGCCAAAGGAGAAAATACCTACGAAAATCGTAAAGCACTTTGTGGAACTTCTTGAGCGACCCCCGGCACATGTGCAGAATAGGCCATCAGACTATGACCACTCTATTAGGAAGTCATATGAGGAACAAATGCAGCAGTCGAGACGTACAAGTAGTAATAAAAGCTGGAAAACAATTCCCCAGCTCGGAGAACAGGCAATGCAATTGATCCCCCCGGTCAAGGTGATTACCGATAAGGTAACCGACACTGCTAGAGAGTTTGGTATCAGTGTTGATCAACTCCTAGGCACCGAGGAATTCCCCGTGGCTGATGTAGCATGGCAATATGTCCCCGGGAAAACTCTGGTCAGACCTGAGCAGGTCCCGCATCTATCAACACAAATGCGAAGATTGCATGAGTGGTACAAGAAAGAAGTAAAGAACGGGCGAGAGATGCTCATGGTGAAAGTCAAGGAAGAGCATTACTTCTATGAAAACGAGCTATGCATTGAGTTTCCAGAAATTTTTCAGTTATACAATCAAGACACACTCGACAAATCTATCGTCAGTTGCTATTGTCTGCAAGTGATTTCTTTCTGTAATCTAAGTCTCTAGCTCAGCTCGTTCATTGCCTGTAATTATCCTCACTATATTCTTTTGTACGCTATTATGCAGAATGAAGATTCTCGAATGCAAAAGAGAGGGAATCTATGGCATTGGGTGTGTTGACCCATATATCATTAATGAAAAAATGATAGAAGGCCACCCCCGAGACTCAGAGGAAAACTTGCTAATGTTTATGAAGGCACAAAATACCAGAACAAACATACTATTTCCTTACAACTTCAAGTGAGTGTTACTGTCTTGTACTACAAATTCTATTTTGCTTAATCGATGTTAAGTGTAGTTGATGAGTTATGCATGCCTGCTTATATAAACATGCGTAGTTTCCACTGGATCCTGCTAATCATTACAGTTGACGCTGGAACCGTTGAAGCCCTGGACTCACTAGGTAAAGACCCTCAAGAATACACCAGCGTGTTTCAGATGCTCGACGGGTAATTTCAATCATTATTGCACTATATCGGCCTCTTTCGTTCGATCATTTCCTGATATCAAGTAATTAATAACTCCTTTATTCTTTTTCTTTGCCGGGCAGGGTTTGGAAACGGTTCATCAAAGATGTTGTCGGTGAATGAAAACCGGAGCTGCATTGGCGACGGCCCAAGGTAATTAAGTAGTACTAGCTAGGTCCGTGCATCTCTTTAATTCTAGTTTCAATACCATTATCATGCTTGATTATTAGCTGATTGAATTCTATTATCGCAAAGTGCATGAGGCAGAAACAGGGGACTAATTTATGTCCATATTACGTTTACGAGAACATTCGCATGATGACCGAATGGCGCAGACATGTAAGACAAGTTCAGGTACGTAAACACTATTCACAATTTTTTTATGATGATCTAATATATATACACACAACTAATATATTCATATTTATCTTCTTCTTTAAAGATGGAAGAAATGAGGGAGAAGCTCCTACTAGAGAACCGCATACGAGCAATTCAAGAGGAAGTTGCTGGATTTTTGCTTACGGAGGTCATATCTGAAAGCGGAGAATACCATTGCCGCTAATGCCTGCATGTGATGATCTCCAAATTGTAGAAGAAATTGTATATACCAAATTTTATATATATCTATGTATGGTCATACAAGAAATTATACGATATATGTATGGTCGTACGAGAAATTATACTATATATGCATAACGTGTACAGTATGTAGTAGCGTAAACTATGTTTGAAATGAAAAAGAATTGAATGAAAAACACAAAATGAAAAGGAAAAATAAACCATAAATCCTAAACCCTAAAATTCTAAATCCTTAGCCCGCTTGGTGTCACCAACCAGGACTAAATGTCCTCCAGCCCCCGGCGCTAACTCGCGGCCACGTGGAGGGACCTTAGTCCCGGTTGGTGTCACCAACCGGGACTAAAGGTTGTCCAGCCCCCAGCACGCGCTCGCGGCCACGTGGATGGACTTGGCCAACCGGGACTAAAGGGTGGGGGCCTTTAGTCCCGATTTCGTTGTCCTAGTTGGCGACCCGGGACTAAAGCCGTTGCCAACTCAGACTAATGCCCCGTTTTCCACTAGTGTAGTGTGAGCAACCCAAACTCTCTAGGAACTCCAAACCTCTCAACATTGCTATAGCTTCAGCTGTAGTTGCATCTAGCACATGATCAAGAAGCCACGTTCAACCTGCCAAAGCCTCACCTCGGTCATTCCGGAGGACCGCCGCAGCTGCACCTGAGCCATTTTCGAAAAAACATGCATCAATATTGAGCTTATATGAACCTTGCGCTGGTCTCTCCCATGATATTTCTTGTGGACTTGCATTAGAAGCCGCAGCCTGGTAGTTCTTTGTGATCGCCTGGATTGCAAAAGTTCTTCTCGCTGGAGCAACCTGCTCGCCTTTTGAAACCTCCCGACGCTGCCATCATATATACCATGCTCCCACGGCCACCGCCTCCTTCAGACCAAGTTGTCCTAGCACGGTGATTTATTTTCTGGACGGCGCAAGATATCCTCAAGTACAACCGAGCCTGATCTATCAACTGCAAGTGATTGTTTTATTTTATCAAACAAACCCATTGCAGACGGGCGCTGCTTCTTGCAAGTGCAGTAGAATTTACTATTTTCTATGCTCAGAAGGTCAACAGGCACAAGTCCTCGCATCTGTCGTTTTACTACTTGCATCATCTTGCACGGCCAAGCCAGGATTTTTTTTTTCCACATTTTGTGTGGGGTATTTTGTGGCCACCGTGCAACATAAATATACTCTTTCCTACATTTGAAACTAACCACAGTACTAGCCTAAAACTGCAATAGTAGTAAAACACAAGGCTCGACCACCACCAGTACAAAGAGGCTTCGGGACTTGGCCTGTGTGGAGACGCCGGAAGGCATGTCCAATTCTAGCAGGACACAAGGACCGGGGCCTCGCAAGCAAACCAACCGATGCCGAGAGCCTGCGGTGTGTACCATCCACAGAACTAGCACCAGCACGGCGGCCACGCCTTCGAAACACTTTGTTCCGTTCGAGGCGTCTTTTTTATGTAAGTGCAAAAAGCTGACCACATACTGCCATAGCCAAGATCAGGAGGCCAGTACCAGAAGAGTAGGGAGTACTATAGCTGGCTTAATTATGGCTTTGGATGGGAAAAAGGATTGGCCACGTAACACTAGCTAGTGACCTTAGATCAGTACCTTCTCCATCAGGGCATGGCCAAACCGTTCCGGTAAAATGTCGTTAGCCCCATCATTCCTAATGAGACATAACCCTCCCGAGCATCTCCTCTCTCTCCTTCCTTTATCCCACAAGAAGCTGGTTCTTCTGCCGGCCATATCTTCACCTACAGGGCTACCGTTGTCCGTTGGGAAGCTGTCCACATAGGAGTGTCGGCCATGCTCTGAGTGGTTGCAAGCAGCTACGGGTGCAAGACTAGGGAACTAGTTAGGCATGTGAATAACTGTCCTGTCATAACACAAGTGATGGGTGCAGACTGCAGACCGTAGTACTACTAGCATCGTTTCGGGGGCTCTACTGAATGCCACGACTGATTGTGTATTTTTTTTACTGTACTCTACTCTTTTGTGTCCTTTCGTCCACGCTGTTCACTGAAATTTGTCCAAGTAACTTTTTTTTTTAAACTTTCAATCAATTCATTATCTGTAATGACAGTATTAGGAACACCAGAAATAACGAAAATTACATCCAGGTCCGTACACCACCTAGTGACAACTACAAGTACTGGAGCGAGCCGAAGGCGCACCGCCGTCATCGCCCCTCCCTCGCTGGAGTCGAGCAAAACTTGTTGTAGTAGACAGTCGGAAAGTCGTCGTGCTAAGGCCCCACCGGACCAGAGCACCAAAACAGCAACCGCCGTCGATAAAGAGAAGCGTAGATCGGAAAGATCCAACATGTAGACACACGAACAAAGACTGGATCCACGGAGATCCACAGAAGACATATACCAACCGAATCCAATGAGATCCGCCGGAGACACACCTCCACACACCCTCCGACGACGCTAGACGCACCGCCGGGACGAGGGCTAGGCGGGGAGGATGTTATTCCATCCTAGGGAGCCGTCGCCGCTTTGCCTTCCTTAGCAGGACAGAAACCCTAATCGATCCAAACAAACACCTAAAACGGAGCAGCAACCCTCTCGCAGGTAAAGGCCGAGATCCACCATGCCTTCATGGCCCTAAGGCTACCGGAGACAAGGTGGACCGACGGCGGTGCCGACGGGAGGCATATAAACCCTAATCGGCTCGGCAGTCACGAGAGGAAGCGAAGGGCTACGCATAGTCAAAGTAAATAATAGGACTAGTGTTTCGAGTTTTCACGTCGGTATCACGGCAACACCATATCGACGGTTAGAAAGACGATCAATGATACAGGCGTCGGCAACGCGGGAAGGTATACAGAAAAAATGAATTACTCCCTCTAACCAGCAATAGTTTTTTCGAGCGATTGGCAGAAGCACTGCCCTTCCATTACTATTATTATTATTATTATTATTGTATTATTTTGTGGAGGCCCTTTTCATTATGGAGAAATAAAACATTTACAGGATATTTACGAACAAATAGGTATGTTTTTAATGGAAAATGCCAACTCGACACGAGACTACTACTTGTCGCCATTCACAATGCCGATGAGAAACAAACCGAATGCAAGGGCATGTCCTCAATAGTAAGGTAGGCGACTTAATTTCGACGTAAGTTAGCCTTTTCCCCATGAAAATGTGACGATCCCTCTCCTTCCGTGCATTCCACAGGGCATAGACCAGGTGATCACTGCGCCTACGCTTAAGGTTCTCGTCAGCTTGGCCTAGAGCCGCCTCCCACACCAAGCGTCGATTGAAGGAAAAGAGCTCATTAGTGGTTTTGTCAATACAGATCTAGCGTTCTTATTTTTTTTTCACTAAATACATGTATTAATGCATAAATTCTCGATGAAAGATGAATTTGAAGAAATGTGCGAGGCCTTATATTTGCATAGATGGAGGGGTTAGTATTTTCCAGGACTTGTACGAGAACAATTTGAAGCAACTCATGAGTGTTATATTTCTACCGGTGGATTATTTTAGTGAGGCCAAAACGGTATGTAATTTATGTTGCTTGAATGCACGTGGAATTCTTTCTCACAAAAAAAAAAGGTTCAGGGCCTCTTTGATTCGCAGGATTCTAAAAACGTTGGAATAAAAAACACATAGGATTGGAATATCATGCTCATCTCAATCCTACAGGATTTTGGGTTGTTTGATTGCATCCTAGAAAAAACAAAGGATTTTTTAAAAGAAGTTTGATTAGATGCTACAAATCCTATGGGAAGTAGTACAAAGAAATCCTTTAAAAAAAATTCCTATAGGATTCAATTATATAAGTCAAACAACCAAAAGTGAAAAAATTTCTAAGGATTCTAATCCTTCAAAATTACTATAAAAATCCTTTGAATCAAAGGAGCCCTCACCGAGAGAACCAAGGTCGCACCACCACGGTGCGTTGCCCAAGCAAGGGGGGACAAGGCGAGCGAATGTTCTCGGGCGCGAAAAGGCAGGGAAACGAGAGGCAAATTGTGGTGCACGCGCGAGAGAATACCCGGCCGGGAAAAGAGGCAACTGAACTTGGGAACGGGGGAACCGAACAAGATTTCCACGGAGCCGAAAGCGGCGGCGCGCGCAACAACAACGGGTCCGAATCTATCGTGGAGGTGCGCGCTCATGCACCGCGTTGGTTTGCCAAATCCAACAAATCGCACGGGCGCACGCCGGGACATCGGAACAAACGGCCGGTTAAACAACTCCGGCCACCGGAACAGGCTATCGACATCACGCGTTGGATAGGCCACGCGCCCTGCCCGCCTGTCTTGTATACTCCATATAGTACTAGTGGTACTCTAGTAGAGTACATTTAATTTGTTCCCCGCAAACCCAGGCCACGAGCAGAGAAGCTGCCGCCCAAGACGAGACGAAGGCACACGCACCATGAACTAACAAAACAAAACAGAACGAACAGTTTTTGTTTAAGATCCCCAATGTGTACTGTCATGTCTTTTTTTGTTTTGTTTTGATTTAACATATCTGGTTTAACCAAGCAAGGAAATCAATACAGGGAATACACTGGAATCATCGGACAGTTGACCCGATATCGGAGAAAACCCGACAAAAAGCAGAAATTACAATCAAGTCCCTGAGAGCAACTCCACCACAGCAGACCTGCCGCCGTCCATCTCGTCGCCGTCGCACCGCCGGAACACCAAAGGAGTACAAAGACCGGAAGGATATGATGGCCGCCGTGGACAGCGAGACCTTGGCGCCGAAGGCGGTCGAGCCGGCATCGCCGACTGACGCCGGCAGTCTAGCTCGTGGAAGGAACAAAGGAGGGGACATCCACAAAGCCCCAAGCCGTCGCCTGCCGACCTCGAGTGCAAGGGATCCAATTGGCTTCTCGGTGGCGTCGGGGCAAATGATGTCGTAGCAGGGACGAAACCAAGGAACAAAAAGTGCGGCCTGGTTGCCGCCGCCACCTCGCCAACCACGCCCTAGCACACCAATATCATCGCCCCTCCCCTTCCCCACCCCCCCCCACAATGGAACGAAAAGCAAACCCAACCTCCCGGCTTTGCCACCGTCATCGATGAAGGAGAATCACCAAAGGAAAAGCCAGAGGAAATTCATTCGTAGGTGCCTCTAGCTCCTCCAATCGACGAATTAGAGGAACCCAAAAACCTAATAGCTAAACCTAAACAGGTCTACTGTACACGCGTCCGCCTGGCTAGACGGTCGTCCCCTCCCTCCGTCAGCACGAGGCCAACCGGAGGGGAGGGAGACAAAGGATCCTACTGACGGAAAGCTGGGCTCAGTGGTCACCTCTCTTTTCGCCTCCTCTCTCCTATAGCAAGGGGAACAGAGCGAAATTGCCGCTCTGGCATGTCCATTGTTTTCACAACACAACCAAGCATCCTTTGGCTTATATACTTGTCTCATCATTCCACTACCCTCTCCCTATGGCACTGGCACCACTGTGTAGTCATAGTTTGAGCAAGTTGAATAGCCGTTTCATCCCACTCTGAAAGAGCATGGTGCCCCCATGTTTGGTTTTGGTAATTGATGACAATCTCTATGGACTAATGGTTGCCTTGAGTTATATTTGAAGGATTTGTCCACAGGCTTTGCTTGAAGATCATTCGTTGGTTTCAAGGTTATAAGTAGAAGATTATGTGTTGACTAAGGTGTTATTCAAGGAGTTATCCAAAGATTGGTCATGTGAGAGTTGAGCCTATGGCAAGCATGTCTTGAAGAAGAAGATTATGTGAACATTCATGTTTACCTTGAAGACATCATCTTAATGAAGAGGGAAGATAAGATACAAGGTTGATCAAGACTAAGTCAAAGAGTGATTCTAGTTTATCAACACACAAAGCCTAGAAGATGTACCGAATGGGATCAAGAGATCCCATGGTATGGTAAGCATTGTCCATTACGCTTTGTGTACTAACCCATGGTCTATGTGAGAGTTCTTTGTGGGGTTAGGTATGTTTCCATGGGCATGCATCAAAAGGAATATCTCATATGACCCATGGAGGATGACATCAAGTGGTGATCGTCATCAAGGTTGCGGTGTGCAAGTTCAAGTGGAGCATCACGAAGAGATCATGCCTGAAGCTTTCCGTCCATTCTCGTGATAATGGACATGTGAAGATGCGCCTAAGAGTGGCTCACCCATAGTGGAGTATGGGGGAGCAATCTACTTGTCTTCATCGAGCGTGTGCAATCAAGAAAGGTGGTCCAACTTGAGGAGGTCAAGATCGTCATCATCTAGCTCAAGTGGACTATGCGCAAGGCAAGGTTTGTCCTTGATAGGTTTTCTATTTTACCGGTCTCTTGGTGTTAGTTGGGAGATCGGGTTATAGGATCGATTTACCGTACTATCAAGGGGGGCTCTCGAGTGAGTAGCTTGATCGTATCGTTCGTATAGAGCTCAAACCATTGCATCCTTGGCATCATCTTTTTTGGTTCTTATTTGGTTTTTTTCTATGTGAGATTTTAGAGTTTGTGTTCGTCTTCTTGTCAAACTCAAGTTCATCAAAAACGGAGTTCACATGCATCATCTTTGTGTTTTCGGTGTTGGAGAGTTTGCTGGTTCACATCCAGGGAAGGTTCTCTTCTTATCCTATTGGCATTTATTCTCCATTGCTAGTTCTCAATATATCCAACAAGCTTGAGTTTGCTGATTTCAGAGCCCGTTTGCAAAAGTTATGACAGTTTCGATCATACATGTTTCATCTGTTTTCTTGGGCTATTTTGCAGCACTCAAGCGGAAGTACCGCTCTGTCCCACGGTAGTACCGCTTATGCGGTACTTCCGCTGTTGACTACTGCTGCTACTGCAACTTGGGAAATACCTTCTGTGCAGCTTTCTGTTGCCTAAAATTTGATAGCGGTAGTGGCACGGTAGTACCGCTTGCGCGGTACTACCGCTTATTTTTACCGCTGCTACTACCACTTGTTTTCGAAGGGTGTGCAAGTTTCTGCTGCCCATTCAGCATTCACGGTACTTGGGCAGTAGTTAATCAGTAGTACCGCTCTGTGCGGTACTTCCGCTCTGGCGCCACTCTAGTACCGCTGGTTTCTCTGTAGCCTATGACAATTGGCGGTAGCACCGCTATTGTGGACGGTAGTACCACTCCAGCGGCACTACCGCCCTAGTACTTCTGTACTCACTAGCCTCAGGTTGGAACTACCGCTTGAAGTGGTAGTACCGCTCCTTGGAGCGGTAGTACCGCTTTACTGTGGGCTGAGCATAACGGTTCGATTTGTGCCCCCTCTATAAAAGGGGGTCGTCATCCCCATTGCCCCCAACGATTTTGGATAAGCTTCCTCCTCCATTGTTGACCTCCAAAAGCTTGGGCTTCTTTCTATTCCTCCTATGATTCTTGCATCTTTTTGAGGGAAAAGAAAGAGGAGATCTAGATCTACATTTCCACAAATCAATTTCTCCTCTATGTGAGGGGAACCCCTTGGATCTAGATCTTGGAATTCTTTTGTGTTCTCCTTGTTCTTCCTCCCATATTTCCTCCATAGCTTTTGTTATTGTGGTGGGATTTGGGAGTGAGGGACTTGACCACTTTGTGTGTTCTTGCCATTTCATTAGTTGCATCGGTTTGAGGTCTCCACGGTGATACGTGGAAGTGAAAGTTGAGAAGCTTATTACTCTTGGGTGTTTGGGCACCCTAGAGCTTGTCCCTCTTTGGTGCTTGGGCGCCCTAGATGGTTGGTGGTGTCTCGGGGATCAATCATTGTGGTGTAAAGCTCTGGGCAAGCGTCGCGGTCTCCAATTAAGTTGTGGAGATTGCCCCGAGCAATTTGTACGGGTTAGGTGACCACCCCAAGGGTTGCCAATTGTAAACGTTCGGTGACCGCCCCAAAGGGTTGCCATTTTGTACTGGTTCGGTGACCGCCCTCAAGGGCCCCTTAGTGGAATCACGACATTTTTTGCATTGTGCGAGGGCGTGAGGAGATCACGGTGGCCCTAGTGGCATTTGGAGAGCATTGTGCCTCCACACCGCTTCAAACGGAGATTAGCATCTGTAAGGGTGTGAACTTCAGGATACATCGTCGTCTCCACGTGCCTCGGTTATCTCTTACCCGAGCCATTTACTTATGCACTTGACATTGTGATAGGCATAGTATTTCTTGTTATATATTTTGCTATCACCTAGTTGTTTATCTTACTTAGCATAAGTTGTTGGTGCACACAGGTGAGCCTAGTTGATTTAGGTTTTGTGCTTGACAAATTAAATGCTAGTTTTATTCCGCATTTGTTCAAGCCTAAAGTGTAATTATTTTAAAGTGCCTATTCACCCCCCCCCCCCCACTCTAGGCGACATCCACGTCCTTTCACACTCTCTCTCGACATTTGAAGAGTCAAAATGATAAATAATTGCTCTAACAACCTCCACAACCCGCACCTCAAAATAGCAACTCACCAAAATCCCTCTCCCGACTCACCACGTCTACAGAGTCAAGCCTGCTCTTCATTCTGCAATTTCCGCCGTGCCTCCTTCCCTCATGCACCGCCAGGGAATGAGCTCGAGCTATCCAGGTTAGTCTTACCCCTTCACATTCCCCCTTGGGCCGTCTTCTTCTTCTCATTTTCCGTTCTGGAACCCCGCACTACTTCTACCCCGCTAGATCTGGAGGAACACGGGGTGACCCGGCCACTGCCCACTTGCTGCCACTGCTGCACTGCCGTGTCCCCCGTCACGGGTCTGCGGCTATGCGGGAGGGAGCCCAGGCCACCGCACTGTTGGCCTGCTACTGCGCTGGAGGGAGGATGCAGGAAGATGGGAGGACACTGGGGAGAGGAAAAGCTAGATGCTTCGAGAGAGTGAGAGAGAACTAGAGGTTGAGAGAGATTATGAGATTGAGAACGAATTAATGAAGAGATGAGAGATATTGAAGTTGATGTGTTTTATTGTTGCTTGTTACTGATGTTATTGTTCCTACTCTACCATAGCCAAATGAGTGACTGGAGTTCTTCGTCGTTATCCGATGACGACAACAATGACGACCTTGTTTTAGCAGCACTACACGCAGCACACACCGAATATGAGTTTATGAATCCTCCACAATGGTGCCTCGATTCTATGCCTGGACATCGGGTAGTTCGTCATGATAGAGAAGTATGGAATTTTAGGATATAGAATGACTACTTTACTAATAATTGTACCTATGACCCAAAGAACTTTCGGCACAGGTTTGCGATCATCCATATGTTTTTGTTTACTATTTTGTCTGTGGCTCATTCTTTTTTCCACGCAGGTTCAGAATGTCTCATCCTCTTATTTTTTAAATAGTGCAAGCTGTACAAGCCCATGATGGCTGTTTTATGCAGACAAGAGATGGTGCCGGACATCTTGGGTTATTTGCCTTGCAGAAGATTATCTTAGCATTTAGAATGCTAGCTTATGGAGTACCAACAGATTCCATAGATGAAAATCTTCCAGTTGCTAAAAGTACTACCATAGAGAGTCTTTGAAGGTTTGTTGGAGCTATTATTGAAGTTTTTGGAGATGTGTACCTAAGATCTCCAATAGAAGATGATCCATACAAATTACTTGCAATTGGAGAGGCAAGAGGTTTCCCTGGAATGCTTAGGAGCATAGATTGTATGTATTGGAAGTGGAATATTTCCCCACTACATGGCGAGGCATGTATATCGGCCATATCAGTGATCCCGCAATTATACAAGAAAGCTGTTGCATCACATGATCTTTGGATTTGGCATGCGTCCTTTGGATTGCCAGGGTCTCACAATGATGTTAATGTTCTTCACCGTTCTCATCTCTTTGCAAAGTTAGCCGAAGGGCAGGCTCCAACGGTGAATTACGCGATCAATGGCCACCACTATACAATGGGGTATTATCTTGCAGATGGCACTTATCCTAAATGGGCCACATTTGTGACCACACAATCTCCACAAGGCAGAAAGAAACATCATTCCACTTGAGTTCAAGAAGTGGTTAGGAAGCATGTGGAACGAGCCTTTGGAGCTCCACAGACTCGTTTTGCCATTGTTCATGGACCAGGTCACTTTTGGGATAAATAAACACTTACAGAAATCATGACAGCGTGTGTCATTCCGCATAAACATGATAATTGGAAATGAGCGTGACAAAGAATAAAACTATAATCATGACCTTGTGGGAGAAAGACTGAAAGTTTCTCCTGCCCATACACTTGAGCTATATCAGTTTATTCAATCCCATTTGCAATCCGTAATAGAGAAACTCACTAACAGCTTCAAGATGATCTAGTCGAGCACATATGTAGGGATGGCAATGGGACTGGTTTGGATGGGTAGAGTTGATTCGGATCCATGCCCATATCCACAAGCCTGTCCATTGCCCACCCGACTAAAGTATCCATGGGTCACCGGATGCTTCCCTTACCCATCCCTGTTGAATATCCATCTGTCCATGTGTATCCATATCCATGGAGCGATAAAAACAACAGCCATAACTATATGTTCATGGCAACAACAACAATAACAGTAAAAGGTCACATAGAACAATATGGAATACAAACATTCAGCTTTGCATACATCATAGGCACAATTGCACAACACAATATGGTCAATACTTAATGGTCAATAAAGATTATATGACATGTATCACTGCCATGTGGGCCCTGCTTGTCAGATGGGTATCCATGGAGCAAGTTCCGAATCCATGACTAACCTGTGAGTTCGTGGGTATCCACCCACGAAAATCCATTTGTAGAAAATGGCCTCCAAACCTTGATATCCATGGATAATACTGCCATTCCAACACATATGGCAACCATTCGGTGATGCTTAATTATTGAGGGGTTTAATGTTCAATTATGTATGTATCTTTAATAATTGAATTTTTTTTTTGCAGAAAGGCCAAACGCCATATATTAATTACAATGAAAAAAATAGCGCGCTATTTCGATGTTATAGCGTCGCTATAGCGTATCCGGAAGGGGCACGCTACGTTTGATCAATTTTGCTCACTACGGCGCTAATCGCGTTATAGCACGCTATTTCAGCGCTAAAAGTTGTAGCGTTATAGCGTCATGCAAAAACTTGAAGCAAAGAAAATAACAGCCCAGCTCAGCGGCCCAAAACTACCCCTTGGCCGACCACAGGCCCACAGCCCACACCCCTCTCATTCTCATTCTCAAATGGTCAGACCTGATGGACAACCAACCTGCTCCCGTGCGCTGCTGCGGCTACTTCTTTTATCTGCCATGGGAAGAAGACGAGGTGGTGCGACCATGGAGGAGATGGGGAGCACGCGACGCTGCATCTTGTATGTTGTTAACTGGTTATGCATGTATTGCTCCTGGGCAATTTTTTAGCTGCTGACATCCTTAAATTATGTTATATATTTCACATTTTTAAAATGCTATTTTGAAATATAGCACGCTATAACGTGTGTAGCATTTGGAGAAGGGCGGAGCTATAACTTGTAGCGCGCTATTTTTTTCGTTGATTAATTAGCATGGACCCTTACAAAAAGACCCTTATAGAAATTCAAAGTACATCCAAATCCTTGGGGGTGTCGAAGTCTTCTTCCTACTGCATCCACCGGCGGCGCACCGTGAGCAAAGCTCGTTCCCGCCTCTGGGCCTCCTTCTCAGCGGAGCAAACTTGTTGAAACACAGTAGCGTGTAGAAGCAGCGGGCGGGAAGTCATTGACGTAGACCAGAAGATGCCGGCGACCGCTATCTGCATAGCAAATCGCCTCCCCGGAGAATAAAATGCCAGAGAGGGCCCGTATAATGCCCCAGGTCTGGCCAGACGGGGTCGGGGAACACAACTCTCACACGTTCCACAACGAGGCCGAAGCTAGCCAACCTTCGTTGGTCGGAACTGGAGCCGGAGGACCAAGACGCACATCTGCGCCATCCGCTCTGCTGGACAGTGCCACAGAGACAAACCTGCAGAAGAAAAACACCAACCCGGAGAACAAGATATGGGGACTCACCACCCTACACATGCCGCCCAACGATGCCAAGAAGCACCATTGGAACGAGGACGAGGCCGGGAGGACTTATTCCATACCGACGGCAGTGCCATCGCCTCACCATCGATGACTGGGGACCGAAACCTAAACTAAAAACCTCACCCTACCACTACCAGGCCGAAACAACGGGGTCCCCGCCCCCTCACATCGCCGAAGTGGCAGATGGAGGGAGAGGGGGCCCGTGATCTCGCCAGGGAGGAGGTAGATCGGCGCCGCCGCCCTAGCTTCTAGGGTTTCGCGGGAGGGAGGGAGGAGAAAAATTATGCGAGTGCATGAGGTCAGCTCTCGTGCCGACGGAATCGAGTACATCTATGTCTCCCTATGGCATGCTAAGGTGGATAAAAGAATGTATTCGTTTTAGTTATGAATGTGTGTAATGTTTAATTTTGCACACGCATGGCTGTTCATTAAACATGTTTGCTAGTTACAAAAATTAATAAAATATAAATTGATAGTATTTAGGGAGTGAGATTTGAGAAGTCCATTGGAACACGTAGAGAAATAGAGAGTTAATCTTTTGAGGTGACCTTCGTATGAGAATTTGAGAAGCCAAATTTGAGGCTGCCGTTGGACTTGCTCTATATATATACACCCACGAGACACGACCCAGCAGTGGCACAGACCCCTGCCTGCGATTGCCCACATACAAGAAACAAAATCCCCTACCACAAAACCCCGGCAAAAAAACGCAGCGAAAAGATTATGCGCGCGGCAGAAACAAAAACCAAATACCAAAAGCGGGGATCGCAACAAGCGCATGGGCGAGCGTTTTTTTGATCTGGGTCTGGGTCCCGTACAAGGCTGAGGAGGAGGGCGTATTAGCAAGAGACAAAACACGGTCATCGGCGGCTAATCCGGATCGGGTTTTGGTGGGCATTAGCTACATGATCACCCTTACCAGGATTACCACACTCGTGCGCTCCCCCGTGGCCCCCGCCAGCTCGTCCCGCCGGTCATTTCGGATCCGGCGGGCAACAATAAGTTTTTCTTGTTCTTCGAGCGGCGGATCAGGATGGAAGGAGGGGGAGGAGGATGCTGCCAGGACCACGAGGTTGGTGGTGATCGTCGGCGCCACGGGGACCGGGAAGACCAAACTGTCCATCGACTCCTCGCAGGCGGTCGGCGGCGAGGTGGTGAACGCCGACAAGATCCAGCTCTACGCCGGCCTCGACGTCACCACCAACAAGGTGTCCCTCGCCGAACGCCGCGGCATACCGCACCACCTCCTCGGCACCGTCCACCCCGAGGCCGGCGAGCTTCCGGCCTCCTTCTTCCGCTCCCTCGCCGCCACCACGGCCGCGTCGATCGCGGCCAGGGGGCGAGTGCCCGTCGTCGCCGGCGGGTCCAACTCACTCATCCACGCGGTCCTCGCCGACCGCTTCGACGCCGGGGTCGACCCCTTCTCCCCCGACGCGGATCGCCACCACCCGGCGCTCCGGTTCCCGTGCTGCCTACTCTGGGTCGACGTCGAGGAGGCGCTCCTCGCGGAGTACTTGGACAGGCGCGTGGATGACATGGTCGGCGCCGGCATGGTGGAGGAGCTCCGAGAGTACTTCGCCACGACCACCGCCTCGGAGCGCGCCGCACACGCAGCCGGGCTGGGCAAGGCAATCGGCGTCCCGGAGCTGGGCGACTACCTCGCCGGACGCAAGAGATTCCGCGCCGCCGTCGACGACATCAAGGCCAACACGCGGCTCCTCGCCGCCGTGCAGGTGTCCAAGATCCGCCGCATGGCGGACGCCTGGGGCTGGCCCGTCCGCCGCCTAGACGCCTCGGCCACCATCCGCGCGCGCCTCGCCTGCGCCGGCCCGGCCGCCGAGTCTGCCTCCTGGGAGCACGACGTCCGCGGCCCGGGCCTCGCCGCCATCCGGGCCTTCCTCGCAGAGCAAACAACACGCGGCGATGACGCCTTCGCGAACGCCAACGGCGTGGACGAGCCGCCGCCGCTGCGGCTGCGGCTGCCATGGATGCAATGCTGCGACATGGTGGTGTGAGCTGCTTTTCTGGGCCAAGGGTGAGACGGAAGGGGGCTTTTTGGGTTGGGAGGGTTTTGGGAGGCCGCTGATTTTGCAGAAGGTCCCGGCGGCGCCCGCTCTCCGACACTGCCCGGTGGGGCCATGCACACCGAGATCGACAAGAGAGAGAGAGATAGTCTGTATAGTGTAAAAAAGAGGAGAGAGGAGAAGAAGCTTTCCAAGCGGGGTGTGTGTTGGGAGTATTTGGTTCGTCTGTTTCCTAACTGCACCACTGTACGTAATGATAGTACCAGTACCACTAGACTATACCATTCACTAATCCACTCCACTCTGTTCAAATTTTGGAATATACACGATCGAGTAGTATAGTCTAGAATCTCCCAAAAGTGTAGCTAATCTGCACCGGATGGATCATTTCTGAACTCGTTTACTATATTGGTTGATGTGTTTCATCAGCAGAAGAAGGAAAAAGAGAGTGGCGATGCCATGGTGGATTCTTGACATGTTTCGTTCTGGTCGTTGCGACGATTGGGGTGGCCATGCTTAGTGTGTGATTACTGATTAGGGGGGAGGACTGTGTTGGGCGTGTCGTGTGGGTAGGTGCATATGCCCTGTGTTCTTGCTGTTGCCGGCTAGTATGAAAAACAAGCAAAACCCAGCCCGGTTTCTACCTCGGTCTCCTCTCGCTATGGAAGCATGCTGGTTTCTAGTAGCATGTAACGTTGTGAAGCTGAGTGCGTACGGTCACAGTCCCGGTCCGGTCAGGAACCCCAAAAGCATGCAGCTGCAGAGAACCCGATGGCATCCGAGGGTTTTTCTTTTCCTACGGGGTCATACTCTTGTCGTTTTCAACTTCGTATTTCTCAAAAAAAAATGCTAAACTTCTTACGGAGGGAACCTAGAGGCGTCCGTATACCTGGCCAAACCTCGGGCCGGGCCGGGCCGGGCTTTGGTCCGGGCCTAGCCAAGTTTGAGGCAAAAAACCTAGGCCCGGGCCCGGCTCGATGGCCCAAGCCCGGCCCGAACACGTAAAAGCCCTCCGGGCCTCGGGCTGGGCCCCTTCAGAAAAGCGCAAAAACGACAGGCCCAAGCCCGGCCATCGGGCTCAAAATCTAGGCCGGAGCCCAGCCGGGCCGGTTCGGGCTTTTTCGGGCCGGGCTGCCCATGGCCAGAACTCCGCATCCGTCTCCCAATCCCACTAATCCACCCCTTGAATTTAATTGTGGACCTCACCTATAGCTGAACCAGAGCCGAGCCGAGCCGAGCCGAGCCAGCCATTAGCTCGCCTATCACGAGCCGAGCCAGCCCGAGCTAACTTCTCAGGCTAGCCTCATTCCCAGGCTCGACCGGAGCTTTGTGCTGGCTCGGTCCAACTCGGCCAGCTCGTGTGCATGCACTGTGCACTGCACATCAGCGTACAGACTAGTACTTCTATGTGCTAACTAGCGATTCTTTTCACTGAGACATGAAAAAAAT
The DNA here is from genome assembly GCA_011799875.1 of Thinopyrum elongatum. Lineage (NCBI taxonomy): Eukaryota > Viridiplantae > Streptophyta > Magnoliopsida > Poales > Poaceae > Thinopyrum > Thinopyrum elongatum. The sequence continues at coordinate 694,648,930 of CM022303.1, forward strand.
GCAGCAAATTACTTGATCCATGGCTCACTCAAATTTCAACATCATCAGCACTGAAATTTTGACAGCAAGTACACCAAAAAAATTGTACAGCAAGTGCACTGAAATTTGGAGAGCATCAACAGTGAAACTTTGACAGCAAATACACCAGAAAATAATACAGCAACTACACTGAAATTTGGACATCAAATGCACCCAAGTTTGGACAGCACTCAAGCACTTAAATTTGGACAGCATCAACAGTGAAACTTTGACAGCAAATGCACCAAAAAATTATACAGCAACTACACGGAAATTTGGACATCAAATGCACCCAAGTTTGGACAACACTCAAGCACTTAAATTTGGACAGCATCAACACTGAAACTTTGACAGCAAATACACAAAAAAATTATACAGCAAGTTCACTGAAATTTGGAGATCAAATGCACCCAAGTTTGGACAGCACTCAAGCACTTAAGATGAACATAAACCATTCATGAGATTAGCAAAATAAGATGACATATGTCACATCCATAGTTCAAAGTTCAATGACAACATAAACTAAAAGCACCCATAGTCCAAGGTTGAGAAGTTGACATATGTCACATCTAAAGTTCAATGGCAACATAAGCAATGCAAGAACTATAAATCATTCAAGTGTGATGACCAACATAGATCCATTGCTTGATTTACTTCCATGTGCAAATTTGACAAATGCATCTTGATAGTCTTCTCCCTCCAATGTATCCTACAAGTAACAATAGCTACTGTAAATAAAAAAGCCTACAAGTAACATTAGTTGTAGTAAACTGGAAAAAATCCTACAAGTAACATACTTACTAGTAGTTGCAATCTGCCACACTTTTAGGCAATTTGACCTTCTCCACATCCTCCTCTTCATCTTCTTCTTCCAGATCCTAGTTTTGTGCAAGTTAGTGATGAAATTTTTAATTTATGACAATAACATGATGCATAGTGAAATCATATGACATAAAACATAGATCGAAATCATACCAACACATTTAAGTCTTTGTGGGCACCCTTGATATAACTTCCGCCACACACCAATGCCTCCACCATGTAAGGTTTAAGAGAGCCCCGAGAATCATCTAGAATTCTTCCACCGGTGCTAAAAGTGGATTCCGAAGACACCGAGCTAGCAGGGATAGTTAAGAATCTTCTCGCCATGTTTGCCAACACAGGATACCTAAGTGCATTCACCTTCCACCACTCTAGCAGACTGAAAGTGGCAAGCATAGCCTCATTTGCATCATCCATATAGTTTCTCAACTCACTTTTAGTTTGTTTTGTAGAATTGGATGATAAGAATGAGAGAAACTCAGAATCTGCGGGTGGCATTGAGGTACTTGTATGCAAGTATTCTTGCATTGAGGTTCATCTTGCCTCTTTTGAGAATCAAATTTCTCATACAACTTGTCCAGATCTTTCTTGAATTCAGACAACTCAATTTCAGCCTTATATGCATCATAGATCTGCCCAAAGCACCACTCCACATACTTCATTTTGTACCTTGAATCCAGGAAAGTGGCAAGAACCATGCCATTGTTTGGTTCTTCCCAATATCTATTAAACTTGTCCATCATAGCATGTCCCATAGCATTGTAGGTTTTGTCCTTATGAACCATGGTTTTCTCAAAGCAATTTTGATACTCACATTGTGGGCGTAAAATATGTTGGCTGTGGGATATGATTGACCAGAAAAGGCCGTAGTCACTCTAGCAAAAGCAAACAACAATGGCTCAATAAGCTGAAATATCACCCATTCTTTGTTTTTAGGCTTCCACTTGCAGTTCGCATCCGAATCAGCATAAGAAACCAAGGCTTGCCTATATTGTCGGCCAGTTTTCAACATCTTGTAAGTAGAACTCCACCTTGTGCAAACATTTAGGGTCAAATGCTCTCCAATTTCAAGGCCTAAACTCCTGCAAATCTCAACAAATTTGTGCAGCTGGGAAGGGGACTTCTTGAAGTACTTCACTGTCTCCCTTAGATTCGTTACCAAGGTGCTCATGCATGCTCTCCCATCTTGCACTACCAAGTTGACAATGTGAGCACAACACCGGACATGAAAATATTTGGCTTCAAAGTCTGTCCTTCTTCGAACAGAAAACATTGCCATCAAATCTATAATAGCCGCATCATTGTTTGATGCATTGTCTAGTGTGATGGACACTATCTTGTTTTCTATCTTCCATTCAGTCACACGATCAAACAATGCAATAGCTGTCGGGGAACACAATAGAAAACAAAAAAATTCCGACCTACGCACCAGCCCAGGACCACTATGAAGACTGCATACAAGGTTTGATCTTTTCGTTACCGACTCGTAGCGCAGCGGAAGTAGAGTCGATGACGTTCGGCGGTGCAGATCCCCACAACTAGGATTTTACAACCTCCCAACCACGAGGATGTACTCCCTCGTCTGCCCCTCGGACAGCCCTCCGGGAGGCGGTCGGCCAGTCCCTCGGACGGTGTCGCGGACAGCACTTTGGGAGGACCCTCGAAACTCGGACGGTCACTCGGACAGCCCTTCGTGAAGCACTCTCGAACTAAGACCGAAACTATGATCTCTCTACAGAGTTGCACACATACGGTGTCATCTATCCGGCAGGGCTTCACCGTCCAGAACCCAGACAGCCTTTCGGCTGTGCGAAACTATTTCGCTGGGAGGGAGAGAGAAGGCCAGATCATGCATGGCTTGTGTATGTTGAGAAAGAGTGAGTTTGGGCAGCCCCCTCCACCTCTATTTATAGGAGAAAGAGGGGTGGACGGGTTGAAATTTCAGCCACATCCATCCATGTCATCTCCAAGATATTTTGGAGCAAAAGCCAAAAAATGTGGCTTTCCAAAAAGTAACCATAAAGCTGATTTCACTATTCACGACGACATATTTCACCGTCCGTTCGAACCGAAAATATTTATATGGACCTAGAACATTTCCAGTACCCACTAAAATAATTTTTGACATGTTCCGAAACAATTCCAGATTAGTGATTTTCATCTGCAAAAAGCAGACAAAGCGGTTCCGACAGCTCCGGAACATTTTCAAGTTTTTTACTACGAAAAATCCCAGAAGTTCCCAGAACAATTCTGGCACCCTCCAAGAATTTCCAGGCATGTGCCGAAACCAATTTGACCTAATGGTATACCCTGAAATAACTTTCCAGTTTTACCGAAACTATTCCGGTGTTCTCTCCCCGGAACTTTTCCGCTGTCTCCAAAACTTTTCCGTTGACTTTCTCTCAGACTCCTTGTCTAGTACTTAGCAGATAGATGACCCTTAAGCGTGTGACCCTATAGGTTCGGTGAAGTATAGACATGACCGGAACACTTTCCGATCAATGATCAACATCGGAGCCGTGGACACCCATATTGACCCATATACCCACACGAATGAATATTCGAGTGAACCTCCAGTTGCCGTGTGCTATTCCTGTTGCTTCGCGATATGTTACAAATACCGGAGGTGAGACATGTTGGCATCCCCTTGGATCCACAACTTGTCCACTATGCCAGTTACCTCGTTACCGGTATTGTTCTCTTTTCTCGTTCCCGTGTTTCGGCATCCCTGTGATCAAATCACATTGTGTCTGGCCAGACGATGATGGATACCGTAACACCGAGAGGGCCTAGAGATATCTCTCCATCGTTGGAGGAGCAAATCCCAATCTTGAGCTATCAAGTTACTTGACATACTTTTCCATGAACCCGTAAGCCGCTGTAATAGCCACCCATTTACGGATGACGTTTTACAAACCCCAAAGTTCATGAAGCAAGCATGAAGAAACTCGATACTCAACATGCCTTTTGATGGAGCAAGGCCGGTTCCACAAACTTTCCAGGCGAACTAGGAGGCGACTAGGAGAGCTCCACGCCGGTGGCCACCCCAGCCCCGACGGCCACCCTTCCACCCACTGGTGGCCACTCCGGCTACGGTCGCCACCTTGTCTCTCGAGACTTAGATCTTTTCTCTGTTTGGAGCAAGTCTACAACGTTTCTGCATCATGTCTCCAGTCAACCTCAACTTCAATCGAGGCAAGGAGTTTCAGGCAAGTGTTTGTTCCAAATTTGGACATCCAGTGGTGTTTTCTCCGGGCTTTCAGCAAAACGAATTCACCTTGGTGGTTTCCTTCTGTCGGGCCACGTTTAAGCTGGATATTCATATGGTTAGTGTTGCTTTGCATGCCACTTTGGGAGGTTATACTCAAGGTTTTAGGGTCTGTCATCTCAAGGATAGATCTTTTAAGTTTTCTGTAGCGTCCAAATCTGTTGGTTTTCAAACCTACAATGCTGGTAGAGTGATTGAGAAAGATTTCGAGATGGTTTTAAACTTGTGGGGAAATGGTGGTCCGCAATGGCATTGAGAAGAACTTTTATTCTACAAAGAGGAGGAAGCTGAATCGACCCTGGTTGGCCGTAACGGTAGAGCCTTCGCTGTCAACTCCGGTGATCACCGGAATGGATCTCCGGGGAGGGTTCGTCGATCAGTTTTCCAACGACTCTCTGGAGTCATTCAAGGAGAACGTGATCAAGGTGCACCCCAAGTTACTGATGGCAATATTGCGCACGTTAATGTGCCTGAAACTACATTGCATGCGCCGGTCAATGTGATGCATGAACGCCTTTATGATCCACGTACGTGCTTTGCATGTGGACAGCAAGGTCATATTGCTAGGTTCTGTGGAAGGCCAAAGCTTACTGGGCTATGGCCCTTCATTTAGTTCGACACATTTGCCAGCCCACCTGTTTGTGCTTGGGCTCCTGGAGAAATTGAGTCCTGGTTCTCACATAATGGGCCTGTAGTCCAAATGAGGCAAGCGACATCATTCAAAAAGCTGGTCACGGGATTATTTCCCAATTTCCATCCGAGACCAGTGCCGGACTCCTCGTAGTCCTTTGCTCTCTCCTTATGTGCTGCCCCGTCGACTTCCTCGCACTCTTCGCCACCAACCTCTGCTCCTCCTCCACCACCCAGCGAGCTTCGTCTGCATTCCGAGCCTCCAATGGCAAACATTCCCATCGACCCGCAGCCCTTCGTTCCTCATGGTTCCTAGATTCAGCACATCAAGGGGCGAACGGGCGTTTCCTGGGTGGTTCTACCATGACGAGCTCGTCGCCACGAGGAGTGGGCCATTGCAACCATCGAGCCACTGCTAGATGAGGTACATTTTCCCAACGTTCGTGAAGTTCTTGAAGAGTTTCTTCAGCAAGACCCTGTGGCACAAGTGGGATTCAGAGAGATTCAACCGTGCCCATTCGGGGAAGCTTATGTGCAGTTCAGACATGTTAGAGACAGAGACAGGCTAGTGCGAGATAGCCCGCATGAATTTGGGGATGTGCTCATCACATTCACCAGGCACAATGAGGGGCGCAACTGGAGACGAGTAAATTTCAATAGGGTATGTTGGCTGTTGATTGTGGGTATCCCTTTTGATAACTGTAATACTGAAGACATAGCTGCTGCAATTGCTAGATTTGCTAAAATTATCAGTTGGGAAAAAGAGGATGCTCTAAAAGGGAAGGTTTTCATCAAGGCTAGGGTTACTGATCTCATTGAAATCCCTAAGAGTCTGAGGTGGACTGAAGGTGAAATGTTTGAAGGTGAATCTCTCACTAGTTCTGTTGAGGTTTTACTTGAGGAAATGCTAGGGGGAGGGCCACCTGATGAAGACCCCCTGCCACCTCCAGGTGTTGATCCACACCCCTTGCCATTGAATGCCAATGACTTTCCTAGTTTCCACCATGCTCAGATCAACAACAACCAAGTTAATGATGAAGAGTGGGAAGAGTGGAAGGAACAGGGACACTGGGCTTTTCCACAGCCGGCCCAACAGCCTCAAAATGATCAGCAAGAGGAAATTCTAATGGATGAGAATGAGGTTGTTCCAAATAGCAACATAACAACAACTGTTTCTCTGTCTGAGGGTTTTTTGTCTCATAATGCTATGGGAGGTATCAGTGAAAATGAAGAGGTCAACCGAGTTGCTTTAGGAGAAATTGCTGCTCCCTTGGGTCTTGGTCTGTAAAATCTTCTGCAAGCTTATCCTTCAGAGTAGGAGGAGGAACTGGAGGCAGTCTTAAGTGCTCAAGCTGATCAAGTGAACCAAAATTTGGTTGCAATTCAAGTTGTAGCTCCAGTAGCAATACCTGAGACTGAACAACACATAGCACCACCTGAAATAACACAGCCTGAGGTCCACACTGTAGTTCATCAGTCAGCAGTAGCAGGTACGGATAAAAGTTCAGATGCCCCCCCCAATGCCAGATATCTCAAGAAGGGAAATGGAGGTGGCAAATACAAATGTTGCTAATGAGCAGGTTAATGAGTCTATCTTTGTTATGGGCAACTTTCAGGATAAGGTTAATGCTGTTCCACAGGAGGCTGGTACATCTAAAGGTACTGGTAATGATGACACTTCTTTTAAATACAGTGAATATTTCAATATAGCACAATCACATGCTCTTTCAGTTATTGATGGTTCTCACTTAATATCTGAAGATGGTTTGGATGTGTGGGTCAAGCACTTTGCTCCATCCACACAGGGAGTACCCAACTCATTTACAGCAAAAATTCCTGTAAGTTGGTTCAACTTCATCCTGAACCTTTTACTTACACCTGATAAATTTGGTTGGACAACACATCTGCTAAAATCATCTCTATGGAGCATCTTGACTAAAAACTGTATGGATGAACAGACTATGACTTTCATAATTCCTGATACTTGCTCTGTCAAGCAGGCACCAACCTGTCAGCAAAAGCTTCCAGCCAATCAGGGCATGGAAAATGAGGGAGTTAGCCCTGCAGCACACTCTTTATCAGATGCTGTTAGTCCACTCAAGAGAATTTCTCTTAATAGTATTATTCTTCTACCTACTGGAGAAGCAATCTCTAGGAAGAGGAGAGGAAAAGTCCCTCTAGTGGACACTCAGGTAAGGAGGAGTGATAGAATAAGAGAAGAAAACAAAGGTTTTAAAAGAAACTCTTGTGCTGTCAAAGATTGTTTACCCTGCAATGTTGTTCCTCCAATTATACAAAATAAGGTGGTTAAAAACCTCAAAAAATCTTTTTGCAAGGTTTCTGAGGAGGAACTTCAGGAGAAACTGGCCAAGAGGCCAAAAAACAAAGAGAAGGAGCAAGAGGAATTGGCCAAGGTTTCCAAGGCCAAGAGTACTAACAACAAGACCAGTGATCCATGATTAGTCCCATTGGTAACATGAGCAGTTCTGGGCTTGAGGAAGCTTTTGTAATAATTATGTTGGGTGAACTCTTAAGTAAGACTTTGAAATCCTGGATATGTAGCAGACTTATTTATGGTTGGAACAAAAGACAACTTGTGATGTTATGTCGTGAATTCCTATGTTCAGAGGCCTTAATTGTGATCTCAATGATTGTGTCTCATGTGGTGGTTCATAATTTCTATGGTGATGATGATAAACTGGTTAGGAATGAATACATGGTTAGTGACTTGTTCCTAAGAAGACCTTTTGAACAACATGAAATAGGTTCTAATGCTTTGAGAATCTCTCATTACATAAGTCTCAAGGGCTGGACCTTGAGAGGAGTCACAAAATCAACAACCTTTTTATATGAATAACAACAGGACTTGGAACATCTTAAACTGGAATATCAGAGGGATCAATGTTGAAAATAAATGGTTAGCTATTAAACAGAAGATTGAGGAAAGTGCTGCTGGGATAATTTGACTTCAGGAAACAAAGAGGGAAGTTTTTGTTCTTGCTTATATTAATAATTTCTGCCCTAGAAGATTTACCAAATTTGAATTCCTGCCTTCTGTTGGGGCTTCTGGAGGTTTACTTATTGCCTGGAATGGTTCTCTGTTCTAAGGAGAGATGCTATTCCAAAACAAGTTTTCAATCTCTGTTAAGTTCACATGCACCAGTTCCACACAGTCCTGGATTTTAACCAACATTTATGGGCCCTGTGACCAAGCTGATAAAGTGGAATTCCTTAATCAGTTTAGCAATATTGAGATGCCTCCTGAAGAAGATTGGATTATCATGGGGGACTTCAACTTCATTAGAACTCCATCAAACAGAAATAAACCTGGTGGGGATGTTAACCAAATGCTCCTATTTAATGAAGCTATCAGCAACTTAGGGTTAGTTGAGCTTCCTTTAAAAGGAAGGCTGTACAGTTGGAGCAATATGCAAGAAAACCCTTTGCTTAAGAAATTGGACTGGTTCTTTACATCTGCTACTTGGATGACCTCATACCCTGATACTATTGCTCCACCTCTTGCTAGACCTATCTCTGACCACTTGCCCTGCATGATCAAAGTGGGTACTTCTATTCCCAAATAAAAAAAAATAGGTTTGAGAATTACTGGTTGGGGCACAGTTCCTTCAAAGAGATAGTAAAAAATGCTTGGGATGTTCCTGTAGGATTCACTGACCCTGCTAAAATTATAAATGCAAAACTCAAGCATCTCAGAAGGAGCATCAAACTATGGATAAAAAATCTACCTTGTCTGAGAAAATAAATTGCTGAAGTCAATGAATGCATATATCTTCTGGATTTCTTTAAAGAGTTTAGAATGTTAAGCACCTTTGAATGGAATTGCAGAAAGATGCTGAAGGAGCAATTGATGATCATTCTCAACAATCAAAAGATTTATTGGAAGCAAAGAGGAAAAATAAAGGGAGTAAAATTTGGAGATGAGAACGCAAAAAATTTCCATACAAAGGCATCCATTAATTTCAGGCAGAACAAAATTGCAATGCTCGGAAATAAGGATAATGTGGAAATAACTGATCAAGATGGGAAAGCAGGCCTTCTTTGGGAAGCTTTTAAAAAGAGATTGGGGCAATCAGAGGGTCATACTATGCGTTTTGACCTGCACAGTTTAGTTGGTCAGCAAAACAATCCAGAAATATTTCAAGAACTGGAAAAACCTTTTTAAGATGATGAGATCAACCAGATAGTGAAAGAACTACCACAGGACAAATCTCCTGGTCTAGATGGCTTCAATAATGAATTCATTAAATCTTGTTGGGATATAATAGGACAGGATGTCAAGAACCTTATTCATGCCTTCCATGCTGGCAACATATCATTGGAAAGTATTAACACCTCCTTCGTCACTCTGGTTCCAAAAAAAGAGGTGCCACTAACTCCGAATGACTTCAGACCTATTTCCTTACTAAATGGAGTGCTCAAGATTATTACTAAGTTGCTGGCAAACAGACTTCAAAAGGTTATATTGCAATTGATCCACATAAATCAATATGGCTTTCTAAAGGATAGAGTGATCCAGGACTGCCTTGGCTGGTCATATGAATACCTACATCAATGCTACAAGTCAAGGAAGGAGCTGCTGGTGTTAAAGTTAGATTTTGAGAAGGCATTTGAATCTATTGAACATCAAGCTATTATTGACATTCTGAGAGCAAAAGGATTTGGAGAAAGATGGATCTCATGGATAAAAATTCTGTTTAAATCTGCATCATCTGCTGTGATCTTAAATGGGGTTCCAGGCAAGAAATTCTACTGCAGAAGAGGAGTCAGGCAGGGTGACCCACTATCTCGACTATTACTTGTGCTGGTAGCAGACCTGCTTCAGTCCATTTTGAACAAAGCAAGAGATCAAGGATTACTCACAGCACCAATACAAGTAAACTCCTGTCCTGACTTTCCAATAGTACAATATGCAGATGATACACTTCTTATTATGAAAGCTGAGGCCAGAGAACTATTTTGCCTCAACGCACTTCTAAACACTTTTGCAACTGCAACAGGACTAAAGCTTAATTATCAGAAATCTATAATGGTCCCAATCAATATCCAGGAGGACAGGGTTCACATTTTCACTAACACACTGAACTGCCAAAGAGGAGATTTCCCATTTACATACCTGGGTCTGCCATTAGGTTTGAACAAACCATCTGTGGAACAATGCATGCCAATGGTACAAAGGGTTGCAAAAAGACTTGTAGGTCTGGCTACTTTCATGACAAGTGCTGGAATACTTCTCCTGGTAAAATCAGTTCTAGCATCACTACCAATCTTCTTTATGGGTTGCTTGGATGTCCAATCACAATCAAGCAACAGGTAGTCAAATACTTGAGGAATTGCTTATGGAGAGGATCTGACATGGAGGATCACAGACCAGCCTCTGTGCCATGGAAAACTGTTTGCAGGCCAAAAGATCAGGGAGGGCTTGGGGTAATGGATATTTTCACTCAAAATAAAGCTCTGTTGATGAAAAGCCTTTATAAATTTTACAACAGGCATAACATACCATGGGTGAATTTAATTTGGGAGACATATTATCAAGACAACAAACTTCTAGGGGAGGAACTTGTAGGGTCATTCTGGTGAAAATCCATTCTTCAATTAAATGACCAGTACAAGGCTATGGCAAGATGTAACTTGGGAGATGGTAGAAGTGCTCTATTCTGGACTGATCTTTGGTGCAACACTATATTACAAAAGGAGTTCCCCCACTTATTCTCATTTGCACAAAACACCACTATGAGAGTGCAGCTGGTAGTTAACACAGAATACCTTGAGGAGCTATTTCACTTACCTCTATCTATTCAAGCTCATCAGCAATTTCTTCATCTTGAGGACAAATGTCACTCATTGAGACAATCAGAATACCAACACATGACTAACACTTGGAGTTATATTTGGGGAAATAGTGTCTACACATCTGCAAATGCATACAAAGTGATGATTGGAGTCAAACAAGTCCCACCAAACTTCTCATGGATCTGGAAGTCATCTTGCCAACCTAAGCACAAAATGTTCTTTTGGATGTTATTACATGACAGATTGAATACAAGGAACTTACTTAGAAGGAAAACATTCATACTAGAAGAGTACAATTGTGCAGTAATGAACTGCCAGCAAGAGGAGACTCTACATCACCTGTTTCGGGGCTGCCAATTTGCCATGAGATGCTGGGATTTCATATGCCCACAAAGAACTCACAACTGTCTGTCCTGGAAGCCTTCCAAGACTTAAGAGATAAACTGAGGGTAACATTCTTCATGGAAATCATAATTCTGGGATCATGGGCTATCTGGATTAATAGAAACAACAAAAGTTTTGAGAACATACAACCCTGCTTTCATGGCTGGAAGCACATTTATCTGGAAGAATTGAAACTACTCTCACACAAGATCAAGAAGAAGTATGCAACTGAATTCAACATTTGGTTGGGCAGTGTTCTGTAATTTTTTTAGGGACGTCTCTCCATAGAGTTAGTTTTTTGTTTTCGTTTGGGGCTAACCTCAAGCCCCTCCCCTTTGTTGTTTTCTTCTTTCTTTTTTCTCCTTCTAGTTGTTTAGTTCTTTCTTTGTGGTTTTCTTTCTTTCTTGTTTCTCCCTGTACAGTGACTCCCTTTTTTATTAATATAAAAATTGCAGTGGGGTTTTTACCCTACTGTACATTGTCAAAAAAAAGAAACTCGATACTAACATGGTCTAAGGAATTATGCAAACGTTAACTATCTCTGTGTTATTAACCATTAAATTGTGAGGAATGTACGTCATAGCATAACATCTATACCGGTCGATTCAACACAAGTGTTCTCCCAACATTGAGCCCTCAAAGTTGCCGGCATAGCCATGCCCATGATCAGGAAAACAGAACCATCATGCAACACTTGAGCTAGTCTTAGAGGCCAGACTAGGAATACATTTTACTGTTTATTATTCGAGACGTGCATATGAGTCTTCCTCCGAGCCTCATGGTTATTGTAGACTCGAGAACCATAGCAGTTATAGTATGGAACATAAACATAATTATGAACATGGAGATAAATAATAACATTTATTATTGTCTCTAGGGCATATCTCCTACAATAGCAATGACATTTCCGTTGTGAGGGGGATCCAACTCCATGAACGCGAGCACACGAGTATGCATCCTCCAATGTTTATCTATATAGTGTGCCACTACCCACGATATGGTTTGGTTACTTGTCCACATATTTGTAGTGAGACTAATGTGGTCCACATTCTTCAGGGCTGCCTTATGGATTTCCTTCTCTTTCTTGAAAACCCTCAAGCACTCAGCTCTTATTGACTTCCAACAAATTTCTTGATATAGTGGGTTGGAGTACTTCATCACAATATTGAACCACTCATGTTTCACCATCCTGAATGAGTAGTGATGGACAACCACCATTTTTGCAATCAACTCCTTCATAGTGGTCTGGTCATACCCATTGGATGGCACACCTAGAGGAATACCAGATTCACCTCTAGCATTGGATGGCTTGTAACCAAGCTGTGATTTTATAAGTTTCGCCGCAATCTTGTTCTTGAATATCGTTCACTTCTTCATATGCCTATTAAGTGTTGTCGTGCTTGAACCTTGAACTTATTTGAATAATTTGTGGCAATGCATGCACTTTGCCTTCAACACTTCGACCTTAGGATCATTTTCTGATTCCACCATCACCTTCTCAAAAAAAGTCCAACACTCTGAACTATCCCTGCTAGGACTGCACTTGCTACTGCTCTTGGTAGTGACCTTGCGCTCGACGTTCACCCCTTTCTTGCGTTTCTCTCCACTTCTTGCATTGTCTTGTTCTGAACTAACATCAACCACATCAGTCCCACCTCAAGGGGACTGAACCATATCCATTTCGTCCTCCGACATGTCATCTCTATGATCATACGAGTTATCTTGTTCCTCGGACTTAGACTCAGACTCATTAGAAGGCACATACAAATTCTCATCCTTCTCTTCCTCATCATGCTCGTGGACATGATCCTCTTCTGGCTCATGTTCCTGTAGGCCTCCTAATTGGGATTGTTTCATTTTCCGAACAGGAACATGAGCCGGCCTTCTCCAGGGATTTCACCAATCTCGGTTTCAGACCACAGAGAATAAATCCATTGGCCCGTTTGACCTGCCCATTGGACTGCGGATGCGCCATAGAAGCAAAGTCAAGTTTGGTGTTGTGCTGACCACAATATTCTTTGAACTTCTTAGCTGTAAAATTTGTTCCATTGTCCATGATAATGCTGTGGAGCATGCCATAATGATGTGTAGTGCAGGATATGAATCTGTGTCAGGCCGGTATCTGAATTAAAATTTTAGAATGGCCTTTAAGTCATCACCAGTCCCAAGATCAGAAAAACACTGGTGGACAACCCTTGATACAGAAAACCAGCAGTTACATAAAACTACACATGGTTAAGACGAGGTGCTCAACAATTATTACAAACTCGCCAACAAGCCTCGGTGGTGGATAGGAGACAGAGGTGAAGTGGTATTAGAACTCTATTACAATAAAGTAAGTCAAGCATCAGCGTGAGGCCTGGCCATTTATTCGAGTAGGGGGTGCATCGGTGAATGATACACATGGAAGACTCCGTAAGCACAGGAAGTCTGACTGGGAACTCCTCTAGACGTCGGACTCGCTAGCGTACTCCTCATCCACAAGATTGCTCACATCTAAATCTGGCCAAGTCAACAAGCCAGGTGAGTATTGATACGTCTCCAATGTATCTATAACTTTTGATTGTTCCATGCTGTTATATTATCATTCTTGGATGTTTTACAATCATTTTATATCATTTTTTGGTACTAACCTATTGACATAGTGCCCAGTGCCAGTTGCTGTTTTCTGCATGTTTTTTACATCGCAGGAAATCAATACCAAACGGAGTCCAAACGCAGCGAAACTTTTTGTGGATTTTTTTTGGACCAGAAGACAACCAGTGGGCCGGAGAAGCACCTTGGGGGCTACTCCGAGGGGAGCACAACCCACCAGGGTGTGCCTCGAGGCCCAGGCGCGCCCCGGTGGGTTGTGCCCATCTCGGGAGCCTCCCGCACCGCCTCTTTGCTCTATAAATACCCCAATATTCCAAAAACCCTAAGGGAGTCAATGAAAATCAATTCCAGCGACCGCAAGTTCCAGAACCACTAGATCCAATCTAGACACCATCACGGAGGGATTCATCATCCTCATTGGTGCCTCTCCGATTATGCGTGATTAGTTCATTGTAGACCTTCGGGTCCGTAGTTAGTAGCTAGATGGCTTTCTCTCTCTCGTTTGATTCTCAATACAATGGTCTCTTGGAGATCTATTTGATGTAACTCTTTTTTGCGGTGTGTTTGTTGGGATCCGATGAACTTTGAGTTTATGATCAGATCTATCTTTTTATCCATGAAGGTTATGTGAGTCTTCTTTGATCTCTTATATGCATGATTGCTTATAGCCTCGTATTTCTTCTCCGATATTTGGGTTTTGTTTGGCCAAGTTGATCTATTTATCTTGCAATGGGAAGAGGTGCTTTGTGATGGGTTCGATCTTATGGTGCTTGATCCCAGTGACAGAGAGGGAAACGACACGTATGTATCGTTGCCATTAAGGATAACAAGAAGGGGTCTATTTCTACATATATAGATCTTCTTTACATCATGTCATCGTTCTTATTGCATTACTCCGTTTCTCCATGAACTTAATACACTAGATGCAAGCTGGATAGCAGTCGATGTGTGGAGTAATAGTAGTAGATGCAGGCAGGAGTCGGTCTACTAATCTTGGATGTGATGCCTATATAATGATCACTGCCTGGATATCGTCATGAGTATTTGAAGTTCTATCAATTGCCCAACAGTAATTTGTTTCCACCGTTTGCTATTTTTCTCGAGAGAAGCCACTAGTGAAAACTACGGCCCCCGGGTCTCTTCTTTAATATATTTGCCATCAAGATCTATTTTGCTATTAGCTCTGTTATTTATTTGCAACTTTTATTTTCAGATCTATTTATCCAAAAACCCAAAAATACCTCGCTGAATTTTATTTGCATCTTTCAATTTACTACAATTTTATCTATCTCGTTACCCGAAAGGGATTGACAACCTCTTTAACACGTCGGGTTGCAAGTATTTGTTCTTTGTGTGCAGGAGCTGTTTACGTGGTGTTGCATGGTTCTCCTACTGGTTCGTTAACCTTGGTCTCATTACTGAGGGAAATACCTACCATCGCTGTGCTGCATCATCCCTCCCTCTCTGGGGAAAAACCGACATAGTTCTAGCAGACATCAAGTACTTTGAATGTACTCGCAAGACAGTCTAGACAAAGGAAATACCGAATGCAAGCAGGATGCATATGACCATGTTAAGGTATGATAAATAAATATTCTGATAGAAAAAAGGGTATGGCAAATAATATGATTAAAAGGGGTTAGTAATGTATAAGAATATTCATATATCAAACATTGATTCTTGGGTGGTAGAACTGCCCCAGAAGAAAATAAATTTAAAAATGGAAATTCGGGCGATAGACCTTCCGAAGATCCAAAAGGAAAAGTAACACACAAGCCAATCGGGTGTTTGAAGCGACGCCTCAAAAGGTCTTAAAGAAATGCCAATCAGGTGTCTGAAGCGACACCTTGAAGGGTCTTGAAAAGAAATGCCACAGTCAGGTGTCTGAAGTGACGCCACGAAAGGTTACAAAAATAAATGCCACAGTCCGGTGTCTGAAGCGATGCCTCATAAAGGGCTTTTAAAGAAAATAACAGAGTATAACGAGTATCCAGTAGGTAGAACCTTCCTAGGGGATACCCAACAATTCATATAAGAGAGAAGGTTAGTCCATCTTAGCATAAGGAATATTCATGATAATTTCCAGGTGATAATATTGATCTTCCTTTTATTTTGTGATTTTCCTCCGAGGACCGACACTGAGACCGACACATGACATACCCGAAACTGACATCCTTGACCGTGGACACGGCTAATTGAATAGGTTAAACTCTGCAGAGGTTGTACTCATTACCCACAAGTAAAGGATTTCTTTTTGCCAACACCGGAGTGTTAACGAGAGATTTCCAATTACGGCCTTTGTGTTGCAAACACACCTCACCAACACACACCAGTTTTAATTTTCCTAATGCCAGGATTCACCGAAAGCATCGGTCAATAAAAACCCTAAGTCTGGGAGGTCACAACCTCGAATAGCATGGGGAGACGACCATACTTATAACGCGTGCGCAACTAGGGGTGCTCCCCTCTTCTGTCCCAACAGGAAACCCCCATGCCCCCTGACCCGATGACCGACATTACCCAGGGCCATGGAACCATCATTGTGGCCCCTCTACGTGGTGTGTGAAGGGAAAGGGGTTAACAACTTACTAACCATACCCCCTCTACGGAGGGACATGTGGCAGTACAAAAAGTAGTTAGGGAGTAACGGTAACAAGACTCGATCTAGGTCTACTCTGGAGGCTTATATTCCCTGAAGTGGGTTAGCACAATACATTTCCTCTTAAAAACAGCACCAAAACAGGGTCACAACCCTGACATGTCCCAACATGCCAACATCAAACATTCACATCGCAACTGTAGGAGATATGCCCTAGAGGCAATAATAAATGTTATTATTTATCTCCATGTTCGTAATTATGTTTATGTTCCGTGCTATAACTGCTATGGTTCTTGAGTCTACAATAACCACGAGGCTCGGAGGCAAACTCATATGCACGTGTGCAATAATAAATGGTAAAAAGTATTCCTAGTCAAGCCTCTAAGACTGTCTCAAGTGTTGCATGATGATCACGTTTTCTTGATCATGAGCATGTCTATGGCAGCAACTTTTGAGGGCACAATGTTAGGAGAACACTTGTATTGAATTGAACCGATTGATGTTATGCTATGAGATACATTCGTCACATTTAATGGTTAATAACACAGAGAAAGTTAACGTTTGCATAATTCCTTAGACCATGAGAGTGTCAAGTTCCTTCGTACTTGCTTCATGAAATTTGGGGTTTCTTAAACGCATCTGTAAAAGGGTGGCTATTACGGCGGATTATGGGTTCATGGAAAAGTATGACAAGGGACTTGATAGCTCAAGATTGGGATTTGCTCCTCTGATGATGTAGAGATATTCTTTGGGCCCTCTCGGTGTTACGGTATCCATCATCGTCTGGCTAGAAACAATGTGATTTGATCACAGGGATGCCGGAACGCGGAAACGAGAAAAGAGAACAAAACCGGTAACGAGGTAACTCGTATAGTGGACAAGTTGTTGATTCACGGGGATGCCAATAAGTCTCACCTCGGGTGTTTGTATCATATCGCGGAGCAACAGGAATAACACACGGCAAACTACATGTTCACTCGAATATTCATTCGTGTGGGTATAGGGATCAATATGGATGTCCACGGTTACACTATTGATCATTGATCGGAAAGTGTTTCGGTCATGTCTGTACTTCACCGAACCTACAGGGTCACACGCTTAAGGGTCATCTATCTGCTGAATACTAAACAGGGAGTCTGAGAGAAAGTCACCGGAAAAGTTTCAGAGACAAACGGAAAAGTTCCGGAGAGAACACCGAAAAAGTTTTGGTAAAACTAAAAAGTTGTTTTGGAGTAAACCTTTGAGCCAAAAAGGCTTCGACATGTGCCTGGAACTTTTCGGAGGTAGTAGAATTATTCTGGAAACATCGGGATTTTTTCTGGAGAGAAAAACCAGAAATTTTTCGGAGCAGCCGGAAATGCTTTGGTTGCTTTTCGCAGATCAAAATAATTGATCCGAAAATGTTTCGGAACACGTCCAAAATTATTTTAGGGGGTACTGGAAATTTTCTGGACCTATAGAAATAATTTCGGATTTAACGGTCGCGGAAAAATGTTTTCTTGAATAGTGAAAAGCACTTTTTGGTTGCTTTTTGGAAAGCCAATTTTTTGGGCTTTGCCGAAAAGATCTAGGTGATGACTTGGAGGGGAGGGAACCCCTTTTGGGGGCGGGGGGCACATATGTGGCCGGCCAAGGAAGGAGCTCCTCCATGGAGCTCCACTTGACTTCCCCTTTTGCCCTTATGAAGGTCACATGTCATGGGTTTTTTGGTATTTCCAAGTGCCACCCTACCCCATGGTTTTTCCTATAAATGGAAGTGGAGAGGAGCTCTCCACAGTCACTATTTCTCTCATACAATATGCCATGCAATGATCTTGCTTCTTCTCTTCCTCACACGAAATAGTTTCGTAGAGCAGAAAGGCTGTCTGGGTTTCGGTAGGAACTAGTTCTAGGCGGCGAAGCCCTGCCGGATAGCTAACACTGTATGTGTGCTACCCCGTAGAGAGGTCATAGGTTCGATCTTTTGACTGAGGGGCTATTCGAGGGTCCTCCCGAAGGGCTGTCCGAGGTACCATCCGAGTTCAAGGATCCTCCCGAAGGGCTGTTCGTGACATCGTCTGACTGCCTCCCGAAGGGCTGTTCGAAGGACAGTCCGAGGGGCAGACGAGGGAGAACATCCTCGCTGTTGGGAGGTTGTAAATCCTAGCTGCGGGGATCTGCACCAACGATCTTCATCCACTCTACTTCCACTGCACTATGAGTCTGTAATGATCGGATCAAAACCTTGTATGCATCTCCATAGTGATCCTGGGCATGCTCGTAGTGCGGAAATTTGTTTTCTGTTGCATTACCCAATAGTGGCATCAAGAGCCGTGCTATGCGTAGATGCAAGTTACGATCTAGAATACATGAGATGTATGGGTGATGCACAATATAATTTTGTGGCAGATGAGTTCGATTACTAAAAATTATTTGTGCGGGTAGCAGATGAAATCTATTACCCGATGTTCTTGTTGCTTCCCTTGAATTTGCGTAGTCCTGATCTTTACGGCATGGTGGAATCTTACAAAGTTCTGGCAGTCCGCGATCCTTTCATGCTGCTCCTGAGTATGCTGGTTGACAGATCAACGAAGCGCTTCAGTGTCTTTGGGTTCTACCATAGTTAAATAAAAACGGATGTTTCGCAGACTAAAGGGCAATGCAGGTATGATCTGCACGGGGTTCTTGCGTATGACGAAGTTCAGTATGGGGCTCGAGATCTTAATATCTCCTATTTCATATGCCCCGCAAAGTTAATCGAGCGACTTGAATAATCATACTTGATGATGAATGCTGGTAGCTTCGGTTTATTTTGAAACCTTAGAAGCCACGTAAAATAAAATTTTGTATAAACCGATCAGAGCCGTCCAACTTGGTTTTGCAGGATGACATGAGATGTGCATGAGATGTGGTATAGTCTTCTTCATATTCAATTTGGTTTTGTATGAGATGACTATGTGATGTAAAAATTATTAACATGACCTGCGTGTCATGATTCGGCATGATGGCTGGAGCCATATGATTGTCACTTTAATGACCTTCGTGTCAACCTTATGTAATGCACTTATCTTATTAGGTATAGAGATAGCAATATTATCTGGTGCATCGACAAGGTGGTGGCAATCTTCGCGAAGGTGAACACCGACGTAAATGCCGAAAACGAAGAAATTAAAGTCTTCTCCGTCAGAAAGGGCTATACCATATCATGATATTATGAATTTCCTGTGATGTTTATCCCTCTTAATGCATCTTTCTTGATTGCGCAGTAGTCGCTTTTTTTTAAGGTGATCTCTCACAAAAATATCAAGTAGTTAGTGTTCTCCTAAGTGTAGCATCGTCACGACACTTTTCTTTTCAGTGTATCACATGGATACATGGGTACGAACGATTAGACATGTGTGAGGTGGGTGAGTTGAGACCTCGCAGCGAGATCACTTGGTTTTCTTGACGTTCTGGAGGATCGTCCTGAGCTCGGAACACGCCCATCGAAAGATGAACAAGAGTCACATAGAGATGTGATTGGCAAGTTGGCCTACCAGTTGAGATTTTCGTCATCAGTGATGGTCTACATCAATGGCGAACAATTGATACGTGGGTCTTGTATCACTCACAATCAATTATGAGAGATATTGATTTGAGTGGGAGTGCACTTTAGAATTAACTTATTTAATTCTCAGTGCAAATTAATTATGAACACAGTCTACGTGTGATTTGTATAATAGTTATAGAATAATGGCTTGCGTTTCCACCTTCCCTATTAAAATTGAATAAGCTGTTATTTATCTAGTTAAAACTTTACGATTGGTAACGTAATGTGAGGATTGCCCTCAATAGTACCGAGAAGGACTTTGTCCTATCACATGCTTTCGGTATTCTCCCGCTAATGGTATGGATGATGTGACTCTCGTCCTTCGATCCAAAAGTTAGAAATCCATTTCGGTCAAGTGCAATATATTTGGTTCCGTAAAACCCTAACTTCAAAATTTTGGGATTGTTATGTGATATTCATGGAACTAAAAATTATTTTCAGATGCAAACAAAGGCTAAAAGATGAAATATCCAAAGCAATGTTTGTTTGCAAAGTATTAGTAAATTGTTTACTATGAATTAGACTAATAAGAGAGGGATCCAGAAGAACGCCTATCATGTGATGATGGTGAATGAAACAACAACTTAAGAGAAAGGAAATGTCCGAAGGGTGTTAGTAAGACTGACACGCCTAGAAAGTCCGGGGCTGATGCCACTCTTAAATTTGGGTGCTTCTTCTGAGAGTAGGAGGAATATTGCAAGTAAAACATTTAGAAGTATAAAGGCAAAAGGAGAGATGACTGGTATGTCCAGCTCATGTTTGAATGTCATACAAGTTATAGATGTATAGAAGGTTGGTCAAAGAAAAAGTTCTTGGGAATTGTGATTAAACTATAAGTCACAGATTCTTCCTTATTGTGATTAAAAATTGATCACAGTAATACCCGTTCGATTGCATTCTATTGCAAATCAATGCAAGAACTACTACGGCCTAAAAGACTAGCCAGAAATGAGGTTTAGATACGCACTGGGAACATAGTAAAAGTTACTACACCTTCCATCGGCGTATTACCTGTGTATTTATTTTTCATAATTCATTTTAGAGTTTTATTCACTCTAGCTCATTGCATAATGCTTGTTGCAAGAAGGTTGTTCATGAGAGAACAATTGTTCTTCGATGTTATGAATAACATAAGGGCCATACTTTCATTATGAATGAGATGTATGTTATGAATATTGATAATAATATAATACACCCGTGACACAGGCGTTAATGTTGCAAGACTAAAAGAATACCACATATGTGTGGCACTGCATTTGGTCACATTGGAGAAACTCGCATGGAGAAATTCCATAATGATGGATTTTGAAGTCATTTGATTATGAATCATCTGACACTTGCAACTTTCATCCCAAAAGTGAAATGACTGAAATACCATTCATAGGCCATAAGGAACGAGCAACGAACTTATTGGTGATCATACATTTTGATGTGTGTAGTCCGATAAATGTTGTTGCTAGTAGTGGATTTGTCTATCTTCAGAAACGACTCAAGTAGATATATGGATATTTACTTTATGAGACGTAAGTCTGGATCTTTTGAAATCATTCGAGAGGTTTTCAAAATGAAGTAGAAATTATTATAACAAGAAAATTATGTTTCTGCAATTAGATTGCGGAAAGAAATATTTGAGTTACAAGTTTAGTGAATGCCTGATGAGTTGTGAAAAGAGTTTCATAACTTACACCTCCCGGAACACCACTACGAGTGGAATGTCCATGGAAATGTAATCAAACCATTTCTACCATGGTGAGATCAAAAATGACATAAATCAATTTGCCACTATCCCTTTTAAAGTAATGCTTTAGAGACTGCAGCTTTTACACTGAAAAGAGCGCCATCAGATCTGTTGAAAAGAAGCCATGGTATGGTACACCCAACCATGTTATGTCTTTTCTTAATATTTGGAATATTAGGCTTATGTAAAGTATTTTACAAACCTGTTCCATATCAGACAAGTGCTACTTTGTAGGTTATCCCATGTCATTGGGAATTCCTCCATCACTATACCGAGGGAAAAGGTTTGCCATAAAGAGCGGTATGATTTTGAAGAAAATGGTTCTTGCAAAAGGGTGAGTGGGAGGACAGTGCAATTCGACAAGATAACAATATCTTCGTCATCAGGGTAAGGGACAGAAACCTTGAAAGTAATTCCAGAGTTTCCTACTGCGACTGTTACGGAAGCCTCTACATGAGATGTATGGACTTCGTTCGAACTTGCAGCTGAACCACATAAGCAAAACTCATGCAAACCTCTCAGGTGCACAAATGAGATATTGTTGTTAGAAAACAATATACCTATGATACACATGGAAGTGTTGATGGGCCCTGACTCCGGAATTGGCTAAATGCCAATACATTACAAGATAGTATCCATATAAATGATTCAAGATTAAATCTTGATATACCCTTCGGAAGACTTAGAGTCTAACGAATATTAAAGGAACTAAAAACTGATACGGATAAAAATGTTTTATCCATAAAGCTCGACTTGTTGCTTATAACAAATTCAAGGAATTAACTACAGTGAGATTGTCTCTCCGAAGAGATTCTTAAAGTCAGTTCGGGTTAAACTAGCAATCAATACATATTTCAATCATGAGATATGATACATGGATGCAAAAAGGATTTCCACGAGATGAAATACAACCTAGGACTTGCATGTGATATAGTCCAAAGTATTTTGTCAATCCAAAGGATGCTTGTGAGTATGCAAACTTCAGAGTTCCAGCGATGGACAGAAGAGAGCAAAATGGAGTTGGAATCTTCATTTTGATGAAATAGTCAAAAGAGTTTGATTTCGTCAATGGATAATGAAGATGCTTGTGGTTACAAGAAAGTGAGTGGGAGCATAATAATATTCCTAAAACCTTGTGTGCTTGACACATTGTTGATTGGAAATAATATAAATTTCTTGACACGAATTAGGACTTCATTGAAAAATAGTTTTTTGATGAAGTGCTTGGGCTAGGTAGCCTCGATATTAGGCATAATTATCTATGGAGATAAAATTGCCTAAAAGGCTAAGCCAAGAATACATATTGACAAGATGCTAAAATGGTTTAGCACGAGAACACCAAGAAGTGATTCTTGCCGAAGTCACATGGAAAGAGTTTTTGCAAGACTCGGTGCCCTAAAACACTGATGAGCAAAATACATGCTGGAGATTCCACACAATTTTGTGTTTGGATTAATCATGTATTCCATGGTATGTAAAACAACCAGATATGTCCGGTACTCCCAAGCAGTTGCGAGTAAAGATACCAAAGTGATCAAAATATTGATCATAGGACAGCAGAAAAAAATGTCGTTGAGTGCTAAAGTAGCACTGATGACATGTTTTTTCGCAATTGGAGATTATGAAGTGCTCGTTGTAAGTAGTTACATCAATACAGTCTTCATCAATACTCCATGCGATTTTTGATTTAAGTTAAGGGTTTTGTGTAATACACGATATTGTGGCACAGTAAGTTGAAATTGTTCCAAAACAGGTTACTGTGGCGAATTCTATAACAAAGGCTATGTATGTTGGCACTTTAGAAGCGACAAAGAAGATGTTGAATCATATAGTTCATTCATGAACTTAGTATGGTTCCAAGATGGCTTTGGTCAATGGATTACTATTGTAGATAGTTGCTCCATAGCTCAGCCTTAAGAATCAAGGTTCGACCAATGATTCACATATATAAAAATCCAAGTCCACACAAAATATGAATTTTGTGAAAGCATAAAAACGTGAGGATATGCAAAGATACACACGGGCCTGAAGTTGTCAGATCCGTTGGAAAGGGACTATACCACAAGTGAAGCATATTTTACACTGGTATGCCATAGCTGTAAAGTGCATTAGGATTGACTAGATTATTGAATCTAGTGCAAGTGCGAGTCTTTAGGAGATATGCACGAGAGGCAATAATAAATGTTATTATTTATCTCCATGTTTGTAATTATGTTTATGTGCTATAACTGCTTGAAGGGGAACGCGACAGAAAACAAAAATTTCCGGTATAGCGAGCGCGCCCAGGATCACTATGGAGATGCATACAAGGTTCAATCTGATCGTTACTGACTCGTAGCGCAACGGAAGAAGAGTCGATATCGATCATCGGTGTAGATCCCCGCAGCTAGGATTTATAACCTCCCAACTGCGAGGATGTACTCCCTCATCTGCCCCTGGATGGATCTCCGCGCAGCCCTTCGGGAGGCCTCGGGACAGTCCCTTGGATAGTCCCACCAGACGGATCCTCGGACAGCCCTTCGGGAGGACCTCGGAATCTCAGACGGTCACTCGGACAACCTTCCAGGAGGCACACTCGAAACAACCCCACCGGAAAAAAGGACGAACCTACGACCTCTCTACGGGGTTGCACACATACGGTGTCATCTATCCGGCAGGGCTTGGCCGTCCAGAACTAGTTCCCACCGGAACCCAGACAGCCTTTCGGCTCTACGAAACTATTTCGCTAGGAGGGAGAGAGAAAGCCAGATCATGCATGGCACTTGTATGTGAGAAAGAGTGAGTGTGGAGAGTGCATCTCCACCTCCTTTTATAGGAAAAACCAAGGGGTAGGGTGCCACATGAAACACCCAAAGTGCCCATGCTTTATGTCATACATAAGGGCAAAATTGGGAGGCAAGTGGAGCACCAAATGGTGGAAGGAAGCCCCATGGTGTGCCCCCCAAGGCCAAGAACGAAAATGGCTGCCTCCTTGGGTGGCTCCACCACCTTTCCATCGACCAAGTCATCCCTTAGATCTTTTGAGCAAAGCCCAAAAAAATGGCTTTCCAAAAAGTAACCTAAAAAGCACTTTCACTATTCACGAAAACATTTTTGGCGACCATTAAATCCGAAAATATTTCTATAGGCCCAGAACATTTCTAGTACCCACTAAAACAATGCTGGTCATGTTCCGAAACATTCCCTGATCAATGATTTCATCAGTGAAAAGCAACCACAGCGGTTCCGGCTGCTCCGGAACACTTCCGGTTTCTTTCTCCGAAAAAATCCCAGAAGTTCCGAGAATCATTCTGGCACCCTCCAAGAATTTCAAGACATGTGCCAAAACCATTTTGACTTAATGGTATACTCTGAAACAACTTTTCGATTTTACCGAAACTATTCCGGTGTTCTCTCTCCGAAACTCTTTCGTTGTCTCCGAAACTTTTTCGGTGAATTTCTCTCAGACTCCCTGTCTAGTTTTCAGCAGATAGATGACCCTTGAGCATGTGACCCTATAGGTTCGGTGAAGTAAAGACATAACCCAGATTACCTTCCGATCAATGATCAACGTCGGAGCCGTGGACAAGCATATTGACCCCTATACCCACATGAATGAATATTCGAGTGAACCTCCGGTTGCTGTGTGCTATTCCTTTTACTTCACGATATGTTACAAAACCAGCGGTGAGATTTATTAGCATCCCCGTGGATCAACACATGTCCACAATGCCAGTTACCTCGTTGCCGGTTTTGTTCTCTTTTCTCATTTCCGCATTCCGGCATCCCCGTGATCAAATCACATTGTGTCTGGCCAGATGATGATGGATACCGTAACACCGAGAGGGCCCAAGAATTTCTCTCCATCGTCGGAGTAGTAAATCCCAATCTTGATCTATCAAGTCCCTTGACTTGCTTTCTCATGAACCCGTAAGCCGCCGTAATTGCCACCCAGTTACGGATGACGTTTAACAAACCCCAAAGTTCATGAAGTAAGCATGAAGAAAGTCGATACTCTCATGGTCTAAGGAATCATGCAAACGTTAACCATCTCTGTGTTATTAACCATTAACTTGTGATGAATGTATCTCATAGCATAACATCAATTCGGGTCAATTCAACACAAATGTTCTTCTAACATTGTGCCCTCAAAGTTGCTGGCATAGACATGCCCATGATCAGGAAAACAGAACCATCATGCAACAATTGAGCTAGTCTTAGAGGCTAGACTAGGAATACATCTTACCGTTTATTATTCCACATGTGCATATGAGTCTTCCTTTGAGCCTCGTGGTTATTGTAGACTCGAGAACCATAGTAGTTATAGCATGGAACATAAACATAATTATGAACAGCGAGATAATCAATAACATTTATTATTGCCTCTAGGGCATATCTCATACACTGCTATGGTTCTCGAGTCTACAATAACCACGAGGCTTTGAGGAAAATTCATATGCACGTGTGGAATAATAAACTGTAAAAAGTATTCCTAGTCAGGCCTCTAAGACTGGCTCAAGTGTTGCATGATGATCAAGTTTTCCCGATCATGGGCATGTCTATGCCGGCAACTTTTGAGGGCACAATGTAAGGAGAACACTTGAGTTGAATCGACCCGATTGATTTTATTCTATGAGATACATTCATCACAAGTTAATGGTTAATAACACAGAGAAAGTTAACATTTGCATAATTCCTTAGACCATGAGAGTATCAAGTTCCTTCGTACTTGCTTCGTGAACTTTGGGGTTTGTTAAACGTCATCTGTAAAAGGGTGGCTATTACGGTGGCTTACGGGTTCATGGAAAAGTATGACAAGGGACATGATAGCTCTAGATTGGGATTTGCTCCTCCGACGATGGAGAGATATTCTTTGGGCCCTCTCGATGTTACGGTATCCATCATCGTCTAGCCAGACACAATGTGATTTGATCACAGGGATGCCGGAACGCGAAAACGAGAAAAGAGAACAAAACCGGTAACGAGGTAACTGGCATAGTGGACAAGTTGTTGATTCACAGGGATGCCGACAAGTCTCAACTCGGGTGTTTGTAACATATCGTGAAGCAACAGAAATTGCACAAGGAAAACTACAGGTTTACTCGAATATTCATTCGTGTGGGTATAGGAATCAATATGGATGTCCATGGTTCCGCTATTGATCATTGATCGGAAAGTGTTCCGGTCATGTCCATACATCACCGAACCTATAGGGTCACATGCGTAAGGGTCATCTATCTGCTGAATACTAGTCAGGGAGTTTGAAAGAAAGTCACTTGAAAAGTTTCGGAGACAAACAGAAAAGTTTTGAAGAGAACACCGAAAATATTTTGGTAAAACCGAAAAGTTGTTTCGGAGTAAACCATTGAGACAAAAAGGTTTCGGCACGCACTTGGAAATTTTTGCATGTACTAGAATTGTTCTAGGAACTTCTGGAATTTTTTCGGAGAGAAAAACCAGAAATGTTTTGGAGCAGCCGGAAATTCTTTGTATGCTTTTCGCTGATGAAAATCATTGATCTGGAAATGTTTCGGAAGGCATCCAGTATTATTTTAGGGGGTATTTGAAATGTTCTGGACCTACAGAAATAATTTCAGATTTAACGGTCGCGGAAAAATGTTTTCATGAATAGTGAAAAACACTTTTTGGTTGCTTTTTGGAAAGCCACTTTTTTTGGCTTTGCCCAAGACCCCCGTTTGGGGGGGGGGGTGGTCCCACATGTGTGGCCGGCCAAGGAAGGAGCTCCTCCATGGAGCTCCACTTGCCTTCCCGTTTTGCCATTATGAAGGTCACATGGCATGTGTTTTTTGGTATTTCCAAGTGCCACCCTACCCCTTGGTTTTTCCTATAAAAGGAGGTGGAGAGGAGCTCTCCACACTCACTCTGTCTCTCATACAATATGCCATGCAATGATCTGACTTTCTTTCTCCCTCACATGAAATACTTTCATAGAGCCAAAAGGCTATCTGGGTTCTGGTGGGAACTAGCTCTGGGCGGCGAAGCCCTACCAGATAGGTGACACGGTATGTGTGCAACCCCGTAGAGAGGTCGTAGGTTCGATCTTTAGCCCGAGGGGCTATTCGAGAGTCCTCCCGAAGGGCTGTCTGAGGTACCGTCCGAGTTCGAGGGCCCTCCCGAAGGGCTGTCCGTGACACCATCCGAGGGATTGTCCGACTGCCTCCCAAAGGGCTGTCCGAGGGGCAGACGAGGGAGAACATCCTCGCGGTTGGGAGGTTGTAAATCCGAGCTGCGGGAATCTGCAACGACGATCTTCATCGACTCTACTTCTGCTGCGCTATGAGTCTGTAATGATCAGATCAAAACCTTGTATGCATCTCCATTGTGATCCTGTGTGTGTTCATAGGGCGGGAATTTGTTTTCTGTCGCATTACCCAACAACAATTTGATTCGTGTTAAGTGATATAGCATGGATGCTCATATTTTACTATACTTTTATCCAAGTTAAAAAAAGTTTTTAATGTATGTAAGAATACAAAGAATATTAATATGCATGCATTCACTAAACACTTCATGTCATGGGTTCTTTTTAAATTAAGCAAACACGCATGCAAGCAACATATCCTAAGTTCAAAACATGCTTGCCTTGATCAGCGTAGGCAGAAGGTGACCCCAGAAAATTCTCAGAAATATCCCCCTCTTCGTTTTCTATAAAACAAGAATTGAAAGAACCACATAAATTCCAATATAGTCCATAAAAATGTTTGAAAATATTTCCAAATAAATACTATAAAAAACTAGATGGAAAAAAAAATTCAGAAAAGAATCAATTGAAAAGGAGTTATGGATAAAAATTTGTGAAGTTTTTAATATCAGGGGCCTTTCTGCAATTAAAGTTTTTACCACTGGGTCCCTAAATAGTAAAATAGAAAACGCTTCCGTGCAAACTACGCTTACTGAATGCGATAACGTATTTTCAGAAAAGACGCGTCCGAAATAAATAAAAAAGAATAAAAGCCTGGCAGGTGGGTCCCATCCGTCAGGTTTGAATTTGAAAGCGCTTTGCGCAGAAACAAAGAAGGAAGGGGAGGTTACCGGCGGCGATCGACGGTGATTCAGAGGGTGGCGATGGTGCAAGCATGCTCTGGGGGTTCATCCGCGTCGGTGGTTGGTGGAGTTGATCACCGGCATGCACTGTTGCGACGACGACGGCGTCTCCAGTGGGTGATGGCTACGGTGAAGATGGATCTTGCTGGGGGGACCTGCAACTGCCAAATTGACGTGCGTGTCAGATGAGAGGATGGACAAGGTGGCTACTCATGGAATTTGGGAGGTGGGGGTGGACGAACAGCATCGATTCCATCTCGGGAACAGAAGCGGATTGGGTAACCGGAGTTGGGGAAGAAGACCTCTTTGAGGTCGTGCAACCCCTCTAGATGATCGTTGGAGGTGAGTGGGGATGTTGCGAGTTCGAAACGGCACCTAGGGTGGCCATTAAATAGGCGGAGCAAGATGGCCAAAGTCGAGTGGATCATGGCGGACTGATTGCGGTCGGTGGGGTGGTTGGTGTCGGTGTCAAAACCGGCAGATCTCGGGTAGGGGGTCCCGAGCTATGGGTCTAAGGATCAATGGTAACAGAAGACAAAGGGACACAGTGTTTACCCAGGTTCGGGCCTTCTTAATGGAGGTAATACCCTACGTCCTGCTTGAGTGTATTCGATGTAGACGATGGTTACAAGAGTTGATCTACCTTGAGGTCGTAATGGCTAAACCCTAATTGGTATGCCTATACTAGTTCTGATTCCCTCTACGGACTAAACGCTCCGCCTTATATACACACCGGAGGAGCCTAGGGTTGTACATAGTCGGTTACAGAGGAAGGAATAATCACAACCGGACATCTAATCCTACCGTAACACACATACGGGAGTCCCATCTGGACACGGAGGCAGCCTTTTGCTTTGTCTTCATTGCCCACTAGTCCGGCGCATGTCAATCACGCCGGACACCCGAGGACCCCCTAGTCTAGGACTCCCTCATTAGCCCCTGAACCAGCTTTCAATGACGATGTATCCGGCGCATGAACTATCTTCGGCATTGCAAGACTGGTTGCCTCCTCCTCCGAATACTTGAACTAGCTTCCTGCACAAAATGACTTGTATCGGCTCCAAACTATTAGTACAACCCTCAGTCGCTAAGGCCAATTGTCCAAGTGGGAATAGTATCTTTTACTGACAACTTTTCGGCGAAGCGACACATCCTTTCATTTATACTTTGAACCGTCGTGCGCCCTCGTTTCATGGTTCGAGGCCAAGCCTCCATTAACACGTCCCATCGAAACAGAGATCGTGCCCGCCCTTTAAGGGGTACTCATAATTGAAATTTGGGTAACCCAACAGTGCCTTACACCATGATTTCATTGGAACACGCGGGGTTTACAGGGGAGGGGAGGGACGCTTGGTGTTTCTTACAGCCTATAAGAGGAGAAAGATAACCCCTTTTTCACCTCACGCTCCCATCTCGCCTCCGCTTCCCAATCCCACCAGAGCTCTAACGCCCATAGCCTCAAGCTCCTCCTTCGCAGCCTCCACCAACAAGCCATGGCCGGATCTAGTTCGAAGGGCAAATGGGAGGCCTCGACTGTCACTTCCAAAGATATCGAGGACCTCAAGCGCGCCGGATATCTGTCTTCGGATATCGCGCACCGAACTTCGGAGGGGAACCAGATCATCCCCACACCAAAACCTGGGGAGCGGGTCGTATTCATCCCCCACTTCCTCCACAGGCTCGGATTTTCTCTTCACCCCTTCCTTCGGGGCCTCATGTTCTACTACGGGATGGATTTCCATGATCTAGCCCCAAACTCAACCCTTCACATCTCGGCTTTCATAGTCGTGTGTGAAGCTCTACTCCAGATCCCCCAACACTTCGGCTTGTGGCTCAAGACCTTCAACCTGAAGCCGAAGGTGGTCGACGGCTAGCATGCAGACTACGGCGGGGCCATGGTGAGCAAGCTTGCCAATGTCGTTTGGCCAAAGGGGGCATTCATCGACACGGTCAAGGTCTGGCAGCAGAAGTGGTTCTACATCACTGAGCCCCGCAATGCCAACTGGGTGGCGACTCCTGCTTTCAGATCCGGACCCCCAATGAGGCTCACCCCCTGCAACGAGAAGGGCCTCGAATGGGGGTCTTAATCCGAGGTGAAGGTGCTCTAGAAGCGCCTCTCCAACATGCTGGATCGCAACACCGCCCTCACAGACGTGGTCCAGGTGATGCTCTTTTGCCGCCTTCTCCCTTGCCAGCTTCGGGCCTCCCCCATGTGGGAGTTCAACCCCAAAAACCCTAGGACCCTACAACACTTCCACGGCACCATGCTCGAGAACATCTGGAAGCTATTGTTCAAGTCTCAAAAGGAATGGCCAAAGGAGACCGAAGACATCGGGCTCGACGTCTCCCATCGGGCGACGGAGGTAAGCATACCTAACTCCAAACACTAATCCGAACAGCTTTTGATATGTGGGAATATCTAACCTTAGTCTTCCTTTAATCGCAGGGCTGGACGATGAAGGTAGTGCAGATTAATAGTCCGTCTCCGCTGCCTGAGGATCCCGTGACCCCCCAGCTATCCAAGATGCTGGTACCGGTGCCCTACAAGGCGCCCGAGAAGAAGGCCAAGAAGAAGACCGAGGAGGCACGAGGCGGCCTCCGCTCAAAGGGTCCTCCGGAGACGAAGTCTGGAGAGACTGAAATCCCCTCCGCCCATGAAGGGGACGAGGGGGATGAAAAGGAAGAGGAAGAAGGGGAGGGGAGCAATTCCCCTAGTCAGAAGAAGAGAGCGTCTCCTGAGGACGTCAAGGAGGACGCTCCGAAGAGGCCGAAGCTGATCCTTTCAGATAGCTCAGACTCTGGATCCGAAGTCATTCCAATGTGGATGTCCAGGGTCAAGCCCCTGGCCATGACGTAAGTCTTCGGATACTTCTTATTAGTTTTAGCTCATGTGCATAGTTCAGAAAATCATTTAACTATCTTTATCACAGCCCTCCGTGCAGAGTCCCCACCGCGCCACTGTCGGAGGGGAGCTCTCTGCCAGCCGAAATGGCAGAGAGTGACACACCACCGCGAGCCCCCGCACCTACCGCCATGGAGGACGCCAAAGTGTCGTCCCGAAGGACACCTTTTGGCCAAGAAGGAGCGGGCGAGGCCGGAAAGGGTACGGCCAAGGTGAATACCTCGGTCGCCAGAGATCAGGGGGAGAAATCCCCTATGGCACATGAAGGAGGGGAGCCCAGCCAATCCGGGCCCCCACCGGATACCGTTCCCCACAGCCCCCTGCTAAGGAGGGGGTCAGGGCGCCGACTCTAGCGCCATTCTCCACCAATCCGGCAACATCTAGGGCACTAGATGCCCTGGAGGAAGCACTGCAAGGTGCTTCCATGGTCGAGGAAGACCGTGCCCTGATGGGTACGGTCATGGAGAAGATTCGGTCTGCCAACAGTGGTCTGAACGACGCCTTCAACAGCCTACTGACGGGCTTCGAGGTAAGCGATGTAATACTCTTAATAAGTTTTTGTTTTACTAGAAAAAGGAATAAGCCTATCTTTATACACGGTAGCCCCTGAGGCTCTGTCTGGTTTTGAAAAGAACCGGACATAGGATCGTCATATTCTTCGGGATCTTAACTTATTGTGTTCTCTCATGACAGGCCTCCATGCTAGCTATGGATTCAAATGCCGCATAGATTTCCGAACTGAATCGGAAACTCCATGTCGCGGATGAGGATGTCGATCGTGTCAACAAGCAATTTGAGGAAATGCAAGGTACGCGGATTTTGTTATTTGGACAGTTCTGATTTATAATAGTCCGTGGGGAATTTGACCCATGTTATGTGTGCATGTGGCAATAGTTGGCGCGGCTGAGGTTGAGGCCCTCAAGAACAGCCTCGCCGAGGCCAAGAAAGAGGCTACAACGAGCAAGGCGGCCGCTGACAAAGCGGCTGCCGAACTAGAGGTCGGACAAACTGCCTGGAAGTCAACATCAGGCGTGGGTAGCCGAAGTCGAGCAAGAGCTCAAGGAGGGCATCACGAAGTGTGAGGCTCTGGAGCAAAATACTTCAGCTCAGTCTTTGGAGCTCGCCAAGATCAACAAGGACGCCGAAGAGGCACGGAGCGAGTCCCGGAGTGCTCAAGAGGAGATCCGCCACGCAAAATTGATTCCGGCTGGTAAGCCTTTTTTATTGCAGAGTATCTTTGGAGGTCAACGGTATGCGTTACTCACAAGAGTATGGCGTTCTCCGGGGCATGTGCGGACCTCCCGAAGAGGGCCACCGATGCTGCGAAGTACTTCCATGCTCAGGAGGGGGAAACAACAGAGAAGCTGTTCTGGTCGTAGCTCCTGGCACCCGAACATCCAGCCCTCCTGAGCAACCAAATGAAGCAACTGATGGAGCTGCACAGGGTAGCGGAACTGGCCATGAAGGACTTGTCTGTCCAACTATGGCCGGCTGAGCTGATCCCCAGTAGCTACTTCGGGCTGGTGAAGCGACTGCGTGATGCGCCCCCGCAGATTGAAGCTTTGAAGCGTTCAGTTTGCATAGAAGGTGTGCGGATGGCCTTCGCCAGGATCAAGATGCAATGGCCGAAGATGCGGGCCACCGAAGTGGCTACTGCCACCCCTCCCAAAGTGAAGGAGCATCGGAATCCAGAGAGGTACTTCGCGGAAGTCCTAGATGGAGCTCGGGCGATCGAAGGACAATGCTCCAAGGATGTATTGTTTGAATGATTCATCATAGCGTATAAACTATGCCGTAAACCTTTTGGGTTATATATATATATTTGTGTTTGCACTTCTTATCTGTGCGACTTTTTTTTATTTTGACTCCTTTGCGGTGATTTAATACTTGAAAGTTACCAGTCGTCGGCTTTAGCCCCCATGTAGATACTGCAGGGGTGTTCCAGACTGCACATATCAACACTTATCCAACGTCTTGGTCCATGAAGGAGGTCCATGTGGGTGGAGCCATGTAATCACACTATGCGGTTTTATCGCTTTCACTTAGCCATAGGAGCTTGACTGTGAGGCTAAGGACTATCCCCGTGTGTGTGATTGGCTAGCTGAACTATATACCTTGTCCACACGGCCTGACTAAGACCAGCCCCTCGTATAACACGGGTTAATCACCAACGATTCCTAGTATAAGACTATGTCATCGGATCGCTGACCGGTTCTTGCATATTATGACAGTCGGTCTTCGGCTTTCTCTACTGAGGTACTTGACTGGACTAGCCAGAAATACAATCGCAGTAGTGCTCCCTTTACCTACTTAGCCGAACATGCGGAACGTAAGAAGGTAAACACAGGAGCAGGGCAACCCAACTGTTGACCAAAGACATAATTCGGAGCCGATGCATATAATGCAATATCCGAGACGCCGAAGACTCCTGATAAGGTGTTCGTACTTTTAATGTGCAGGGCGGGTACAACCCCCGGTTTATATAGCCGGTACAAAGCACTAGTATATTTTTGGCATTTGTGAGTGTAAAAGGAAGTAGAAAACATAACAGGGAAATTGCGGACCAAAAAGGTCAGAGTATATAGTGTTAATTTCTGCTATTATACTCTTTACATTACGTCGAGCTGTTTTGATGCCAAATTTGCCCAAAAACATCAGAGTATACTCATATGTTTGCAGTTTTATACAAGGAAAAGGTTTACATAGAGCCTATAGAATGTTTTGATGCCCAAGTGATG
Organism: Thinopyrum elongatum; assembly: GCA_011799875.1. Taxonomy (NCBI): domain Eukaryota; kingdom Viridiplantae; phylum Streptophyta; class Magnoliopsida; order Poales; family Poaceae; genus Thinopyrum; species Thinopyrum elongatum. Next base: position 694,683,050 of record CM022303.1, read on the forward strand.
CCCTGTTGCACGTCTCCGCCTTTTCTCCTTGGAGGGGAAGACATCCCTGAAGGTTGCATGTCTGGTGACTGTGTCCTGCGAGGAGGAATCTGAAAAGAAGAAGTCGCCGTGTAGTGTTATGTCAAATAGGTTCTTTACATAACCCATGGTGATTTGAAAATCAAAGGGGCTAAGTAGGGTCGAGCCGTACTATGGACGTTTGTAAAATTTGCCTCCATTGCTGCCCAAGGTATTTTGCGTGCGTAATTATGTACACGAGGTACATATTTTGTTTGTTTAGTGGGTGCGCTCTGGAGGCGAAATTGTTATGCTTGCTGGGGTTCAATCGAGCCCCTGTGTTGTAGTGCTGATCGGGTGTGTTTGCCTGTATCCCGGACGATGACGGCCGATGAGTTGTTCGGCTTAAGAAGGCCGCACTGTACTTCGGCTACCAGAGCGGCAGTGTGCTCCTCAGTTCGAAGGGAGCGCTCCGTATTGCCATTAACTATGATGACACCTTGAGCTCCTGGCATTTTGAACTTCAAATAGGCATAATGCGGGACTGCATTGAAGCAGGCGAAGGCGGTTCGTCCAAGCAGCGCGTGATAGCCACTGTGGAAAAGGGACGATATCAAAGATTAAATCCTTGCTCCGAAAGTTGTCTGGAGAGCCGAATACTACCTCTAGGGTTATTGTGCCCATACAGCAGGCTTCCACTCCTGGGATTACCCCCTTGAAGGTGGTGTTGTTGGGCTTGATCCTTGACGGATCTGTGCCCATTTTCCGAACAGTATCCTCATAAATTAAGTTGAGGCTACTCCCTCCATCCATGAGAACTCTCATGAGATGATACCCATCGATAATGGGGTCAAGGACCAGGGCCGCCGAACCTCCATGACGGATACTGGTTGGGTGGTCCCTTCGGTCGAAGGTGATCGGACAGGCCGACCAGGGGTTGAATTTTGGGGCTACAGGCTCTATGGCATAGACATCCCTTAGTGTGCGTTTGCGCTCCCTCTTAGGTATGTGGGTGACGTAGATCATGTTCACTGTCTTCACCTCAGGGGGGAATTGCTTTTGCCCTCCAGTGTTCGGGCGGCGGGGCTCTTCCTTGTCCTCGCTCTGGGGTACCTTGCCCTTGTCTTCGGCATTTATTTTGCCGGCCTGTTTGAAGACCCAACAGTTAAAGTTGGTGTGATTAGCAGGCTTGTCAGGGGTGCCGTGAATCTGGCAGGGCCTCTCTAGTATTTTGTCTAGTGCCGAGGGACCATCCTTATTGCCCTTGAACGGCTTCTTTCGCTGACTGGATTTGGAGTGGCTAAATCCGGCATTGACTTTCGTGTCATCTCCTTCTCCACTATTGTTTTGGTGCTTGTTCTTGTTGCGCCGTGGCTTCCCGTTTCCATCCCTAACCTCTGAGGTGCTGGGGTCGGCCGCATTATTGCTTCTGCGAGCCAACCAGCTTTCTTCTCCCGCGCAAAAGTGGGTCATGATTGCAGTGAGGGCCAACATTGGTCTCGGCTTTTCTTGTCCGAGCTGTCGGGTGAGCCACTCGTCACGGATGCTATGTTTGAATGCGGCTAAGGCCTCGGCATCTGGACAGTCGACGATTTGGTTATTTTTAGTTAAAAACCTATTCCAGAATTGCGAGCTGACTCTCCGGGCTGCCGGACTACGTGCCTCAAATCGTCTGCATCCGGTGGTCGGATGTAAGTGCCCTGAAAGTTAGCCCGGAAAGCGTCCTCAAGGTCCTTCCAGCTCCTAATAGAGTTTTCTGGGAGGTTGTTTAACCAGTGCCTTGCTGGTCCTTTCAGTTTCAATGGTAAATACTTAATGGCGTGGAGATCATCTCCTCGAGCCATGTCAATGTGGAGAAGAAAGTCTTCAATCCACACCGCTGGGTCTGTCGTTCCGTCATACTGTTCGATGTTTACGGGCTTGAACCCTTCCGGAAATTGGTGCCGCATTACCTCATCGGTAAAACACATTGGGTGTGCAGCGCTCCTGTACCGAGCTATGTCGCGACGGAGTTCCGATGACATTTGAGATCGGCGCTGATCCCGGACTTGGTTGTCTCTATCGCTCCAGGCTTGATGGCCATTGTCTCATGTGGGGGCATATCCTCTTGATCCGTAGATGGACCTGGTCTGGCCGGCTCTGTTGGCAAGGTCCTGACGTAGGTCATACTTATAGCCCGGCATTGCCGCCTCCTTGCCTTTACGGCGAGGGGGAGCCGGCTGGTGTTCAGCGTTGTCAACTGCCATGTCTCTCCCATGGGGTGGGCGATCGGGCTGATCAGCCTGATTATATTTTGGTGGTATTGGCGCAAGGGCCTCGTCGTCGAATTGCGGCAGCAGCTTGCGTTTAGGGTAGCTCTTTACTTGGCGTTCATAGTCGTACCCTTCTTCAGCCGCCAGGACTTTAATCCATCTGTCATTGAGCGTGTCCTATTCGGCCTTTATCTACTGTTGTTTCTTTTTAAGGCTTCGGGCGGTGGCAATGAGCTGTCGCTTGAAGCGCTCCTGCTCTAGCGGTTCCTCGGGAACAATGAAATCGTCTTCGCTAAGGCTGACTTGTTCCTCAGAGAGGGGTAGATATTTAGTTACTATCTTCGGAGTCATTGATACCTTCGGGGTCTTCGGGATCGAACTGGTCTTCCTGCGCCTCGTGCTCATGTTGTTCATGCTCGGGAGCTGCGGGCTCGTGGAGTTCATCAATGTTTTCCAGGGTGTCTTCCTCCCCGGTGCTAGTGTCACTTTCCCTTCCCCAGCGTGATTGAGATCGGCGCCGCTGACGTCAGTGCTTTGGTGATTCTTCGACGGGCCTATCTCTATTTGGCTCGGGAGTGCCGTCATCGTTGTTCTTCGGTGTGTCCACCATGTATACATCATATGAGGAGGTGGCTGTCCAGCGCCCTGTCATGGGCGTGCCTTGTACAGGTTCGGGTTCAACATCTTCGTCCATACCGTCGATGTTATCTGAAGCATAATCTAGCATGTCCGTTAGATCTTCGACAGTTGCTATTAGGTGGGTGGTGGGTGGGAAGCAAAATTCCCTAGGCTCGGCCTCTGGTTCGGCCTAAGCGTAGTCCGGAAGCGAGACTTCGGTAATGGTAAGGGTTTGGATTAAGTTCAGTGCCTTGTTTAATAGTGAGAGCCGGACGGATGCTCGAGAATCTGCAAGGCTGCGCTCAGTGTTGACCACCTGGGCGGGATCGAGGGGTGTCGACTCCATAGGGTCAGAGCTTGTATCTGGAAGGAAGTCCGGTTTATCGATAGTGAGCATGATACGGGTTGACTCCGGGTCCGCCGATGATGAGGTCGCATATGAGCCTAAAGCTGGGTGCTCCATAGAGGTGCTGAGTCCGGCAGGGTTGGATCCCCCGTCTCCGGATGTAGTGATCGGTCCCGGGCTCAATGCCAGAGACATCATGTCGGCTGACCCCCGGAGGGGATCGGATGACCGATCCGAAGGCTCCTCTTCTTGCTCATGGGGCACGGCGGTTGAGGCCGCGAACCCCTCGAATATCAGATCCCCTCGGGTGTCGGCGACGTAGTTCAAGCTCCCAAACCTGATTCGATGACCAGGGGCAAAGCTATCGACCTGATCAAGGTGACCGGTCGAGTTGGCGCGCAGTATGAAGCCGCCAAACACAAAGAGCTAGCCGGGGATGAAGGTCTCCCCGGAGACGATGCCATTGTCGATAACAAGGCGAGCCATCAATCCCTTTGGTGATTGCACAGTGGGACTCTCAATGAAAGCACCAATGTCGATGTCAAAACAGGCAGATCTTGGGTTGGGGGTCCCGAGCTGTCGGTCTAAGGATCAATGGTAACAGGAGACAAAGCGACATAGTGTTCACCCATGTTCGGGCCCTCTTAATGGAGGTAATACCCTATAACCTGCTTGATTGTATTCGATGTAGACGATGGTTACAAGAGTTAATCTACCTCGAGATCGTAATGGCTAAACCCTAATTGGTATGCCTATAGTAGTTCTGATTCCCTCTACGGACTAAACCCTCCGGCTTATATACACACCGGAGGGGCCTTGGGTTGTACATAGTCGGTTACAGAGGAATGAATAATCACAACCGGACATCTAATCCTGCCGTAACACACATACGGGAGTCCCATCCAGACACGGAGGCAGCCTTTCGCTTTGTGTTCATGGCCCACTAGTCTGGCCCATGTCAATCAGGCCGGACAACCGAGGACCCCCTAGTCCAGGACTGCCTCAGTTGTCGTCGGGTAGTAATGGTCGGCGGGGTTCGTTGATGCCTGGTGAAGCCCCTCAAAGTGCCAGCGCAATGAGATCAAGCTCCATCCATCCTCCCCATAGTGGAGCTCGGGTACGGCCATGGCGCATGGCGGCTAGCTCCGGTGAATAATAGGCAGGGCCCCGGGTGTTTGGACGAAGCGCAGATGATGCAGTTAGGCGACGTGTGGCGGAGGAGGTATGGTTGGTGGTGCGGTGGAGTTATGGTGCCTCGGAGCCGTGGCTAGCTGGCGGCCGCTCATGGCCTAGACAGTGGCCAGTGCATCGGCCAACTACTACTCCAGCGGCACCATGAGGCTGGCGGGAGGGTGTTAGGAAACATAGTAGAAAACAAAAAATCGCCCTACGATCACCCAGGAACAATATGAAGACGCATATAGGGTTTGGATCAATGATAGTTACCAACTCCGGAGTGCAGCGGAAATAGACGAGTTGGTGTAGATCATACTTGGAGTCCCTCAAACTATTGAAGACGATCCCGCGTATCGCCCTTGAATGATCCCTCGAACGGAAGACCGAAAGCACGGCCACTCTACTTGGTTGCAAGCGTACGGTCTTCAGGATCCGGCAGCGCTTCGCCGTCCAGAGCTAATCATCGCTGAAGAATTAGAGGGACAAGATTAGAACCACATTGGGCTTCTAATTATGAGGATTAGAGGAACCAGACCTAGCTCTAATTAATCAACTAGGACCAACAAGAACTAGAACTAGAAGAAATAGAGGAGGCTCCAAAACTTGTGTGTTCAATTGTGGCCAATACCTCGAGTACTATATATAGGTTAGAGGGGAGGGAGAGGGCAGCCACCAAGGAGGGAAGGAGCCTCCTTGGGGCGCCAGCCAGAGGGAGGAGTCCAACTCCTCCCCCAGTCCAATTCGGCCTCCCCCTATGGAACGGGTGGGCGCCAAGCCCACTTGGGCCATGGTGGCCCAAGTTGCCTTCTCCGGTCTGGCATTTTAAGGACCGCTGATATTAAATTAAATATAAAAACCCTCTAACAATTACTAGAGCATATTATATATAATTTAACATCCACAGAAATATTTTCCACCTATATATTATTTATCGGTAATACCCGGTATTACCCGATACTCTCCGAAACCCTTCCGGTGACCCCGGAATGCTTCCGGTTCCTCTCAGAACTAATCCGGATATTAATGAAATAATTCCACAAATAAATCCTTGATACTCTCGTCCTACTAACACTTAGCAAATCATGATTACCTTAAGCTTGTGACCCCGTAGGTTCGGTAAATCATAGACATGAATGAAACCCCTTCGTTCACTGACCGATAGCGAAACCGTCGACATCCATATTGATCCCTACAATTACACAAATGACATTAGAGTGAACCTTTGATTATAATGTGATGTTCCCTTTGCTTCCCGATACTTTACAAAACCAGGGGTGCAATGGTATCCTCCTGAGTGATCATCATGCTCACTATACCGTTGCCCCCGTTACTGGTTTTTTTCTTCTTTCTCGTTGAAGTATTCCGGCATCCTAGTGACATAGTCACCTGTGTCTAGCTAGACAATTATGGATGCCGTCACACCGAGAGGGCCCTAAGAATATCTCTCCATTGTCAGAGGAGCAACTCCCACTCTCGAGCTATCTAGTCCCTTGTCAAACTTTCCGATGGAAGTCCACCTTACGGTAGGAAGTGACTACGATACTCTCATTGTCTGAGGAACTAAAACACATGTGTTGGGTCCGGATTTCTGGGATATGACATCCCCGAAATTAACCCCTCGTGTCGCCACCAGCCGAGGATTACTGTTACTGGTGGACACGTCCTTGTTACAGATTACAAAGCAATTACAAGAATTGGATACAAGACCATAAAGGTCTAATGATGCAACAATGATATCTGGTGACGGGTGACGGAAGCGACTCGTGGTTCTCCAACGTCGATGGGGCTCCATTCCCACAGGAATAGCTGACCCGGATAATTCCTATCCCGCGTGGCTGCTATCCTAGGCTCCGTACAGACATCGCTGTGGTACTCCTCATAGAAATCCTGACCTGGCCAAGTAATTAGCCAGGGACAAGCCTGTGAGTACGTTGGAATGTACTAACAAACATTATGAACACAAGATATACCAAATGCAGCAGATTATATATGATCATGATGAACTAAACTATAGGCTCATGCTGGACTATATTAAATGCATGCTGACAGAAATTAAATCATGGCGTGATAAATTATTAGCATGTGCAGAACAAGGAAAAAAATGTTAGTGACAAACAAAGAAAGTTAATGGAGAATCGGGTGAGACAGGACCGCCCGAGAATCCAGAAGAAAATAAAAGAAATGCTAGTCGGGTGTCTAAAAGGAGAATCAGGTGAGACAAGACCACTCGAGAATCCAAGCGACGCCACGAGCGGTCTTGAAGAGAAATGCCAAACGGGTGTCTAAAAGGAAATTCGGGCGAGACAGGACCGCCCTAGAATCCTAGCGACGCCACGAGAGGTCTTGAAAAGAAATGCCAAATGGGTGTCTAAAAGGAAATTCGTGCTACAGAGGACCGCCCGAGAATCCCAGCGACGCCACGAGACGTCTTAAAAAGAAATGCCAGTCGGGTGTCAAAAAGTGATGCCACGGTCGGTCTTGAAAAGAAATGCCAAACGGGTATCTACAAGCGAGTCGGGCGAGATAGGACCGCCCGAGAACTCGAGAGACGCCTCGTAAGGTGTTGAAAATAAAACTGAATGCCCGGGGTACCAAATTCGGGCGATGGCTGTGGGTATCGGGGAGGAAGAAGACAACCTCTCCCGGCCGGTTTGCTGCTCGGGAAGGCTCAGGGAGGGCGAAAAGTGACTGGTACCGAGTGGACGGAGCACGGGGTAGCTTTATAAGGAGAAGGGAGGTCAGTGCAGCAGGTTTTGGAGATGGCCGAGGTGGCGGTGGCCATTAATGGCCAAGGAGGATGGTGGCGAGGCCTTTAGGTTGGTGGAGTGGTTAGCGAGCTGTGGATATGCTTAGGTAGGTGAGGGTTAAGGCGAGGGCGAGCTAGCAGGGTCGAGCGACTCGGGCGGTGCCGTGCCCGAGAAGGTTTCGGTGGTGGCAGCGCTGGATGGTGATAGGCGGCGCTAGAGGACGAGGAGATGTGTCGGCGAGCGTTGGGGTGGATCAGTCGGTCCAGGGAAGAACTAGGGCGAGTAGGGGAGGCAGCAGAGGAAGTGGCAGGAGTGGATGCCAACGGTGCAATGCACGCACTCTGGCCGCGCACGGGACATGCACTCCACGTGCTCGAGCAAATGCCAATGGATGCTAGGCTGCTCCAAATGAACTCATTTTTGGTATGATGATGCTGACAAGTCTGAGAGGTATGTTGGACCTGCTGGCTTAGCTAGAGGAGCAAGTTCCTAGTGCTGCTTGAAAGGTTGCAAAGTTTCTGCCATGCACGCAATGTGTTTGATAAATGCTAGGGCTAGCTAGAGAATTCTGTTGAAAGTGGTATTTGGTAGGGTGGTGCCTCTTTAGATGATTAAAAAGGTAGTGGGGTTGTCTTGGCAAAAAGAAGAACTTGCTAGTGCAAGTATTACAAGAATTCATTTCTGGACACAAACTAAAGGAGGTTATTTGGTGGCTTTACAAAATTCATATAGGTCTGAGCTCCTGGAGTTAAGGGTTTGCTTGGAAGGACTAGAAGATGGAAAAGTTTCAGAATTAATAGATGTATGAAAATTAGGATTGTAGTTATAACCTAGAAAATGGACGGAATGGAAAAGGGTAAGGTTCACTCAAAATTTCCAAAAGACCAAGTTGGGTTTTTCCATAAAAGTGATATATAGGCATCACATGACCTCTCATAATTTTTGTGGAATTTTTAAATAATTATTTAAAGTAGTTGTAGTGCAACAGGAGCATTTAAAGTATTGAAAATGCCTTTAAAAGAATTGCTTTGGGACAATTTTTATTATGAAAATAATTCCTGCTGTTATTAAAGTGTAAATGAAATGATTTAAGAAAACTACCAAAGCCCATAATATTTTACAAAAATTTCTATATGGAGGGAAGAATTTTGGAAAACAGAAATAAGAAGTACTCTAAAAATAATAAAGGACTTAATATAGTTCAAACTTTTATTTCTGGCCAAATTTTAAATAATAAAATTACTATTATATTTTTGGAGTGTTACAAACTCTACCCCCCTTAAGAAAATCTCATCCTCGAGACTTGTTAAGAGCGGAAGTATTAAATGCATATCACAATAAATAAAACAATCATACACAAAATGCAATCATGGCAATATATTCATGACATACGCCCTAAGAACAATACAAGGTCACACCATACAAACGAGCACTACACGCTACAACGAACGCACTCATGACCATCTACGGTCCAAAGGTGACATCTACAAGGTCGTGCGGGAGGGTTCCTGGTGTTGGAGCACATTCTTCTTCTTCCGGAGGGAGCAGAGGAAGTTGAGGAAGCAAACGAAGAACATGTCCCTCCTGTGTTGGCAGAGGGGGTCTGCCAATGGCGATTCGGGGATTCAAAACAGCAAGATAATGGAGATACTCCAGTAATTGCTGGATGAAACGCTCCTGGGCCATCACATACTGAATGAGATAGACCAAGGCTGGATCGCTCTCTATACGTTCACAGCGTAACGTAGCTACTGCTCCAAAAGGTGCGCGGTTCGGGAAATAGTAGTATTCCCTTCGCTGGCACAGGGTACTCAAATCGAAGATGGGTAACTGCTTCGTATGCAGCAGACTCAATGGCCATGTTTGGGGTTGGCATGGATCTCCCGATGAAGATAACATATGGAGGGCCTTGGTTTAAATCTGCTGGTGGGATGTGCACAGCTGCACGGCATTTCGAGAGATCTGGAGTGATCCTCGATTTGAACAGCTCATACTAGGGTGGATGGGTGGAGCCAAGAGTATTACGGGGAAAATCCCACAATATATTAACAAAACTACCGGGGCTTGCATCGGGGGTCCTCAGGTAAGCTCCGGGGTGAGACATGGATGGATGAATGTGGATAGGCAGTGCTCGAGGTTGATGGTAGCTGGTGTTGGATATGGGAGCGGCCTCTTATAGATCACATGGGTTAGGAAACATGAGGCGGTGCCAGTATCACTGGTGTAGTGGCTCCGACATAGGGCTGTCCAAGTAAAAATCGCAGACCTCGATCCCAACAAGGAATGTGACATATTACTGTGCGTGTCGGTTAGGGGGAGGGTTCGGCAGTCATGTCTAGAATTTACTCAACAACCACTCGCCAAACAATTTACGCCAGATCACACATACTACTATTTAGATGATGACACACGGGGAAATTTACAGACTTTCTACGCCATACAACTGCTACTGCGAAATTATAGAAAAAATAGGGCCACTAAGGCTCGAGAACAACTCTGGTGGACTGAGTCCACCTGGTTGACATCTAGCCAGGCACGTCTTGTGGACGACGAGTCCTCTCTGTGTGCTTCCGTGTCGGAGTTAGCCGGTGTAGGATGGGGAGCTACAGGGCTGGGGAAGCGGCGGTGTCCTTCACGGGGTGTCGAGGTCACCGTCCCGTTGGAGTAGGCCTCCAAGAGACGACGGAGTTCCCTGGGTGAGGCGATGGCACTGCCCATGTAGATAACATGGGCGGAACTTGGGGGCTCAACAGGCCTTCCAAGAAGCACTATCAGGGTGTCGGTGGCGGGTGCAGCTTCACTTCTTGCCAGGTTCAGGAGAGCGAGCGTCCTGCGGGGCACAATCAGGTCAAGGGTGACCTGATCGAATAGTGCCTCTTGCGCTCTCACGTAGCGCACCAGATGCACCAGGGCAGGATCCGACTCATGGTCTCCATTGGCAACTTGGGTCAGTCTACCATAGCCTTCATGGCAAGGGTTGTAGTAGAAAGGGCGGCAGTTAACCCTCGGCGACAGATGCCGAAGATGAACTACAGCCTCTCGGGCTTCAAGTTGGATGGCTTGGGGCTCGTCGGAGGTCGTCCTCCCGGTGAACCGGTATGGACGCTCCGATGTGATGCCCCTCCCGTAGATATGCACCGTGGCCCAGAAGTGATGGATGGCATCACTCGTGTGCTACTGGTACACAACATACTCAGGCGGCTCTTCGACGCCGAAAGCACGACGGGTGAGATTGTTGAGGATGGCTACAAAGCCTCCAAGCTCGGCTGCGGTGGTCTCATTGTGAACGATGGGGCCAGGCATCTTGGTGGTTGGATATCGAACTGAGGGTGAGGCTGTGATGTGATGTGTTTGGGCAAGGCTTCCTTTATAAGCAAGCGGAGTCTTCCATCGCACGCTTGCGAATGGGACAACTCAGGTGTCGGCCATAGGCACACGGCCTATGGACTGGCTACTAGGTTGGGCATCAACCATCAAAAGATGTCGGCTGGCCACTATGTAGGCTTATCGGATGAGATGGGCTTGGCTATAGACAGAAAATATTTGGATGGTGTGGAAACCTAGGGATAGTGACCAGGCTAAGATCGGATTTGCCAATGGTCAGCCTGGCTCTGATACCAAGGCTGTCGGGGCCGGATTTCCGGGACATGACATCCCCGAAATTAACCCCTTGTGTCGCCACCACACCAGGATTACTGTTACTGGTGGACACGTCCTAGTTATAGATTACCAAGCAATTACAAGAATTGGATACAAGACTATAAAGGTCAATGATACAACAATGATATCTGGTGACGGGTGACCGAAGCGACTCGTGGTTCTCCAACGTCGATGGGGCTCCATTCCCACATGAATAGCTAACCCGGATAATTCCTATCCCGCGTGGCTGCTATCTTAGGCTCCGTACATACTTCGTTGTGGTACTCCTCGTATAAATCCTGACCTGGCAAAGTAAAAAGCCAGGGACAAGCCTGTGAGTATGTTGGAATCTACTCGCAAACATTATGAACAAAAGATATATCGAATGCAGCAGATAATATATGATCATGATGAACTAAACTATAGGCTCATGCTGGACTATATTAAATGCATGCTGAGAGAAATTAAATCATGGCATGATAAATTATTAGCATGTGTAGAACAAGAAAAAAGTGTTAGTGACAAACAAAGAAAGTTAATGGAGAATCGGGCGAGACAGGACCGCCCGAGAATCCAGAAGAAAATAAAAGAAATGCCAGTCGGGTGTCTAAAAGGAGAATCAGGCGAGACAGGACCGCACAAGAATCTAAGCGACACCACGAGAGGTCTTGAAGAGAAATGCCAAACGGGTGTCTAAAAGGAAATTCGGGCGAGACATGACCGCCCGAGAATCCCAGCGACGCCATGAGAGGTCTTGAAAAGAAATGCCAAACAGGTGTCTAAAAGGAAATTCAGGCGAGAGAGGACCGCCCGAGAATCCCAGCGACCCCACGAGAGGTCTTGAAAAGAAATGCCAGTCGGGTGTCAAAAAGTGACGCCACGGTCGGTCTTGAAAAGAAATGCCAAACGAGTATCTACAAGAGAGTCGGGTGAGGCCTGTGCGCGATTTAGTTGCACGGTGTCACTGGGCCGGATCCAGTCATTCGGCCACGCGGGAGGCTGCCACGTCGAAGGCGTATTCCAGAAATACGCCTCCACTTAAGACAGCCCGACGCGGTCTAGCCACTGACGAGTGGGGTCCCTCGGTCTGGTTTGACCTTGGTCAAGCCGGCCTTCCCTCCCGCGACAGAGCAAGGCGGTGCTGCGGCGTCCGGCGACGGCGAACAGCGGCGCCCCTCGGGCAGCAGAGCTCACCATCAAGCTCACGCGGCATGTGCGGACCCGTCGATGCGGCATGTCCTCCGGCGGAGTGAATTGGGCGTTCCGCCCATGGTCGATATCAAGTAAAATTGGATGGTGGAATGGGATCGTGGGATCGGTAGGGAGCTACTAGGGAAGAAATGGAGGAGTGGGAAAGCTTTAGGGCATCAGAATTAACCAAGAGGCAGCAATGGCCGTGGGTATCGGGGAGGAAGTAGACAACCTCTCCCTGCCAATTTGCTTCTCGGGGAAGCTCAGGGAGGGCGAAGGGAGACTAGTACCGAGTGGACGGAGCTCGGGGTAGCTTTATAAGGAGAATGGAGGTCGGAGCGGTGGGTTCTGGACACGGCCGAGGTGGTGGTGGCCATTAATGGCCAAGGAGGACGGTGGTGAGGCCGTTAGGTCGGTGGAGTGGTCAACGAGCTATGGATATGCTCAGGTAGGTGAGGTTTAAGGAGAGGGTGAGCTGGCAGGGTCGAGCGAGTCGGGCGGTGCCGTGCCCGAGAAGGTTTATGTGGCGGCGGCGCTGGATGGTGATAGGTGGCGCTAGAGGACGAGGAGAGGTGTCGACGAGCATTGGGGTGGATCAGTCAGTCCAGGGAAGAACTAGGGCAAGCAGGGGAGGCAGCAGAGGAAGTGGCAGGAGTCGATGCCAACGGTGCAATGCACGCACTCTGGCCGCGCACGGGACATGCACTCCACGTGCTCGAGCAAATGCCAATGCATGCTAGGCTGCTCCAAATGAGCTCATTTTTGGTATGATGATACTGACAAGTCAGAGAGGTATGCTGGACCTGCTGGCTTTGCTAGAGGAGCAAGTTCCTAGTCCAGCTTTAAAGGTTTGCAAAGTTTCTGCCATGCACGGAATGTGTTTGATAAAATGCTAGTGCTAGCTAGGTAATTCTGTTGGAAGTGGTATTTGGCAGGGTGGTGCCTCTTTAGATGATAAAGAAGGTAGAGGGGTTGTCTAGGCAAAAATAAGAACTTGCAGTGCAAGTTTTACAAGAATTCATTTCTGGACAGAAACTACAGGAGGTTATTTGGTGGCTTTGCAAAATTCAAATAGGGCTGAGCTCCTAGATTTAAGGGTTTGGTTGGAAGGATTACAAGATGGAAAAGTTTCAGAATTAATAGAGCTATCAAAATTAGGGTTGTAGTTATAACCTAGAAAATGGACAGAATGGAAAAGAGGAAGGTTCACTCAGAATTTCCAAAAGACCCAGTTGAGTTTTTGCATAAAAGTGATATATATGCATCACATGACCACTCATAATTTTTGTGGAATTTTTAAAGAATTATTTAAAGTAGTTGTAGTGTAACAGGAGTATTTAAAGTATTGAAAATGCCTTTAAAAGAATTGCTTTGGGGCAATTTTTATTATGAAAATAATTCCTATTGTTATTAAAGTGTAAATGAAATGATTTAAGAAAACTACCAAAGCCCATAATATTTTACAAAAATTTCTATATGGAGGGAAGAATTTTGGAAAACAGAAATAAGAAGTACTCTAAAAATAATAAAGGACTTAATATAGTTTAAAATTTTATTTCTGGCCAAATTTTACATAATAAAATTATGATTAAATTTTTGGGGTGTTACAACATGCTAACACTCCGTGTTACAACAATTGATTTCTGATGATATTATCTCAATGCATAACAAACAAGTTTGGGTCGATCCAATATGATCATTCTTTTAACGTCATACTCTCAATGTTGTTTTAGGACTATCGTTACGCTTAAGGATATCCTAAGATCCGAAAAATGTGATCATCAATAACACTTGAGCCAGTCTTAGAGGCAAGACTAGGAACCTATTCTTTACCGTTTATCATTTCACACGTGCATATGAGTTTTCCACTGAATCGCATATTCCATGATCATAGCAGTTTTGGCATGAAATATAAACTCTTAATTATGAAAATGGAAATAAAATAATAGAATATTATTGCCTCTAGGGCATTTTTCCAATAGTCTCCCACTTGCACTAGGGTCAATAATCTAGCTGCATAGCTATTTAACACCTATGGCTTATCCGGTGTTTCTTATGCTTTGCTTGTGGTAGAGCCTTCGCCATCTGTTTTGACATACTCAAAACTATGTAATATTTATGTTAGTTATGTCTAATTTTGTGGGATCCCAATTCTCTTGCTTTGAGAAATGGCACTATTATTCATAATACAGTGTCATTGGTTTCATCACATTTGTGATCATATCAACTATATTGATACATTTCTTGATTATTTATATTCATAATATAGTATCGTGGATTTCACCATTTACATCAAGACACTTCTTAATTAACTATATTCGTAGTATAGTGTTATTGGTTTCATCGCATTTGGAATCACACCAACTATACCGAGACAATTCTTGGTTCAGACAACTTTTATGTTATAGAATCCACAATATTGTTCATGCTAGAAAAATATTCTAAACAATCATAGCCCAATATAATTTATATCAGTCATGAAGCTGGTGTTCATGTAACCATTTACAATGAACTTCTTCATCTCCTCAATAGACAAGTCCTTTATCCTTCTGAGGTACTTAATTATATTAATATTTACCTAATAATCCAATCCAGGATCACTTTGGTACCTACTACTAACATTTAGTTCATAAAACATTTGGCTTTATACATATCATAACATTCATGATGGATTCAATAATCCACTCATCTGTACACGCTCATCAATTGTCATAGGACATTGATTTCTCTTAAGCATCATGTCATGTGACTTTGAGAGAAAGCATATTCTCTATTTTAAATGCTTTTAAAACCTTGTCAATGTATCCATTTCAAATTAGCATAATCAGACGCCTTGATCTATCTTCATAGATCTTTATGTCCAATAATCTGCTTTGCTTTCTTTCATTGGAAACATATTCTTAAAATTTATCATGCTTAGAACTTTTTATATTATTTCCAATCTATAATATGTCATTCACATGTAAGATTTATAAATGCTATATATATCTCCCACTAAACCTTGTGTATACACAAGTTTCTCCATCATTTTACCAAACTCAAACTTTTTGACTATTTCATTAAATTGTTGATTCCAGCTCCTTAATTCTTACTTCAAAACTATATTTAGATCTTTTGAAGTATGCACACCCATCCGGTATCCTGAGGATTTACAAAACTTTCCAGTTGTATCATTCATACATCTTTTTCGTTTAGGAAACTAGTTTTGACAACCATTCCATTTGCTTCATACTTTCTAGAAGATCAACCAAGTTCCAAACTTTAATTGTAATGTATGAACTCAATACCCTTTGGATGATCAACCAAGTTCCAAACATAATTGTTCATGAACTCCATTCTGGTGTGTATGGCTATAAGCCATTCCTTCTGAGCTGGGCGCCGACATCGCTTCCTTGTAGTGCGTAGATCCATCTTCCTACAAGATGGATATCTCATTGCAAGATTACTCAGGGAGTTCATTAACTCTTCCTGATCTCACGGAGTTCAGTTACAGGCTTTAACTAGAGTTTCTACATCTGGTGTACTAAGTTCTGGTTTAATTTTCAGACAACCTTTCGGGAACAATTTCCGTTTTGGTAATCCTACTAACTTTTTCTAGAGATTCAATAATCTTTATGAAGCTATATTGTCCTCCCACTTACTTCTTTGACGAGAAAACTCCTTCTCGAAAAAGTGTTCATTATTTGTGACAAACACTTTGTCTTTGAACTTTTGGTAGAAGGAATCCCAATCACATTTTGAGATAACCTAAAATTTAGCATTCATCTCGATTATGAACTCCATAACTCATATAGTGTTGTCTTTCCAGACTATTATGCAGTGCTCTATTTAGTATATATTTTGCTGTGTCAGATAAATATTCCCAATATTTATAAAAGCAGATCGGTAGAAAATAATTCCACAATTATCCGAATGTATTTCTAAACTTATGACTCAGATAATTTTCTTCATGATTGAACAATCCTTTAATCTTTTGTCACAATGATTCTTATCTTCATTCTGAAATTTTTGAACCTTTTCAAATACTCCATTATGAATTTCCTTTGAACTATTCAAATATTTCAGAATTATATTAAGTAAATCTTATTTACTTAAATTATTTAATGAAGCATAATTATCCACCGCGGCCTGGTTAGTTCATTGGATCTCACACGTCATTATCTATTCTTTGATTTGATTCGAAATCAAAATATTTCAACACTTAATCTATATGAAGATTATATTCCGATATAACCAAGCAGTGCCACTTTTAAGTGATGTTTATCAGTCTTCTCAAGACGTTTAGCATTAATGTTATAAAAGTCCCAATTCCAGATTTACAACTAAACCATCAATATCTGAGGTAAATCCAAAACATATTCTTATAATCACTTGAAACAACTATTGTTTAAAACTTATAAGAATACTTGTCGCATAATCCAAAACATAATGTCTTACACAACTCTGGAATGCAATAACTATTATTCGATCCTAAGATAAATCTTGAAGATGAACTAAAGACATGACTTCAACGATCTTGAGTAGTGATCCCATCACCATTCCCGATTTGCACCATGACTTCAATTCTTCTCAACTTACGAGCTTTCTATAGTCCCTGCATCGCTTTGCAAGTAAGAGCAACTGATCAGTATCAAATACTCATGACATACAGTAAATCAACAAGTAGAATAACATTAACTTTGTATAACTTTTATACCTTTACCGACAGAACCATTCTTCTTATCTGCGAAGTACTTCTTGTAGTTGCATTTCCAATGTCCCTTCTGTTTGCAATAGAATCATTTAGTCTCCTTAGTGGCACCGCCCTTGTTCTTCTTCTGAGAGACGGTCTTACCGGCACCAGCAGATTTCTTCTTGGACTTACCCTTCTTATTGAAACTGGCGGTCTTATTGACCATCAACAAATGTTTGTTCTTCTGCATCCCAGCTTCCGCAGTTTTGAGCATAGCGAACAACTCATTTTCACTTTTCTCCATCCCGTTCATGTTGTAATTCATGATGAAACCATCGTAGGATGGGGGGAGTGAGGCAAGTACAATATCTGTACCGAGTGTCGGAGGAATTCCAAATTCCAGAGAAGCCAGTCTATCAACATAGCCAGCAAGTTTCACTATGTGCTCACTCATTGAGGAACCCTCTGCCATCTTGCATTCAATCAAGGCCTTGGTTATTTCAAAATGCTCGGTCCATGCTTGCTTTTTGTATAGAACTTCCAGAGACCTAATTATGAATTGAGTAGTAGAACGTTCAAAACGTTTCTAGAGTTCAGGATCCATGCAAGTCAACATGGCGCACTGGACTCACTCATACTCATCACTATGAGCAGTGAAAGCATCCACAACTTCTTTAGCTGCATCCTTTGCCGGAGGATCACCTAGGGGCTGATCAAGCACATACCGCTTCTTTGCACTTCTAATAACAAATCTCAGATTCTGGATCCAATCCGCACAGTTTCCACCATTAGCAGCCAACTTTTCTTTCTCTAACATAGGGGCTAAGTTGAACATATTGCGAGCCATTTAATCTACAATGATAAACACACAAATAATTTTTTTATTGCGAGAATACTTCCGATTTATTCATCAACTGTCAAGGTAGTACAAAGAACACCAGAAGTAAAAATACATCTAGATCCGTAGACCACCTAGCGATGACTACAAGCACTGGAGCGAGCCGAAGGCGCGCCGCCATCATCGCCCCTCCCTCATCGGAGCCAGACAAACCTTGTTTTAGTAGACAGTCGGGAAGTCATCGTGCTAAGACCACATAGGACCAGTGCACTAGAACAGCAACCGTCCCTGATGTAGAGAAGCGTAGATCGGAAGGATCCAACCTAAACACACACGAACACAGACGAACGAAAACCGGATCCAAGCGGATCCACCGGTGACAAACGCCGACCGAATCCTACGAGTTCCGCCGGAGACACACCTCCACATGCCCTCCGACGAGGCTAGAAGCACCATTGGGACGGGGGCTAGACGAGGAAAACCTTATTCCATCTTCAGGAAATCACCGCCGCCTTGTCTTCCTGAGCATGGCACAAATTCTAACAAAGCTGGAAAAAAAAAACCTAGAAACGGAGCCCTCTCGCCGACAAGGGCCGAGATCCACCACGCCGTCATGGTCCTAGGACTATAGGAGACGAGGTGGACCGCCGGCAGCGCTGGCGAGAGGCTAAGGAAACCCTACTCTGAGTCACCTGGGGCTTCGTCTCTCGCACGGGAGAAAAACAATACAGAAATTTATCTATCGGTATTCTCCATCTTTATTACTCCTGTGAACGATCGCGCTTGAGTAATGATCGGGTATCGATCAAACTTTAAAATAGCGGGCTATGCCACTTAGTGGCGGCTCGCCCGGAAGCTATGAAAAGCTATAGCAAGCGTTTTTGCTTAAATCATGAAAAAGATGAAAAAATAAGCATATAATCAGGCATCATATATGATATATCACACATACTTGACATAGATATGTTCGGGCATAAGAAAACAACGTACTGATCAAGCATCCTAATTCAATAACCAATCTTTGCATCAATGCATTACATAAGAAGACAGAAATTTGGACCGCCGCGCCGTGATTTTGAAAAACGCAGAAAATTTTGGCATACCTTTAGCTTAGCGGCGCTAAATGACTCCAAATTTAGCACTATAGCAGGAAATGGCAAGCTATTAGGGTAATTTTTAATTTAGCATTAAAAGTGCATAGTTTAGAGGGAGGGCCCTCCAAAAGATACATCTGGCTATTTAAAACTTTGCTATCGATACCGATAGCAAACGTGCCCGACCACTATTAGTCCACCTCCGGGAGCTACCCCACTAAATAAGAAAAAGAAAAAAAAATAGACCCATTCATTGCATTGGTTTGGTTGCCATGATCGATATATATATATATATATATACACACACACACACTTTGGGACCCTACGTGTGTGCGCGCGTACATATATACTTTCGGGTGGCGGGGGAATCTTTAAACGGGATCATCGCTCACCAAATAATTAACTAACTCACGTAACTTTTCCTACCATTATCTTCCTACTCAGCACGTACGTTGATGATGCGGATCACATAATATATTGACTTTGGAATATATGGTAGTTTGGTCAGTAACTACAATACAACAACGATGGCGCATTATGACCACGTATATTAACTTATCTAGGCGTACTACAGACAACGTCCATCGTACTTTCTGTCAGAAATTAACGGTTGTCTCAAACCTGTGAAATATGGATCAATGGCTTATAAATTCCGCAACATGAGAGCAAAAATAAATATATGCAAACTAGGCACCTCACAACTGGAATCGACCAGTTTGCCGAGTGCCGAAAAGTTTGCCGAGTGTTTTTAGTGCATCACTCGGTAAAGTCGCCCACCTAAACCGAGTGCCATGGAAAACACTCGGCAAAGGCAGGACACTCAGCATAGTCGTCGCTTTGCCGAGTGCCATCCAAAATACAATCGGTAAAGTTTGGGGCACTTGGCAAGGGCAGGACACTCAGCATGGTCGTTGCTGTGCCGAGTGCAGGCCAAAAAACACTCGGTAAAGCAGAGGGGGGGGGGGGGGGGGGGAGGGTTTGCCCTCCAACGCCCCCTCCCCCCGAGGTGCATTTTATTACGAGCGAGAGGCCCCCTCGGTGTCCAAGCCACACCCAATTGCTAGGAAGCGCGAGCAATAACCAAAGAAGACCTCACTAGCGTGTAACAGAGCGGAACGCCGGTGCCACAGGGTTGAGGGAGGGAAACCCTAACCCCCTACACTACCATATGGAGGGGAACGATGACCCCGGGCCGTCGAATTCGGCCACAATGCGAGGCCTCGGCCTTCGCATCGGCCGCACCGATTCGTCCCAGCTGGCTACATGGGCTGCGCGGCCTACCTACGACCTAGGTACGATTTTTTTCTACATTTTCTTTTATTTTTGACAAAATTCATACTTCTATAGAAAAGCCCGTGAATTTTGGTGAAATTATGCGGAGACCCCTCCACTACCGAAATTTCACAGAAAAGTCCCGGATTTTCTCATAATTGCCCCAAAAATTTAGAAAAATCACCAAAAATTCACCGGAAAATTTGAGAAAAGGATGTTTTAACGAGAAAAATTCCAAAAAATGAAGGGAGACTGAAAAACTTTTAAAAAATACCTGGAGGATGAAAAAATTGTGGGCATTCCCGTAGCATCTCTTCGGCCAATGTTTTTTCCATCTTCAATCTACAGAGGATCAACGGAGGCTCATGGAGAAGCTGGAGGTAATAGGGAAGGTAGGCACGGAGGTCAACAGGACATGGAAGTGTCCGGTTTTGGCTTTCCCTTCTCCAGTGGGCACCTTGCCCTTGCCATCATCAACAAGCAATACTGAAGCTCGTCAAGTTCCCTACGTCTCTAGCAAAGAAGATTCAAGCACGATGACAAGACCAAGAGTTCAAGTGAAGATTACCAAGACCCAATTATTGACCCAAAGACACAACGATGACTTTTGTGACTTCAGCTCCAGGGGACTCCTGTTGAGGGAATAACTAAATTATACTGGGGGTCCCGCTATTTCCTACATGGCATCCACATAGACGATCAACACAAGCCAAAGCCAGTCAACATAAGTCAAAGATTGTCAACAAAAGTCCAAGCAAGCTACCATGAGTCAAAGCAAGCCACAATGGTCAACAAAAGTCCAAGCAAGTCCTCATGATCAACAAGTCAAAGGAAGAGGAAAAAATAAAAGATCAAGTCAAAGATGAAGGCAAAGAAGCAAAGAAGCCTTGGTCAAGAAGAGGCCCAACTAGACATGGCCCATTCATGAATGGCTGAGAAGGCATGGCTCACCATGAGCCATGGACACCCCACCTTTGACTAGTTTTGATAGACCCATGGACCATCATTTACCCACATACCCCTCCAACCTACCACCCTCAAGGGTAGCCTTGCTCATTTGTCAAGGACGTCTAGGCTATAAATAGCCCCCATGGGCATGTACTCTCATTCACTGCCACTTGAATAAACTCAAGAGGAGAGCCACTCCCCCCCCCCCCCCCCTCCCCTTAGGACTAAGGTTCATGGAGGTCTAGTTTCGGAGTCTGTGGGGCCTTGTAAGATTCGAACCGCCGGGAGTTGTGTAACACCCCTAGTGGTTAACTACAGTGATCCACCATGATAATGCCAAGTCACCATGCTTAACAAAGCTTGATCAACATTTGGTTTCATATCTCGTTTGAAATTCCACTTCAGATCAAAATTCAAATAGCAAGTGAAATTTGAAAAACTACAAACTTGTATGAAAAATAGTTCATGATTTAGTAAGTATTCCATAGATAATTATGGTTAAGGAAAACAACATCACTTGTTTGCTCATTTGGAAGCTAGCATAAAAAACAACTTGTTTGCTCATTTGGAAGCTAGCATAAAAAACAGTACCCAAAACAGCCATATTTAAGCCATTTTCATTTATACAAAATTCAAATGAAATCATATTATCACCAAACCTTTTTATGGCAGTGCTAAATATTGCAAAGTAATTATGTGGTACAACCCCATATTTTACAAAAGTCTTTTTGTGGCCTAACAATTTCCAAAACAGAAAGCAAAACAGGAAACGAAAAAATGAAAAGGAAAAAGGAAGAAGCTCACTGGTGCACTGGGCCTCGAGTGCACAGTGCAGGCCCAGCCCATGCACAGTGCAGGCCCAGCCCACCAGCGCTGTCGTCTCCCACCGCCCGCCTCTCTCTCCTTGCGTGTCGCCGCGCACGCGCCCGATGCCCAGAAGCCGCACGCGTCGTCCATCCGCCGTGGTTCCGGCGTGGATAAGATCCCCGCGCTCTCCTGCAAACCCTAGACACCTCCACTTCCCCCCTCGCTCGCAATCGAGCTCGCCAGAGAGACCATGGCTGTGCCGCTGTCGCTAGCATAGCCACCACTGTCGTCCCGTCGTCTCTCCCTGTCTACGAGCACCGCTGGCCCCCGCTGCGTCTCCTCTGACCACGGCCTCGAGCTCCTTGCCCTTGGATCGAGCCCCTCGACCTTGACTTCTCCCCGGCCACCGCAGATCGCCGTCGTCAGTTTGGCAGCATTGAGCCTCCCCCGAGCCCATTTTGCAACCCTACAGGCTCTCGGTGAGCCTCTGCTTCCTTCCCATCTCCTCTCGTCGTCGTTTGCGCCTCTGGCGCTAGCTCCACCACGGCCGAAGCTCGCCGTCCCCCATGGTCGCAGCTCCCATTCTTCGCGAGCTCTCCAGCACCCGCGCGTGCAATGGACGCGCTCCAGAGCGCCCCTGGAGTCGAACGCAGCCCCTAGCTAGCTCCCTAGCTCGCTCCCGCCCTGTCTTCGAACGGAGCCCGAGCGCTACCGCCGCTCCACTAGCCGCCATCGCCCCTGTGGACCACCTCCGGCCGCGCCGAGACCACCATTCGACGCGGGCGAGTCCCAGCTCTCGAACGAACCCACCCGCGCATCGAACGGCCACCTGTGCGGTAATCCGGCGACGTGGCGTCATTAGCCACTAACCGGAACCCCTAATAGCCACTGACAGTGGGTCCCGCAAGGTTTAATTAACCGGCAAATTAACATGTTTAAAATAACTAAATTACCCACTAACAACTGGGGCCCACCGCTAACTAATCTCTGTTTAATTTAAATAAACTCTAATTAACCTACTGTGAATGACATGTGGGCCCAGCCCACTGTTCTAGTGGATAAGGTTGACCCAGTCAGCCTGCTGGCTGGGCAGCTGGCCCACCAGTCAGCCTCGGCTGACTGGGCTGTTGTCAACAGGGCCCAGCAGTCTGCCCCTGTGTGGCCTGGCTGGGTACAGTTCTGTGTACATATAACATTTTTTTCTATTTTAATTCGAATTAAAATAAATCCAGTAAATTCTACATTATTAATAAAACTTTGAAAATTCATAGAAAATAAACCGTAAATCGGATGAAAATAATTTAAATACGAAAGACGATCAGAAAAATATGACGAATCCGAATATGTGGTCAAAATGCTTGACCATCACTCCTGTCATGATGAACATGGAACCTTCCCCTCTGGTTCGATATATCGATAATCATCTGGAGCTGGGAAAATACTCCCGAA
Organism: Thinopyrum elongatum; assembly: GCA_011799875.1. NCBI lineage: Eukaryota > Viridiplantae > Streptophyta > Magnoliopsida > Poales > Poaceae > Thinopyrum > Thinopyrum elongatum. Next base: position 694,706,096 of record CM022303.1, read on the forward strand.
TATTTTCCCACTCCGTCTAATCAACCTCATCTGGCCATGTCATGCATATGTGTTCCACTTGTTTGCCGTGTAGACGACCAGCCTACAGACGAGCAGCCCCTTTCCGCAGAGCTTCCAGGCAAGCAAACCCCTTGACCATCCACATATCGCCTATTGTCTCCCTCTTATGCTTGCATTAGATTTTGATATTGTTGCTGTTCCGGTAGTTCCCCTCCTGATGCATAGCCTGATTTCGTCGCCTGCTATTGATACATTACCTGTTGTTCCATGATGCCTAGTTAGGTATGTTGTTGTTTGATCTGTGGCCTTCACTCTTGTTCGTTGCCATGCTTGCTAATGGCCCGTGATCACTCTGGGTGATGATCATGGATATATTTACATTACTGTAACAATTTTGAACTGTTAAAGTCAGGCTGGCTCCAAGAGTGCCCGCGAGTTAATGAAACAAGTCGGGTCAGCCCCAAGGTTACCCGCGAGTCATATGGTCGCGGCTCGACAGGTCAGGTGGAGACCACCTAGGAGAGAGGTGGGCCTGGTTCCTGGTCATGGTCCACGGATTACCCAGACGGGGCGACAGGAACCCTGATCGTCTCCGCGACCTACTAAACACGATTAACGGATTGCGTGTTGAATTTGAGTTGGCCTCTGGCCTTTACACACTAACCACCACACGGAATTATGGTATGGGCCCACGGCGATGTACATTCTACCGAAAGCTCTGTTAGACGTCACAGCTGTGCGGGCTGATTGTTGGGGTGAGCTGGAACGCCAGCTTGTGTATACAGAGGCTAAGCTTGGTCCCCGGCAAGTCACGCAACGCGCAGGAGTGCTTAGGGCGATAGGTCCATGACCCCTTCGCACATAGGATTTAGACAGGCGTGCTGACCTCTATGGAGAGCCTAGGTAGGACTATCGTGTGTTGATTATCAGAGGCCGGGCATCACCCGGAAAAGTGTGTCCGGCCAGAGGTAATCGAGCGTGTTGGGAAATGTGGTGCACCCCTGCAGGGAAGTAATCTATTCGAATAGCCGTGTCCATGGTAACAGGACGCTCGGAGTTGTATCCCGATCTACTACAACTTGAACCGGATACCTAATGATACTAAGTTGATATGTTGCTCCGGGATCGCTTTCTTGCAGGGTAGCCGAGAAAGGATCTCTGGGCGTTGCTAAGACATACTTGTTATGATATGTTATTATACGCTACTCTGTTCTGATGCTGCAAGATGCTAGTCTTCGTTAGGCTCGGCCTTTTCCCCTCTACTCTGGCATTCTGCAATATAGTCCACAGACATAACCTTCCCTTGATAATGTTGCATACTTAGCATAGTTCTGATGTAAGTCTTCTGAGTACTTCGGATGAGTACTCACGGTTGCTTTGCTACCTCTTTTCCCCTACCCGGTTGCTGTGATCAGATGACGGAGCCAAGGAGCCGGAGATCACCGACGGAGCCTACTACTACGTTGAGACCGCCGACCTGGAGTAGTTCAGAGGCCCAGGCAGGAGGCCTGTGCCTTTTCGATCTAGTTGTCGTTGTTATGCTCACCCTTCTTAAGGCAAACTTGTCTAATTATGTCTGTACTCAGATATTGTTTTGCTTCCGCTGACTTATGTATTCGGGTCCACATGACCCCTGGTCTGTAATATGTAGATTTATGTTTAATTTGTGTCTAGAGTTGTGTTGTGATATATTCCCGTGAGTCCCTGGTCTTGATCATGCATGTTTGCGTGTATGATTAGTGCATGGACGAGGCGGGGGCATCACAAGTTGGTATCAGAGCCGACTGCCTGTAGGAAGCCCCTTTCCAACTCCTTGGTCAAAGTTGAGTCTAGTCTTTGAAAAACTATTTTACTAACCGTGTTGTGTGGCTTACGGGCCCACATCGATAATGGATGTGATTAGGATCTTTTATTCCGCACCTTTACTCTGGGATTTTCATCTCTCTTCTTTTCCGGTTAAACATTTTACTAACTCTAATTCTAGGGTCTCGTGACCATTTTCTCCCGGAGAGCCCCTCATTCCAGATGATCGTTTGATTCATCAGAAGATTCCGAAGGTACTCTTCGACGTTTTCCCAAGACCCTTTGTGTCCATCGCCTTTGCAATTCCCTACCACTGATTAATCCTTGTGGAGAACTACCTACACTTGCCATTCATACAAAAATTCCCCATTGCTCTTGCTATTACAAGATACCCTGAAACATTTTCCTATATTCCGAGAATCCATTTGTACCTTCTGCCTTGCAGTTCTTTCCGCATGAATACACCTACGAATAATTCCTCACACTTATCGGGGATTTGTTCATCCCCAGTTGTTTATGTGCTTCACGTAATACTTCGTAATGCTATCCGATCTTTCGAGAGTCCTCTGTAGCTTACTGCTTTTGAGAATATTCTTGCCTACTTGCACCATGGTTAATTCCATATGTCTAGCAATATTCATTAGCATCCATTGACATCGTCATTTTGAGCCTTTGATCCGATATGTTTGCGAATGCTCGCAATCATCAATCCAATCCAGAATTCGTTCTTCCGGCTCAGACGTCATTCCGTACATGAGCTGGTTCTCGGCCAATCAAGTCTTGAATGATTGTCCACCCAATTCCATTTAACTTACTCATCTTTTGATCAGAGCGTTTGCTTCTGATCCATCGATTTGGAAATCATAATTCCTTTGTATTTGAGCTTCAAATTATTCAGATGTTGCCATAAACCGATGCGCTTGCATTCTTTCTTCTTCTGGTTGAGTACCGATACTCATATCAGATCCTTTGTGGGCCACCTGATTTTTGGTCGAATAATACCTACAGTTCCTTCGTGTTTTAAATCATTAATGAATTTCCCCTGATACAATGCCTTTGGTGAATTGTATCATCTACTCCGTGCCGTCAGCCCTATGCTTTCGAGCTTGTATCCGTTACTTCTATAAGTTTTGTATAACTTCCTAAACTCCTCTGATAAGTTGTATCTATACTTTCTGCCATCAGTGTGAACCCGGAAACTTGTACGGGTCATACTCTACTGGTACTTCACCAGATACTTTTCCAACACCAGAACTTCATCGAAAGCGAGAACTGAATGAATGGTTATGCGTTGAAGAAGTGGGAGTCGACCTTGAATTTGTGTTCATGCCCATGGAAACGATGTAGACCGTCACGGAAGTTTCTTACAAAATATTTATTTATTTGTATAATTCTCCAGGTATCATTAAATTTGACCCATTGAAGTTATGATTCCGACCATGCTGGCCTCGTTTGATAACTCCATTCTCGTGCCTCGTCTATTTTTAGACAAGGTTAAAGTATTTGCATTTCGTAGATGAATGATCCAGTTCAGCTTCTACCTTGTTCTACCGTCGAGTATTACCCTCTTGTATCTAGAGGATATCGTGGAACTACCTGACTTTTGTGAGCTCTTCATCAATTATTACTTCTCACCTATTTCAATCTTTCCATAGGTCCTGAGTTGTTTATCACTCGAGGACACCGATAAGTGAATCAAATCAACCCTATAATGAATTGACCTTTTGTTTCCCCATTTCTTTTGCTTGATCATGTTATTGATCAATTACATCCTCATGAAACCCCTCGACAAAATGTGTTGTGATCATCGTCAACCTTTTGACTTTTTCCAAGATGTGAATAGAATTCATGATGAGAAATACTATCCTTTCCCCTCGATAATTTGTGTTGTCATCGACAACCTCCTTGCCTTCCTGCCAACACAGACTTGGTCATGTTCTAGTTATACCTTAATTTCCCCGCTATTCCTGAAATTGCTCATTATGTATTTCTTGTGATCTTCAGACCCAACCCTTACATATAACACCATATCAATTCTACACCGAAGCATGACTATGGTACTCCGAATATCAACAAGAACATTGGAAGCGCAATGCTAAATGTTTCTTGATCAATTATCCAGACACCGTTGTATGGGTAACGTCACCTCGCCCCTTTACCTGGAGAGTTATCTACTTGCTATCATGTCATGGATATCATACTCTGCTTGTCCTTGGGAAAGGATATAATTCTAATTCTTGTGAATAAACACATTTTCCTTTCCATTGGTCTGATTAATACATTAATCACATTTTTCTTTCCATTGGTCTTTTTAACCTTTCAAATAATTTATATGATCTAAGCAGTAATAATTCCCTGCTTTTATAAACACCTCGGTGTACAACTCAGTCAGTAAAACTATGTTACTATTGTTGATGACATTCCGGTAACCACCGATGGACAAGAACTTTGCCTATTGGTCCGCTTCGTTTCAAGGAGTAGGAAAATGGTTCTCTTCGTCCCCCGCCCTTGGTACCGACGTTGTTGCCAACATAGCTAACAACTGTTCTCGAACAAACCTTGTATAGTGATCACACAAGATGCCACCACCCTTCTTATTCGTCATGGTGGTATATATGTTGATCAATTCGATTCTGATCATCCTAATGATTCAGAAATGCTAGGGTCCTCAAATACATACTGCTGGAGTGTGCTTTATCTTTCTGTAGTACATGCGAAGGCGCCTTCCAGTTAACCCTAGGATCAAACAACATTTTATCTTGAGCATGTCGATCATTTGAACCCTCTCTGAAAGATATCTTGATCATAAAGTTTCATTAAAACAACTCCGTGATCCTTGTATCCGAAAATACCCTTGCACTTGAGTTCATATGTAATTCACGAGCCACCTTCCTTGAGATGTTTCACTCCGGTATCAGACGCAATATGTATTCCCGTTGCCCTGGACCCCCCTCTTTCTTCATCTGTCATAGGCATCAAATGATTGCCTGCCCGCTTGAAACTACTCATGCCTTCTTTTGTTTCTCTCGATGTATTTCCTGTGTTCCAAAATTCGAGAGATACTTTCTGCCACAATCCCTGAGTTGTCTCCCAGATAATCAACCTTGTAGAGGTCCGTTCTTCCGAAGTTACCCCTTATCCCTTTTCGTAAGTACGATGAAGATCCTGAAGGAAGAATGACAACTTCGTCATGATGCACTGATGTAGAGAAAACAAAGACATCAATGACATAGACCAACGTCTTGGAGAAGTGCAACCAGGAACTAGAAGACTCGTTAGAATTTCGTAACCATACCTTTCCCCCTTACTCTACCTCCTAAATCTCGGGACGAGATTTCTTTTAGTGGAGGAGATTTGTAACACCCCCAGTGGTTAACTACAGTGATCCACCATGATAAGGCCAAGTCACCATGCTTAACAAAGCTTGATCAACATTTGGTTTCATATCTCATTTGAAATTCCACTTCAGATCAAAATTCAAATAGCAAGTGAAATTTGAAAAGCTACAAACTTGTATGAAAAATAGTTCATGATTTAGTAAGTATTCCATAGATAACTATGGTTAAGGAAAACTACATCACTTGGTTGCTCATTTGGAAGCTAGCATAAAAAACAGTACCCAAAACAGCCGTATTTAAGCCATTTTCATTTATACAAAATTCAAATGAAATCATATTATCACCAAACCTTTTTATGGCAGTGCTAAATATTGCAAAGTAATTATGTGGCACAACCCCATATTTTACAAAAGTATTTTTGCGGCCTAACAATTTGCAAAACAGAAAGCAAAACAGGAAACAGAAAAATGAAAAAGAAAAAGGAAGAAGCTCACTGGTGCACTGGGCCTCGAGTGCATAGTGTAGGCCCAGCCCACCAGCGCTGTCGTCTCCCACCTCCCGCCTCTCCCTCCTTGTGTGTCGCCACGTGCGCGCCCGATGCGCAGAAGCTGCACGCGTCGTCCATCTGCCATGGTTCCGGCGAGGATAACATCCCCGCGCCCTCCTGCAAACCCTAGACACCTCCACTTCCCCCCTCGCTCTCTCCCTCGCTCGCAATCGAGCTCGCCCGAGAGGCCATGGCTGCGCCGCCGTCGCTAGCATAGCCACCGCTGCTGTCTCGTCGTCTCTCCGTGTCTACGAGCACCGCCGGCCTCCGCTACGTCTCTTCTGACCACGGCCTCGAGCTCCTCACCCCTGCATCGAGCCCCTCGACCTCGACTTCTCCCCGGCCACCACAGATCACTGTCGTCAGTTCCGGCAGCATCGAGCCTTCCCCGAGCCCATTTTGCGCCCCTACAGGCTCCCGGTGAGCCTCTGCTTCCTTCCCCTCTCCTCTCGTCATCGTTTGCGCCTTCTGGCGCTAGTTCCACCAGGGCTAAAGCTCGCCGTCCACCATGGTCGCAGCTCGTGTGCTCCGCGAGCTCTCCAGCATCCGCGCGTGCAATGGACGCGCTCCAGAGCGCCCCTGGAGTCGAACACAACCCCTAGCTAGCTCCCTAGCCCTCTTCGCCCTGTCTTCGAATGTAGCCCGATCGCTGCCGCCGCTCCACTCGCCGTCGTCGCCCCTGTGGACCACCTCTGGCCGCGCCACGACCACCATTCGACGCAGGCGAGTCCAAGCTCTCGAACGAACCCAACCGCGCGTCGAACGGCCCCTGTGCGTCATTTCCGGTGAGGTCCCGCATCGCTGCCGCCCTGTAGCTCGTCGCCGGCGCTAATCCGACGACGTGGCGTCATTAGCCACTAACCGGAACCCCTAATAGCCACTGATAGTCGGTCCCGCAAGGTTTAATTAACCGGCTAATTAAAATGTTTAAAATAACTAAACTACCCACTGACAACTGGGGGCCACCGCTAACTAATCTCTGTTTAATTTAAATAAACTCTAATTAACCTACTATGAATGACATGTGGGCCCAGCCCACTATTCCAGTGGATAAGGTTGACCCAGTCAGCCTGCTGGCTAGGCAGCTGGCCCACCAGTCAGCCTCTGCTGACTGGCTTGCTGACCCAGTCAACAGGGCCCACCAGTCAGCCTCTATGTGGCCTGGCTGGGTAGACTTCTGTGTACATATAGCATTTTTTCTATTTTAAATCTAATTAAAATAAATCCAGTAAATTCTAGATTATTAATAAAACTTTGAAAATTCATAGAAAATAAACCATAAATCGGATTTATATAATTTACATATGAAAAAAGATCTAAAAAATAAGTCGAATCCGAATATGTGGTCAAAATGCGTGACCATCACTCCTATCATGATGAACATGGAACCTTCCCCTCTGGTTCAATATACCAATAATCATCTGGAGCTGGGAAAATACTCCCGAATATTTTCCCACTTCGTCTAAAATACTTAGCGATGCATTAGAGCACATAATCAACCTCATCTGGCCATGTCATGCATATGTGTTGCACTTGTTTGCTGTGTAGTTATTGTTTCTTCCCCCTCTTCCTCCTTCGGTAGACCCTGAGACTGTCGACGACGCCGCTGAGTACGACTACGCTCCGGACGACCAGCCTACAGACGACCAGCCCCTTTCCGCAGAGCCTCCAGGCAAGCAAACCCCATGATCATCCACATATCGCCTATTCTCTCCCTCTTATGCTTGCATTAGATTTTGCTACTGTTACTGTTCCGGTAGTTCCCCTCGTGGTGCATAGCCTGATTTCGTCTCCTGCTATTGATACATTACCAGTTGTAACATGATGCCTAGTTAGCTATGCTGTTGTTCCATCTGTGGCCTTCACTCTTGTTCGTTGCCATGCTTGCTATCGGGCCGTGATCACTCTGGGTGATTAACACGGATATGTTTACATTACTGTAACACTTTTGAACTGTTAAAGTCGGGCCGGCTCCAAGAGTGCCCGCGAGTTAATGAAACAAGTCGGGTCGGCCCCAAGGGTACCCGCGAGTCATATGCCGGCGGCTCAACAGGTCAGGTGGAGACTACTGTAACCCCCTGGATTTTGCCCATTTTCTTTTTCTTTTGATTTTGGTCCGGATTCGCTTTTCTGTGGCTTGGTAGTCTTGAAACATGGAGGGATCACCCTTCATTTTTCTTCCCAAGTGGCTTGCCAACCTCAAAACCATCCCTAGACCTTGTCATTTCCATCTTGGACCAATTCCAATATTCTTTTCCTTGGGAATATTCCTTTTTCTATTAAAGGAATAACCCTGTTTGTCCTGGATTCTGAAGCAACCCACATTTCCATCATTCCCAAAATTCCCAAATAATTCCCATAAATTGTTTGGGTCATATTTTCCACAAATATGTCAAATTCTTCCTTGCCATGTTGAAAAATATTTCACAAATATTCCTTTTCTGATTCTGCCCTATCTGTCAGTTTGAGAAGCAAGTACCATTTATATATGCTTGCATGGTCTCAAACTTTTTGTGCACTCTTTCCCACCCATATCGTTGCCACATGCCAAAGTTCAACTTTATTTGGATAATAAATCTCTCTTGGCTAATTTCCAAAGTTTCTGGGCAACCAGAATCTTTGTGAAGCAAGTGCTAGCTAGGAGTATCCAAATGAGTTGAAATTTTGCAAGCATCTTAATATGCTCAAATCCTGACTCTCCACCAAGTTTCAACCTTATCCAATCATCTATATGATCACAACATCAAATCTTTGTTTCTGGTAATTATTATGGGTTGTGAAGCAACTATAATTTTTATTGCTCCATAATTCATGAATAATTTCCAGAACATGCTTATACCCATATTTCACTTCTCCACCAAATTTGTGCTCAATCTATTTAGCCAATTTCTCCCAAGAATTCTATCTAGTTTCTGTCCAGATTTAAACACTGTGAAGGAAGTACCACTTTGGTTTATCCAATTGGTATGAAATTTATACAGTGTCTTCATTTGATCAAATCATTCATCTCCTCCTAATTTCAGCCCAATCCCATGTGATATGTGAGTGCTACTTCAAGATTGGCAAGTCTGGTCAGTGAGGTCCTTTGAACAGCAAGTGCTTTTTATTCTCGTCCAAATGGGCTGCAAATTTTCAGAGATGATCATCTTAGCATTTGATCACACCATGCCAAAAACCAGAGTGTACTCCCTGCTCCATCTTCCTTTCCAAGTCTCAAACACCTTGCTATTCTGGATAGAATCAGCATGTTGTGGTCACCTCAAGTCCCTATGTGCCTGTCTTCTTCCTCCTTGACGTCATTCTTTGAGTGACCAGTCGAGTTGACATGGTGGATTTGACCAGGACATGTGGAAACGCCGCGTCCACATGGTGACCGCCGCCCTGGCATGCCATGGACGCGAGCTGCGTACTGGTCAGCTCGGGCCCCTCTTCTCCTCGTCGGTTCCGCACGAGTAGTCATGTCCAACAGCTTCCCCTTGTTGTCCTCTTCCTCCCTGGATAAATCTCCCCCTCTCCCATCCCCTCCATTGCGGTGTAGCCATCATGCCCGTGCCCTGTCTTCTCTGCTTCTCTCTGGTCCAGTCAACCGGAGCCCTCCCGAGCTCTCTCGACCTCGCCTGAACCCTCTCCGCCCCTCCGTGATCTCCCTGGAAGCCTCTCCCCCCCCCCTCCAGGCAAGCTCCCGAAGCTCCGAGACGCTAGTGTACATGTCGCCGCGGCAATGCTCGGCCCTCCCTCGCCGCTCGCCTATATATAGGCCACTCCGAGCCCTCCCGAGCTCCCCATAGACTCCACCGTCCTCCACTCCTCCTCCCTAGCCACTCGCCCGAGCTCCAGGGGCCCTTCCTGCTCGCCATTGCCGCCTCGGTCGCCGGTGGTCGCCGCCTAAATTCGGGCAGGCCCGCGCTCCTCTCCTCATCTCGAGCCCTCCACTGTCTCCCCCTTCTTCCGGCGAGCCGCCCCACCCCATCTACCCTCGCCGGAGTTGGACGAACCACCGAGTTCCTCCACCACCGCCCCGCCCTCTGTCCTCCTCCTGGCGCTGCCATTCGCCGCCATCCATCCCTCCCCGGCGCCTGCTAGCCCTCTGGACGGACGCGCTGCGCCACCCCGCACCCGCCGGTTGCCTCGGGCGGGCGGGAGACGTCCGGAACCGCCCGGCCGTCGCCGGCAGCACCCGTCCCCTGCCCCTCCTCTGTTTCGTGCGGGGAACAAGCGAGAGGAAGGAGACGAGCTAGCCAGGCAGGCCCCACGTCGCCCGAACCCACCCGTCAGCTGAAGTACAAGTCAACGCCCCGGGCCCGCGCTGTTTAAGTGGAGGCGCACTCTCCAAAATACGTTAGCCACTTAAGGAAGCGTACTCGGGCTCTGTTTCTGGAAAGATTACGTTTTCTGCTTTGGGAAACGTATTTTCCCAGAAGGCGCTTTCTGTCTAACCGTCCAGGGACTTGTCTGTGAATATTCTTTTTACAGACTAGCCCCTGAGTTTTAGCAGCCCACAACTTTTTAACCGAGACTCCGATCGAGGTGATTCCAAAGCCCACTTCTTCGTCTCGTCGAGCCCGTTCTGTTGGTACCATTTTCATCATGTGTCTCCATAGTCAAAATGACCATTTTGCCCTTGCCCGTAAACAGCCCCCTCCGAGAGAGAACTATTTTCGGCAATCGCTTCCACGGACTCTCCGCACTCCTTCCCTATGGTTCCTTCATCTCCAGGCAAGCCACAACTCTCATCTGCATCATTGCATTGCAATATCATAGTCTAACTATTTACTTTAATAGTAAGTATGATTATTTGTGAAATGAATTGGATTATGCAATGTTGGAGTTAATTCTTGGATAGGTGACTACCATCTTGAGTACTGGATTGTTAATGACTAGTAGCTTACCCACTTGTTGATACTATGATGTTGAGATCACTGTCTATGATTATTGTGGATTTCATCTGGCAGTTCGTGGAGATGAATTAGTAGCAATGGCTTAAGCATACTGGTTATCGGAGTGTCAGCCATGACAGAATTATTATTCGGGGATGTGATATTTAGTCGGTTGACCTTGAGTCACCTGTCCGGACTTATCCGTGCAACCACATTTGCCGGTATGGGACGGCCTTGACTTGGTCTGATCGCGTGCTCTTTCACCGGTACCGCTCGACAGGGAAGGTCATGCGTGCGCGCTACCCTGGCCCGGTAGGCGGCGATAACCTTGTGAGCCCAGTTGAGTTATTGGATCCAGGTCGCCGTTTGGGACAGTTTAGTTTGGCCACGACGGTGGCAGGTGTCACGAGGTGACACAGGGGCCACCCAGGGCTTGACTCCGGGGGAGGATGATTGCCGGTGGTATGATGGGAGAGTCACGGGTCAGGCAGGTTTCGTTGGAGCAACGCTGATCCACCCGAATGGGATCACGAGGTCAGTGCTCCATGGTGTGGGTAAAGTGCGCAACCTCTGCAGAGTGTAAAATCTATTCGAATAGCCGGGTCCATGGTATTGGACAGTCCGACAAGACCTCACTAGGGGGTCAACCATGGTAGTGATGATAATGATGGAAGAACTCATCATAAGATCAGAAGTACTCGATTGTTCATGAGTATTCTGAGGGTTGTGAGACAGCCCGAATGAGAGTAAGTTGTTAGACTTGTGATACAGTTGGTATCAGGTACATGATATGATAGTCATGGGATGGCTATGAGTTGAGTGGTCGGATGACCACATGAACGGACTTGGCACAGGTTCGGATTGGATTCTGAGATTATTCGGAGTATGGATTAAACTATTTAATATGCTTTACCTTGCTGCATCTATTCTGCTATGATGTTGTCTTGCCTTAATGTTGATGTTTGTTGTGAGCTTGCGATTACATTCAAAGTACCTACCTGGCGTGTCATGCCAGTTTGCAGGTCATGCCATGATTGCTTGCTTGTCAACGATCCTGAGTTTGCGACCTAGGAGACGCGTTCTACCCAGAGTCCCTGCGGAGTGGAATCCATCACCGTCATCGCTATTCCGCCGTCGAGAGAGTTTCTCCGCTGTTAGCATAGAGCTACCCTGGGCAGGCGTAGTGTCGCCATGCCGATGTAATCCATGTACCCTTTGTAACCATATCCTTTGTAATAAAGAGCTGATTTGTTCTATGCCAATAGTGCCGTATTCCAGAGGACTTGTCCCTGGGCTGGAATACAGGGCATGCCGGCTTACTCTGAGCTGGGGTGCCACACAAGTTGGTATCAGAGCATGTCTGGCTATAGGACGTGCGGTCTAGACGCGAGTGTTAGTAACCGGTAGTATATGATCTAGTTGGTTTGCTGCACTTGTTTGTTGCATTTGTTTGTGCATAGCATACATATAGACTAGATATTTTATCATTAATGATAGATCTGGTGAGTGTAGGTGGCATCGGTTTCGTCCCAGCGGAGTGATGCCAAGGTGCTTGGTGGTGTCGATCCCTTATCGGATTGATGCACCAGTACCACATCAACTTATTCTTTTCAGCCACCCCTATCGTTTCGGTGATAGACAAGTTCTATCCCGGATCGTGCCATTCCACTAGCCACTTCGGCAACCCTTACTGATCTTTGCTATGAGAAAAGGGCAATGCCTGCAAGCTTTTCTCTCCACCACTATCTCATCCCGCCACCTATTCTTTGGACGTGTACGATTTTCTTCCGTACACTTGACGATGATGTGGTCGTCACTTTTGTGTTCTGACCCCCGATCACCAAGTTCGTCCTCGCCACCGGTTCCATCCGTGTTAGGCCCGTGTTTGGTGTAGCCTTGTTTACACCAATTTTCTTCCACACATTGATTCACTTTCGTGCACATCGCCATAGCATGTTAGACCGTAATACCGGAGTTCTTGCGAGATTTGTGTGCTTAAGTAGGAATGCATATTATTGCTGTGAATAGCTGTAGAATGTGATATTGCTTGTGTGTGTGATCTTGCTGCTTTGTGTGCTTTTATTTTGGTCGTTTCCTTTGCTTCTTTATTTGGGCCCTTGGTGTTACCTTATTTTCCCCTTAAGGAGGTTGCTCACCGACCCTGAACCAAAGAGTCAGTGAAGAGACAGCCATGTGGAAGCATAGCTCAGCAATATGGAATTTTCAGCAGACTGTGCTATATCAGGAATATCGGGCCTGAATATAAATGATATCCTGGCTGGATTGGTTATCAACACCAAGTATACATCAAAGCAACTTTCACAGCAGTAATGATCGCATCAGCAAGAAGGCAAATTGTGAATATGATCCACAATGCATTCTGTGCCAAAGGTATGATTCATATATATACAAGGTTTGAGTCTGCTACGAGTACAATTTAAACCCTGCCGTGTCTTGGAAGCAAGCCATAATGTGCTATGAACTTAGAGTTCAGCAAGAAGGATAGCCGAATACCCTGTTGCATACAACAAGTAACCGACAGCAGAAACGGTAAGGTATATACATAATAGTGAGCTGTATGGGACGCGGATGAACCCTTGCCCATTTTTCTTTGGTAATGGCACCACGCCTATGTTCTGAGCTGTTTTCCGGCCGTCCGGGGTGGATGCCGACTTTTATTTCTCTTGTCAACAACTGGCCCGTGTTCTGAGCTGCTTTTCGGCCATCTCGGGCAGCTGTTGAATTTCTCTTCACAGCAATGACCCTATGCTCTGAGCTATTTTTCGGCCGTCTTAGGGAGTTGCTACTTTCTTCTTATCGACACCGTCTCATGCTCTGAGCTGCTTTTCAGCCGTCTTGAGTCGGGGTTGAGTTACTCCAGTAATGTCCCAGATCTGAGTTGTAAAGACCGTTCTGGTGGCTACTGGTTTATTCACCGGTTTTATTCAAGGGTTCAGACGGTCGTTACCCTACAGCTACAACTTGTAAAGTAATATGCCTGCCGGAATATCGCACCTGACAACACCTATGGTCGCCCGAAGAATCAAGAACATGTCAGGTCAAGTTCGTCAGCTAAGGATCCAGGCAAAGAGAACTATAATGAAAAAGCAAGATTGGCCATATGGATATGGTAATGGTTGCAAGAGCAACATGGTACAGATACTCAGACAGTCTGGTTCGGTACCAACCACTATGGGTAGACACCCATAGGGTATATCCCATTTGCAAGGACCCCATATCGAGACCCCCCGCCCAGTCAACCGGATATGCTCAGAATTGTCAGAAGAAGGCAACCAAGCTGGTCAGGTTAGCCGAAAGATTAACTCAGCAGTTCAAAATCAGCATCCATGTTAAAGCATTACACGGCCTACCATCCATATGGAGATGCCATCAGACTGAGCAATCAGAAGGATGAACAACAGTCTCGAAGCATGTGTCCTCACAGATGGGGATCAGTTAAGAACTAACCTGCTGTGAACAAGATTCTGCTACCAGGACCGCTGTCAGTCAAGTCTATGGATAATATCACCGTACACCTTTATGCTGGTCACGACAAGTGACAGTCAAATATTTGGTAGGAGCCTTATACCCAAGACAACGCAAATACCCAAGATGACTCAACAATCCGTGCGAGAAGTCAGATTCCGCCAGGAGAACGGTATGATTCACAGTACTGTTTTGAGCCTGGAGGACACACAGCTATTTGAAGTCACCCAATGCAATGAGTAGAAGATTTCGTGTCCACCAAGAGAATCTTCTCACAACTCAGTAAACGGTCGTTCGTATTGGACTCCGTCATGACACGTCCATGAGGAACCACCCTCGGACTTACGAGCAGGGCACATAGTTCGGTCCGGATAATATATTGCCCCAGACAAGATAGCAGACATCAAAGGATTGGAGTCAGAGTAACATATGATGTAAGATTTGCCAGAAAAAGGGGTCTAGTGAAGCAAACCACCCCGAAGCAAGGCAGTCAGTCATATGAAATTCAGTGGGAGCATTATACAAAGGTAAAAAGGAAACCCGAGTTGGAAACGGTTTCCTCAAGTGGAAATGTTCATGTTTGATCCCTGAGCAACCAAATCTCGAGGACGAGATTTCTTTAAGGGGGGTAGGTTTGTAACACCCTGGATTTTGCCCATTTTCTATTTCTTTTGATTTTGGTCCGGATTCGCTTTTCTGTGGCTTGGTAGTCTTGAAACCTGGAGGTATCACCCTTTATTTTTCTTCCCAAGTGGCTTGCCAACCTCAAAACAATCCCTAGACCTTGTCATTTCCATCTTGGACCAATTCCAATAATCTTTTCCTTGGGAATATTCCTTTTTCTATTAAAGGAATAACCCTGTTTGTCCTGGATTGTGAAGCAACCCACATTTCCATCATTCCCAAAATTCCCAAATAATTCCCATAAATTGTTTGGGTCATATTTTCCACAAATATGTCAAATTCTTCCTTGCCATGTTCAAAAATATTTCACAAATATTCTTTTTCTGATTCTGCCCTATCTGTTAGTTTGAGAAGCAAGTACCATTTATATATGCTTGCATGGTCTCAAACTTTTTGTGCACTTTTTCCCACCCATATCATTGCCACATGCCAAAGTTTAACTTTATTTGGATAATAAATCTCTCCATGCTAATTTCCAAAGTTTCTGGGCAACCGGAATCTTTGTGAAGCGAGTGCTAGCTAGGAGTATCCAAATGAGTTGAAATTTTGCAAGCATCTTAATATGCTCAAATCCTGACTCTCCACCAAGTTTCAACCTTATCCAATCAACTATGTGATCACAACATCAAATCTTTGTTTCTTGTAATTATTATGGGTTGTGAAGCAACTATAATTTTTATTGCTCCATAATTCATGAATAATTTCCAGAACATGCTTATACCCATATTTCACTTCTCCACCAAATTTGGGCTCAATCTATTTAGCCAATTTCTCCCAAGAATTCTAACTAGTTTCTGTCCAGATTTAAGCACTGTGAAGGAAGTACCACTTTGGTTTATCCAATTGGTATGAAATTTATATAGTGTCTTCATTTGATCAAATCATTCATCTCCTCCTAATTTCAGCCCAATCACATGTGATACGTGAGTGCTACTTCAAGATTAGCAAATCTGGTCAGTGAGGTCCTTCGAACAGCAAGTGCTTTTTATTCTCATCCAAATGGGCTGCAAATTTTCAGAGATGATCATCTTAGCATTTGATCACACCATGCCAAAAACCAAAGTCTACTCCCTGCTCCATCTTCCTCTCCAAGTCTCAAACACCTTGCTGTTCTGGATAGAATCAGCATGCTGTGGTCACCTCAAGTCCCTATGTGCCTGTCTTCTTCCTCCTTGACCTCATCCTTTGAGTGACCAGTCGAGTTGACATGGTGGAGTTGACCAGGACACGTGGAAACGCCGCGTCCACGCGGTGACCGCCGCCCTGGCATGCCATGGACGTGAGCTGCGTACTGGTCAGCTCGGGCCCCTCTTCTCCTCGTCGGTTCCGCACGAGTAGTCATGTCCAACAGCTTCCCCTCGTCGTCCTCTTCCACCCTGGATAAGTCTCCCCCTCTCCCATCCCCTCCATCGCGGTGTAGCCATCACGCCCGTGCCCTGTCTTCTCAGCTTCTCTCTGGTCCAGTCAACCGGAGCCCTCCCGAGCTCTCTCGACCTCGCCTGAACCCTCTCCGCCCCTCCGTGATCTCCCTGGAAGCCTCTCCCCCCCTCCAGGCGAGCTCCCGAAGCTCCGGGACGCAGGTGTACGTGTCGCCACGGCAATGCTCGGCCCTCCCTCGCCGCTCGCCTATATATAGGCCACTCCGAGCCCTCCCGAGCTCCCCATAGACTCCACCGTCCTTCACTCCTCCTCCCTAGCCACTCGCCCGAGCTCTAGGGGCCCTTCCTGCTCGCCATTGCCGCCTCGGTCGCCGGCCGTCGCCGCCTAAATTCGGGCAGGCCCGCGCTCCTCTCCTCATCCCGAGCCCTCCACTGTCTCCCCCTCCTTCCGGCAAGCCGCCCCACCCCATCTCCCCTCGCCGGAGTTGGCCGCACCACAGAGTTCCTCCACCACCGCCCCGCCCTCTGTCCTCCTCCTGGCGCTGCCATTCGCCGCCATCCATCCCTCCCCGGCGCCTGCTAGCCCTCTGGACGGACGCGCTGCGCCACCCCACACCCGCCGGTTGCCTCGGGCGGGCAGGAGACGTCCGGAGCCGCCCGGCTCGTTGCCGGCAGCACCCGTCCCCTACCCCTCCTTTGTTCCGTGCGGGGAACGAGCGAGAGGAAGGAGACGAGCTCGCCAGGCGGGCCCCGCGTCACCCGACCCCACCCGTCAGCTGCAGTACAAGTCAACGCCCCGGGCCCGCGCTGTTTAAGTGGATGCGCACTCTCCAAAATACATTTTCCACTTAAGGAAGCGTACTCGGGCTCTGTTTCGGGAAAGATTACGTTTTTTGCTTTGGGAAACGTATTTTCCCAGAAGGCGCTTTCTGTCTAACCGTCCAGGGACTTGTCTGTGAATATTCTTTTTACAGATTAGCCCCTGAGTTTCAGCAGCCCACAACTTTTTAACCGAGACTCCGATCGAGGTGATTCCAAAGCTCACTTCTTCGTCTCGTCGAGCCCGTTCTGTTGGTACCATTTTCATCATGTGTCTCCATAGTGAAAATGACCATTTTGCCCTTGCCCGTAAACAGCCCCATACGAGAGAGAACTGTTTCCGGCAATCGCTTCCACGGACTCTCCGCACTCCTTCCCGATGGTTCCTTCATCTACAGGCAAGCCACACTCTCATCTGCATCATTGCATTGCAATATCATAGTCTAACTATTTACTTTAATAGTAAGTATGATTATTTGTGAAATAAATTGGATTATGCAATGTTGGAGTTAATTCTTGGATAGGTGACTACCATGTTGAGTACTGGATTGTTAATGACTAGTAGCTTACCCACTTGTTGATACTATGATGTTGAGATCACTATCTATGATTATTGTGGATTTCATCCGGCAGTTCGTGGAGATGAATTAGTAGCAATGGCTTAAGCATACTGGTTATCGGAGTGTCAGCCATGACAGAATTATTATTCGGGGATGTGATATTTAGTCGGTTGACCTTGAGTCATCTGTCCGGACTTATCCGTGCAACCACATTTGCCGGTATGGGACGGCCTTGACTATGTCTGATCGCGTGCTCTTTCACCGGTACCGCCCGACAGGGAAGATTATACGTGCGCGCTACCCTGGCCCGGTAGGCGGCGATAACCTTGTGAGCCCAGTTGAGTTATTGGATCCAGGTCCCCTTTTGGGACAGTTTAGTTTGGCCACGACGGTGGCAGGTGTCACGAGGTGACACAGGGGCCACCCAGGGCTTGACTCCGGGGGAGGATGATTGCCGGTGGTACGATGGGAGAGTCACGGGTCAGGCAGGTTTCGTTGGAGCAACGCTGATCCACCCGAATGGGATCACGAGGTCAGTGCTCCATGGTGTGGGTAAAGTGCACAACCTCTGCAGAGTGTAAAATCTATTCGAATAGCCGTGTCCACGGTATTGGACGGTCCGACCAGACCTCGCTAGTTGGTCAACCATGGTAGTGATGATAATGATGGAAGAACTCATCATAAGATCAGAAGTACTCGGTGGTTCATGAGTATTCTGAGGGTTGTGAGACAACCCGAACGAGAGTAAGTTGTCAGACTTGTGATACAGTTGGTATCAGGTACATGATATGATAGCCATGGGATGGCTATGAGTTGAGTGGTCGGATGACCACACGAATGGACTTGGCACATGTTCGGATTGGATTCTGAGATTATTCGGAGTATGGATTAAACTATTTAATATGCTTTACCTTGCTGCAACTATTCTGCTATGATGTTGTCTTGCCTTAATGCTGATGTTTGTTGTGAGCTTGTGAGTACATTCAAAGTACTCACCTGGCGTATCATGCCAGTTTGCAGGTCATGCCATGATTGCTTGCTTTTCAAGAATCCTGAGTTTGCGACCTAGGAGACGCGTTCTAGCCAGAGTCCCTGTGGAGTGGAGTCCATCACCGTCGTCGCTATTCCGCCACTGAGAGAGTTTCTCCGCTGTTAGCATAGAGCTACCCTGGGCAGGCGTAGTGTCGCCATGCCGATGTAATCCATGTACCCTTTGTAACCATATCCTTTGTAATAAAGAGCTGATTTGTTCTATGCCAACAGTGCCGTATTCCAGAGGACTTGTCCCTGGGCTGGAATACGGGGCATTCCGGCTTACTCCGAGCCGGGGTGCCACAACTACCTAGGAGAGAGGTGGGTCTGGTTCCTGGTCGTGGTCTGTGGATTACCAAGACGGGGCGACAGGAACCTTGATCGTCTCCGTGAGCTACTAAACACAATCAATGGATTGGGTGTTGAATCTGAGTTGGCCTCTGGCCTTTACGCAATAGCCACCACGCGGGATTATGGTATGGCCCTCGGCGACGTACATTCTACCGAAAGCTCTGTTTGAAGTCATAGCTGTGCGGGCTGATTGTTGGGGTGAGCTGGAATGCCTGCTTGTGTATACAGAGGCTAGGCTTGGTCACCGGCCAGTCATGCAATGCACAGGACTGCTTAGGGCGATAGGTCCATGACCCCTTTGCACATAGGATTTAGACCGGCATGCTGACCTCTCTGGAGAGACTAGGTAGGACTACGGCGTGTTCATTATCCGAGGCCGGGCATCACCCGGAAAAGTGTGTCCGGCCTGAGGTAATCAAGCGTGTTGGGAAATGTGGTGCACCCCTGCAGGGAAGTAATCTATTCGAATAGCCGTGTCCACGGTAACAGGACCCTCGGAGTTGTATCCCGATCTATTACAACTAGAATCGGATACCTAATGATACTAAGTTGATATGTTGCTCCAAGATCGCTTTCTCGCAGGGTAGTCGAGAAAGGATCTCTGGGCGTTGCTAAAACATAGTTGTTACGATATGTTTTTATACGCTACTCTCTTCTGATGCTGCAAGATACTAGTCTTCGTTAGGCTAGGCCTTTTCCCCTCTACTCTGGCATACTGCAGTATAGTCCACAGACATACCCTTCCCTTTATACTGTTGCACACTTAGCATAGTTCTGATATAAGTCTTGCGAGTACTTCGGATGAGTACTCATGGTTGCTTTGCTACCTCTTTTCCCCTACTCGGTTGCTGCGATCAGATGACGGAGCCCAGGAGCCGGAGATCCCCGACGGAGCCAACTACTACGTGGAGGTCGCAGACCAGGAGTAGTTCGGAGGCCCCAGGCAGGAGGCCTGCGCCTTTTCGATCTAGTTGTCGTTGTTATGCTCAGCCTTCTTAAGGCAAACTTGTCTAATTATGTCTGTACTCAGATATTGTTTTGCTTCCGCTGACTTATGTATTCGGGTCCACATGACCCCTGGTATGTAATATGAAGATTTATGTTTAATTTGTTTCTAGAGTTGTGTTGTGATATCTTCCCGTCAGTCCCTGATCTTGATCGTGCATGTTTGCGTGTATGATTAGTGCACGGACGAGGCGGGCCGTCACAAGTTGTGGGACTATGAAAGCGGTGGCGTTCTAAACATTCCATGTACCGAGCACTTCTCTCGACGACTCTCCTCACATAGGATGTAGGTCATGCTCCCACGATGCGATTGTGCCTATTTAATAAACATTGCCATGTCACTTTGTCGGTGTATGGCGACCTTCACTATATGGCCGTCGTGCACACCCCTGCTTACATTTCACTAACCACGCTACGCCTTGTCGAAAGTTGTTTCCATAACAACTGCACTTCTTATTTGATAAAATTAGGTCAGTGCGAATAAGTTCATTAGTTGACATGTTAGTTGTTTCCAGAAATCTTGAACTTTGACTTTGATTGTCCATGTCTTAGTTCTTGTAGTCAATGCATCTAGCACTTTATGTGCCATACTGTTTGAGGACCTAAAAAAATAGAAATAGGCATCTTAATTAGTAAAGCAAATGATAACAGGAAAAAAAATCTATGTATAGTTAGATTTTTTTTTTACAAGCAAACTTTGAACAAAAAAGTATTGACTCGAGGGAAACATAAGTACGTCCAGGGAGCGTTCTGGTCCTATTAATTAATCTAGAATGTACATATTACAGTTTTTTATTTCATCGTGCGCATATAATAATTAGTTAGATTACAGATGTGAAATCTCTCTAGATGAGCACTTTGTAGAGTATAATTGGAGTATCATTGATCTATGGATCAAAATTCATCAATCTGATTTACTATGAATTAGACATGTGAATTACTAAAGTAATAAGTAATATAACAAATAATCTATATAATTAATATTTTCTAACAAACATTGTAAAAAAAATAACAGGAGGGAAACATGTATAAGGCACATGAGAGTTATGTGGTCATATTAATTAATATAGAATGTGGATATAGGAATTTTCTATTTTAGCGTGATCCTTCGATCAAGTACCATTTATCCATTGCTCAATTACCAATTCATCATTTGGTGTACAATGAATCACGCTAAGTAATCACTTTTGTGCAGAAGATGATATGTGCTGTCGCTAGAGGGGAGTCAACAGGAATTGGGGCGCTCGTACCCGCTGGACGAAGACGATGTCGAAGTGGCACCAGTTGGAAGTTTCTTTCCGCCGAGAGCGGACATTTCTAGTGGTCACTGGTCGAAGCTTTTGCAAAAAAAAAAAAAAAAAAGTTCGACGATGTTTTAGAGGTAGTCTGGATTAGGTGAAAAGAATCGTAAAGATGGAAGATATTGGTTCTCATCACGATGTGTACGTGAAACGTGTTTGAGCCGGGGAAATTGTCATCGGTTTCAGGCAATTGTGTGCGTGATCAATGGAAGTGTTGGAGTATAATGTCCGCCCTCTTTCATAGTTTAGACTTCAGATAGCATTAACTCCTTCACAAATAAGCTGCTTGTAGGTAGTAAGACTTTACCTCTAGAGGCATCACCAGTTCACCCCCAAGGTTTTTTTTCTCGATACCGTATTTTTTTCCAAAGGGGCAGGAAGAACCAGTTACAGAAAATCTTAAATATTTCGGGGTTTTTTCGCCTGAAAGTATTCAAACAAATTTTGAATTCAATTTCTTTTTGCGTCAATATGTATATAAGTGAACCAATGATACACGCATTCTTGCGTGTGCTACAGTGGTCAGCACGCTTCCTTTGGTCCCCCAAGGTTGTGAGTTCGATTCCTTTTTTTTTTTTTTTTTTGAGAACCGCCCTCATGGCATTTTATTCATTAGGGCTGATCATGTCCGATTGTCCAATATCAATCAGAAAATCAGGGATTATAGAAAAAGAGATAGACATAGTGTCTATTGACAAGGCTACTGATCTAGCACACTTGTGGGCTGCTACATTTGCTTCCCTTCCAGTCCACCACAACTCGAATCCCTGAAAATTTGGGAGATAGGTGCACATCTCCCTGATTATGGTGCTTCCCACCGAGCACTCATCATTTTGCTTCCATGCCAAGGAAACCATCTGGCAGTTAGTTTCAAGTATTAACTGCTGAACATTATGTTCTCTGGCTAACACCATTGCATCCCTACAAGCAGTCAGCTCAATGGTATAAGGGTCATACGGAACAGGATATCTAATGCATTTGGCCCGCTGGAAGAGGCCATTGTGATCCCTCATCACTATGCCGACGCCTGAGCATGCATTACTTCTGTCGACAGCACCATCAATATTTGCTTTAACCCAGCCCACAACTGGTGCTTGCCATCTATGCCGCACCACCACCTTAGCCCTTAGGTATAGGTGTTTGAGGCATGTCAAGGCTATGGATGAGCTCCTTAATAAGCTCCGTGGATTTGCGTGGCTGATACTGAACCTCCTTGTGAGTATACTTATTACGGTTGGTCCAAATCGCCCACATGACTGAAACTGTAATTGCTGCACTCTCCTTGGCCATAAAACTGTGGTCCAGTATATCTCTAGACCAAGTTACAGGGTGTAACCTTGGTAATTTGAATCCGAAGAAATCATGAGCTTCCTCCCAAAATAAGATTGTGTGATCGCATTGAACCAGCGCATGAAACAACGATTCATCATCACTGCCACACATCGGGCATATGGCATCTTCCCTAATATGCCTTCTCATCATCTCACCGTGGACAGGTATGAACATCTTCAGAACCCTCCACCAAAAAACTCGTATCTTTGGTTGCACTTGTAGTTTCCAAAGAGATCTCCACCAATCCTCTCCATGCGAACTGGAGCTTGGTATTAATTGGCCGGCTGCTTTTTGCTCCAGGAGCATTTTGTATGCGGAACATACTGTGAAGGCTCCCGACTGCTCCCATGCCCAAGCCCAAAAGTCCATAACCTGAACTCTAGGTCTTGGCATCTTCAAGATTGCAGCAGCGTCTGGTGCAATAAACATCTTACGCACCAATTCCACATCCCACTCTCTAGACACTTCAATAATGAGATCTGACACTAACTTGACCGGCTCATCAGACAGTCTGCACAGCGGCTTCATTGTTGGAAAATACGAAGGAGAACCTAGGTGCCAGCGCACCCTATATGCAAAAAAAGAAATTAGTAATTCAAAAAAAGTTCAAAAAATTCCAAATCTTTTTTGGTATCAAACATGATCAAGTATTGTAGTCGTATAAAAAGATTCGTCAGAGAATGACTTTCGTTGCATCCTGGGTCGAAGATTTGGCAGAAAACACTATATACAAGTACTATACATGCTATATTGTCGTCATAAACTTGCCTTTTTTGCCCTGAAGTCAATACAAATCATTTCTTGTCCAAACTTTTTATACGAGTACAATACCTGATCATGTTTGATTCCAAAAAAGATTTGGAATTTTTTGAACTTTTTTTGAATTACTAATTTTTTTGGCGCATATAGGGTGCGCGGGTACCCTACAGCACCAAGTTCCCGTCCCTTCATTGTTGGGGTACCATAGATCCACTGGTCATGCCATATTTCTGTTCTCTGGCCATCACCGATCCGCCTGATGAGGCCTGCTTTGAGTACCTTCATTACTCCCCTGGTAGATAGCTCTCCATGTTGTCGAGGCACCTGATGGACAGCCAGCATGCAAAAAATTCCCATCTAGGAAGTATCTTCCTCTTAAAACACGAGCGCAAAGGCTCTCTGGTTGATCTAACAGCCACCACGCCTGCTTCGCTAGCATGACATCATTGAAAAACTGTAAATCTTTGAAGCCCATCCCACCTCTAAATTTAGAGACGGACATGTCTTCCCACGACTGCCAATGCATACTTCTTTTATCAAGCGATCCTGCCCACCAATACTTGGACATTACTGACATTAATTTTCGGCAAGCAGCTCATAGAATAGGCCGGCAGAGCCTGGATCACTGATTTAATAAGAACTTCCTTTGCTGCACTGGATAGCAGTTTCTCGCACCACCCTTGTACACTGGACCGAGATCTCTCCACCACATGCTCAAAAGATTGCTCGGTTATTCTCCCAGCTGCAGTATGTAGGCCCATGTACTTCTATGACAAAGCTTCTCGTTGGATTTGCAGTATATTCTTCACTCCCATCTTAACAGACGCCCTAGCATTAGGACTAAAAAACACAGAGCTTGTTTGCTTGTTTGCACACTATCCGGAGCCCACTACACAAGCATGCAAAATTTCATTCAATCTCATGGCACTCCTGGAGTCAGCTTTCATGATAACAATACAGTCATCTGCAAACAACCACCTCGTGGGAGGAGGGGTTGGGCGGCTTATCGAGCTTGATGACGCCGTAGAGGAGGTACTCGGCCAGGGGGCGCTTGAGCTGCGACTGGCCGGAGGAGATCTGGGTGTAGTGGCCAGTGCGAACATTGAGGCGGTCGTAGTTCTTCACGATGAGCAGCCACGTGGATGTGTCGATGGACGGAACCAGGGACTAAGGCTTGATCATGTAGCCATCTGTCTTCGAATCAGCATCCACCCGCAACTTTGTATCGATACAATGTGAGATCTAGGCTTGATAGTTAACTAGCAAAAGGGCCCGTGCGTTGCAACGGGGCATTAATATTTATTGCACAAGATCAATTGTGTTAAATGCAACGCATGTGCTTCACTATGGAGCAAATGGCAATTGCCATGAATTACAATTGATCGGGTCAAGTAACTGGATTGCGGGAAAATTCAATTCAGTTAAACCTTGACAATTAAAATGAGTGCGTTGCGAT
Source organism: Thinopyrum elongatum (assembly GCA_011799875.1). Taxonomy (NCBI): domain Eukaryota; kingdom Viridiplantae; phylum Streptophyta; class Magnoliopsida; order Poales; family Poaceae; genus Thinopyrum; species Thinopyrum elongatum. The sequence continues at coordinate 694,730,825 of CM022303.1, forward strand.
GGAAAAAGAGGTGAGGAAGACCTCCAAGTGAAAAGGCGAGGAATGTATTCATAGTCATAGAGCATATCTGATTCGTTTTTTGTAGTATGGGTTCCTTAGTCATAGTCATAGCCCTGAAACGATCTCTTTGTTAGTCACCAATGAATCAGCAACTTAATTAATTATATATGAGCTAAATATGAGATTAGTTTCATATGAAGTAATACGTTGTCAAGAAAGGAAGCATGTCCAAAAATTTAACAATGGGGCAATTTTCTTGTATTTCAGTTTGTATGTGACAAGAAACAAATGAGATTTATGAAAAACTGGGAATAAGCTACGCCAAGACTACTTAGCTAAATATTGATTTTGGAGTTGTTCAACTGGGCAATCCATCGTATTCCTCTCATCTTATTGGAGCACTTGCCTTGATTGTGTTCCTGAATTAGCACAAGAGCAACAGATGCAGCATGCATTTGCCAATATGCATTTATACCATAGTGTACTGCCACCTAACTAAAGTTTGCTGGTAGATCCTGTGCTGAACGGGTTGAACAACAAAAAAGAAATTGAGATGAGAGTCCCGTGATCACATGACCCGACAGAAAAAATAGACTTTCAAGATGCACCTGAATCGTTCGTGCAGCCAAGCTGCTGAGCCAAGACCCGTCTCCAGTCGCAAGCCGGCATTGTCCAGGAGCCGCGGTCATATCCAGTCGCGAGCTGGCAATGTCTACGCGCCATGAATGATCCAATGGTGTTGGTATTTTGTCCTACGACAGTGGAATTCAGCGAGGTGCTTATACCAAAATACCTTTTTTGCGGGACCTATACCAAGATTACTGACCACTGGAATCAAAGTATTGTTTCTTACTTTGAATTTAAATCTGTCTAAGCTTTTGCACATGAATCATATAACTTATACTTCACATCATGAATTTCCCACTAAATCAAAGAAGCCAATGGTTAGTATAACTACCCAGAAAATTAATTTCCGTTAGAGAACTTATTAAACTATGGAAGCGAACGGTTCCGTGTCTGGGATCCGATGGGGCAGCCTCTTCCAGTTCCATGTCTTTTTTGTTTTGTCCTCCTGTACATATTCCCTGCAGCTTATTGTGGGTGCTCATCATGCCAATAATTTGTACTTAGAGATGAGATGCATGCTGTCAGACTCAAAACTTTTTGATGGAAGTGGTAAATACTCTAATTTTGACAAAAGATGATGCCATTCGCGTCTGCTGCCTTTAAATACCAATCTGAATTTAACCAAATCTACTGTTTGATCGGCAACATACAGGCGTATGGCCGCTCAACACTAATTCCCCTAGACTCTCTGCCGCAGCCGCCACACTCGTCTCTAGGTCTCCTCATCCTTTGACCCCCGCCGTCGCCATCTATGCCTCTGCCATGCTGCCTTCACCATTGCGGCAGAGCACGCGACGGCTGAAGTGCCGGAAGCCTTCCTAGCGGTGGCTGTTAGAGTGTCAAGCCTGTGTTCCCATTGCTATCCTGCCGTGCCACCTGACCAGGAAAGACAGGCGCGCTCCCTCGTGGCTGCGCCTGACGCCCCTTGTTTGAGCTTGACCAAGGCTAATAGGCTACTGAGTTCCATCACAATTGGTAGCACAACATGCTTCTGTACATTAAGAAACCATACAAAATACAGAAAACAAATACAACCTGAAAGGTTTAAAGGTCAAAGAAGCATTAAGGAGACTAATTAATTAGGAAACCTGCAGACATATCACAGATCAGATGAGGCTAACTCAATTTTCCAAATTTCTTGCAACAGTGATTTGTGTTTGAAGCCGTTACACAGGTGGTGGTGATCGAGACTACGCAGGGGATTCATGTACAAACACCTAAACCAATGATTGAAAATTGGTAACTCGGTTGGAGTTGAGTGGACGGCGTTCGGCGAAGTAGTCGAGATTGGAACCTTGACTGGAACTCGAGCGGACGGCGGTCCGGCGAATTAGGCGAGATTGGAAGCTCCGGATGCTAGTGTGGCACTTTCAAGCACCGTAACTTGTGATTGCTCGGGGTTTGGGGGGTCGAGACCTTTTTATGGCAGCGAGGGGATCGGATGAAATCCGAGTCAGGTACCACCCCATGGCTGCGTGCTCAGGTGGTTTCCTTATCCTGCACATACATGACACAGGGACTATGATCCAAATCGGATGGAGGTGGAGGAGGCCGAGAGACGACTACGACGGAGCGGTGAGCGGCCGCCGGATCGGCACGCTCCGGTTCGAGGCGCAGGGCCGGCGGTGGCCATTGAGAGGACATCGCCCTCCACCCAGCGCGCCACGGTGGGCTCTTCCTACCACTCATCTCGCTCACCGCCGCCCTCGCCGCGGCGGTCCTCCTCGCTGCAGCCGCGCTCCTCGACGCCAGAGCCATCAGCCGCGCCGACCCGTCAAGTGAGGAAGAGAAGAGAATGTGGATTAGGATAGGGTTGGCTGGAGGTGGAGGAGGCTGGGAGATGAAAGGCGGCGGAGCGGTGATCCGGGCGCTTGGGCAACGAAGCGATGAGGCGTATCGGGAGGCGCTGAGGAGGAAGAAGATGAGCGAGCGGATTGTGGTCGGTCCGGCTTCTAAGTTGTTTTTTTATTAACAAAACTCGTACCTGTACGAAATAAAAAGAAACAGTCCTTCCCTTTAGTGAACAAAACATCGTTAGGTGAACAGGTTGGTGCCCATTGCCTTGCTCTATGCGAGCTGGTTTCGACTTTTTAAAACCAAACGTGATTTTCTTTTTTATTAGGTGCAACAGAAAAAAATCCAAACCTGATTTTCTTTTTTATTAGGTGCAACAGAAAACAGGGAGAGGAGACGTACGAAAAACATAGACGTGGAACAAAAAACATACGAAAAATATAGATGTGGACCAAAAAAGTTGGAGAAACAATCCTCCCTTTAATATTAGGGAAGGATAGGGTCCACCGAGTTACGGAAATCTAATGGTTATTTTTCGATACGGGGCACTTTATTACTTAAAAGGTTTAAGTATTACACAATTTTTTTAAACCAAACGTGATTTTCTTTTTTATTAGGTGCAACAGAAAACGGGGAGAGGAGACGTACGAAAAACATAGACGTGGAGCAAAAAACGTACGAAAAATATAGATGTGGACCAAAAAAGTTGGAGAAACAATCCTCCATTTAATATTAGGGAAAGATAGGGATAGGGTCCACCGAGTTACGAAAATCTAATGGTTATTTTTTGATAAGGAGCACTTTATTACTTAAAAGGTTTAAGTATTACACCCGGACTCTGCATAACTAAGATGCACACAGCCAACCCAAATCCCAACTCAGACAGAAAAAAGACGAAGTACAAGTAATCATAAGACTGTATGACGCCTAATCCATGGGACGGCTAATCCTAAGATCGTGCTGCCATCCATGTCGGGTAAAACTATCCCTCGCCGTGTTCTCCAAGTGTGAACACATGTTTCGATTCTCCACACATTGTAGAGGCGATCATAAACGGAGCGTAACGGTACATCTGTAGATAACCTGCATAAGAGAAGTGCTTTTATCGTTAAAACCTTATCATTTCTACATAGCCAAATTTAAAGCAACCAAATAACGGTGAGCGCTCCCACCCTGAGAAGAATTTTAAACCTGTGATTAATCTCATGTAACCAGTAGCCAAATATATTAGCAACACTACGTGGAGGATACAAGTCAGAAGCTACATGGATGAGTGACCATATAGAACGAGATAATTTGCAATGGAAAAACAATTGTTTTATTTTTTCTTCGTGATAACAAAAAGCACATTGCGTACTTCCATGCCAATTCCTCTTAATAAGTTTATTTTTGGTAAGAATGACTCCTCGACGAAGATACCACGCAAAATTTTTATTCTTAAGCGGTATCTTCATCCTAAAAATCTTATTATTATTATCAACTGGCACCTCTGACTGGATCAGAGCTCTATACATAGAGTCCACCATGAATTTACCACTTACGTGTAGGTTCCAACGAAATTCATCGGCTCCTTGTGACAGTTGTATCGTGGACAGTCTCTATAACAAAGTGTTCCACGATTCAAGTCTGGGACCAGTTAAATCTCTTCTGAACGTCATATTTGGTGGAAAGGATTCCGTAACTGTGGCGATATTATCACCCTCGTGATGCACAATATTGTATAGAGCCGGATATTGTTTTTGGAGTGTATAATTGCCTAGGCGCTTATCCACCGAGAATCTAATTTCCGAACCGTCTTTTATAGCGAAGGATCCATAGGGGAAGAAGTATTTTTTCATAGCCATTAGACCTGCCCAAAAGTGTGAGTCCCCAGGCTTCCAGTATACTTGGGACACTGCATTTGAGCCCACATATTTTCTCCTAAGAAGGGTTTGTCATACACCATTTTCCGTCAGCAGCTTAAATAGCCATTTGTCGAGGAGAGCAGTATTTTTAACCTCAAGGTCATGAATACCTAGCCCTCCTTGATCTTTGGGATGGCAAACCACACTCCTTTTCAAAAGAATCTTGATCGGAAATAATCCAATCTATGTAAAACTCTTTTAGGCAGTTGGAAGAAGGAAATCATATATAGTACCATATTACTTAGTACTGAATTTATGAAGACCAATCTTCCACCCAGAGATAGCAGTTTACCTTTCCAACTGCTTAACCTTTTTTGTAGTCTTTCTTCGACGTGTTTCCATTCAACATTTGTGAGTCTCCGATAATGTATCGGTATCCCCAAATAATATGATCGGAAACTGGCCTAGCCTGCAGCCAAACAATTCAGCGTACAGGTGAGCCTCATCTTGGCCCTCGCCAAAACAAACTAATTCACTTTTATGGAAGTTTATCTTAAGACCCGAGAGTTGTTCGAAGGCTGATAAAATTAATTTCAGATTCCTCGCTTTCTCTAGGTCATGATCCATCACGAGAATCGTATCGTCGGCATATTGAAGGATAGAAAGTCCACCATCAACAACATGATTAACTACCCCGTCAATTTGACCATCAACCTTTGCACGCTCAATCATGACAGCTAACATACTAGCCACAACATTAAATAACATGGGCGATATGAGTCACCTTGTCTAAATCCTTTCTTCATTTGGAAGTAGCGGCCAACGTCATCATTGACTTTAATGGCCACACTACCTCCGAAAATGAAGCTATGGATCAGAGGGCGCCACTCTGCAGAGAAGCCTTTCATTCTGAGAGTCTGTTGAAGAAAAGACCACTTGACTCTATCATAAGCTTTCTCAAAATCAATTTTGAGGACTACCCCATTCAACTTCCTCCGATGTAGTTCGTGCACTGTTTCATGAAGGATTACCACCTCATCTAGGACATTTGTACCTTGCATGAAAGCAGTTTGGGAAGGACGAACCACATGGTTAGCCACCGAGTTCAGCCTAATCATCGCAACTTTCATGAATATTTTAAAACTAACTTTAAGGAGGCACATAGGTCTATATTGTTGTATCATAACAGCCTCATTAACGTTAGGTAATAAAATTATCTCACCGAAATTAAGGCGAAACAATTCTATTTATCCAACATGGAGGTGGCCAAACAAATCTAGAAGGTCCGGTTTGATAACCTTCCAGAATTTCTGATAGAACTCAGCTGAAAGACCGTCCGGACCCAGGGCCTTCTTGTGTTCTATTAGGAAAACCGCCTTCTTTACCTCCTCCGAGTAAGGAGTGATGACCCACAAGTATAGGGGGTCAATCATAGTCCTTTCGATAAGTAAGAGTGTCGAACCCAACGAGGAGCAGAAGGAAATGGCTAGCGGTTTTCAATAAGGATATTTCTGCAAACACTGAAACAAGCGGTAGCAAGTAGTTTGATAGCAAGATAATTTGTAACGAGTAACAAGTGACAAATGTAAATAAGGTGCAGCAAGATAGCCCAATCCTTTTTAGTGCAAAGGACAGGCCAGAACAAGTACTTATATTGAGAAAAGCGTTCTTGAGGACACACGGGAATTTCATCTAGTCACTTCACCATGTTCATACGATTTGCGTTCGCTACTTTGAAGAGTTGATATGTGGGTGGACCGGTGCTTGGGTGCTGTTCTTACTTGAACAAGCCTCCCACTTATGATTACCCCTTCTCGCAAGCATCCGCAACTACGAAAGAAGAATTAAGACAAGTCTAACCATAGCATTAAACAAGTGGATCCAAATCAGCCCGTTACGGAGTAGCGCATAAACTGGGGTTTAAGCTTCTGTCACTCTAGCAACCCATCATCTAATTACTACTCCACAATGAATTCCCTTAGGCCCATGAATGGTGGAGTGTCATGTAGTCGACGTTCACATGACACCACTAAGTGAATCACAACATACATATCATCAAAATATCGAACAAAAACCAAATTCACATGATTAGTTATGACAAGACTTCTCGCATGTCCTCAAGAACAAAAGTAGCTACTCACACATCATCATCATGCTCATGATCAGAGAGGAAATAAATGACATGAAAGATCTGAACATTTAGTAATTCACCAAGCAAATCCACTAGCATCAACTACGATAAGTAATCAACACTACTAGCAACACACGAGTACCAATCTAATGTTTTGACACAAAGATTGAATACGAGAGATGAACTAGGGATTGAGATGAGATGGTGCTGTGGTTGATGATGATGAAGATTGGTCCTCCCACGATGAGAGGGTTGTTGGTGATGACGAAGGCTTCGATTTCCCCATCCGGGGGGGAAGTGTCCGCGGCAGAATCTGCTCGCCGGAGAGCCAAATTACTCCTACTCTAGTTCTGCCTCGTGGTGGCGGCGCCTCGTCCCGAAAGTCTCTCCATAAAAGTTTTAGGGTAAAATGACTTATATACTAGAAGGAGAGGGCTGGAGGTGGGCCAAGGGCTCCACACAACACCAGGGCGCCCCCCCAGGTGCTGTGTGAGCACCTAGAAGCCCTCCTCCGGTTGTTCTCTGGCCCATTATTTTTATATATTCCAAAATAATTCCTCGTTGAATTTCAGCCCATTTGGAGATGTGTAGAATAGGTATCTCTGCTGTAGCTTTTTCAGGCCCTGAAATCCAGCTGCCGGAATTCTCCCTTCTTGTGTGAACCTTGCATATTAAGAGAGAAAAGGCATTAGAAATACTCCATGAAGTGCTATATTGATAAAAAACTTAATATATAACAGCAATAAAACATGATGCAAAATGGACGTATCAACTCCCCCAAGCTTAGACCTTGCTTGTCCTCAAGCGGAAACCAAAATCGAAAAACATGCCCACATGCTTAGAGAGAGAGGTATCGATAAAAAAAACAAAATACGGACATGGAAGCATCATGAACAATATTATAGCATCAACAAACATTATCATAGACTTCATATGAATGAGTAACAATCCACCACAATGCTGAAGTATGAAGCATAAACTTTCTTGAAAACTAACAAACTATGTTCTTGGTCAACAATGCAATTGCAATTCATTGTATTTTCAGGAAGGGTCACATGTAGCAGCCTTTCGGCAAGTCCACATACTCAACTATCATTTAGTCTTTCATAATTGCTAACACTCACACCATACATATGGAGCATCAAGTTTCAGCCGGACAAAGAGGAAGATAGAGAATCCAACTTATTCACCTCAAGGGTGATGTCAACAATAATAACTCATGCCCACCCACATTCAACTGGATATATGTGCCTAGATCTCCCCCCACCACAAGATGCTTGCCAAAGGATAAAATAAAAAGGGAGTAGAGGGGAAACTTTGACTCTTTGCACAAAAGTAAATGATAGGCCCTTCGCAGAAGGAAGCAGAGGTTGTCATGCGCTTTTAGTTTTGGATGCACTGACTCTTAGTGCAAAGGAACGTCATGTGATATTTCCCCTTATGATAGCAAACTTTATTATGCAGTGTGTCGCTTTTATTCTTTGCCATCACAAGTTCGTACCACGCTTATTTTCCCTTACAATAAAAGACCATACATATTTAGGAGCAATTTTTATTGCTTTATTGCACCGATGGCAACTTAGTTGAGGGATTTTACTCAATACATAGGTAGGTATGGTGGACTCTTATGGCATGTATTTGGTTAAGGGGTTTTGGATGCACAAGTAGTATTTCTGCTTAGTACGGAATTTTTGGCTAGCAAAGGTATTGGGCAAGCACCCCATGTTGGAGGATCCATGACAATATAACTTCTATGTGAATGTGAACAAACATAACCCATTACGTTGTCTTCCTTGTCCAACATCAACCATTTGACATATAGTATTTAATGGGTGCTCACAATCATAAAAGATGTCCAAGATAGTATATTTGCATGTGCATCTTCTCTTCCTTATTAACTTTTTCATGAATTGCATCATTGACCAATGCTATGTTTGTCAACCTTCAATAAATTTTACCACTTATACTTTTCTTTATGTGATGTCATTACTCGCCATAAGATTAGCATATGATCTCTCTTTTTCTTTTCTTTTCATTCTTTCTTTTCTTTTCATCAAAACATAAAGGTAAAAGAGGCAAGGCTCAAACTAAACTTTATTATATAACTCACACACGATTACATAGATAGATAGATATAAACTAACACTCAAAGATAGATCATACCAAACTTTTATTCTAGATCATGGAATAACTAAGGATCGAATTGAAAATAGCAAAATATAATGAAAGTGATGGTGATATGATACCGGGGCACCTCCCCCAAGCTTGTCACAAGCCAAGGGGAGTGCCCACACCCGTGTGATCAAGCTTCCTTCTTTGGTGATGGAGGCGGAGAAGGATCTTTAAGCTTGTTCAGTTTCCTCTTGAGCATAAAATGATGTTCCCTGAGATCATGAACTTCGTGCTCAAGCTTCAATATCCTTTGATATAATTCCTGCTTGCTCTCCTGCAGAAAATGAGAGGGGATAAACAAAACCTTGGGTTTTCTCCTTGGGTTTGGGTGGCTCGATTTCTTGAACTTCACGTGCATATCTCCTGGCTGAGGTAGGGGGATCTGTTCTTCTTCTGAGCTTACTTCCTCCACCTTGCCTTCATGTTCCTCAACCAAGAACAAACCATAGGGATCTAGACCCCCATAGAGCTTTGGGTTGGCAAGATAATGTGAAATATGGCTTTCATCATCAGAATCCTGGGAAGACATATGTTTGGACCTGCCAGAAAACAGCAAGAAACAAGAACAGAAGATATCTCGCGATACGGTGGTCAAAACGATTCGGGGGATATATATATAGATTTTTTATGTTGCAAAACAAGTAAACAGGAGGAAAACGGAGTCGGGAAGGTGCACCAGGGCTCCACACAGCACCAGGGCGCACCCAGGTGCTGTGTGGGCACCTGGTGGGCCCTCTCGGCTTCCTTTTATTTTTGTATTTTTATAAATATTCCAAAACTAACAGAATATATTTTTGCAGATTTTTCGGAGTCCGTTTACTTACCGTATCACATACCTTTCCTTTTTTCAGTATTCTGGAGTGTTCCGGAAGGACTCCTTGATATATTCCTCCGGTGTAATTGTGTCAATAATATTAGTTTCAACATTAATGGGTGTACCTGAAATATAGTGCTTGATCCTTTGTCCGTTTACCACCTTTGGGTTAGTACCCTCGGCATTGTTGATCTTTAAGGCTCCGGAACGGTAAACCTCTTTGATAGTGTATGGTCCTTCCCATTTGGAAAGGAGTTAACCTGCAAAGAACCTAAGACGAGAATTATATAATAAAACATATTCACCCACCTTGAATTCTCTCTATTTAATCCTCTTATCATGCCATCGTTTGACTTTTTCTGTGAATAGCTTGGCATTATCATAAGCCTGGGTTCTCCATTCATCAAATGAGCTAATGTCAAATAACCTCTTCTCACCTGCGAGCTTGAAGTCATAGTTAAGTTCTTTAATAGGCCAAAAGGCTTTATGTTCCAATTCAAGAGGTAAGTGACATGCTTTTCAATAAACCATTTTATAAGGAGACATACCCATAGGCTTCTGATAAGCAGTTCTATAAGCCAACAAAGCATCATCTAATTTCTTAGACCAGTTCTTTCAAGATCTATTGACAGTATTTTGCAAAATCAACTTTATCTCCCTATTGCTTAACTCAACTTGACCACTAGACTGAGGATGATAAGGAGATTCAATTCTATGATTAACATCATACTTAGCAAGCATCTTACGAATAGCACCATGAATAAAATGTGAACCACCATCAGTCATAATATATCTAGGGACTCCAAACCTTGGGAAAATAACTTCGGTAAGCATTTTAATAGAGGTGTTGTGATCTGCACTACTAGTGGGGATAGCTTCCACCCACTTAGTGACATAATCCACAGCAACAAGAATATGACTATACCCATTGGACTTTGGAAAAGGTCCCATGTAATCAAAACCCCAAACATCAAATGGTTCAATAACAAGAGAATAATTCATAGGCATTTCCTGACGTCTACTGATATTACCAATCCTTTGACACTCATCACAAGATAAGACAAACTTACAAGCGTCCTTGAAGAGAGTAGGCCAATAAAAGCCGGATTGCAATACCTTATGTGCAGTTCTATCTCCTGCATGGTGTCCTCCATAAGCTTCGGAGTGACACTTCCGAAGAATATGTTCCTGTTCATGCTCAGGCACACAACATCTAACAATACCATCCACACCTTCTTTATAAAGATGTGGATCATCCCAGAAATAGTGTCTCAAATCATAAAAGAACTTTTTATTTTGCTGGTAAGTAAAACTAGGAGGTATAAACTTAGCAACAATATAATTAGCATAGTCTGCATACCAAGGAGTACTATGAGAAACATTAATAGTAGCTAATTGCTCATCAGGAAAACTATCATTAATAGGTTGTGGGTCATCAAGCACATTTTCCAATCGAGACAAGTTATCAGCCACAGGGTTCTTAGCCCCTTTCCTATCAACAATATGAAGATCAAATTCTTGTAACAAAAGAACCCATCTAATAAGCCTAGGCTTAGCATCCTTCTTTTCCATAAGATATTTAATAGCAGCATGATCAGTACGAATAGTAACTTTGGAATCAACGATGTAAGATCTAAACTTATCACAAGCAAACACAACTGCTAGAAACTCTTTTTCAGTAGTAGCATAAATCCTTTGGGCAGTGTCCAAAGTCTTACTAGCATAATGAATAACATTCAATTTCTTATCAACTCTCTGCCCTAGAACAACACCAACAGCATAATCACTAGCATCACACATGATTTCAAAAGGTAAATCCCAATCGGGTGGCTGAACAATAGGTGCAGAAATTAAAGAAGACTTAAGAGTTTCAAAGGCTTCTACACAATCATCAACGAAAACAAAAGGAACATCTTTTTGCAAAAGATTGGTAAGAGGCCTAGAAATTTTAGAGAAGTCTTTAATAAATCTCCTATAGAAGCCAGCATGGCCAAGGAAACTTCTTATACCTTTGATATCCTTAGGACATGTCATCTTCTCAATAGCAACAACCTTAGCTTTTTCAACTTCAATACCTCTTTCAGAAATTTTATGGCCCAGGACAATACCTTCATTAACTATAAAGTGGCATTTTTCCCAGTTCAAGACAAGATTTGTTTCTTCACATCTCTGCAAAACTCGATCAAGAGTGCTTAAGCAATCATCAAATGAAGTTCCATAAACGGAAAAATCATCCATGAAGACCTCAACAATCTTTTCACAAAAGTCAGAGAAGATAGCAGACATACATCTTTGAAACGTAGCAGGTGCATGACATAAACCAAAAGGCATACGTCTATAAGCAAAGGTTCCAAAAGGACAGGTAAAAGTGGTTTTCTCTTGGTCAGATTGTGCAACAGGTATTTGAGAAAAACCAGAATAACCATCTAGGAAACAAAAGTGTGTATGCTTAGACAGCCTTTCTAGCATTTGATCAATAAAAGGTAAAGGATAATGATCTTTCCTAGTAGCTCTATTCAATTTTCTAAAATCTATCACCATCCTATAACCAGTTACTATCCTCTGAGGAATAAGCTCATCTTTATCATTAGGAACAACAGTAATACCACCCTTTTTAGGCACACAGTGAACTGGACTTACCCATCTACTATCAAGTATAGCATAGATAATACCTGCTTCCAGAAGCTTTAATATTTCAGCTCTTACCACCTCTTTCATTTTTGGATTCAATCGATGTTGGTGATCAACAACGGGTTTAGCATCTGGCTCCATATTAATCTTGTGCTGACATAGAGTGGGACTAATGCCCTTGAGATCATCCAGAGTATACCCAATAGCAGCATGATGCTTCTTTGGAAATTTTAATAATCTCTTTTCTTCGTGCGCTGAAAGGTTAGCACTAATAATAATAGGATATATTTTCTTTTCATCAAGATAAGCATACTTTAGAGTATCAGGCAATTGTTTCAATTCAAAAACAGGATCACCCTTAGGTGGAGGAGGACCTCCAAGAGTTTCAATAGGCAAATTATGCTTAAGGATAGATGGCTGCTTAAAGAAAACTTCATCTATTTCATTCCTTTCATTCATGTGCAAATCATTTTCATGCTCAAGAAAATATTGTTCTAAGGGTTCAGTAGGAGCCACAACAATAGCAGCAAGGCTAACAATTTCATCTTTGCTAGGAAACTCTATATCATGTGATTGTCTACGAAACTTAGAGAAATTTAAATCAAGAGACAAAACACCAAAGTTGACACTAACAATTTCTTTGACACAATCAATTTTAGCATTACCAGTATTCAAGAAAGGTCTACCAAATATGATTGGACAAAAACTATCTTGAGGAGAACCAAGAACAAGAAAATCAGTAGGGTATTTGAACTTACCACATAAGACTTCAACATCTCTGACAATACCAAGTGGAGAAATAGTATTTCTGTCGGTGAGCTTAATAGTGACATCAATATCTTCAATCTCAGCAGGTGCAATATCATTCATGACTTCCTGATATAAAGTAAAGGGAATAGCACTTATGCTAGCACCCACATCACATAAACCATGGTAGCAATGATCTCCAATTTTAACAGAAATAACATGCATGCCAACTACGGGTCTATTTTTATTCTTAGTATCAGGACTAGCAATTCTAGATGCATTATCATAGAAAGAAATAACATGCTCATCTAATTCATCAACCAAAAGATCCTTAACTAAAGCAATGCTAGGTTCAACCTTAATTTGCTCAGGAGGTGCAGAAGTTCTAACATGACTTTTTCTAATAACAGAAGAAATTTTAGAATGCTCTTTAATTCAAGCAGGAAAAGGAGGTTTCTCAAAATAAGTAGTAGGAACAACTGGATTAACATTGTAAACAATAGTTTTCTCCTCCTTAAGTTCTGGGGGTTATTCCTTAATATCTAAAGGAGGATGGTACTTAAACCACTTTTCCTTAGGAAGATCAACATGTGCAGCAAATGATTCACAAAAAGAAGCTACTATCTCAGAGTCAAGTCCATACTTAGTGCTAAACTTGTGAAAAGCATCGGTTTCCATAAAAGATTTAACACAATCAAACTTAAGATTTATACCTGACTTATTACCTTTGTCGATCTCCCAATCCTCATAGTTGCGCTTAATCTTATCAAGAAGATCCCATCTGAATTCAATAGTCTTCTTCATAAAAGAGCCAGTTGAAGAAGAATCAAGCATAGTTCGATCATTATGAGAAAGCCGAGCATAAAAGTTTTGAAGAATTATTTCTCTTGAGAGGTCATGATTGGGGCATGTATGAAGCATATACTTAAGCCTTCCCCAAGCTTGAGCGATACTTTCTCCTTCACGAGGCCAAAAATTATAGATATAGTTCCGATCCTGATGAACCAAATGCATAGGATAAAATTTCTAATGGAATTCCAATTTCAACCGCTTCCAATCCCATGTATCAATATCATCACATAACCTATACCATGTCGAGGCCTTTCCCTCGAAAGATAAAGGGAATACTTTCTTATTAGCTCTATCTCCAGATAAACCTGCAAGCTTAAACAATCCACAAATTTCGTCCACATAGATCAAGTGCATGTCAGGATGTTTAGTACCATCTCCTGCATAAGGATTAGCTAGCAGTTTCTCAACAAGACCAACAGGAATTTCATAAGCAACATCTTTAGTATCATCAATAGGTGGTGGAGAGGCAACTCTAGTGGTTTCCGGTCGAGGTCAAGATACCCCGAACAAGCCTCTCACAGTATTACTTTCCATAGTGACAGGTAACAGTAAATTTCAGCACGTAGCAAAAATGTTTCCTTACCGATTTCCACTTACCAAAGGCGCTTCACTCCCCGGCAACGGCGCCAGAAAAGAGTCTTGATGACCCACAAGTATAGGGGTTCAATCATAGTCCTTTCGATAAGTAAGAGTGTTGAACCCAACGAGGAGCAGAAGGAAATGGCTAGCGGTTTTCAATAAGGATATTTCTGCAAACACTGAAACAAGCGGTAGCAAGTAATTTCATAGCAAGAAAATTTGTAACGAGTAACAAGTGACAAATGTAAATAATGTGCAGCAAGATAGCCCAATCCTTTTTAGTGCAAAGGACAGGCCGGAACAAGTACTTATAATGAGAAAAATGTTCTTGAGGACACACGGGAATTTCATCTAGTCACTTTCACCATGTTCATATGATTCGCGTTCATTGCTTCGATGATTTGATATGTGGGTGGACCGGTGCTTCGGTGCTGTTCTTACTTGAACAAGCCTCCCACTTATGATTACCCCCTCTCGCAAGCATCCGCAACTACGAAAGAAGAATTAAGACAAAGTCTATCCATAACATTAAACATGTGGATCCAAATCAGCCCCTTAAGGAGTAGCGCATAAACTGGGGTTTAAGCTTCTGTCACTCTAGCAACACATCATCTAATTACTATTCCACAATGAGTTCCCTTAGGCCCATGAATGGTAAAGAGTCATGTAGTCGACATTCACATGACACCACTAAGAGAATCACAACATACATAGCATCAAAATATCGAACGAATACCGAATTCACATGATTACTTATGACAAGACTTCTCCCATGTCCTCAAGAACAAAAGTAACTACTCACACATCATCATCATGTTCATGATCAGAGAGGAAATAAATGACATGAAAGATCTGAACATTTAGTAATTCACCAAGCAAATCCACTAGCATCAACTACGATAAGTAATCAGCACTACTAGCAACACACGAGTACCAATCTAATGTTTTGACACAAAAATTGAATACAAGAAATGAACTAGGGATTGAGATGAGATGGTGATGTGGTTGATGATGATGAAGATTGGTCCTCCCACGATGAGAGGGTTGTTGGTGATGACGAAGGCTTCGATTTCCCCCTCCCGGAGGGAAGTGTCCCTGTCAGAATCTGCCCGCCGGAGAGCCAAATTGCTCCTGCACTAGTTCCGCCTTGTGGCGGTGGCGCCTCGTCCCGAAAGTCTCTCCATAAAAGTTTTAGGGTAAAATGACTTATATACCAGAACGAGAGGGCCCGAGGTGGGCCAAGGGCTACACACAACACCAGGGCGTGCCCAGGGGGGGGGGGGGGCGCCCAGGTGTTGTGTGAGCAATTAGTAGCCCTCTTCCGGTTGTTCTCTGGCCCATTATTTTTATATATTCCAAAATAATTCCTTGTTGAATTTCAGCCTATTTGGAGATGTGTAGAATAGGTGTCTCTGCTGTAGCTTTTTCAGGCCCTAAAATCCAGCTGCCGGAATTCTCCATTCTTGTGTGAACCCTGCATATTAAGAGAGAAAAGGCATTAGAAATACTCCATGAAGTGCTATATTGATCAAAAACTTAATATATAATAGCAATAAAACATGATGCAAAATGGACGTATCAAGGAGCTGTTAGAAGGTTATTTTCTTCAACAGAAACCTGGTGAATATTGTCTGTTCAGGACTCGTCCATCAAGAAGTTACCCTCTTCTGGATCCCCAAATGGATTTTTATAATAATTAGTAATATAAGATTTGAGTTGCTCATGGCCTTCAATCGTACCCTCCGCTTGTATAAGAGAATGAATAAGTTTCTTCCGGTATCTGCCATTGGCTACACCATGAAAGTATCTAGTATTCGAATCCCCTTTGAGAATAAATTAAGAGTTCCTCTTCTCTCAGAAGTCGAGCTATTTGTGCATTTGATTGACTCTTGATCTCAATCTAATGGTCATACTTCCTTAACTAAGAGAAGGTCTATCAAGTCAACGATTAGATGTTTCTGATTTTTTAGAATTTTCTAGCTCATTTCTCTTTTTTCAAGTTAGCCCGTCATATACTTTTAGTATATAATAATAATAGATTTCCTTATTTTATCTATTCCCCTGTATTCTCATACATGTGATCTGGCGAGCCTCCACATATGCTAGACGGGGATATTTTTTTTAGGAGAAATAGTAGCTGAGTTTCCGACTGTAATTTTAAAACGAGATTTGCTCTAAAGGATCACCAAGAACCGGGGTGGTAAATTAAACGCAACTAAAATAGTTCGATTAGCTAGCTAATGCCCTTGCCACCAGTAGGTGACCCAATTCATAGACATATATATGTTTGACTTGATTAACTACGAGTACAATATATATTTGGTTACTTGATTAACACTAGTAGAAAATAGGCCTTTCGTCCGGAGCATTAGTCCCGGTTGGGTTTTGGACCGGGACTAATGTGACCACTAGTCCCGGTTCCAACGGCTAGGCTTTAGTCCCGGTTCATTTGTGACCTCTAGTCACGGTTGTTGTTACCAACCGGGACTAAAGGGGTGGTGGCAGGCTGGCGTCAGGCTGGGGCCCCTGCGAGCCCCTTTAGTCCCGGTTGGTAACACCAACCGAGACTAAAGGGGTGGTGGCAGGCAGGCGTCAAGCTGGGGCCCCTACGAGCCCCTTTAGTCCCGGTTGGTATCACCAACTGGGACTAGAGATGGACCTTTAGTCCCGGTTGGTATCACCAACCAGGACTAAAGATATCACTATATATAGTGCTTTGTCCAGCTCGAGCCCATGCTCTCCTTTCTCTGTTTTCTCCTTTCTCTCCTCTGTTCTCTTCCCCTTGCTCGAGCTCATCCTCCATTTTTATCAAGATTTGAGGCTCCCCATCTATCCAAGTGTTCACAAACTTAGCAACTTTGTCCTTTCATCTCTCATTGCTAGATTAGCTCGTGCAATGCTCTATAAGTATAGTGATTTGTGGGTTTTAGTTTGGGAGTAATTATGTTGGAGTTTATTTGATTTATATGCAATTTGAGCTCAAATAAACTTCTTAGTTTGCATATGTGTAGGTGTGGTTTACTTAGTGCCTTCCCGTCCCCGTCCTAACCACCGTCGATCGCCCGCACCATCCCGTCGCCGGCACCAGCTTGTTGAGCCTCTTGTTCTTATCCTTTTTATAAAAAAAAATCTTATTTGTTTGATTTAGATAGTTACTTGTATAATTTCTTACTTGTATGAGTGTTTGTTATACATAGTGCCATGGTTTTGATATCCGTCCCCGTCGGCCCTCATCCGATTAATTAATGATTCGGATGTGGTATATTCTCTTTTATAACTATTTGTTGCATTTCGTGTTTATGACAATTATGCCCATCAAGTTGACATAGATATTTTTATCTAGGAGGTATGTGAACTGGAAATTGCAACCGACCCTCTTGTCGAGAAGTTAAATTTAGTTGAAAAAGAAAATGAGTATTTGAAAGAAAAATTGAAAAGAATTGAAGAAGAGAAGATGAAATTGGAGTTGTATGTTGCCGATGTCGTCGATGATCACAAGATCAAGATGGATGCAATGCGCTTGAAGATTAGAAAGATTAGAAAATATGCCGTTAATAAAGAGGCTTGGTATCATTATGCTGTTGGATCAATTATTACCTTAGTTGCGATTTTGATCGCATTTGTTGTTGAATTTAAATGCTTTAGCTAGATAGTTTTATGTTGTTTTATGAGAATAAGTGTGTATGAACTTTATGTATGAACTTGTATTAATTTGGTCTTTTCAGTGTTGTGTAATGAAGATGAGTCGGCAATGGTTGTACGATGACCGATGCTCTCCCCAGTTCATTAAAGGCATGCATAGTTTTCTGCGTGCGGCTGAGGAAAACAAGCGGAATGGTTTTGTGTGTTGTCCATGTGGTGTCTGTAAGAATGATAGGAATTACTCTAGCTCAAAAGTCATTCACGTCTGCCTGTTTATGTCCGGTTTCATGTTTGGCTATAACTGTTGGACCAAGCACGGAGAAAGAGGGGTTCTAATGGAAGGGAATGAAGAAGAAGAGGATGATGACAACTATCCTGGGTTCCTTGAATACGATTGTACTACAATGGGGGAAGAGAATGAAGAAGAAGAAGCTGAAGAAGAGGCATCGGTTGAGCCTGCTGATGATCTTGGTCGGGCCATTGCTGATGCATAGAGAAACTGCGAAGGTGAAAAGGAGAAGTTGAAGTTGCAGCGCATGTTAGAGGATCACAAAAAATTGTTGTACCCAAATTGCGAAGATGACATGAAAAAGCTGGGTACCACACTGGAATTGCTGCAATGGAAGGCAGAGAATGGTGTATCTGACAAGGGATTTGAAAAGTTGCTGAAAATGTTAAAGAAGATGCTTCCAAAGGACAATGAATTGCCCGACAGTACGTACGAAGCAAAGAAGGATGTCTGCCCTCTAGGATTAGAGGTGCAAAAGATATATGCATGCCATAATGACTGCATCCTCTACCGCGGTGAGGAGTACGAGAATTTGAATGCATGCCTAGTATGCGGTGCATTGCGCTATAAGATCAGTCGCGATGACCCTGGTGTTGATGTTGAGGGCGAGCGCCCTAGGAAGAGGATTCCTGCCAAGGTGATGTGGTATGCTCCTATAATACAACGGTTGAAACGTTTGTTCCAAAACAAAGAGCATGCCAAGTTGTTGTGATGGCACAAAGAAGACCGTAAGAAAGACGGGAAGTTGAGAGTACCCGCTGATGGGTCGCAGTGGAGAAAAATCGAGAGAAAGTGGCCAGAGTTTGCAGGTGACGCAAGGAACTTATGGTTTGGTATAAGTGCAGATGGCATTAATCCTTTTGGGGAGCAGAGCAGCAGTCACAGCACCTGGCCTGTGACTCTATGTATCTATAACCTTCCTCCTTGGTTGTGCATGAAGTGGAAGTTCATTATGATGCCAGTGCTCATCCAAGGCCTTAAGGAATCCGGCAATGACATTGATGTGTACCTAAGGCCATTAGTTGAAGAACTTTTACAGTTGTAAGACATAAAAGGTGTACGTGTGTGGGATGAGCACAAACAGCAGGAATTTGACCTACGAGCATTGCTGTTTGTAACAATCAATGATTGGCCTGCTCTTAGTAACCTTTCAGGATAGACAAACAAGGGATACCACACATGCACGCACTATTTAGATGAGACCGAATGTATATATTTGGATAAATGTAAGAAGAATGTGTACCTAGGACATCATCGATTTCTTCCGATCAAGCATCTCTTAAGAAAGAAAGGCAAGCATTTCAAAGCTGAGGCAGATCACCGGAAGAAGCCTGACCACCATACTGGTGATCATATACTTGATATGGTCAAGGATTTAAAAATAATCTTTGGAAAGGGTCCTGGCGGACAATCTGTTCCGAATGACGCTGACAGACACGCACCCGTGTGGAAGAAGAAATCTATATTTTGGGACCTACCATATTGGAAAGTCCTAGAGGTCCGCTCTGCAATCGACATGATGCACATGACGAAGAATCTTTGCATGAACCTGCTAGGCTTCTTAGGCCTGTATGGGAAGACAAAAGATACACCGGAGGCATGGGAGGACCAGCAACGTATGCACGAAAAAGATGGCATGCATCCAAAGTAGTATCAAGGTCCTGCCAGCTACGCTCTTACCAAAGAAGAGAAGGAAATCTTCTTTGAATGCCTGCTCAGTATGAAGGTCCCGTCTGGCTTCTCGTCGAATATAAAGGGAATAATAAATATGGCAGAGAAAAATTCCAAAACCTAAAGTCCCATGACTGCCACGTGATTATGACGCAATTACTTCCGGTTGCATTGAGGGGGCTTCTACCGAAAAATGTTCGATTAGCCATTGTGAAGCTATGTGCATTCCTCAATGCAATTTCCTAGAAGGTAATCGATCCAGATATCCTACCAAGGTTACATAATGATTTGGTGCAATGTCTTGTTAGTTCTTAGTTGGTGTTCCCACCATCCTTCTTGAATATCATGACGCACGTCCTACTTCACCTAGTCGAAGAGATTGCCATTCTGGGTCCTGTATTTCTACACAATTTGTTCCCCTTTGAGAGGTTCATGGGAGTCTTAAAGAAATATGGTCATAACCGTGCTAGGCCAGAAGGAAGCATCTCCAAGGGCCATGAAACAGAGGAGGTTATTGAGTTTTGTGTTGACTTTATTCCTGACCTTAAGCCGATTGGTGTTCCTGAATCATGGCATGAGGGGAGACAGTGGAAAATGCACGCTAGGAAAGGATTAAGTAATATGTAGGGACGGGCATTCTTGGGCCCAAGCACACTACACAGTTCTACAAAATTCCACCTTGGTGCCTCCGTATATCGAGGAACACATGGATATTGTACGCTCCAAGAACCCGGAGCAGTCTGACCCCTGGATTACACATACACACATGGCGACTTTCGGTGGTTGGTTGCAAACACATCTCATGAATGACGACAGTGTTGGAGATGAGCTGTACTTATTGGCCAAGTCACCATCTTCGAATATATTGACTTTGAAAGGGTACGAGATTAATGGGAATACATTTTACATGATCGCCCAAGATAAAAAGATCACCAATCAAAACAGCGGTGTCCGCTTTGATGCAACAAACACCAATAGGGAAAAGGACACATATTATGGTTACATTGAGGAGATATGGGAACTTGACTATGGACGTGAGTTTAAGGTCCCTTTATTTCGGTGCAAATGGGTCTATCTGACAGGAGGCGGGGTAAAGGTAGACCCGCAGTACGGAATGACAACAGTGGATCTCAATAATCTTGTGTATACAGATGAACCATTCGTCCTAGCCAATGATGTGGCGCATGTTTTCTATGTGAAGGACATGTCTACCAAACCGAGAAAAAGGAAAGATAAGGAAGCGAATACATCATACGGTGAGCCAAAGCGCCACATAGTTCTTTCAGGGAAAAGAAACATCATGGGAGTGGAGGACAAGACAGACATGTCAGAAGATTATGAAAAGTTTCATGAAATTCCTCCCTTCACAGTGAAGACTGACCCAATCAACATGTTAAATGATGAAGATTGTCCATGGTTACGGCGCAAAGGGACACACGCGAAGAAAAAGTTTTATACCCCAAGTTCCCACTCTGGGATGTGATCGGCTTCACCGTCATCGCTTTCTTCTCTAGTGAGTAGCCAGGATAGGCCAGTTTGTACACGCAGTGCATCCAGTTTTTGCCGTAGCCCTCTCAACTTTTTAGCACATGCTATGTGGGTGAAATGATGATACCATGCCAAGTTTCAACATTTTCAGTGTTCATTTGTAGGGCTTTTCAATTTCAGGGTCATTTAGCTCAAAACAATCAAATTTGAAAGAATTCAAATTTGAAAACTACTGGCACTAGCGAAAATTTTATAATTTTTGTGACGTAAAGCAAAAAGATTCATTCAAAAACTCTAAATATTGCCTGCTAATTAGTAGAAACAAAAGTAAAAAAATAAAGCAAAAAATAAAAATAGAAAACATGAAAAACATCTTTAGTCCTGGTTGCCACCACCAACCAGGACTAATGGTCCTTCTCCCGCCCGCAATTTGGACCGCCGAAAACAGACCTTTAGTCCCAGTTGGTGGTGGCAACCGGGTCTTAGTCCCGGTTGGTGCCACGCACCGGGACTAAAGGCCTCTGGGTATTTAAACTGCCATCTTCTCCCCCAAATCTTCCTCTCCGTTCCCGTTGCCGGCTTCAACGCGACGCCGTCAGGCTGCCCGACCATGCCCTCGATGTCAGCTCCCGCCGCCGGCCTCCACGCGCTGCCCGAGCCTGCCGGCACCGCTCTCCTCCTTTTGCCGCGCGCTCTCCTCCACGCGCCCCGGCCGGCCTCACCTCGCCGACCCGCGCCTCCGCCCCCTCTGCCTCCTCTGCCCGACGCCGGAGCGCGCCTCTCACGGCAGGCCGCCCCCTCTGCCCGACGCCGGCAGCGCCGCTGTCCTCTGCCCAATGTCGCCGCTCCTCCACGCGCCTCCCTCGGTCTCCGGCGTCCTCCTCGCCTCCCTCCGTCCACCGGTGTGCCTCTCTCCGTCTCCGGCGTCCTCCCCACCTCCCTCTGCCCCAACGATCCCGCTTGGTGAGCCTCTCCTCCTTCTTTTGTTCATCTTTTTTTTCATTTTTTTAATTTTTTCATATTTTTGTGTGTGTAGATGAATGTTAATTAGATGGATTTTTTATGTATTTTTGTGTGTAGATGAATGTTAGATGGATATGTAGATGGATAGATGTTATATTGATGTATGTTAGAATGATGGATGAATAGAAATGTTAGATAGATGGATGTTAAATGGATGAATAGAAATGTTGTTCAAGTGTGGGTTCACTATAAAAAGAATGGTTGGATCAATGCTATAAAATGTTGTTCAAATTTGCCCATCTACTATAGTTGTAAAAGTTTATTAAATATGAGTAGCATAATAAAATGATAATTATTGCATAGGAATTTGTTTTCATAAGAATTTGTTCTCGACGTCGACGATACCCGGCCCGCATCCTCGTCGTCGACTCGGCGGCGACAACCTGCTTGAGAGGCGCCATGTTCGGGACTGGGCTCCGCCGGGCTTGCAGTGGGAGGAGCTACCTTCCGGGGCGCGCAGCTTGGTGAGGAATCGGGCTCCCGTTGTCGAACTGGAGCTTCTTTGGTGGCGGTCGCGTGGGCCACTATCGGTGCGGAGGCAGCCGGCCCCTGAGGAGGTGGTACGTCGCCGTGTCAGGGAGGATGACGAGCACGTCCATAGCTACATGGTTGCGTTGGACGTCAGGTTCTTCAATACGTGGCAGGTTCTTCAGGGATCTCACCTGAGCTATGATCCTGTGATGGTTCCTTCTCTTTGGGAGTCCACCGCCCGCGCCTCAGGAACCGCGAGTCAACTGGATTATTCGATAATATTCGAGCTATATTAGTGATGTTATATGATAATATTCGAGATGTATTAGTGATAATATTCGATGATGCATTAACTGGATTATTCGAGATGTATTAGTTTTTGCTTATTGAATGCATTCAAATTTGAATAATAAATTGTTTTATCTTTCTTCTGGATTAGTTAAGCTATGGACTATAGCGGTAGAGACGACCATGATCAAGAGGATATCATGTTCGACATGATACGCTCCCAAAACCCAGAGATTGAACCAGATGACAGCTCACAATATCTGAACGAGTCCGGTGAGGGAATTGAGGAAGAACCAATAAACGAAGGGCACATAAACAATGATGGCGAAGGAAATGTTCTTCAATTAACAAAGTCCGGCGAGGTATATATATATATATATATATATATATATATATATATATATATATATTAACGAATCTTTCTTCTTTTAGCCCTCCGGATCTAGCAAATCTTCTACAAGGGTAGTACGAGGCCCGGCCAAAAAGTTGCCCGATGGCATAAAGTACAACATTGATGAAATCAAAGAAGATGGCGAACCGATTGCTCCTAAAAAGAATGTGGACAAATTTATAGGTCAATGCGGAGTTATTGTTAGGGACCAAATCCCGATCACCGTTCAAGAATGGAATAAGCCAAAGGAAGATCGAGGAGTTAGTTTTGTCGACGAAAGAGCAAAAAATCTGCTTTGGATATGCTCATGTCACATTTCAACCTATCAGAGGGTTTCACAGATCTCCAATGGGAGAAAGTCAAGAAGTGTGCTCTTAAGAAGATGGCCACACAATTCCAGACATGGAAGAAAAGATTATGGGCCAACTACGTCAACGTAGAAAAGAAGACTCGAGAATTCACTGGACCACTAGAGAAGGTAAAAGATCACTGGGACTTATTTGTGGAGTTCAAGGAATCGGAAGCATCTAAGGAACGGTCGAGGAAAAACAAGATAAATGCTGAGAAAAAAAGTTTCACCATGTTCTGGGGCCAGGTGGCTACAAGACTGGGTTGCCTAAGTGGGATGAATCTGAGGAAAAGATGATTGCTGCAGGGGTCACTCCAAAAATAGTGGGTTGGCCCGACAGGTGCAGGACTTGGTTTTATGCGCATGGGGGAAAGTTGGATCCAAAGACAGGAGAGATTATTGAACAGGCAAGTCTTAAAGAAGCCTCAGACGCTTTACTTGAAGCAATAAAAGAGGCTCGAATGGGGGCGTTCCAGCCCGAGAGAGAGAACGACGAGCTTACACGCGCCCTCACGAATCCTGAACACCCGAGACGAACACGAGGCAAAGGCGTTGTTCCGTGGGTTGAGGGGTTTACGGATTGGAATGACACTTACAGAAGCCGTGCGAGAAAGAAGAAGAAGGATGTAGACCGGCTTCAAAAGGTAGAATCAAAGAACGCGGAGTTGGAACGTGCTTTCATGCGGCAGCAGGAGCAGATCGACACAATTAGCCAGCAAAGGGCGTCTCAGTGGCAGGAGCAACCAGATCCAGCATTGGATAGTACCATCCCGTCTATGCCGAAAAGCAGTGTGGGTTCCATGGGGGTCCCGGCCGATGATGGACTGCTGGCTCGCTACCCCGTGGATGATATCCAAGAGACGACAACTTGTGAGCTACACATGAAAATGAAGAACATATCCATGAAGGTGGCGGATGGCTTTGCTTTACCGAATGCACCTGAAGCAACCATCCACGGCAATCCGATTCCACCTGGCTATGCTCGTGTCGGGGTGGATGAAGTTCTGTCGGGATATGACTCACTAGAGCTTGACTTTCCTGGAGGTCAAGGGGAGCAGACACAGGGAGAAGCCATACGTGGTCTCATTGTATGGATAAAGGAATGCATCGTGTTTCCAAACTCAGTGCCAAGGCCACCGACTCCTCCTCCAAGTCCGCTGTGTCAGCCGACTCCAACCCACCTTGAGACGGAGCACAGCGCAAGTCCGCCATATCGATCTCCGCCGCGTCAGCCAAATCGACCCCACCTCGAGACGGAGCCCAGCGCGAGTACGCGATATCGATCTCTGCCGCGTGAGCCGACTCAAAAGCGGAAGAGAGCACCAAAGAAGAAACCCGAGCCTCCTGCCAAAAAGAAGTTAGCTTACGAGATGATTGAGGAGGAAAACAAAGCGGTCGTGGATGGCCAATTGAAGGCCCATTTTGCACCGAAACCGTCCACGCCGCCGAAGGAGAAAATACCTGAGAAAGTCGTACAACACTTTGTGGATCTTGCTAAACCGGCTGTGGAGAAAAGGCGATCAGACTATGAACACTCTATTAGCAAGTCATATTATCAACAAAAAAAATCAGCAGTAGAGCCTTACAGGTAGTAATAAAAGCGGGAAAACTGTTCCCCAGCTCGGAGAACAGGCAGTGCAATCGATCCCCCGCTCAAGGTGAGTACCGATAAGGCGGTAACCAACGCTGATAGAGAGATGGCTAGAGAGATGGGCATCACTGTTGAACGACTCCTAGGCATCGAGGAAGTCCCCACGATGGATCCGGAGGAACTAGCATGGAAATATGTCCCCGGGAACCCTCTGGTCAGGCCTGACGAGGAGAAGCTTCTATCAACGCAAATGCGGAGATTGCATGACTGGTACCTGAGAGAAATAAAGGCCGGGCGAGAGAGCCTCATGGTGAAAGTCAAGCCAGAGCATTACTTCCATGGAAAAGATTTGTGGATTGAATTTCCAGAAATTTTTTAGTTATTCAATCAAGACGCACTCGACAAATCTCTCGTCAGTTGCTATTGTCTGTAAGTGATTTCTTTCTGTCATTTAAGTCTCTACCTCAGCTCTTCATTGCCTGTAATTATCCTCACTATATTTTTTTGTGTGGTATTATGCAGAATGAAGATTTTTGAATTGAAAAGATATGGAGTCTATGGCATTGGGTTCATTGACCCAAATACCGTTAATGAATATGTGTTAAATAACCACAAACAAGACACAAAGAATAGCTTGCTAATGTTTTTGAAGGAACTAAATACTAGACCAGAAATACTTTTTTCTTACAACTTCAGGTGAGTGTTACTGTCTTGTACTACAAATTCTATTTTTGCTAACTCGATGTTAAGTGTAGTTGATGAGGTATGCATGCCCGCTTATAGAAACATGTGCGCAGATTCCACTGGATCCTGCTAATCATTATAGTTGACGAGGGAACTGTTGAAGTACTGGACTCACTAGGTAAAGACCCTGAAGAATACATCAGCCTGCTTTTTATGCTCGATAGGTAATTTCAATCATTATCGCATTATGTCGGCCTCTTTAGTTCATTTCCTGATATCAAGTAATTAATAACTCCTTTATTCATTTTCTTTGCTGGGCAGGGTTTGGAAAAAGGTCATCAAAGAGGTTGTCAGTGAATGGAAACCACAGCTGAAATGGCGACGGTCAAAGGTAATTAAGTAGTACTAGCTACGTCCGCGCATCTCTTTAATTCTAGTTTCAATACCATTATCATGTTTGATTATTATCTGATTGAATTCTATTCTCGTAAAGTGTATGAGGCAGGAAAAGGGGACTAATTTATGAGCATACTACGTTTGCGAGAACATTCGCTCTATGACCGAAAGGAGCGGAGATGCAAGACATTTTTGGGTACCTAAACACTATTCACAATTTTTTTATCATGATCTAATATATATTCACACAACTATTATATTCATATTGATCTCCTTCTTTAAAGATGCTGGAGATGCGGGATAGGCTCCTACCAAATGACCGCATACGAGCACTTCAGGAGGAAATTGCGGGATTTTTGCTTGAGCAGGTCATATCTCCCGACGGAGAATATCATTTCACCTAATGCCTGCATGTAATGATTTGTAAATTGTAGGAGAAATTGTATATACCAAATTGTATATATATATGTGTATGCATGATCGTACAAGAAATTTTATGATATATGATTGGTTCTACGGGAAATTTTATTATATATGCATAACATGTACAGTATGTAGTAGCGTAAAATATGTTTGAAATGAAAAAGAATTAAATAAAAAACACAAAATGAAAAGAAAAAATAAACAATAAACCCTAAACCACTAAACCCCTAAACCTTTAGTCCCGGTTGGTGTCACAAACTGGGACTAAAGGTCCCCAGCCGCCGGCGCGCACTGCCGGCCACGTGGTAGGGATTTAGTCCCGGTTGGTGTCACCAACCGGGACTAAAGATCCCCAGCCCCCGGCGCGCGCTGCCAGTCACGTGGCAGGGATTTAGTCCCGGGTCGTATTAGTCCCGGTTGGTGAACCGGGACTAACAGCCCTTCCCAACCGGGACTAAATGCTGTTTCTTCACTAGTGTAACACATGCACAACTTTTTCCTCTTGTTCACTTCTCAACAGAATGCAATTACATGGCTTAAATAGCCACTCACACGGCTAATATGCAGCCACTAACCCAGTAACTAATCCATGCACGCACACACTTCTGCATATGTATGCATACACACACGGTCAAGGCACTAACAGCCTGATCCACCAATCACTCCGGCAACTCACACGAACGTTTAACACTAACAAACCTCATCCAACGGCCACACAACTCGGCCATTTTACATGCATGTAGCCGGACTAACAAACTCCATGCAGACACTAGACTAGTAGCACCACCACACTAGCACTTACACGTTCAGGCCACATCTCCACTACGTGCACCGGGAGGGGCTAGTCGCTGGTTGGCTTACACATAACTAAATCCACGAACGCATGCATGCTTGGACTCATCTAATGACTTGCCGATCTGCTCACGCCGCCGCACACACTCTATCTCTGTGCTTCTCCAGTTACTGATCCGCCCATGTCATGATGCAACACACGCAATTTTCCATGAACCTAGCTGACTACTAATGTAACTCTATGACAAAAAAAACTATGCAACAAAATCAACATGATCTAATCCTATACACTTAACACCAATAATAAGATTAGTTCCAACAATATAACGGCGCACTGCAGTGTGGATGATTTGGACGTGCGGCCGGGCCTAATTACCTTTAAAGTCCAAATTAGCTTTACTTGGTAGCCATCCATTGGAGCTGAGTAAAATCCACACAACCACCATATTCGTGCCATGATTAGCGAAAAACCACCACTTTACGATTCGTGGCATTTCGCACCGCACCGAATTTCTGACAGTGGCAAAAAACACTGACTGTGAATGCTAAGTTATTTGCCGACATCACTAATTGTTTGGACCCGCCCATGAGGCTGAGTTGGCAAAAAAAGTGCCATTTAGGCACAAAAAAAAAAAAACTGCCATGTCCTTCTTCTTCCTCCTCCTCTCTCTGAGGTATTTCATCAAACATCTGATGTGCATCAGAGAACAGCAAGGGGTGCAAGCGACGTCGACAGAGGAGGTCCTGCTGGCGGAGGCACGCGCTGGGCTGCTCATGCCCATGCGTCAGGGTGGACGTAGTGAGCGAGCTTTTTGGTCCGCTCGTGGCCCGCCAAGGACCGGACCGATCGGTCCTGGCCCGCTGAAGAAAAGGGGCGGTCCGGTTACCAAATATCGGACCGAAAACTTTCGGTCCGGTCCGGATTTTGACGGAGCCGACCGAGCGGACCGACATAAAACAGTCACCGCCGCCGCGTTTCTCTTCATCGCGGCCACCGGCAAGCCTCAGGTGAACTCTACCATGTCTCCTAGCACCGCCGCGTCGGCATCGTCCTCCCTACGCAATGAATCAGTCCAGAACGCCGCATAGACGACGCACGCATCAAATTCGTCGACCACGACCGTCGTCCGCCACCGTCAAATTCGTCGCCGTTGTCGCGTCCCCGGCCTCTCTGACCTCATCAGGGTCCTCACAATGTTCACGCCGACGATTTGCTTCTCATTTCTCTCCTCCCCGTGCCCCGTAGTGTATTGCCGCCGTACGCGCCGCCGCTCGCCGTCGCTGCCTGTAAGTATTTACAGTTTCTTCAGAATCTTCAGTATTCAGTTTCGTCAGAATCTTCAGTATTCAGTTCCTTCAGTTAACTGACGCGTCAAAAAACTCTGATGATGAGCAGCAGCAGCGGCAGATCCTGATGAATAAGCGCACAAAAACACAGGTTGCACGCGGCGATGATGAGGATGCTGATCGTGGCTGCCCGCAAACAGAAAACCGGGGGTGGTTTTCCTTTCCTTTTATTCCGTCAAACAGATAACAGAAACAGCAAGAGAAACAAGGTTCGATCCGCTAATTACGGTGTCATCCACGACTATCTCCACGTCAAAATTGATCCGCTAATCACGGCAAGGCCCGGACACACAAAATTGTGGGCTCATGCACGCCCTAAATTACTTGCATGTAACAGAAAATCTGCCAAGGAACAAACATACGCGTCTAACAGTTACGCCCTGGCCGGCGCCACCGCGTCCGGTCGCTGCCATGTGTAAACCATCGCCGATCTCGACCATGCAGTTGTCTCCATCATGTCCAGGAGCTCACCGGAGTCGTCTCTCGCCGCAGCCGCCGCCGCCATCGGCGGTCCTGTCGGTCCGGCCCGAGCTTTACCTCCGCCGGTCCGGTGCACGAAAAGAGGACCGCCGCGCTGCTCGGTCCGGTCCGCCGGCGGCCCGTCCAAACGGCGGCTCGGTCAGGGACCGGACCGGCCCGGACCGCGTCCACCCTGACCCATGCGCTTCTACTACGCGCAGGCTGGCCATGGCGCTGCGGGCGCGTACGAGAGCAGCAACAGCTCACTCCCGCGCCCCTCGCCGGCCGGCGCGTCCAGGCCGCCGCGTCCGCCTCTGAGTTGGAGACGGTGGCTGGTGCTTGGCGTCGAGCACCTCGGAGCGGCGGCTCACGTCCTTCCACGGTCGGAAGCCCTCTGACGTGCGGGCGTTGCAGAGCGCCCGGATGCCGTTCGCGTACAGCTCCGGGTCCCCTTGATTGCTTGCTAACTTGTGCTACCGTAGCTGCCTCCAACAATCCATCCACCTGCTTGCTTGCTAGCTTCGTGTGTGTCATCCCTCGTTCTCCGCTCTGATGCGTCGCAGCCGTTGCTCATTGTTCTCATGCGTCGCCGCCGTCCAAGAGAGAGACAGAGAAAATACGTGCAGAGCTCAACCGGCGGGTGGAGGCGGCCAACAAGTGCGGAGGGGCGGACGCAGCGGCCTGGACTCGCCGGCCGGCGAGGGGCGCGGGAGCGAGCTGCTGCTGCTCGAGGGGTTGGGGTGCTCGGGATCTGAGAAAATGAAGGAGGAAGAAGAAGACCAATTCTAATTGTTTATGTGGCACTTTTTTTCTGCCAACTCAACCTGACGGGTGGGCCAGTCCGATTAGTGACGTCATCCAAACGCTTATCATATACCATCGGTGTTTTTTGCCACTGGCAATTTTTCGGTGCGGTGCATTCTGCAACATTTTGTAAAGTGGGGGTTTTTTTGCATTGTGTGACACGAATGTGGTGGTTCTATGCTTTTTACTCATTGGAGCTAGCGTCTGGTGCGTGCTACGTACTTTGCACATTGTATCGGCACATTCTGCATATATACACGTGAGATCAAAGTTTGAAATAGCAAGCTAAGCTATTTAGCAGCGGCTTCTCCCGCAGCTATGACAAGGTATAGCGAAGCTAAGCCTATTTAATGATTTTGCTAAAATCATGAAAAAATACCAGTAATCACTAATCAAGCATCATATACTGCTCACGGTTAGGTGCTGCAAATTATGAGATACTGGTTGCAGGGTCGCCTTCCTCACGGTGGTTGCAGGGTCGAAGCTGCTGCCGGTGGCTCCTTGCCTTCCTCAGGGCCAGGCGCAGCGTCAGCGAAGTGGCCGCCGGTCATAGCTGTCGCCATCGACGCCCTGTTTCTGTTATGGAGGAGAGGATTGTGGATTGGGGAACGGATAGGCTAGGGTAATGCGCGATGTGTTTTTGTTCGCAATTTTAGGACCGCGGGATGTGATTTCAATGACCCGAAATTTTTCGGCCGGCGGGAGGTTTAGCGTCAAATAAGGCCTGAATTTAGCGGAGCTATTAGCGATTTTTCTCCTTTAGCGGTAACGCCGGAGTCCTCTGGAAACGCCATAGGGGCGCTATATAGCCCGATATTTATAACTCTGCGTCAGATGGATCTAGGAATGCATTAGTTTGCATGGAATGTCTGGTCATTGGTTGCTGGACATGTGCGTGCAGTATGAACTGGCTCGGAATCCTATATATACCATGTATATGCCTCCCCGTCATACACTTGTACCAGCTACCTTGTCTCTGTTTCTTTTGAGAGCGGCTCTGCTCCTCACCTCTCCATTGCACAACGCACATACCATACTTTTTAGCATAGGCAGCCATGGAGGTTCTCGCCAGCACGCCCACCATCAACCACATTCCGCTCCTCAGGTCCCCCGACCCCGGGGATTACTTCTCCGGCACGCCGGTCAAGGCACGGATGACCTCGAACAACTGCGCGTGCTCGTCGAGGCGTGGAGCGTGAGGCGTGAGCACCGGCATGATGGCGGGCGCCAGCCCGGTCGTACGCTAACATCTGCATCGATGGCCAGCGGCAGAGGGACTGGTCGCCCGGCGGCAGCAAGGTTTGGGACAGAACAGGGCATGGAGCTCGAGACCTGTTGGCGCCTGTCAGATCATCATCTAATCCTGCAGCCCTTCCCCTGCCCTGCCCTGCGCTCTGATCCAGCCAACAGCTGCTACATCAAAAAAAGTTCCCTGTCATAGACACTTCCAAATTTGAATATATCTCAGGTCAGTTCTAGATATCCGCGAGTTTGTAGTCTGCAAGTTTTTTTTATATTAAAAAAGCATTTCAATGATGAAAGGCCGCAGCTTACTAATCCTACTGTTCTACTATGCGTGCTCACTGATGCATGTGTCTTCAATTATGATAGGCCGTAGCTGGAGCGGTTTTGCCATTTGAATATCCGTACAGTGAAACAAAAACAGCACACACATATGCGTCTACATGCTGAGCTGCATCATTATCTTGAATGCATAGCCATCTTGCATATTCTTTGACCCCATGATATCTCTCCTTAATTTACTAGATCAAGTTTATGCAAGGTGACAGCATCATTTGTGTAGGTATCTGCTGACGGGGTCTATTTCACCAATATGAGGATTTTCCCTCAAAAGCATCTACCAGTCTTATTCTTAAGGAAGGACCAAGCCTATTATTTTGATTTTAAGTTGTGCGATTCATTATATAGTCTTTAAAATTGCAGATTAAATTTCAAACATGACTTGATTTTCTTCAGAAAAAATGAAACTTTTGCCACTGGCATTTGCCATGCTAGGAGAGTTACTAAACTATTGTATATTTGATTATCAATATATTACTAAAGCGATAACGCAGAATTAATACGTAAGCAAATGATAGTAGAACTGTATATCTTACAATATTATATTTTAATTGTACTCATGTGTAAATATCAATGGACACATGTCATCTGCAGAACTACATGTCGGCTCAAGAAGGGTCTCACGGATGCGGGCGTGCTATAGTGTAATGGTCAAGCTCATCCCCTTAGATCGATCACGTTTATCATGATTATTAGGTGGAAAATATGATCAACATCCACCATGATGGCGAACGGGAAAAGTGGTGACACAGATGTGTCGCCAGTACGTGCGATAACCTATTTCACCGGTTGCAACGCACGGGCATATTTACTAGTACTTATTAACAACCAATCACTGTTACCTTGCGAAGAGACAAAATGCAGACTGTCGTTGCACAATGTCCGTACGTAGTAAGACAATAGATCATTGATGGCGCGCATGAATATTTTCCATAAATATTTGGACACATGAAACGTAGGAGAAATCGAATATTGGGAAGATATGCTAGTGGTTCAGGCATTCAGCAGTCATTCCAAAAACTGAACTGACCCTTATATTGGGAAGAAATCGAAAAGGTTTTCACTACGCTGATATTGCCATATATTGGGATGGCTTGCAAAGAGAAAGTAATAATATTGGCTATAAGCTGATATAAATATGGAGTGAAGGGACTTCGAATATGTCCATAGAGTGACATTAACTCAAACTCTAGTCTGTTGATAGCCGAACAGATTATAAGACTGTGCTAACATGACTCGGCGAGATAGTTTGAAATAAGAGGTGCATTTAAGTTTTACGTCCCATGTCAAGGAGGCTCCTGTAAGATGGTATGTTTACTTTAGTTCAAAAGTTGTTTAATAATGGATATTTTTCAAAGTAGTTGCTCCATAAATGGCATAGTAATTTGAAAGAAAAAATAGGCCACAGATGCAAAAACAATGTCTTCAATTTCCCCCAGGCAACATAAGGAAATAAGTAAATAGCATTGCATAATAATTGAAAAATGGTGTGCAACATTTTTTCCAAGAATTTACATGAGCTTCAAACAACAGCTCTAAAGGGAGTAGTGTTGCAGATGTATCCTTGAAACAGTCATCTCTTATGGGAAGGCGCGTATTAACTATTATAGAAACTACCTCAGCATATGAAGACAGACCAACTCTGTGTGAAAAGTGCGAACATACGATCAATCTCACTATCATGTTTCTCAGGCACCAAGTTTGGGACCTACTAATTTTCAAACTACAAGAAAGGACCTGAAATCGCAAAGCAGGGTTCCAAATCTTAGCCCGTGGATGGTTCACAGTTACAAAGTTGTTCCTGATAGCTGTTGAGAAAACCTTTCCAGGATTTTTTGGAAGTTTGGGAAGAAAATAGTTCAATATTGCTGAGCATATGAAGACGGACCAACTTGGTGTCAAAAATGCAAAACATACGATGAATCTCACCACCTTGTTCCTCTGGCATAAAAGTTTAGTGCCTACCCATTTTCAAACCATAAGAAATGAATTGAAGTCATAAAGCAGGGGTCCAAATCTCAGCTGGTGCATGGTTCACAGTTATTAACTTGTTTGTGGTAATTGTTGAGAAAACCTTTCTGGCATTTTTTTGAAGTTTGGGCAGAAAATAGTATTTGAACAACATAGTTGAGCATATGAAGACGGACCAACTTTGTGCCAAAAGTGCAAAACATACGATGAATCTCACCACCCTGTTCCTCTGGCACAAAGTTTAGAACGTACTCATTTTCAAACCATAAGAAAGGAACTGAAATCATAAAGCAGGGGTCCAAATCTCAGCTGGTGGATGGTTCACAGTTATAACCTCGTTTCTAGTAACTGTTGAGAAAACCTTTCTAGCATTTTCTTGAAGTTTCGGAAGATAGTATTTGAACAACAAAGTTTGATGTAAACCAAAAATATGCATGGAGCCTTCTGGGTCATCTTCAACTTGATTCAACAAAATGATAAACTAATGCAGTCTAAATAGAATATGATTTTCAATACTAAACTGTACTTTTGGAATTTAAGAATGTATTTCTTTGAGCAACTAAGGAAGCTATTTAGAATCAAGCATAAAACATCATTTTACTTTGGGAGTCCCCTATAACCAATTCAAACAAGAGGAGCATGACTCATTAAATTTGCATTTATTTTCAACATAAAATAGATCCAAAATCCTTTAGTGGTCAATATATTTGATCGGATAAGAATTGAATGTACGAAAGAGTGGTAAGCTATATTTCTAGCCCATTGCAGTTCATTTGTTCATAGTTCTAGAACGTCAACAAATAAAAGGAAATTTTGACTGAAGTATAGAGAAGATCGATGAAACCTAATACTTGCATATGGTTGAACTCCACCATTGACAGGAGTCGTGTGCTGATTGAGGCTGGGGCAGCACAAACCTTACATTGATGGATTGCGTGTCGGAAGTCACCACAGCTCTGGCCTTTGTTTGGAGCCTTGCCCGTGAGGTTGCCTCCTGTGGTGGGCATCGCAGCAACACTAATATTATAAATGTTGCCCAAATCTTAGTTATCATACATGACTAACCGATACCAAATTGGAAGAAAGTTGTCTGAGTTACCATGTCCACTCCGTCCATGGTTGAAGGAGCATGCACACGTGAAGAACACTAAGCTTCATTCCTTAGCTTGGACTGTGGGCCTTTGCTGCTTAGAAATTGGATGTACGTATGGATAGAAATGGTAATACAACGAAGAACCTAGTTACATGAACTGAAAATCAAATATCCACATTAGAATCCCCATATGTGAAACTGAATCTGCACGGTATATAAAAATAATTAGTTAACTGACCTGAAAATTAGTACTGTGTAGTAGGAACTCAACCACATTACCTTCAGGGGAAAAAAACTGCGAAATTTTCAAGACTTGCTGACCACTGGAGCAGACGCAAGTATGCGTGTATCATAGGTTAAGTTATATATATACTAGTCGTCAACCCGTGCATTCGCACGGGCTAGCATGAGAGTGCCAATTTTGTACAGTTTAAACAAAACTACAATTAGGCTCGTATAGCTGACAATGGTTTGGCAGTTTGATAACCGTCTTACTGCGACAGCCAACATGAATTTCATAAAGAAGAGGCTGATTACTTACATTTGTATGATTTTTTTTACATGTAGTTTTTAATTAAATTAGAATTTAGTTTGACAATAATTTTATTCCTTGAGCATGTCACACCGTGGCCAATGAGATCTGTCCAGTTTTATTACAAACAATAGAGTACACTTTATTGAGGAGAGCCAAGTTATGTTTTTCTTCGTCTTACTATGTATCACCTTTCTTTTGCCTATGTGTATGCCAACTGTCCAATGGTCTCCAAATCATATATCTAATTTCTATGACCAAAAATCTGAAGAGGCAAGCAACATTGTCTCTATTATCTCCTTGTCCCCTTTCTTTTTGCGCTTATGTTTGCATCCAGATGCTGCTGTGCAGGAGAGATGGTGAAGGTGCGGTGAAAATCAGTTGATTTGCTCATGTAGCCATGCGAGACCAGGAGTAGAGCTGCGAACCTTAGCTACAGAGACATATTGAGGAGATAAGGGCAGCAAGGCCTATTCTATGACTATCACTGGAGCCGATCTAGCCCCTCGCATCACTGGAGTTGAGCAAGGCTAGGCTGACGCGTGGAAGGTGGTGGACATACCTACGGTGTGAGATCGAGCAGGATGTGGCGACTATGATTATCAGGAGCAAGAGCAGGAGCCGATTGCACTCTGGCCGGCGATCGTCAAGCCCGGGGATTCTTTAATCGGGATGGAAGAATTTCTTACGTATTTGAGTAATTAGGTGACATCATTTTTCAAAGTTTTTCTTATCAATTTACATTTCTTAAGGTGGAAGATCATCTCTTCTGTATTGAACTTTTTGTTCAGCCTTTGGCTAAATTTTTCAATGTGAATATCCTATTCTTACTCGTTAGTCAATATTTTTGATCTTATTATGTCAATCAACAATCTGCCTTTTGTCTGAGGCCTCATACAGCAATACACCGCCTATATATTTTATAGATTAATTATGCAAATGTAGTTCTGCAAAATATCTTCTAATGTAAAAAATGTACAAATTTCCACTTTTAGAACCGCACATAAAGTAAACTACAAACATCCTGAGGTCTCTTGCACTATAGGATCTCCTTGTACACAATATCTTTTGTCAAATTATTTTCTTGAGACTCCATCAGAGATTGGAACCTTAAATCCGTCTCTACTTGTGATTCTGCTACATAGAGTACGACCATGTCAAAACACTTACTTTGGTAAAATGGTACAAATGGTTAGTGCAGTATAAATAAATTACTGCATAAATGATGAGATATCCAATTTACCTTGAACATGTCTTCTCTGGTTCTTTATCACACTTGGGACCATGGAAGCAGTCCCTTGCTTTTGTACTTTGTTGTTTCACTTGCTGCATCTTGTGTAGTTCCAATCATCTGATGTGTTGCTAGATTTATTCCGCTTCTGTAGTACAGAACTTTTCCTGTCATTGTAGGTTAAATTTGCATAACAAATGACAGAACAATATAGAAACACAATAATAAATACATGTTTTTATGATTCATATGTAATTTCAGTTATTTCTTTTAGTACTTTCTAATATATTGCATCTGCTCTTGAATTGTGCCTTGCAAGTGGGCTTCTGACTCTATTTCCTCTACAATATCATCTTGCAAGCAATACATGTTTTCGCACGACATAAATAGTCATGTACATGATATAATAAGATTTCTTCATATTATTACAGAAAAGCTATTGCACCTCAGTTTTGAGTTCAGGATATCCGAATCAATATAAACTCTGGTTGCAGCTGTTCATGATAGCGAGTACTCTGCATGCACTTGATATTTTGTATACAATGAAGACACACATAGCAATACTTACCCGGTATTAATATA
This sequence comes from Thinopyrum elongatum, assembly GCA_011799875.1. NCBI lineage: Eukaryota > Viridiplantae > Streptophyta > Magnoliopsida > Poales > Poaceae > Thinopyrum > Thinopyrum elongatum. Next base: position 694,768,114 of record CM022303.1, read on the forward strand.
AAAACACACCTTTCAATTTTTGGAAAGTTGATGGTGTTACCACGACAATACGTCCCAAAGAATATTCGTCAATTTGGTCGACCTTATTACCCTATATTTCAAGAGACATAAGTATCAACAGCCATGGTAATTGCTCTAAACTAATTTTATATAGTGTACTCACTCAATTCGAAAGATAGTATCTCGAATCTTCAAAACCCCATGGGTCATCTGTGTTTCTTCATTGTCCTAGGTAACTTGTTACGCCAATGACATCTGCTAGGTAGTGTTAATATGCAGAGAACATTTAACTCCAAACTCTTTTAAACGATGCCCAGTTTTTCATATGATGCAAATAAACATAGATTCAGTCCCATAAAATCCAAGATGCACATAATTATATGTTTCCTTTTTTTCCCCACCTTCCTAGAATGTGGTGAATAATAGAGGCTCACGTACACATAGCAAGCTGACTTCCAAGCAGGTTGATCGATTCTGGGTAGATGCTAGTATTGGTAAAAATGATTGATTTCTTCCGGCTGCTAATACAAATGATATAGACGATTGATGGCTAGGACTATGATCATACTAGTTTTTCATATGATGCACATAAACATAGATTCAGTCCCATAAAATCCAAGATGCACATAATTATATGTTTCCTTTTTTCTCCCACCTTCCTAGAATGTGGTGAATAACAGAGGCTCACGTACACATAGCAAGCTGACTTCCAAGCAGGTTGATCGATTCTGGGTAGATGCTAGTATTGGTAAAAATGATTGATTTCTTCCGGCTGCTAATACAAATGATATAGACGATTGATGGCTAGGACTATGATCATACTGGCCTACAACATCAGCCTACGGCAATGATGCAAGCTATCTTGATTCCTTTCCGATCCGATCTAGCAGGAAGCTAGCATGCTAGCTCGTCCGGCGAGATGCACACATAGAACGCTGACTCGATTGACCAGAACATGCACGTACACAACCTCGTGAACATGCACTTGATCAATCCCTGCGGATGGAGATGAATCACAGGGCGATTTGTTCAATGAAAAGAACCCCTTAAAGGTTAGGAAAAACAAGAAGCAAAGGAGTATGCGCTGGGCGGCAGCGGCTCACACCTACATCCTATTTTGATGCGGCCGTGCATAGAAGTGATTGTAGTATGGATGAATTCTTAGGAAAGAAGCCTTCATGTATAGGCGCATGAGAGATGAAGGCCTGATTTGCCCAATCGAGGAGATAGACCTGAGAGAGACGTGAGAGAGAGAGAGCGAGAGACGTGAGAGATTGAGCCAACACAAAAACTGATACTTGGCACAGAGACGTGCGTGAGAGATTGATCTAGGAAAAAAAATATGTGTTTTTTAATAAAAAAAAGATGCGTTACAGATATATATAGGCAGAGAGACGTGAGAGAGAGATGTGAAATTGAGCCGTGAAACTTGAAAAAAAGATAACTTTTTAATTAAAAAAAAGATGTGTTACAGATATAGGCAGAGAGACGTGAGAGACAGAGAGAGAGATGTCCAGCCATAAAACTTGACCCACTTGGTGGAACATGAGGATATTGCCTCCGAGTCCATGTGGTGATTATGTGAAGTTTTAGTCAGTTACATAGATCTGAATCGTCCTCCGCAAAAAAATAAATAGATCTGAATCGTAATATTATTGACAAAAAAAGGTTCTATTTATTCTTTTTCCAGATTGAGATTAAACTAAAACCTTCCCTGATTAGATCTGAACTGTTATAATTCGGACCCACCAAATCAATGGACTCTATTTTCTAAAAATAATCCAATTAAGATTAAACTAAAACCTTCTCCGATTAGATCTGAACCGTTATAATTCGGACCCACCAAATCAATGGTCTCTATTTTCTAATTTTCTCTAATTAACGTGGGAATTTCTAGGAAGTACCTAATTAGTATAGGTATAGAGGTATAGATAGATAGATAGATTGACGCAAAAAAATTGAATTCAAAATTCGTTTGAATACTTTCAAGGGAAAAAACCCTGAAATTTTCAAGATTTTCTAGATCCGGTTCTTCTTGCCCCTTTGGAAAAAAATACGGTATCGAGAAAAAAAACCTTGGTGGTGAACATGGTGATGCCTCTTGAGGTAATGTCTTACTAGCTACAAGAAGCTTAGTTGTGAAGGAGTTAATGTTATCTGAAGTCTAAACTATGAAATATGGCGGGCATTATACTCCAACACTTCCATCGATCACGCAAACATAATCGCCTCAAACCAAGGACAATTTCCCCCGCTCAAACACGTTTCACGTACACAACATGATGAGAACCAACATCTTCCATCTTTCCATCATGCACAATTCAAACACGTATAGTAAATTCATTTTTTATCTAATCCAGACTACCTCTAAAATATTGTCGAACTTGCAAAAGCTTCGACTTCGACATCAGCTTTGACCAGTGACCACTAGAAACGTTCACTCTCTGCGGAAAGAAACTTCCAACTGGCGCCACATCGACATCGTCATCGTCCAATGGGTACGAGCACCTCAATCTCTGTTGACTCCCCTCTAGCCACCAGCACATGTCATCTTATGTACAAAAGTAATTACTTTGCGTGATTCATTGTATACCAAAATGATGAATTGATCATTGAGAAATGGATAAATGATACTTGATCGAAGGATCAAGCTAAAATAGAAAAACCCTATATGTACATTCAATATTAATTAATATGACCACATAACTGTCATGTGCCTTATACATGTTTCCATCCTGTTAATATTTTTTTACAATGTTTGTTTGAAAATATTAATTATATATATTATTTGCTATATTACTTATTACTTTAGTAATTCACATGACTAATTCATTGTAAATTAGATTGATGAATTTTGATCCATGGAACAATGATACTCCAATTATACTCTACAAAGTGCTCGTCTAGAGAGATTTCACATCTGTAATCTAACTAATTATTATATGCAGATGATGAAATAAAAAACCTCTAATATGTACGTCCTAGATTAATTAATATGACCAGAACGCTCCCTGGACATACTTATGTTTCCCTCGAGTTAATACTTTTGTGTTCAAAGTTTGCTTGTAAAACAAAAATCTAACTATACATAGATTTTATTTCCTGTTATCATTTGCTTTCCTAATTAAGATTCCTATTTCTATTTTTTTAGGTCCTCAAACAGTATGGCACATAAAGTGCTAGATGCATTGACTACAAGAACTAAGACATGGACAATCAAGGTCAAAGTTTCAAGTCTTCGGGACACAACTAACTTGTCAACTAATGAACTTACTGGCACTGCATAATTTTATCAAATAAGAAGTGTAGTTGTTATGGAAACAACTTTCGACAAGGGGTAGCGTGGTTAGTGAAATGTAAGCAGTGGTGTGCATGATGTCATTATAGCAAAGGTCGTTGTACACTGACAAAGTGACCTGGCGATGTTTTTTACATAGAGTCAATCGCCTCGTGGGAGGACGACCTACATCCTATGTGAGGAGAGTCGTCGAGAGAAGTGCTCGGTGCATGGAATGTTTAGAACGCTGCCGGTTCCGTAGTCCCACAACTCCCGACGGTCTGAGCCTTACAAGGTCCCTCGGACTCCGAAATTCGACCTCCTTGAAACTTAGTCCTAAGGAGTGTGGGGGGGGGGGGGGGGGGGGGGAGGAGTGGCTCTCCTCTTGAGTTTATTCAAGTGGGAGTGAATGCGAGTACATGCCCATGGGGACTATTTATAGCCTAGAGGTCCTTGACAAATGACCAAGGCTGCCCTAGAGGGTGGTAGGTTGGATGGGTACGTGGGTAAATGATGGTCCATGGGTCTATCAAAACTAGTCAAAGGTGGGGGTGTTCATTGGTCATGGTGAGCCATGTCTTCTCGGTCATTCATGAATGGGCCATGGCTAGTTGGGCCTCTTCTTGACTTGGGCTTCTTTGCTTCTGTGCCTTCATCTTTGACTTGATCTTTTATTTTCTCCTCTTCCTTTGACTTGTTGACCATGAGGACTTGCTTCAACTTTTGTTGACCATGGTGGCTTGCTTTGACCCATGGTAGCTTTCTTGGACTTTTGTTGACCATCATTGACTTGTGTGGACCGGCTTTGGCATGTGTTGACCATCTATGTGGATGCCATGTAGGAAGTAGCGGGACCCCCAATATAATTTAGTTATTCACTCAGCAGGAGTCCCCATGAGATGAATTCACAAATGTCATTGTTCTGTCTTTGGGTCAATAATTGGGTCTTGGTAATCTTCTTTTGAAATCTTGGTCTTGTCGGCGTGCTTGAATCTTCTTTGACTGAGACGTAGGGAACTTGATGAGTTTCAATATTGCTTGATGATGATGGCCAGGGCAAGGTACCCACTAGAGAAGGGAGAACCAAAACTACACACTTTCAAGTCCGCATGACCTCCGTGGCAACATTCCCTATTACCTCCGGCTTCTCCATGAACCTCCGTTGATCCTCTGAAGATTGAAGACAGAAAAAACATTGGCCGAAGTGGGAGAAGAGATGCTATGGGGATGCCCACAATTTTCTCAACCTCTAGGTAATTTTTATTTAAATTTTTTAGTCTCCCTTCATTTTTTCTGATTTTTTTGGGATTTTTCTGGTTAAAAAAAAATCCTTTTCTCGAATTTTCTGTTGAATTTCTGGCGATATTTTGGGTAATTCTGAGAAAATCTGGGACTTTTCTGCAAAATTTTGGTGGTGGAGGGGTCTCCGTATAATTTCACCAAAATTCAAGGGCTTTTCTGTTGAAGTCTGAATTTTGTCAAAAATAATAAATGTTTGCTAGAAAAAATGTAGGTAGGCCCCACAGCCCATGAGTCCAGCTGGCCAGCCCGTTCAGGCCGATTTGGTGCGGCCGATTCGACAGCCGAGCCTCGCCATGTTGCCAAATCCGACGCCGCAGGGTCATCGTCCTCCTTCATACGGGAGTGGGGGGGGTTAGGGTTTCCCTCGCTCAACCCCTTGGAACCGCCGTTCTGCCCTGTTACATGCTAGTGAGGTCTTCTTTGGTTCTTGCTCGCGCTTCCTAGACATTGGGTGTGGCTCAGACACCGAGTGAGCCTCTCACTGCCTATAAAAGGCACCTCGGGGGGAGGGGCATTGGAGGCCACTCCCCTCCCCTCTGCTTTACTAAGTGTATTTTGGCCTGCACTTGGCAAAGCGATGACTATGCTGAGTGTCTTGCCTTTGCCAAGTGTTTTCCCTGGCACTCGGATTAGGCCGGCGGCTTATTTCTTCTAAAAATAATTGTCATATTTTTTCTATATACTTTTGGGCAACTTTTCTACACAGAAAACAATACCATTGCAAAACATGCTAAAAACAGTTCGGGTTAATTTTTATTCAAATTATGCAAGTTAGACGGCAAAAACATAGCAAACGTGTTTGGAAAAGTACATACGTTTGAGATGTATCAGCTCCCCCAAGCTTAACTTATTGCTTGTCCTCAAGCAATGCTATTCACAAACTGACACTACAAAGAAAACTTTTACAAAGACATCTTCTTTGTTTATATACAAAAATTTAGTCCATTATTAGATTATAACATTCTCATGGGAGTAACCAAATAGATAACAAGAACTTATCAACTATGTTTTCTCATGACAAGATCATAACGAACTAGATGTTAATAATATAACATCTCAAAGCATCAACAGGATCAAAATGATCATAATACAATATGGTAGCATGGTATCTCGCTTGCCTTTTATTGTGGAGCAAAACATAAATGCAAGGCACCTAGAAAGTTCAAGTAGTGACAAGACATTATAGTTCATAATAGCAAGCATCACGATCATGCATCACTTAATGTTACTTAGATAGAATGCATGTTACACTAAGAATGATAATTATGCTCTCTATGTTGGTGCTCGAGGAAGGTGATGACATGACATAAAAGTTAAAAAAATAGGCCCTTCGCAGAGGGAAGCAGGGATTGTCATGCACTATTTTATAAAATTGGCAAACTTGTTATGCTTTGGTTTCGGAATTTCTTTTAGAGTTTGGAGAATAGAAAGACATGTTTAAGTCCATTGTCTTTGAAATAGTCCCATACACTTGCAGTTTCACTTTCACTTTCATTTGATAAAACATTGAAACTTTTTTTGATGAGTAAACTTTTGCTATGACACTTTTCATTTCTTTTTCTTTTTCGTAGCTGCCTTTTCAAAGAGAATAGAAAACTCCTGATTTCCCTTCCCCAAAAACTTGGGAAATTATAAAAAGTAGTGGGTGCAACGATGAAAATTTACTTTGAATGACTATTAGTCATGATAGGAAGGTATAGTGGACTCTTATGGAAAACTTGGCTCAAGGAATTGGATGCACAAGCTGAATTCATGCTTAGTACAGACGAAAGCTAGCAATAGACTTGGGAAGCGACTAACTACAGAGGATAATGATCATAATCATGAATTCTGAATAGTAAACATTAAGTGGCAGCATGGAAAGGATACAAACACTCTGAAGCTATAACATCAACAAGGCTTAATTGGACTTTTATAAAAACATGTGTAAGGATATGCCAAGTCAAGCCATTTGAATACTTTAGAGGGGGGTACCATACTAACATACCACATTATGATACAATTTAATGCATGTTGATATTCAAGATAACACATTATACGTTCCTAGCCAATTAAGACTCGTCATAAGAAAGCATGAATCACTAAGTTCCCATTATGCACAGGGTTACTAACATAATATGCTACAACGAGATCACGAAGAAAAAGATATGTACATAAACAAAACAAATAGTGACCATGCCAGCTTTCTTCGCCACAACCACTTCATCAAATAATCGTCATTATTGCCTTGTCACTTGCACAATTTTAATAGTGTGGATAATTGATAATATAATGCAAGTGTTGCCGTGGACAAGAGCTAAAATATGCAAAAAACTGTACACAAAGTGAGAGGACAATAATAATACTTTTGGTCTTTTCATGAGTTCAAAGATAAAGAAAATAAGAGCCAAGTAGGAATCTTTTTATTGTTTTCTCCTTTTGAAACACAAAAGATTGAATAAGACACAAACAGGAAATCTTTTTGTGGTTTTTGGTTTTCTAAAGGAAATCATGCAACTTAAGTACAAGGAAAAAATAAACAAACAGAGAAGTAGTAAGAAGCAAATGGAAGGTACGAAAGGAAATATCCAAAAAGAACCAAAAAAACTAAGGAGAAATCAAATAAAAACCATAATAGCAAACAAAGAGAAATCTTGTTGGTCTTTTCTTGAAATATTTTTCAAAGGTAAAAGAAGAGTTCAAAGAAACACAACAAAAAATGTTTTTGTTGATTTTGGTTTTTATTAAAGAATGAAAATAAGAATGCCAAGAGAAACAAAGATAAATCTTTTTGAAATTTTCAAAGTTCAACAAAGAAACAATCAAATAAACTATCAAAGTAAAAGCAAAAAGAACAAGGAAATATTTTTGTTGTTTTCTTGAAGTAGTTTGAAAAGCCAAAAAGAACAAAGTGTATGACAAAAGAAGAATGATGAAGCTTAAGAAACATAAGAACCAATAAGAAGCAAAAGAAAAACAAAAAAACACAAATGAAGATGATCAAAAACCAAAAGAAACAAATGAAGAATAACGAAAAATATTTTTTATTTTTTTATTTTTAACAGAACGAGCAAAGAAAACAAATGAAAGAAAACAAAGTGCAGATATACAAAGATCATAAAGTGAACCGACAAGTGTAATGAATGTGTATGATAACATGAATGAAATGTTGGTGAGAAGACATACTCCCCCAAGCTTAGGCTTTAGGCCTAAGTTGGGTCTACTCCCATGGTTGAAAGTGCTGGTAGTGAAAGCTCTGCCGAATCTCTATCTGCCTCTCAACTCAGCGTCCCAAGGGGCGTCACACAGATAGCGTTGTTCCTCCACCCATGCCAAGTTCTAGGTGGGAGAACTAAACAAAGAGAGAGCAAGCACTGGAATAGCAATTGGGTTACCCTGTTAAAAAAAGGTTAAACCTATACTCTCCCTCCAGGGCATCATCCTTAATAAAATGCTGTCTTATCATGATATCGGTATCAAGCAAATCATGTACATTAATGAGAAAATCAATATTATGCCTAATGCATTCCTCCATGTATTCAGCAATCAGCGTGGCATAATACCCACAACAAATGTTACCCTTAGTCCTAGCGGCATTAATACGACGTGCAATAATTGCTCCAAGATTATAAGTTCTATCGTCAGTCAAGGCAGAATATAGCATATACATATCACGAGTACTCGTATTCGTGGCGTTACTTTTGGGTAGCAAGAAACGACCAATAAAGATAGCAAAGTAGTGCACAACAGGGTTCTGGATACTAATTATTCTACCCCTCTGCAAGTCCCTATTTTCACCTACGCAAAGTGGATGATAAAAACTGACAAGAGGCAATGTAGAAGCCATTGGTTCACTAAAGAACCCAACATATGGCACACGAATAGCTTGACAAAATTCTTCCAATGACAGACTAAGATGACATTCATAAAGCCTAAAGGATACACGAGGTGCAATGGGATCATGCTGATAAACAAAGTGTTGCGTAAAATGATTGGACAAGTGTTGATATGCAACACGCTTATGCTCTATAAAGCCTTGCGAACCTGCGTTCCATATAAAGGAATCGAAGTCTCTTTTTATATAGCTGGCCTCCATGAATTCATCACAAGGCCACATGGCTTGCTTCATGTCGGCATACCGAAGAAGCTTAAAATTGAATTCTTCATAAGACACTCTTCCTCTTTAACCACCAGAAGAGGACCTTGTCTCTCTTGATGAAGAGGGAGTTAAATAGTTCACAAACTTGCTTATTCTCTTCTTCATATTCTTAAATTTTTCAAAAATCTCATAAAAAATGATTTTTGCACATATAAATAGCGGGAAACTACTCTAGTTAACTTATAGCAAATATACCATCCATTAAAACTACTTAGAAATTTCTAAAATCAACATGCAAGCTCATTTTCTAAATCACCAGCAGTAGCAAAATAAGCATGATATTGGGTGTCATTCAAGAAAATAATTGGACAAGTGGAGGAGTCACATAAAAAGGAGTAATCCCATCAAGCGGAATTGAAAATAGCACTTTGAAAAAAGAGATCTAAATGGGCAGCAAAGCACCAGGAAAAATGAAACAAAGTTGGAGATGAAGTTTTCGGGGAGAGAGAAGAACTAGGAGGCCGATTCCACCTGATGGAAGCTAGGTGGACGCCACACGCTCACATGGCGCGGCCAGGGGGTGTCCTTATTTATATTAAAATGTTCAAAAATAGTTTTTTCTGAAATTTGCTGGAAATTTTCATCTTTCACTAAATTTTTGGTGCCATGGCAGCAATTTTCTGCCTAGGCAAGAGCTTCTCTGCCATTGCAGCTCCTTTCTGAAACTAATTCTAACATAAAAATTTATCTGCCATGGCAGCAGTTCTCTAAAAATAGTTTATAACTTCAATTTTTCTCTGCCATGCCAGCTGTTTTCTTTGCCATGGTAGTAGTTTTCTAAAAACTAATCCAAAATTTCTAAAACCTTACATTTAAAACCACAACAATGTTTAGGATAGAGGTGAGTGTTCCAAAGTTTATAACGTTGCCCTTTTTGAAAAGAATTTGCTAATGAGGGTGATCAAGCCGATTAACACACTTTCTTCAATTGATGCAAACCTAATAAACATTGAATGACACTTAAGTTACCTCAACTTGGATCAGTATGGTTCCAATCATAATACTTTGATACTTCCTTTTGGGAAGAGGAGTCTCTCCAGTAGTAATAGTGATAACCTTGGTAGCAGAATGGAGACCATTTCTTTTATCAAATTTCCTAGGAAAATAAACAATCTACTCATTCCCATAGACAAGAAAAGTAACCTTCCTTTTGGTGCAATCAATAACTGCCCTGGCAGTGTTAAGAAAAGGTCTCCCATGGACAATAGACATGTTGTCATCCTCAGGCATCTCAAGTACAACAAAATATGTTAAGATCAAAACGCCAACAACATTAACATGAGTGTTTTCTCATAAGCCTACGGTTATAATAGTATATTTATCATCCATTTACAAAGATATATCAGTAGGTATCAATTTATCCAACTCAAGTCTTTTATAAAGAGAAAAGGCATAACACTAACACCTGCACCTAGATCACACAAAGCAAACTTAACATAATTGTTTTTAATAGTGCATGGTATAGTGGGTAGCCCAGGATCTCCAAGTTCTTCAGGAATGTTCCCCTTAAATTTGCAATCATAGTAGATATCTCTGTATTAGGGATCTTTCTTTTATTAGTAATAATATATTTCATATACTTGGAATAAGGAGGAATCTTAATGGCATCAGTCAAAAGAATTTTCAAAAAGAGTGGTCTAAGTAATTCAGCAAATCACATAAAGTCTTCCTCTTCTTTAGATTTTTGAGATTCACTAGGAAATGATAGAGGATTTTGCACCCAAGGTGATGGTGTCCTGGATAAGGGGGTGATATCCATGTTGGCCCCCAAAAGATATGGGCAGGGCCGAGGAACCCTAGATGACCAACAAGTGGGCCACATTCGTCGGGTTCCACGGAGGAATCATGATGGAATATTTCGAAGACTTGGTGCATACTCCAAGGCAAGAATGCAATCTTCGGCATGTTTATCTCCAGATGTAACCGACCTATGTGTAATCCGAGGTATCCGCGGTGTCTATATAAGCCGAGGCTTTTAGACCGTAGAGGCAGACTCATTCACATACGTTCTCGAGGTAGAGCAACCTATACTTTGTACCCCATCCACAATCAATACAGACAAAGCATGACTTAGGGTTTTACCTCTTCGAGAGGAACTGAACCTAGGTAAACATCGTGTCCCCTCTCTGTCCTATTACCATCGTGCCAAGGCTACCAGGTCGGGACCCCTACCCGAGATCTACCGGATTCGACTCCGTCACAAGGTTCCCTTTCTCTACCTTGTTTCCTAGCAACTTTATCCCTTTTATCATGTTTTCTAGTTTGAGGAGGAGGATCAAATTTTTCTATAACATGTTCTACTTCCTCGTCTTCCTTTTCAGATTCATCTACATTAGGGATAGCATCATTATTATTTTCTTTGATGGGTTCTTGTTCTTCCCCATCCTGAGTTTCAACATCAGAAATAGATATCTCATTAGAGTTATCTTTAGGTTCACTTTCTTTATTAGGGTCTTGTTCCCTAGAATTATCAACAGTTTTAGTTTTTTCTTTTTCTTTTTCTTTCTAGGAGAACTAGGAACACTATCATTAACTCTTTGAGAATCTTGCTCAATTCTTTTTGGGTACCCCTCTGGATATAAATGTTCTTGAGTGGAGGCACCACCCCTAGTGCAGACATAAGCATCATGTTTCTTAGAATTTTTTGACATGTTAAGCAATAAATCCTGTTGAGCCTTAGTGACTTGTTCAAGTTGAGGTTGAATCATGGCACAATGCTTAACAATGCCTTTAACATCATTACCGGTTTCTACTAAGACAACATGCAAGTTTCTAATATCAGCATATTAAAGTGATGTTGTTTAACCTAGAAATTATCAATTTCCTCTAAGCATTGACTAGGAGACTTATTATCAGGAATATCACCTTCATCAAATTTATAAAGAGAGTGTACCTCTACCATAGGACCAGCAGTAATAGGCTCACATAATTCTTCAATAGGAGGTAACTTTTTAACATTCTCAGCCTTAATACATTTCATCTTAATAGATATCTTGGCTTCTAGCATATCTTCTGGATTGAGAAAAAGCATACCCCTTTTCATGGGAATAGGTGCTGGTGGAGGCTCATGAATAGTCCAATAATTATCATTATTTGTCATATTACTTAATAATTCTTTAGCTTCCTCCAATGTCCTTTCCCTGAAAACACTCGCTGCACAACCGTCTAGGTGTGTCCTAAATTCAAGGGTTAGAGAACTATATAATATATCAAGCAATTCATTTTCCTTAATCCCATGATTAGGAGCATTCCTTTCCAACTCAGAAAACCTCCCCCAAGCTTGAGTGAAATTGTAAACATCCTGCAAAGCTGCATAGGAAAATATTTATCCAAGAAAGTAGTAACAAAAAATTTCCAAACTAGTAATACTCCTAGGCCTCAAGTTATTATACCAAGCCTTAGCATCATCTTTTAGTGAGAGAGCAAATATCTTGAGTATAAGGTACTTTGTATTCAAGTCTTTCCTGGAAAAGAGATTAGCAACAACCAAGATCTTGTGAAAGTGATCAAGAGTCTTTTCATTTTCATAACCATGTAAAGCATCATATTCTACTAACGTAATGATTTCAAGATCAACAGAGAATTCATAAGCATCATCTTTATTGTATATAGGAGAGGCACCAAATTCATCATTAGGAACAAACATATCTTTTAAAGCTCTTTTCTTAAATAGTTCAATTATACAATCAACCCCTCCTTCAATATCATAAGCCATAAACTCTCTAGAAAATTCTTCATCAATTAGAATAGGTGTAGTAGGTAATTTAGGATATTTCAATAGGCATGATAGGTGTCTTATCAAAGTTTTCAGCAGTTTCAAGTAATTTAGCTTTAGCAATATGAGCATGTAAAAGATCTCCAAGTGGAACAATACTATCAAGCATGGTAGAAGCATCATCATAATTTTCATCAGTGGTAGAAGCAGAATCAACTACATGTGATATAGTAGAGTGTGGAGCATATGTATGTGAAGGTGGGGTCACAAGTTGACTCAAAATAGTAGGTGAATCATAAGTAGCTTGAGTACATAAAGCAGTACCTTGTCTTGTAGTGGGTGGAACGATCTTTCATTTGGGATCAGGTTTCTTTCCCATAATGGATAATAAATTCAGCAAACAAGTAGTCTCCAAGTGAACTTATAAATAGAGCTATGCACCCCGATAACAGCGCCAGAAAATAGTCTTCATAACATACAAGTGTAGGGGATCGCAATAGTCATCGAGGGAAGTATCGGAACCCAAATTTACTGATTCGACACAAGGGTAGCCAAAGAATATTTATAAACCTTAGCAATTCAGTTGTCAATTCAACCACACCTAGATACAAATACTTGCTTGATAGAATTTATTAGTAGCGAAAGCGATGTAGTGATTGTAACTGGATTGCAGAAAAGTAATAGATTCCAGCAATACTTAGCAGTTGCCATGTACAAAGTAATGTAAAGAGAGCAAAATTGATCAAAAGTGTAGGCATGGGAATGGATAATATATGTAGCATGGATAGGATCAATTATGTAATTGTGCTAACATAGTGTAGGAGATATGCCCTAGAGACAATAATAAATGCTATTATTTATCTCCATGTTCATAATTATGTTTATGTTCCATGCTATAACTGCTATGGTTCTCAAGTCTACAATAACCACGAGGCTCGAAGGAAGACTCATATGCACGTGTGGAATAATAAACGGTAAAATGTATTCCTAGTCTGGCCTCTAAGACTAGCTCAAGTGTTGCATGATGGTTCTGTTTTCCTGATCATGGGCATGACTATGCCGGCAACTTTGAGGGCACAATGTTAGAATAGTTGTGTTGAATCGACCCGAATTGATGTTATGCTATGAGATACCTTTGTAACAAAATAATGGTTAATAACACAGAGATAGTTAAAGTTTGCATAATTCCTTAGACCATGAGAGTATCAAGTTTCTTCATGCTTGCTTCATGAACTTTGGGGTTTGTTAAACGTCATCCGTAAATGGGTGGCTATTATGGCGGCTTACGGTTTCATGGAAAAGTATGTCAAGTAACTTGATAGCTCAAGATTGGATTTTCTCCTCCGACGATAGAGAGATATCTCTGGACCTTCTCAGTGTTATGGTATCCATCATCGTCTGGCCAGACACAATGTGATTTGATCACAGGGATGCCGAAACACGGGAACGAGAAAAGAGAACAATATCGGTAACGATGTAACTGGCATAGTGGACAAGTTGTTGATCCACGGGGATGCAAACATGTCTCAGCTCGGGTATTTGTAACATATCGCGAAGCAACAGGAACAGCACAAGGCAATTGGAGGTTCACTCAAAAATTCATTCATGTGGGTATAGGGTTCAATATGGGTGTTCACGGCTCCGATGCTGATCATTGATCGGAAAGTGTTCCGGTCATGTCTATACTTCACCAAACCTATAGGGTCACATGCTTAAGGGTCATCTATCTGCTGAATACTAGACAAGGAGTCTGGGAGAAAGTCACCGGAAAAGTTTTGGAGACAACGGAAAAGTTCTGGAGAGAACACCGGAAAAGTTTCGGTAAAACCGAAAAGTTGTTTCAGATAAAACCATTGAGCCAAAAAGGTTTCGACAAGCACCAGGAACTTTTTGAAGGTTGCCAAATTGGTCTGGTAACTTCTGGAATTTTTCCGAAGAAAAAACCGAAAAAAAGTTTCGAAGCTGCCGGAATTGTTTACAGTGTAAACAAAGATGGTTCTAAATTAAACCACCATACCGGAAATGTTCCGGAATGCATCCAGAATATTTTAGAAGGTGCCAAAAATGTTCAGGGACCTTCGGGAATTTTTTTCGGAAAATACACGCGGGAAAACATCTATTCCCAGCGAGAGGGGACAAGATCCCACGTTTCATGGGGGCTGTTTTTTTTGGGGGGGGGGCCTTTGGGGGCAGCCCCCTTGTTGGTGGACAAGGTGTTGGGGGGCGGCCCATGGTGGGGGACAGCCCCCACATATTATGGGATGTGTTGGGAGGAGGTGGCAGCCCCATATGGGGGCGCCATGGTGGAAAGGGGGGGGCATGAGACAACTCCCCACCTTTGGTGGGAGCTTGTTTTGTGGGGGGGCCCACATGTTTTTGGTGGCTGAAATTTCAGCCCCTCCACCCCTCCCTATCCTATAAATAGAGGTGGAGAGGAGCTCTCCACACTCACTCCAAGTCTCTCACCAAATGGCATGCATGATCTGCCTTTCTTCTCCCCCTCCCACGAAATATTTTCGTAGAGCTGAAAGGCTGTCTGGGTTCCGGTGGGAACTAGTTCTGAACGGCAAAGCCCTGCCAAATAGATGACCCCATATGTGTGCAACCCCATAGAGAGGTCATAGTTTCGTCCTTTTACCCGAGGGGCTGTTCGAGTGTGCCTTCCGAAAGGGTTGTCCGAGTGACCGTCCGAGTTTCGAGGGTCCTCCCGAAGGGCTGTCCATGACACCATCCGAGGGACAGTCCGATCGCCTCCCGGAGGGCTGTTCGAGGGGCAGATGAGGGAGTTCATCCTCGTGGTTGGGAGGTTGTAAAATCCTAGCTGCGGGGATCTGCACCGCCGATCGTCATCGACTCTACTTCCGCTGCGCTACGAGTCGGTAACGAAAAGATCAAACCTTGCATGCAGTCTCCATAGTGATCCTGGGCTGGTGCGTAGGTTGGAATTTTTTTTGTTTTCTGTCACGTTACCCTACAGTGGCATCAAGAGCCGTGCTATGAGTAGATGCAGGTTGCAATCTAGAATACATAAGATGTATGGGTGTTGCACAATATAATTAGGTAGTAGATGAGTTCTATTGCTGAAAAGTATTACCCGATGTTCTTGTTGCTTCCCTTGAATTTGCATAGTCCTGATCTTTTGACAGCATTGTGGAATCTGACAAAGTTCTGGCAATCCGCGATCCTTTCATGCTGCTCCTAAGTATGTTGATTGACAGATCAACAAAGTGCTAACAGTTCTTTGGGTTCCACTTTAGTTAAAGAAAGATGGAAATTTCGCAGACAAAAGGGCAATGCAGATATGATATGCACGGGGGTCATGCGTATGACGAAGTTCAGTATGGGGCTCGAGATTTTATTATCTCGTGTTTCATACACCCCGCAAAGTTAATCTAGCGAGATGAATAATCATACTTGATGATGGACGTAGGCATCTTCGGTTTGTTCGAAACCTTAGAAGCCACGTAAAATAAAATCTTGTATGAACCGATTAGAGGCGTCTAACTTGGTTTTGTAGGATGTGCATGTGATGTGGTATAGTAGTGCTCATATTAATTCGATTTGTATGAGATGACTATATAATGTAAATTAACATGACCTGCGTGTCATGATTCGGCATAATGGGTGGAGCCATATGATTGCCACTTTAAATAACCTGCGTGTCAACCTTGTTGTAATGCATTATTTTATTAGCTATAGAGATAGCAATATTATGCAGTCAGGTAAAACTTGGCATAAAAAAAAGAACTCGGCAATGGAGCAGCTTTGTTGTGTGCCGGGAAAAAGTAACTCGGGGAAGATACTGAAGCTGGCAATGCAAAACTTTTGCCCAGTGTCAGCGTAAAAGAGCTCGGCAAAGACCTGACGAATTGGCCCTACCCAGAACTAACGACGGCTCTGTGACGGTGGTGATCCCTTTGCCGAGTTCCTCCAAACAGAAATTCGGCAAATATTTATCATTTTCTTTTTTTAAATGAAGAAAGTCACGAGTCACCAGCGGTCGCCACGTGGCCCTCTTTGTTGTTGCCCATAGGTACTCGGCAAACGTCTCATCTAGAAATCACCAGCACGTGCACGTGACACCTTGCTATTTTCAATGTATGTGGCTATCGGCAAAGTAGGTCTTTGCCGAGTGTAACACTCAGCAAAGCTTTGGCCATCAGTTGTTTTCCCCTTGTTTTTGCAATGAGCCCTACAAGAACACATGTATATAGCAATTTATGTATCACATAACATACAAATATCACATATCATAAGCATAGGTTCATAAGTTCGAAAGCACATACGGACAAGTACAAGTTGACATATCATAGACATATAAGCATAGAAACCATTGCATCGAAAAATATAGAAAGCCTTACAACCAAAATAACAGGAGTTCACTCAAACTAGGGTATCCACAAGTCAGACCCTCGAATTAAGACTACTACTAGCATATATACTACGATAGCAAGCAGCAACTATAGTCTATGCGCGGCGAGTTGCCGCCACCTGGACACCATGACATGGCACATGCCAGGTCCTAGCCTTTTTCGGGGTTTGTCTGCTATATTTGAGACATTAAGTGCATTTCTATTGTTTTAATGCGTGAAATTTAAAATCTGAACAGCGGCCACATGAAATCCTGGCCAGTAATGGGTGTAAAATTCCTATCTGCGATGTTTGGTCCATGCCTAGGCCTTGTGCAACCAAAAGATAGGAGGCCCATCCACCGGGGGGCCAAGACTTGGCCATCCACATGCGGGTTAGTGTCGTTATAATTCTCAAAAATTGATACAAAGCAGAAAAACCATGAGACCTGGCACGGTGTCATCATATGTCCCATAGAGGATATTGTATTTTTTTTAGAATATTCACAAAAGAAGTCACGCAGTGCGTAGAAACGGTACCATCACCCATGAAGGATCTAGGTTTCGAGAAGGAATGGGTCAGCTTTGCATGCAAAGTGGTGGGCCCCTTCCTCCCATGGCCTTGAAATTTTATTCCACTCAGAGACCATGACATGGCACATGCCAGGTCCTAGCCTTTTGCGGGTCCGTTTGCTATATTCGGGACATTAAGTGCATTTCTAGGGTTTTAATGCAGGAAATTCAAAATCTGAACGGTGGACACATGAAATCATGGCCAGTAATGGGTGGAAATTTTGTATATGTGGTCTTTGGTCTGTGGCTAAGCCGTCGACATGTGGGTTAATGCCGTTATAATTCTCAAAAATTCATACAAAGCCAAAAAACCACGAGACCTGGCACGGTTTCATCATATGTACCCTAGAGGATGTGGTAAAACTTTGAGAATGTTTCGCAAAAGGAGTCACGCAGAGTGCGTAGAAACAGGACCATCTCCCGGAAGGATCCAGGTGGCCATGAAACGGGTCTGGTTTGCATGTTGGGCCCCTTCCTCTGGTGGCCTTGAAACTTTTTTACACTCAACAGAGACAATGACATGACACATGCCAGGTCCTGGCCTTTTTTGGGGTCCGCCTGCTATATTCGGGACATGAAGTGCATTTCTAGGGTTTTAATGCGGGAAATTCAAAATCTAAACGGCGACCACATGAAATCATGGCCACTAATCGGTGGAAAATTTCTATATGTGCTCTTTGGTCCATGCCTAGGCCTTGTGCGACCAAGGGAGAGGCAGGTGTAGTCACCGGGGGGCCAAGGCTAGGCCACCGACATGTGGGTTAATATTGTTTCAATTCATGAAAATTCATACAAATCCATAAAATTACGTGACCTGGCATGGTGTCATCATATAGCTCATAGATGGTGTGGTAAAAATTTGAGTGTTTCGAGAAGTAGTCACGTAGACTGCGTAGAAACAAGACCATCTCCCATAAAGGAACTAGGTTTCGAGAGGGAATGGATCAGGTTTGCACGTGAAGTATCGGACCCCTTCCTGCGTTAGCCTTGAAACTTGTTCTGCACTCAAGTCCTGGCCTTTTTCGGGGTCCGTTTGCTATATTCGGGACATTAAGTGCATTTCTAGGGTTTTAATGCGAGAAATTCAAATTCTGAACAGCGGGTACATGAAATCATGGCCAGTAATGGGTGAAAAATTCCTACCTGTAGTCTTTGGTCCATGCCTAGGCCTTGTGAGACCAAGAGAGAGGTAGGCCTAGACACCGGGGGGCCAAGGCTGGGTCACCAACATGCGGGTTATTGCCATTTTAATTCTCAAAAATTCAAACGAACCCTAAAAGTCACAAGACCTAGCATGGTGTTATCATAAGGTCACGCAACGTCTACCCCCTAGCTATTTGCCGAGTAAATAAACAAACATGTAAAGAAACAATGAGTAAAATAAGCAAATAAAGTAAATAAAAAAGAAGAGAAAGTATATAAACAAACAAGTAAAGAACAAACGAGTAAAGACGTAAACAAATAAGTAAAAAGGAAGATAAAGTAAGTAAAATAACAAGTAAAGAAATAAAGACTGAAATGAACAATCAAGTAAATAAAAAAGAAGAGAAAGAAAAACAAAATATAAGAAACAGCTATTTGACGAGTGCGCGCAAAAACAAACTCGGCAAAAGACTCGCACTCGGCAACAAACGAAATGGGCACTTAAACGAAAATCGTGCATGCTCTCCCTCTCATTCAAATGAAATGGGCACTTAAACAAAAATCGTCTGTGCTCTCCCTCTCATTCCCCCCAAATCCCTAAACTAATACACACGGCCTCCCCATATCCCCTACTACAGCCGTCGCCGCCGCACCACACCGACGCCCCGTCGCTGCACACAGCCGCCACCCCGAGCCCCCTCGGCCCCTCCACCCCGCATCCACTCCACCGCCTGCTCCGTCGCCACCCTAGCTCTCAGCCATCGCCGCCGCTCCCCGGTCACCCCACCTCTTGAACCACCCAACGGTCTCCGCCGGATGTTGGTCTTGCTCCACCATCGCCCTCACATCCCGAAGCTTGTGGCAGCAACCGCTGGACACCGCCCCGCCTCCATTATCTCCCGCACCTGCCGATCCTTGTGGCCACCGCCGAACGCCTCGGTGAGTGCCTCGCCTCCTCCATGTCTCCTTGTTGATGGTGTGCTGCAAATCTTGTTTATTGTGGGCATGTGCTAAGGATTTACCAATTGCTTATATGTTGTGGACATGCTATTATTGCTATACCAATTGCTTATATGTTGTTAGATTGCAAAGCTTGTTGGCATCAGTGATGCATTTTTTAATGAGTTGACATGCTTATATGTTGTGATTGTTAATGGTTATGTAATGTGCATATCATGCACAAATAATTGGCATCACAGCAATAGTTGGTACAAGTTTATGCCATACTTGTACTAGGTGTTAGGAAATGTGTGCTAGGGTTTAAATGTTGGTCATATATGACACTGAAATGTTCAAATGTTTGTCATGTATGCACCTGTTGGTCATGTATGCCATGTAAAATGTGCTAGGGTTGATAGAGAAAAAAAAATTGGAACAAATTTGGAAAGAGAAAAAAAACCTAGGGTTGAAATGTGCTATATGCTATAACAAAAGCAAGCCTTGTAGGGGTGAAATGGTGTCGAGTCATCGAAGGTGGGTCTTCTAGGTTAGGATTATGGTGAAATGGTGTCGAGTTAGGGGTTTAGGGGCTAGGGGTTAGGGGGTTTAGGGTTTGGTTGCCTCGATGTCGAAGGCAACCCTAAAACCTAGGGTAAACCCTTTTCATTGCCTTGTGTCGAAGGTGGACCTAAAACCTAGGGTAAACCCTATTGGTTGCCTCAACGTCGAAGGCGACCCTAAAACCCAGGGTAAACCCTAATGGTTGCCACAAAGAGGATTCCTACGTAGTGAACTATGAAGGACTCTTATCTTCTATTTGATTGGCATCAATAAATACTATCCAGCCTGACTTTATAATTGTTCTGTTCATAAGTCTAACGTGATATATGTTACCATTAGGGGCTTCTAGTTTGATTGTTCCCCAGATTGTTCGTGCTCACAAACCATTCGGTATCACATGTTTGAACCTTTATGGACGAAAAATATCAGGAACCGTCAAGCTACAAGCTCCTGACGGTAATGTATATGATGTTGGACTTTGTAAAATATGAATAGAACAATCCTACAGTCAGTATGGACATCATTTTTTTATGCCAGCCAAATAGAATAAAATTATTCTTTGTTGTTCGAAACTTAGGTTATATTTCCTTTTGCATACATTTTTTTGTAATGAATTGTTAGGTGTTAGCACTGACGTCGAGGTCATGGCACTGCCGCTGAAGTACTATGGTGTGAGGCTTCATTCATCCGGCCATTGGGGGGGGGGGGGGGGGGGGGAATTTGTATCCTGGGGGCAGTGAAGAAGAGTTAGCTAGGCATGTTCACTACTACGGAGGAGGCGTTGCGCACCTATGACTTGGCAACGCTCAGCCTGGTTGGGAGCGGGTGAAGTTCGACTTCCTCGATGATGCCGCTCCCTTTAGGGTGTAACACCCCCAGTGGTTAGCCACAGTAATCCCATTTTGATAATGCCAGGTCAGCATGATTATCAGTGCATGATCATCATTAACATCATATTGCATTTCAACTCCTAACCTTAAATTCAAATTTAAATGAAAGTGGAAAATAAAAGTTGTCCAACTTAGAAACTAAATTGTTCATTAAATAGCAAATAAATCAGAGACAATTCTAAAATTGAAACCAACATCATTGGAGTTGGGTAAGTGACTCAAACATCCTCAAACAGTGACTAAAGACAATATTTAATTACCTTTTATTTAATTTAAAACAAATAGGAAATGATGTTTTGCCCAAACTAGTTTGTTGGGGTGTTCTAGGGTTAGCTAAGCACTGGAGTTTTGTGACTAGTTCACATATTTTACAAAACTAATTGTGAGGCCACACGTTATTGCAAAAACAGAAAACAGAAAAGAAAAAAGAAAAAAAAAATAAGCAACCCCCCCCCCCCCTGGGCTCCGGCCCAGCAGGCCACCGGCCCAATTGGGCAAACCCCAACCGGCCAAGCCCACCCCCACTCCTTATCCCCTCACCCCCCCCCCCCCCCCCCCCCCGCAAACCCTAATCCCCGTCAGCCACACTCCACCCCACTCCTCGATCCCCTTCTCCCCCCCTATCGTTGGATCGGGCGCGGCCCCGCTTCCGCGCCCCCCGACCGCCGACTGTGCCCCACGCCCTGCTCCGTTGCCCTCCCGCTCGCCTCCTCCTCTGCCTCACCGTCCGAAGCCGCGCCGCTGCGCCCCGAGATCGTCTCCGTCGTCGCCGACCACCTCGACCCACCCCGAGCCCGCTGCCCTCCCCGACCGGCCCCTGTGAACCGCCGTCCCTCCTCCCTTTCCTCTCTACTCCGGCGCCGGTCGCCGCGCAGTCGCCGCGCGCTCGACGCACCCGCGCCACTGCTCGCCGTGCCCCGTGACGCCCGCGCCGCTCGCCCCGCATGCCCTCCCCGAGCTGTTGCCGCTGCTCTTTTGCAGCTGCTGCTAGCGCCGCCCGTCTCGCGCGCCCCGCCGCCTCCCCGACCGACGCGCCTGCTCCCCTCGCCCTGTCCCTGGCCTCGCCGTCCCGCTGCGCCCGCCGCGCCTCGCCCGTCCGCCCCGCTCGCCTTTCTGCCTGCTGCTGCCGCATGCCACGCCGCGCCTCACGCGCCCCTGGCCGCCGTGTTCGGCCAACGGCCGCGCGCCCCGCCTGGCCACGCCCTCCCCCTGGCCTCGCCTCGATCGCTCGCCGTCGCCTGTGCCCGCGCGCGCACGCGCGCATCTGGGACGCCGGACGTGTCCAGCGCCGAACGGGCACAGCAGGCCACTGACGAACGGGGCCCAGCCCCTGTAATTAAATAAAAATAATTAATTAATTAATTAGCAAATTAATTAGGTTAATTAACCCTGTTTAGGATAATCTAATTAAGTAGTTAGTGTTAATTAAACAGTAAATTAATTAGTTAACCATTAATTAACCTAACAGCCTATGACAGGTGGGACCCACTGGTCCTGACGTCATGCTGACGTCAGCAAGACACTGTTTCGGATATTGTTGATTTAATGAATTAAATAAATTCCAGAAATCAATAAAATTTTTAGAAAATCATATCTTTTAATCCGTAACTCCGATCGAAAAACTTTGTACATGAAAGTCGCTCAGAACGACGAGACGAATCCGAACACGCGGTGCGTTCGTCCGTCACGCGTCCCTAACTATCCGAACATGCAACCGTCCCTCTCCGGTCATCTGTCTGACAAATGTCCGGAACCGGGAAAACATTCCCGGATGGATTCCTCCTTTCTCGGTAACGTGCAACCACACGTTAGAACACAGCCGACACTGCATATTGTCATGTCGTACTTTGTGTTGCTCATGTTTGCTCTATATTTATACTGTTTCCTCCCCCTCTTCTCTCTCGATAGCCCCCGACCTCGACGTCGTCCCCAAGACCGACGCAGTTCCGGAGACCGAAGCCACCGTTGACGACCTTGCCCTTGCCGCCGAGCAACCAGGCAAGCCCCCCTTTTGACCATCCCGATATCGCCCATTCTATTTCTCATGCTTGCATTAGAATTGCTGCTGCTACTGCTTTACCTATTCTGATGCATAGCCTGTTTATTTTAACCTGCTGTTGATAATTACCTGCATATCCTAAACTGTTTAGTCTAGGCTGGGTAGAGACCTATCAGTGACCCCACTTATCCCGACTGCCGCGCTGGATCGTCAGAAGACCCGATCAACGGGATTGAAGACCAGGACCCGACACCGCACATCACCCCCCTTAGTTGTAACGACACTGCAGCGTTACTATCGAGTGCCGAGGGTGAAACCTCATGTAGCACTTCCGATGTTAACTCTGTAGAGTATCTATTCGGTCGTGGTCATCGAGGGTGATTCCTCCTTCACCACTTCCGGTAACGACGCTGTCGTGCAACACATCAAGTGTGAACCCATCGAGGGTGAATCCTCTGAGTTCACCTTGACAGACACATCGAGTAGGAATCCAACGAGGGTGATACCTCGGATTCCCCTGATGTTATGGACACACGGATACTTTGACTTTACACTGTTACTTAGGAAGGCGGGTCGGCCCTGAGGGGTACCCGCGTGCGCCTGAGAGGCGAGTGTTGTGAAGACGGCTGCCAGTGTGGTGCCCGACTGGTGAATACGAGGCGCGGCCGGGCATTCTTAACCCTTGCAGCAAGTCCTCGAGACGGGGCGACGGGGTCACATCTTTCGTGAGTCTCTGCTCGTTACCGCAAGCCCCTAGTCCTAACGATTTGGATATTTGATCCGAGAAGGCCTCTGGTCTGATAGCACTAACCATCACGTGGGCATAGTATGGGCGTTCTGCATCGTATGCATCAGCCGAAAGCTCTGTCAGACGTCTAGTTCAGCATGGCGGCACGGACGGACCGGCGCCTTCCTGTAGTGTTGGTGCCTGGCTTCACCGTGTGCCCAACGACCCGGAGGGCGAGGGGCGATGGCCAAGACCCCCTTGTGCTTAGGATGTAGACCGGCGGGGACCTCTCTGCTGAGCTGTAGGTAGGGTTGCGATGTGTTGTTTGGCCGAGGCCGGGCATGACCCAGGAAAGTGTGTCCGGCCGGAGTTAATCGAGCGTGTTGGGTAAGTTGGTGCACCCCTGCAGGGAAGAAAACTTCTATCGATAGCCGGTCCTACGTTAAAGGACACTCGGAGTCGTATCCTGATTGATACAATTCAGAACTGGATACTTGGATACTATGGCTCTGGGATTGCTTCTCGCAGGGAGTCGAGAAGGGATCTCCGGACGAGGTTAATGACTGTATGGCTCTGGGATTGCTTTCTCGCAGGTAGTCGAGAAAGGATCTCTGGGTGAGGTTGAAACTTAATGATACTGCTACATTATATTGTACTGTTCTACTCTCTTCTACTGCTGCAAAACCGCTGAAGATGCTAGTCTTCGATAGGACTAGGCCTTCTCTCTATTCTGGCATTTCTGCATCCCAGTCCACATATACAGCCTCCCCTTGAAAATGTTGCATATGTAGTGTAGATCCTTGCTTGCGGAGTACTTCGGATGAGTACTCACGGTTGCTTTGCTTTCTTTTTCCCCCTATACCCCTTTTGATGCAACCAGATGACGGAGCCCCTGAGACAGCTGCCCTGCCGATGATCGCTACTACTACTACCCAGAGGATGGATACTACTACGAGTTGACTGACGACCAGGAGTACGATCGGAGGGTCCTAGGCAGGAGGCCTACGCCTTTCGATCGTAGTGTTTTATTTTGCCCCGCCTTTCTAAAGACCTTTCTTTTTCTCTTTTAATATCTGTACTCAGATATCTGATGCTTCCGCTGACGCTTGTACGCAAGCTTATGTATTCGAGCCCTCGAGGCCCCTGGCTTGTAATATAAAGCTTGTATGACTTTATTTATGTTTTAGAGTTGTGTTGTGATATCTTCCCGTGAGTCCTTAGGCTTGATCATGTGCATTTGCGTGTATGATTAGTGCACGATCGGGCCGGGGGCGTCACAAGTTGGTATCAGAGCCGACTGACTGTAGGAACCCCCCCCCCCTTTCCAACTCCTTGGCCGAAGTTGAGTCTAGTAACCGAAAACTGTTTTATTAACTTGGCTGTGTGGCTTACGGGCCCACGTCGCCAATTGGGTGGTATTAGGATCTTTTACTCCTCGACCTTTACTCTGGGACTCTGATCTCTCTTCTACTCGGGTTAAAATTTTAATAACTCCAACATTAGGTTCTCGTGATCACATCCACCCGGTGCTCTGAAAATTTCCCCCCTTGCTTCAAGATTGTGGACCAGGTTCTGCTTACAGGATCCTCTTATCGAGGGCACCCTGTTTTTCACTTGCAGATTCCTCGCTCAAATAGTTTTCTCCGCGTTGATGTAGCCTTTGCTATGTCTCGTTGTGTACTTCCTTACCGCGTGCCTGCGCGCCGCCTAGAATGTCTAGCTTCTAAATTTGCACCGTTGTGCTGTCCGCATGTACCCGACTCTGTGCATGGATTGGTATGTCTTTCAACGACTACTATTTTACATCTAATTCCCTTCCTGTTCATCTCTCGTGTTACGTCCTGAATAACTCCTTACACATGCAGTCTATCTTGCTAAACTGCCCCTGTTGATTTGGCAGGATGGCTGACGATCCACCACCTCCACCCTATATGGCCGCAATGATGCAGCAGTTTATGACCGGACTATTGGCTCAGTTCCCAAATCAAAATGCTCAGCAACAGAATGTTCCAATAACTCTGGCAGAATTTGTGCGCCTCAATCCGTCCGTTTTCCGCAACTCCACCAATCCTATGGATGCTGATGATTGGCTTCGTGACATCCTGTTTGAGATGGAATCAACTAATGTTGCCCCCGACAGTTACGTCACCTTTGCGACATTCCACCTGAAGGGCCCAACTGCTCAATGGTGGGAAAGCCACGAGGCTATGTTGCCTGCGGAGACTGTAACCACTTGGCAGGAATTTCAGTCAGCCTTTCGTGCACGGTATATTCCTCAAGGTCTGATAGACCAGAAGAAGCAGGAGTTCCGCAAACTCTCACAGGGCACAATGACTGTGGATGAATATCAGAGGAAACTTATCGAACTGTCCCGCTATGCTGAGGATGACGTCGACACCGACACTCGCAAGCAGGAGAAATTCCGTGAAGGACTACGTACTGATATAAAACTTGCACTTGCTGTCCATGATTTCACAGACTTCGCAACGCTTGTCAGCAAATCTTTCCAAGTTGAAACAGCTCTGACTGAGTACCAGGAGTCGCTCAAGCGTACTCGAGATGTCGGCTCGTTTTCCGGTCGACCTACTCAGAAATGTCGAGTCTGGATCCCTCAGAATATTCATCATCGACCTGCTCCAACACCAAGGCCGTCATATGCTGCACCTCGTCTGCCCCCACCACCAAGGCAACTGAACATTTCAAATGGATAGCCCAATGTTGGTGTTTCTCCCCATAATGATGGTCTGTGCCACCAGTGTGGACAGCCAGGGCACCGTGCTTTTAACTGTCATCAAGGTCAGCCTCAGAATGCATCACGTCATCCTGTTGTTCGTAGGAAGGGCCATCGGACCCATCATTCCAGAAATCGTAGTGCCAGACTACCTGCTAGTCAAATTGTTCATGTCAACCAAGTCAACATGGAAGAAGCTCGACAGGACCCCAACATTGTGATGGGCACCCTTCAAGTGAATTCAATCCTAGCTTCAGTCCTCTTTGATTCTGGAGCATCGCACTCCTTCATGTCCGAAAGTTTTGCGCGAAGCCATGATATACTTTTCGAGGAGATGTCCATCCCATTAGTAAACCATTCACCTGGGGCTAATTGGCAAACTACCATGGTTAGCCACGGTAACCACATTGTGATTGGAGGATTGATGTTCCCCGTTTCACTCATTGCTCTCAAGACCTCCAACATAGACATTATTCTCGGTATGGACTGGTTGAAGCCTCATAAAGCTTTGATTGACTATGCCACTGAAACAGTCTGCCTCACACACCCTTCCGGTCAGACTGTCAGATACTCAGCTCGTACAGTGCAGGACGCCGAAGCTCAGATATATGTCCTAAATGCATTGAACGCTTCACCTTTTGAAGGCATCGAGAACGTTCCAGTTGTTCGTGATTTTCAAGATGTATTTCCAGAAGAACTTCCAGGAATACCCCCTGCTAGAGCTGTTGAGTTCGTCATCGACTTGAAGCCTGGCACAACTCCTATTGCGAAGCGTCCTTATAAGATGCCTCCGCATCATCTTCTCAAACTTAAGGAGGAGATCGACACGTCACTTAAGAAAGGTTTCATCCGCCCCAGTTCCTCTGCTTGGGGAGCACCTTCACTCTTCGTTAAGAAGAAGGATGGAACTAACCGATTGGTTCAGGATTATCGGCACATTAACCAAGCCACAATTCAGAACAAGTATCCGCTTCCCAGAATCAATGATTTGTATGATCAACTTGCCGGTTCCTCAGTATTCTCTAAGCTTGATTTGAGATTGGGATACCATCCGATCCGTGTTCATGAAGAGGATATTCCCAAGACTGCATTTGTTACTCGCTATGGCTCTTATGAGTACACTGTCATGTCATTTGGCTTAACAAATGCTCCAGCCACATTCACCCGTCTGATGAATTACATCTTCATGGATTACCTCGACAAGTTTGTCGTGGTCTATCTAGATGATATTCTGGTTAATTCGAAGAATAAGGAAGAACATGCCGAACACCTTCGTCTTGTACTGGAAAGGCTCCGAGAACACCAGTTGTATGCCAAATACTCCAAATGCGAATTCTGGCTATCTGAAGTAACCTACCTTGGTCATGTAATTTCCAAAGATGGAATTGCCGTTAACCCAGAACGAGTTCAGGCTATTCTTGATTGGACTCCTCCAAAGAACGTCAAGCAAGTAAGAAGTTTTCTCGGCCTTGCAAGTTATTGCCGTCGATTTGTCGAGAACTTTTCTAAGATTGCTAAGCCCCTGACTGATCTGCTTCACAAGGGCGTTAAATTTGAATGGACAAAAAAATGTCAGGAAAGTTTTCAAGCACTCAAAGACAAGCTAACATCTGCCCCAATACTATCTCCTCCAGATATCCGCAAAGACTTCGTGATTTATTGTGATGCATCCCGTGAAGGATTAGGTTGTGTCCTAATGCAAGAGCGTAAAGTGATTGCTTATGGCTCTCGTCAGTTGCGCCCACATGAAGAGAATTATCCGGTACATGATCTAGAACTAGCTGCTGTCATCTATGCATTGCAGTTGTGGCGACATTACCTTCTCGGTAATCGTTGCGAGATCTACACGGATCATAAAAGTCTGAAGTACTTGTTCACTCAACCTTCTCTAAACCTCCGTCAGCAAAGATGGATGGAGGCCATTGCGGACTATTATTTGGGTATTTCCTATACCCCTGGCAAGGCTAACGTGATGGCTGATGCCTTAAGCCGCAAGTCCTATTGCGACAACCTCATGGTTAGGCGAGCTCAACCTTGTCTTTTTGAAGAACTGCGCAAGCTGAATCTCCGTATTATCCCACAGGGTTCTCTTAATAACCTTGTGATACAACCAGATCTTGAGAAAGCTGTTAAGGATGCGCAAGCTAAAGATGCTGAAATTGATCTGATGAAGAAAGACCTTCACCTTGTAAAGTACAGGGGTTTCTCGCTGTCTGAAGATGGAACCTTGTATTTCAGAAACCGCATTGTCGTACCTCGCTTCGAGCTCATGACTGACAAGGTCATGAAGGAGGCACATGATACCCCGCTGTCTATTCATCCGGGTAGCACCAAGATGTATCGTGATCTCCGTCAAAGGTACTGGTGGTCTAAAATGAAGCAGGATATTGCTCGATATGTTGCTGAATGTGATGTGTGTCGTCGCGTTAAAGCAGAACATCAGAAACCAGCTGGAATTCTGCAACCACTTCCTATTCCTCTATGGAAATGGGATAAGGTTCAGATGGATTTCGTTACAAGACTTCCCAGGTCACAGAAGGGTCACGATGCTATTCTTGTCATCGTCGACCAACTCTCTAAAGTTGCACACTTTCTGCCTGTCAAAGAAACTATCACTGCTAGTCAGTTAGCAGAGTTCTATATCTCCAGAATTGTATCACTCCACGGTATTCCGAAGGAGATTAGTTCGGACCGTGGCGGCCTTTTCACTTCCAAATTCTGGGAAAGTTTCCAAACAGCTATGGGAACTCATATTACCTGGAGTTCAGCTTATCACCCCCAATCCCAAGGCCAAGTCGAACGAGTAAATCAAGTACTTGAAGACATGCTTCGGGCTTGTGTTATTTCTTTCGGCAAGAAGTGGGAAGAATCTCTTCCGTATGCCGAGTTCTCTTATAACAACAGCTATCAAGCCAGCTTGAAAATGGCCCCCATCAAAGTTCTATATGGACGTAAGTGTCGAACCCCTCTGAATTGGTCAGAAACTGGGGAACGACCGCTCGTGAGTACAGATATTATTCAACACGCCAAGAACAAGTTCGAATTGTCCGGGAAAACCTCAAGGCGGCTCAGGACCGCCAGAAGAGCAACTATGATCGCAAACGATGGGGTTTGACTTATCAACCTGGTGATCAGGCTTATCTTCGTGTCACTCCTATGAAAGGCACTCACCGTTTTGGAATCAAGGGCAAGCTAGCTCCACGCTATATTGGTCCTTTCCGCATTATTGCAAGGCGTGGACAGGTGGCGTATAAATTGGAATTGCCGCCGCAATTCTCTCATATCCACGACGTCTTCCATGTGTCGCAACTTCGTCAATGCTTCAAGGAATCTCCACACCGAGCTGTGGATCACGAGGTGCTCGAATTGCAAGATGACCTATCTTATAAGGAGCATCCGATCCGCCTTCTCGATGAAGCTGAACGTCGGACCCGTCAGAAGGTTACCAAGTTCCTCAAAGTGCAGTGGTCAAATCATACTGAAGATGAAGCCACTTGGGAACGCGAGGATAATCTTCGTGCGGAATACCCCGAACTTTTTCCTTCTACCTCTTAATTCTCGGGACGAGAATTCTTGTTAGTAGAGGAGATTTGTAACACCCCCAGTGGTTAGCCACAGTAATCCCATTTTGATAATGCCAAGTCAGCATGATTATCAGTGCATGATCATCATTAACATCATATTGCATTTCAACTCCTAACCTCAAATTCAAATTTAAATGAAAGTGGAAAATAAAAGTTGTCCAACATAGAAACTA
This sequence comes from Thinopyrum elongatum, assembly GCA_011799875.1. Classification (NCBI taxonomy): domain Eukaryota; kingdom Viridiplantae; phylum Streptophyta; class Magnoliopsida; order Poales; family Poaceae; genus Thinopyrum; species Thinopyrum elongatum. Next base: position 694,798,215 of record CM022303.1, read on the forward strand.
AATTGTTCATTAAATAGCAAATAAATCAGAGACAATTCTAAAATTGAAACCAATATCATTGGAGTTGGGTAAGTGACTCAAACATCCCCAAACAGTGACTAAAGACAATATTTAATTACCTTTTATTTAATTTAAAACAAATATGAAATGATATTTTGCCCAAACTAGTTTTTGGTGTTAGGGTATAAAGCACTGGAGTTTTGTGACTAGTTCACATATTTTACAAAACTAATTGTGAGGCCACACGTTATTGCAAAAACAGAAAACAGAAAAGAAAAAAAAGGAAAGCAACCCCCCCCCCCACTGGGCTCCGGCCCAGCAGGCCACCGGCCCAATTGGGCAAACGCCCAACCGGCCAAGCCCACCCCCACTCCTTATCCCCTCAGCCCCCCGCAAACCCTAATCCCCGTCACCCCCCACTCCACCCCACTCCCTCGATCCGCTTCTCCCCCCTCTCATTCTGGATCGGGCGCGGCCCCGCCTCCCCGCTCCCCCGACGCGCCGGCCGCGCCCCGACGCCGCTCGCCGTTGCCCCACGCCTCCTCCTCTGCCTCACCGTCCGACGCCGCGCCGCTGCGCCCTGAGATCGTCTCCGTCGTCGCCTCGTCGTCGCCGACCACCTCGACCCACCCCGAGCCCGCTGCCCTCCCCGACCGGCCCCTGTGAGCCGCCGTCCCTCCTCCCTTTCCTCTCTACTCCGGCTCCGGTCGCCGCGCGCGCGACGCACCCAGGCCCCTGCTCGCCGTGCCCCGTGACGCCCGCGTCGCTCGCCCCGCTTGCCCTCCCCGAGCTGTTGCCGCTGCTCTTTTGTTGCTGCTGCTAGCGCCGCCCGTCTCGCGCGCCCCGCCGCCTCCCCGACCGACGCGCCTGCTCCCCTCGCCCTGTCGCTGGCCTCGCCGTCCCGCTACGCCCGCCGCGCCTCGCCCGTCCGCCCCGCTCGCCTTTCTGCCTGCTGCTGCCGCATGCCACGCCGCGCCTCGCGCGCCCCTGGCCGCCGTGTTGGGCCAACGGCCGCTCGCCCCGCCTGGCCACGCCCTCCCCCTGGCCTCGCCTCGATCGCTCGCCGTCGCCTGTGCCCGCGCGCGCACGCGCGCATCTGGGACGCCGGACGTGTCCAGCACCGAACGGGCACAGCCGGACACGTCCGGCTGTGCCACTGACGAACGGGGCCCAGCCCCTGTAATTAAATAAAATTAATTAATAAAATTAATTAATTAATTAATTAGCAAATTAATTATGTTAATTAACCCTGTTTAGGTTAATCTAATTAAGTAGTTAGTGTTAATTAAACAGTAAATTAATTAGTTAACCACTAATTAACCTAACAGCCTATGACAGGTGGGACCCACTGGTCCTGACGTCAGCAAGACACTGTTTCGGATAATGTTGATTTAATGAATTAAATAAATTGCAGAAATCAATAAAAGCTTTAGAATATCATATCTTTTAATCCGTAACTCTGATCGAAAAACTTTGTACATGAAAGTCGCTCAGAACGACGAGACGAATCCGAATAGACGGTCCGTTCGTCCGTCACGCGTCCCTAACTATCCGAACATGCAACCGTCCCTCTCCGGTCATCTGTCTGACAAATGTCCGGAACCGGGAAAACATTCCCGGATGGATTCCTCCTTTCTCGGTAACGTGCAACCACACGTTAGAACACACCCGACACTGCATATTGTCATGTCGTACTTTGTGTTGCTCATGTTTGCTCTATATTTATACTGTTTCCTCCCCCTCTTCTCTCTCGATAGCCCCCGACCTCGACGTCGTCCCCGAGACCGACGCAGTTCCGGAGACCGAAGCCACTGTTGACGACCTTGCCCTTGACGCCGAGCAACCAGGCAAGCCCCCCTTTTGATCATCCCGATATCGCCCATTCTATTTCTCCTGCTTGCATTAGAATTGCTGCTGCTACTGCTTTACCTATTCTGATGCATAGCCTGTTTATTGTAACCTGCTGTTGATAATTACCTGCATATCCTAAACTGTTTAGTCTAGGCTGGGTAGAGACCTATCAGTGACCCCACTTATTCTGACTGCCGCGCTGGATCGTCAGAAGATCCGATCAACGGGATTGAAGACCAGGACCCGACACCGCACATCACCCCCCTTAGTTGAAATGACACTGCAGCGTTACTATCGAGTGCCGAGGGTGAAACCTCATGTAGCACTTCTGATGTTAACTCTGTAGAGTATCTACTCGGTCGTGGTCATCGAGGGTGATTCCTCCTTCACCACTTCCGGTAACGACGCTGTCGTGCAACACATCAAGTGTGAACCCATCGAGGGTGAATCCTCCGAGTTCACCTTGACAGACACATCGAGTAGGAATCCAACGAGGGTGATACCTCGGATTCCCCTGATGTTATGGACACATGGATACTTTGACTTTACACTGTTACTTAGGAAGGCGGGTCGGCCCTGAGGGGTACCCGCGTGCGCCTGAGAGGTGAGTGTTGTGAAGACGGGTGCCAGTGTGGTGCCCGAGTGGTGAATACGAGGCACGGCCGGGCATTCTTAACCCTTGCAGCAAGTCCTCGAGACGGGGCAACGGGGTCACATCTTTCGTGAGTCTCTGCTCATTACCGCAAGCCCCTAGTCCTAACGATTTGGATATTTGATCCGAGCAGGCCTCTGGTCTGATAGCACTAACCATCACGTGGGCATAGTATGGGCGTTCTGCATCGTATGCATCAGCCGAAAGCTCTGTCAGACGTCTAGTTCAGCATGGCGGCACGGACGGACCGGCGCCTTCCTGTAGTGTTGGTGCCTGGCTTCACCGTGTGCGCAACGACCCGGAGGGCGAGGGGCGATGGCCGAGACCCCCTTGCGCTTAGGATGTAGACCGGCGGGGACCTCTCTGCTGAGCTGTAGGTAGGGTTGCGATGTGTCGTTTGGCCGAGGCCGGGCATGACCCAGGAAAGTGTGTCCGGCCGGAGTTAATCGAGCGTGTTGGGTAAGTTGGTGCACCCCTGCAGGGAAGAAAACTTCTATCGATAGCCGGTCCTACGGTAAAGGACAATCGGAGTTGTATCCTGATTGATACAATTCAGAACTGGATACTTGGATACTATGGCTCTGGGATTGCTTCTCACATTGAGTCGAGAAGGGATCTCCGGACGAGGTTAATGACTGTATGGCTCTGGGATTGCTTTCTCGCAGGTAGTCGAGAAAGGATCTCTGGGTGAGGTTGAAACTTAATGATACTGCTACATTATATTGTACTGTTCTACTCTCTTCTACTGCTGCAAGACCGCTGAAGATGCTAGTCTTCGATAGGACTAGGCCTTCTCTCTATTCTGGCATTTCTGCAGCCCAGTCCACATATACAGCCTCCCCTTGAAAATGTTGCATATGTAGTGTAGATCCTTGCTTGCTCAGTACTTCGGATGAGTACTCACGGTTGCTTTGCTTTCTTTTTCCCCCTATACCCCTTTTGATGCAACCAGATGACGGAGCCCCTGAGACAGTTGCGCTGCCGACGATCGCTACTACTACTACCCAGAGGATGGATACTACTACGAGTTGACTGACGACTAGGAGTAGGATCGGAGGGTCCCAGGCAGGAGGCCTACGCCTTTCGATCGTAGTGTTTTATTTTGCCCCGCCTTTCTAAAGGCCTTCCTTTTTCTCTTTTAATATCTGTACTCAGATATCTGATGCTTCCGCTGACGCTTGTACGCAAGCTTATGTATTCGAGCCCTCGAGGCCCCTGGCTTGTAATATAAAGCTTGTATGACTTTATTTATGTTTTAGAGTTGTGTTGTGATATCTTCCCGTGAGTCCTTAGGCTTGATCGTGTGCATTTGCGTGTCTGATTAGTGCACGATCGGGCCGGGGGCGTCACATAGGGTGGACTCCCCGGCCGAGGAGGAGCAAGATCGCATGGCCCAGGCATAGTCCATGGCTGAGCATGCTAGTGAGGACTACGTGGTCGTGCTCATTTAGGCGAACCCGCAGCTCCACATTGAGAACCGCACGATCTTCAAGTTCGACGAGGATGAGCGGATGATTGAGGGCAACCGCCAGGAGATCACCTGCCACCATGCCAAGCAGCCGGAGTGTTTCGACGACCTCAATGAGCTCCTCGATGAGCCGGAGGAGTGCGATGACCCGGTGCCATGGAGTCAGCCCATCGCCAACAACCATGAGCTGGGCCCATCCGGTGGGGGAGGGGGGGGGGGGGGTGATCCCCATCTCCTCTAACTCGGAGTTGTTCGGCTTCTCCGAGGATGACTTGGAGTAGAGATCCATTCTCGGAGTAGTCTAGATAGTTTGATGTCGATGTAGTGTTAATGTAGTAGGTAATGGAGTGTAGTAGTTAAAGCACTCTTTAATTAAGCTATGTCTGATGTTAATGTGGTACCGTTAATTACTTATGCAATGAAGTACTTTAAATTTGTCAGTTCTTGTGTAATTGATATGTGCTTGTGTTTACATTTTGCTAGTGCTATGAGATGAATTGCAGGTACTTTAAATATGTGTTCTTTTGGTTATGTCTTTCTTATAGCAGGTACTTCAACCATGGGGTGACACGGAAAAGCACCGAGGCTTTCTGGCAGCGGCGATGACTACTATTCCCCGAATAGTTCTATACCCAATGCCACGGAGGAGCATGATCCATTTGCTAGTTCAGATGAGGAGGAGGAGGCGCGGGAGGTGGTGCGTGAGGATGGGTAAGGGTCTACCTCCAGCTCTAGAGGCAAGAAGCGCTCTGGGCGTGGTCATTCGGTGGTCCCAAGTGCCACCCCACATGAGGGCCGGCCTGTCATTCGACCCTACGGAGACAGGTAAATGACGGTCTTACAAGTTATTAGCATATACAATTTGAACACTAACACATGATTGTCCTTGTCATTGTGCAAGATGTGGTAAGTTATTCATGAGGGTTCGCACCACTGCCAGGTGAACCACCTCATTGGCGCTCTTCTGAAGGCGCACTTCCCCGACTTGGCCAAGGTGAACGACAAGGTCTCGCCAGGATTCACCTGGGAGCACTATAAAGCTGCCCTGGATCCTGAGTGTGGCATTAAAGCCGAGCCGATCCAGCGAGATCTGTGGATAAGTACCTTTCGCACTTCATTATTCATATCAAAAGCGTGGTAATTAATTAACTGCTATATGCATCATTGTACGTTCACTTCACCTGTGGGGATGGGTACTAGGCTGAGGCACGCCTGCACGTGGAGATAATTGTGAAGAAACTTCTCCCCGACATGTGGTACGATGTGTGCTACAAGGCCGTGATCAGATATCATGGCCTTGATGAAGAGGGGAGGAAGATGTCGAGGTCGATTTCTTGCTCGACCAATCTAGACCAGGACAAGTACTTATTGGAAAGTAACATCACTGCTTGCTATTACTTGCATCAACAGCCGTTTGTTTCCTTTATTCGCCATATGATGTATTTTCTTAGTGTAGGTGAGGGAGATTTGGATCCCAGCCAATTGCTGGGCGAAGTTGGCAGATATGTGGTTCCACCCTAAGTGGCAGGCGCGGCACATTACGAAAAGGAAGGAGCGGCTGCGAATGAAGGGTTCGGCACACGTCCAGGGCAGCCTCAACCTGGCAACTCTCCACACAAAAATGGTATGTGTAACCCTAAGGTCAAGTTCATCATGCTTTCTCTTGCAGGAGAGAACATCCTAGTGGCCAGGTCAACATGATCCAGGCATGGGCACATGGCCATAGGGGAAAGGGGAGCCAGTGATATTGCAGTGACTCGGCCGAGGAGAGGATGGATACATACACAACTGTGTATTGGGAGAAGCTCGGGGCCGAGGGTGATCCTCTGCTACAACCACCCGATCTGGAGTTGGTCATGAGGGCAGGAGCCGGGAAGAAGAATGGCCACCACCTCCTTTGCGATGGCGCAATCTCCACCTCCTTGGATCCCATGCTATCTTAGATCCGGGCGCAGAGCATGAGCTCAAGTGTTTCCATATGAAGTCGCCCAACGGCTAGTGCGATGGAGATTGCACGGCTCCAGGTTTGTACCTTTCATTCATCCTCCCATGTCTTTACATTATTGCATTGCAACATTTATTTGAGATTGTGATGGCATACTATAGGCCCAGTTAGAGGAAGAAAGGAGGCAAAGGCAGGAAGCCGAGGCCGCACGGGCGGCAGAGCTGCAACAGGAAAGGGCCACTCAGGCGGCAAAGGAGGAGCAACAAAGGGACACATAGACGGCACAGGAGGAACAACAAAGGACCGCACATGAGGCATAAGAGCAGGTGAAGAAGAACCTCCATTTACAGGTTAGTTCTTTCATATAATACATAGCCAACACCATTATTCGATAAAATTCTTTACTACAATGTAAACGAAAATAATTGCAGATGCTTCGGCAAAGTATCGAGGCTATGACAAGGAATACCCCTCCTCCTCCACAACAACCCTAGAGCTCATGTCCACGGAGCCGATCTTCTGCGCCGGGATGTGGTGTCGACGAACTACTTGTGAACTTTCTATGTTCTTATGAACTTCTCTTATGTGACTTGTATGATGCTTGTGAACTTTCTATGTTGCTACGAAGATTATTATGTGACTTGTTGATATGGACTATATGTTATTGCTATGATAATTGAGTTGTTGCTAGCTTGTTTGGACTACATGTGATGTATATATGGTGCTGAAGTATATTATGCTTGCTGGGCTATGAATCTCTCTCTCTCTCTCTCTCTCTCTCTCTCTATATATATATATATATATATATATGTTTTGAATTGCAGGGTTGTTTCAATTAGCAAAAAAAAATGCACTATACCTTTTGCCGCGTGTTACACTCAGTAAAGGAATCCTTGCCTAGAGCCACCCTCGGCAAAAGAGCCACATGGCACACGCTGGTAACTCTAGGCAATGTTTGGCGAGTTTCTCCAGGCCGTACTCAGCAAAGGTCGCCACGCGGCACAAGCCGATAGCTCTGGGTCACCATCTATGCAGAGTTCCAGATCTAAGAAACCCGGCAAAAAAGTTTGCCAAGGTCGAGCCGATGCCGAGTTTCTTCGACAGGAACTCGGCAAATAAGGTGCCATGTGGCATGCTCCCGTTCATCACGGTTTGCGGAGATCATACCTAGAGGAACCTGGCAAACAAGGTGCCACGTGGCACTGCCGTTAACGGGCCGTTCCATCTACTCCATTAGTCTGCCGAGTTCTCACATTCCGGAATTTGGCAAAGATTTTCCTACATGTTTGCCGAGTACTCGCGAAAAAGAATTCTGCAGAGTTGGCTTTGCCGACCCGCAGCCAGCTGAGTCATATTTGCCGAGCGTGGAACTCGGCAAACATACTTCCGAGTTCTTTCCGGGAACTCGGTAAAATGCGGAAATCCCGTAGTGGTAGTTCCATATTTTAAATAGATTGCATACTTTGCCTAGCATTATAAAATATATTTTTTATCGGAAAAGCCGGAGGGACATATAAGATTGTCGAAAGACAAGCATTGGATAATATTCCAAGGGCCCTTTTACGGTGCAACTTACTAGTCCTATAGATTAGTAGTATTGATTCATCCCATCGGTCCATTAGGTGGGTATTTTGGTATCTAACGCACGGGCTGCGCGTACACCTCGTCCGGCGCGAGCCAAACATCCACACGCACACATAGCACGGGGTCAACGTAGCAGCCTGGATAAGCGCGTTGGATAAGCGCGTTAGATGGCAGCCTAGCAGACGTTGCCGCCGATCTGCTCCTAGTGGCCTCCGTTTCGTGGCCCGATCTCCACGGGGTCAACGTAGCGGCCTGGATAAGCGCGTAGCTGAGCGGGACATACTCTTCGGTGTGATTTATATCTTTTTTCATCTACCCAATTTGCCCTTGGTTGAAAAAATACTACTACTTTGATCATCCACTGGATCTGTTGGCTGGACGGCCTATAATTAACTGTCCCTACCGTAAAAAGCCTCTAATCCAAACGTGTTGTATCGAGGGCTGTAAAATTATTTCTTTGGTCAAACATGATGATTAGCTAATCACGACTATATACACGGTATTTGCTATTTGCTTCCTCTTTTCCTCATCACTCAAAGACCCTTCCCTTTCCTTGATATGGAGCTTGAGCTTAGTCTAGGCGATTCACCAGCTCCAGTGAAGGCCAACGTCACGTCTGCGCTGGTGCTTACACGCGAATGCGATGGAGAAGACCATGGCCTTGTGCTACGGCTAGGAGTAAGGGCTACGGAAGGAGCTGACCAAGATAACCAGAGGACAAGCATAGCACAAGAAGAAACTGTGGAGGGAGAAGATAACGAAGCATGCCCCGAGCCGCCTGTCAGGGCGAGCTTCGGCTGCCCTCTTCGCCAATCCTATGCACAAACAGGTAAGTTTTAGAGAATCCTGCAGAACAAGTTGTTTGATTGATTGGTTCCCAGTAGGTCCATAGGTTGTTAGGTGTACAAAAGCAGTGTCTGTCAAATTCTTTGTATGGTGGATGGGTCTTTTTCTTCTTCTTTTTTGAAAAGAGGGTAAGATCCCCGACCTCAGCATCGATTGATGCACGCAGCCTTTGATGGGTCTTTTTCTGTACAGGGAGTGCGAATTCAGAGGTGTCCAGATGCGGGTTTATTGTGAATGTTCCGATGGATGGCAGAGCATCAGTAGCGAGGTCTTTGTCATCACTATCCATGCAGATGGAGGTTCCTGTGATACAGGCAGTTGATGAGGAAGCTTCAGAGGATGAGGAGAATGGAGGTAGAAGGGTTAGGAAGAAGCTGAGGCTATCCAAGGAACAGTATGCGATTTTAGAGGATAGCTTCAAAGAGCACAGCACGCTAACCCTGGTATGCGCTGTATATTGTTCTGCCTTCATATTTTTCTCCATATTCATCAAATGGAACTTGCATGCCCTATCTTTAGTACCTAAATAAGTAGATGATATACATGGATCTTTTGTCTTCTTTTTGACTTTGTTTACGAGTGTATATGTCAATTGCTTCATGTAATTGGTTGAATCAATGGTTGTCTGCTTCAAAAAAAAATGAATCGATGGTTGTCAGGAAACCTTATATAGTCCGCCCTTGAATTACTATCATTAGTATGGCCCTTGATGGCCAGTTGGTGCTGATGGAATAGTCCAAAGTGCATTCTGGTCGTGGGAATATTATTATCCCCTCCACTGTAATGATAACTCATTATCATGCGAGAGATCACACATGTTTGATTTCGCACTGTTGATGGGATGCATGGACCATGGGTTATCTGAGGTTTTAGGCGTGCAGTCAATCATACTGTGAATAAGAAGTTAACACTGTTTGAGGTTTTTTCAAATAAAGCAATGTTGAGATTTAATCAACCAACATTTTTTGCCTTATTTGGCATATAGGAACAAAAGAGCAATTTGGCCAACCGGCTCAGCCTTCGACCATGCCAACTTGAGGTCTGGTTCCAAAACAGAAGAGCTAGGAAACAAAATACACCATTTTCCCTTTGATGTCACTATATCGTTGTACCTAAAAATATCGCAGTTACTGGTCTCGAAACCAGAGATCTCTCTTTCTGATTAATCTCTTTTATCAAACATCGATCAGACCAAATTTAACTTCATATCACAGGACAAAGCTGAAGCAGACCGAGGTGGACTGCGAGTACCTATAGTGTTGCTGCGATACGCTGGCACAGGAGAACCGTAGTCTTCGACGGGAGGTGGCAGAGCTACGCGCCTATCGTCCCCCATATCAACACTACAATCACCACCTTTCTAGGGTCAGCACCATGCTCCGAGCGTGCCCATCATGCGATAGTAAGGCTTCACCATCTACGAACTACCCATCGCCATCACCCATTCCACCATGCATCACCGCCGTGTCATCTCCAGGACCAGGTGGATCGCCACCATCGATGATGTCCACCTTATGTCCCATTCCTCACTTTGCCCCCTCCACCATCAGCCATCCGGTGCTCTGCCACCAGCCATCAGCGACATCGCGATGTGGCTAGCTAGCTCGCTCATGTCACTCTAGCGTGCAAGGTTTGTAAATAGTTTCTTGTATTTGGTCATCAGTGATGTACATAGAAAGGAAACCATACTTGGTAAACTATAGTTTAAAAGTAGATCAACTCGCTAGCAAAAATTGCATGTGGTGTCGTGATCTTCACTAGAAGAAAACCTACCTTTGATCCGAAGCATTAGTCCCGGCCGGGTTTGGGCCCCGGACTAATGTGATCATTAGTCCCGGTTCCAATGGCTAGGAGCGCACGGGGGCATGGCCCCCTTTAGTCCCGGTTCAATTGGGACCTCTAGTCCCGGTTGGTGATACCAACCGGGACTAAAGAGCTGGCGGTAGGCTGGGGCCCCTGCGAGCACTTTATCACCAACCGGGACTAAAGATAGACATTTAGTCCCGGTTTGTATCACCAACCAGGACTAAAGATCTCCCTATATATAGATGCTTCATCCAGCCCAATCCCAAGCTCTCATTTCTCTCCTCTCTGTTTCCTTCCCCTAGCTCAAGCTCATCCTCCATTTTTGCCAAGATTTGTCAAGATTGGAGGCACCCCATCTATCCAAGGATCCTAAAAGGTTAGCAACTTCATCCTTTCATCTCTCATTGCTAGTTTAGCTCGTTTCATGCTCTAAGTATAGTGATTTGTGGGTTTTAGTTTGGGAGTAATTATGTGGGAGTTTATTTGATTTATATGCAATTTGAGCTCAAATTAACTTCTTAGTTTGCATATGTGTTGGTGCGGTTTACTTAGTGCCTTCCCGTCCCCGTCCTCACCGCCGTCGATCGCCCGCAATGTCCCGTCGCCGGCACCACCTTGGTGAGCCTCTTGTTCTTATCCTTTTTGTAAAAAAAAAATCTTGTTTGTATGATTTAGATTGTTACTTGTATAATTTTCTTACTTGTATGATTGTTTGTTATACATAGTGCCATGGTTTTGATATCCGTCTCCGTCGGCCCTCGTCCGGTTTAGGATTCGGATGTGGTATATTATATTTTATAACTATTTGTTGCATTTCGTGTTTATGACAATTATGTCCATCAAGTTGACATAGATATTTTTATCTAGGAGGTATGTGAACCGGAAATTGCAACCGACCCTCTTATCGAGAAGTTAAATTTAGTTGAAAAAGAAAATGAGTATTTGAAAGAAAAATTGAAAAGAATTGTAGAAGAGAAGATGAAATTGGAGTTGTATGTTGCCGATGTCGTCGATGATCACAAGATCAAGATGGATGCAATGCGCTTGAAGATTATAAAGATTAGAAAATATGCCGTTAATAAAGAGGCTTGGTATCATTATGCTGTTGAATCAATTATTACCTTTGTTGCAATTTTGATCACATTTGTTGTTGCATTTAAATGCTTTAGTCAGATAGTTGTATGTTATTTTATGAGAATATTCTGTATGAACTTGTATTAATTTGGTCTTTTTGATGTTGTGTAATGAAGATGAGCCGGCAATGGATGTGCGATGACCGACGCTCTCCCCAGTTCATTAATGGCGTGCATAGTTTTCTGCGTGCGGCTGAGGCAAACAAGCGGAAAGGTTTTATGTGTTGTCCATGTGGTGTCTGTAAGAATGATAGGAATTACTCTACCTCAAAAGTCCTTCACAGTCACCTGCTTCAGTCCGGTTTCATGTCCGGCTATAACTGTTGGACCAAGCACAGAGAAAGAGGGGTTATAATGGAAGAGAATGAAGAAGAAGAGGATGATGAGAACTATACTAGGTTCTCTGAATACGATGGTACTACAATGGGGGAAGAAGCTGAAGAAGAGGCATCAGATGAGCCCGCTGATGATCTTGGTCGGGCTATTGTTGATGCAAAGAGAAACTGCGCAAGTGAAAAGGAGAAGTTGAAGTTGCAGCGCATGTTAGAGGATCACAAAAAATTGTTGTACCCAAATTGCAAAGATGAAGCAAAGAAGGCTGTCTGCCCTCTAGGATTAGAGGTGCAGAAGATACATGCATGACCTTAATGAAATTAAGATACAAAACCACGCCAAAGACTCAGAGGAGAACTTGCTAAGGTTTATCAAGGAACTAAATACCGGAATAGAAATACTTTTCCCTTACAACTTCAAGTGAGTGTTACTCTCTTGTACTACAAATTCTATTTTGCTTACTCGATGTTAAGTGTAGTTGATGAGTTATGCATGCCTGCTTATATAAACGTGTGTGCAGGTTCCACTGGATCTTGCTAATCATTAAAGTTGACGTTGGAACTGTTGAAACCCTGGACTCACTAGGTAAAGACCCTCGAGAATACACCAGCGTGGTTTTCATGCTCGACAGGTAATTTCAATCATTATCGCACTATATCGGCCTCTTTCGTTCATTTCCTGATATTAAGTAATTAATAACTTCTTTATTCATTTTCTTTGCCGGGCAGGGTTTGGAAAACGGTTCATCAAAGAGGTTGTCGGTGAATGGAAACCAAAGCTGAAATGGCGACAGACCAAGGTAATTAAGTAGTACTAGCTAGGTCCGCGCATCTTTTTAATTCTACTTTCAAGACCATTATCATGCTTGATTATTAGCTGATTGAATTCTATTCTCGCAAAGTGCATGAGGCAGCCACAGTGGACTAATTTATGTGCATACTACGTTTGCGAGAACATTCGCATTACGACCGAATGGCGCAGAGATGTAAGACAACTTCGGGTACGTAAACACTATTCATAATTTTTTTATCATGATCTAATATATATACACACAACTAATATATTCATATTGATCTCTTTCTTTAAGGATTGTCGAGATGCGGGATAGGCTCCTAACAGAGAACCGCATACGAGCAATTCAACAGGAAATTGCGGGATTTTTGCTTAAGGAGGTCATGTCTGAAAGCGAAGAATACCATTGCCGCTAATGCCTGCATGTAATGATCTCCAAATTGTAGGAGAAATTGTATATACCAAATTGTATATATATATATATATGTGTGTATGGTCGTACGAGAAATAATATGATATATGTTTGGTCATACGAGAAATTATATTATATATGCATAACGTGTACAGTATGTAGTCGCGTAAAATATGTTTGAAATGAAAACGAATTGAATGAAAAACACAAAATGAAAAGGAAAAATAAACCATAAACCCTAAAATCCTAAACCCCAACACAAAATCCTTAGTCCCGGTTGGTTTCATCAACCGGGACTAAAGGTCCTCCAGCCCCCGGCACGCGCTCGCGGCCACGTGGAGGGACTAAAGGGTGGGGGGCCTTTCGTCCCAATTTAATTGTCCCGATTGGTGACCTGGGACTAAAGGCCTTTTCCAACCAGGACTAAATCCCGTTTTTCCATTAGTGCTTGCATGCAAACGACCCGAGATGTTAATTTGTATTAGACCTAGCTTGTAGTAGGTGTGCAATTTGCGATTGCGTGACTGACTTTGGAAAGTTTGCCTTTGTAAAATAAAATATGATGATGTAGTTTGTAGAGTGTCATCCTGGCATGGCAAGACTTCTCTTTCCATTTGTGTACGAGTGAGAGTGTGGCACATACCATTTTATGGTTAAACATTGTGATCTATTACCAAAGTTTTAAATAGTGCACTAAGCCTCTTAGCAGTGGCTCAGATAAAAGCTATGAAACGCTCTAGCGCAGCTATAGCGTGCTAAGTCTCATTTAGCATTTCAGCATAAATCAATAAAAAATAAACAATAAAAGAACGAGTTGTTATGCAAAAGAACTAGTATTGTAGAGATTTAGATATAGCAGAATCGGGAGCATTCATTCATTGAAATATAGCAGAATTGCAAGCCCAAAGTTTTATAAAGGGATGCTAGCATTTACTAGGACGTAGTTTTTGTAAGAGCGTAGGGTTACACAGTGATAAAGATCCAGAACAGTCTGGTTCTTGCAAGCTACAAAGATGTTCAGAATTACTTGCAATCTGGTTTTTGCAAGCTACAAAGATGTTCAGAATTACTACTTATCTAGTAGTACTAATGTTGAAAACAGATTATGAAGCAGTCCAGACTCTACACACACGTGATGAACATTGAAGCATTCACTCTCCCAGGCTGTTCAACATCATCAACCAAACTCAATCTGCGCCTAGAAAACTACAGAAACATTTCTTCCTATCTAGAAAAGCAGCAAAGGAACGACAGTGGTCGTGGAGGCAGATGCGATCTGATTCTCGTGGCGGCTAGGGTTGGCCTGCGCCTCCAATATATATAGGCGCGGCCGCGTGGAGAGACGTGGGCTAGACCCACTTCCGAATCGGTAACAGCCCATGATCTGACATCTCAGATCGTGGCCCGTCTATCGAAGATTCTCCGTTCCTGACTGGCAAAAATAAGCGCATAGGTGTGAGCACGGCTCGGCTCATTCCCGCATCCCGCAGCACGTCGTGATGAGGCGAGGCAAGGCGGGCGGCGGAGGAGCGCGTGGGAACCACTTCTCTTCTCAAGCTCATGTGGAAGAGAATCCCTTATAAGGAGGTCCAACTCCTTGACAACTAGCAATGGGGGACTAAACTTCCCACCACACCTAGTGCCATATAACCCATATGGGCCCTTGTAGATTTTCTGAAATTGTTAGACGGGCCCAATGCCCACCCTAAATTTCAACAATCCCCCGCCAGATCTCAAGGGCCCATTCTGTCCTTTGTTCCAAACACTATTTTGATATACCAGTATTTCAGTGGAGACTGGTTAAGGTTGAACTCCACCTAGAGCAAGTAGCTACACTCCTTCACAACTGAACAATGGACTTTGCCTTGAATTGTCAGTTTGGTGTAAAGAAGTTTCACCACATGTCTTACTAGTACTAGGCTGCCAAAGGCTGACCCCTCGGGTGGAGCATATTAGTCACACTCCTGGCGTACTCATGAGCTTGCTAGAGATCACCCTTATCTCATACACTGTGACCAGCAGTCGGGCTCATATAGGTGTGTTCCTCCAAAGATCGCTCTGTAGGATAGCATCTTGCTTATATATATATATAACCCTTGGAACACATTAAGATAGTAGTCAACCTACCATACAGTTTCCGAGAGTATTGCATTTCCAATAGAGTTGGTTAGTAAAGTTACTCTCCTCAGTTCACCACTGGCTTGTTTTTCCCAGGTCCTATTTCATGGGATCTCCGATCACATAGGTTGGGTTACCACCATGGCAACTCATGTGGGTCTCATACCCATATCCCTCGATGCATTATCTATCACAACACGTGATAGCCCTTTAGTAAAGGGATCTGCCAGATTCTTAGCCGTTTGGATATAGTCCAACTCTATCACTCCGGAGTTTCTTAAACGTCTGACAGCTTTCAATCTCATTCTTATATGTTTGTTGGACTTCATGTTGTCCTTTGAACTCTTTACTTTGGCAATAACTGTCTGATTGTCACAGTTCATAAGGATGGCCGGAACTGGCTTCTCAACCACTCGCAAGTCCATCAAAAGATCTCAAAGCCATTCTGCTTCGACATTAGATGTGTCTAATGCCATTAATTCTGCTTCCATTGTCGATCTCGTTAAGATCGTTTGCTTGCAAGACTTCTAGGAAACAACACCACCTCCAAGAGTAAACATATACCCAGTTGTGGCCTTCATCTCATCAGCACCAGAGATCCAGTTCGCATCACTATATCCTTCAAGCACCGACAGGTATCCGGTATAGTGAAGTCCATAGTTCACAGTACCTTTCAGATAGCGCATAATTCTTTCAACAACATGCCAATGTACATCACCCAGATTGGAAACAAACCGGCTCAGTTTGCTCACAGCAAACGTGATGTCAGGCCTCGTTGCGCTCGTTAGATACATGAGTGAAGCAATAATTTGAGAGTATCTCAGTTGATCTTTAGCTGTGCCTTCGAACTTTTGAATCAACACACTAGGATCATATGGTGTTTATGATAGTTTGCAGTCCGAATATCCAAAACGACTCAAAACCTTCTCAACATAATGGGATTGCAGAAGTGTAATCCCACCCTCATCATCTCTCAGTAGCTTGATGTTCAAGATAACATCAGCCACACCAAGGTCCTTCATCTCAAATTTCTGAGATAAGGACGACTTAACCTCCTTAATGACTTTGAGGTAGGTTCCAAATGTCAGTATGTCATCAACATACAAGCATAGTATAACTCCTTCGCCCCGACCATGGCGATAGTATACACATTTGTCAGCTTCATTAACAACAAAGCCAACAGATGTCAAAGTTGTATTAAATTTTTCATGCCATTGCTTAGGTGCTTGTCTCAGGCCATATAGAGATTTCAGCAACTTACACACATTTCCTTCCTGACCATCTATTACAAAGCCATCTGGCTGTTGCATATAGATTTCCTCGTCTAGGTCTCCATTCAGGAAAGCCATTTTAACATCCATCTGGTGGACGAGAAAACCATGCGAGGCCGCCAACGAGAGTAAAACTCGAATGGTGGTCAGTCTGGCCATAGGTGAATAAGTGTCAAAGAAATCTTCTTCTTTCTAAGCATAACCCTTGGCCACAAGCCTAGCCTTGTACTTCTCAATCGTACCGTCAGGCCTAAGCTTCTTTTTGAACATCCACTTAAATTCCAATGGTTTGCAACCATAGGGACGTTCCATAATTTCCCATATCCCGTTAGCCATGATGGAATCCATGTCGCTATGGACCGCATCCTTCCAGTAGTTAGCATCTGGAGATGCATACGTTTCTGAAATAGAAGTGGGTGTATTACCCACGAGGTACACAAGAAAATCATCATCAAAGATCTTTGAAGTGCTTTGTCTCTTGCCCCTACCAAGGGTTTCCTCGTCATCCTCATCAGGATTTTCATCATGTGTTTGTTCATAATATTCCATAGGAATGGCAGGCTCAGGAGTCTCCTCACATTCCTGTTTAGAAGTACTTTGCATATCCCTCATAGAAAAAATATCCTCAAAGAATGTAGCATCCTTAGACTCCATAATTGTACCGACCTTCATGTCAGGTACATCAGATTTCACTACTAGAAATCTATAGCCAACGCTATTCTTAGCGTAGCCCAAATTAACACAGTCCACGGTCTTTGGTCCAAGCTTATGCTTTTTGGAGATCTGCACATTGACTTTTGCCTAACAGCCCCAAGTACGCAAGTACGAGAGTGTCGTCCTTCTCTTCGCCCATTTCTCATAGGGAGTGATCTCATTATCCTTTGTCGAAACTTTATTCAGGACATGACATGACGTCAATGTAGCCTCCCACACCATGCCTTGGAAAAACCTGATGTATCTAACATGGTATTAACCAAATCTGTTAGAGTACGGTTTTTCTGTTCGGCAACCCCGTTTGACTGGGTGAATAAGGAGGCGTCCTGTCATGAATAATGCTGTGTTCCGCACAAAAAGAATCAAACTCATTCGAGAAGTACTATCCACCACAATCTGACCAGACTCGTTTAATTTTCTTTTCAAGTTGATTCTCAACTTCTGCCTTATAGATTTTAAAGTAGTGTACAGCCTCATCTTTACTATTTAACAGATATACATAGCAATATCTAGTAGAATCATCTATCAACGTCATGAAGTATTTCTTTCCACCTTTAGTCAACACACCATTCATCTCACAAAGATCAGAATGTATTAGTTCTAGTGGTACCAAGTGTCTCTCCTCCGCAGTCATGTGAGGCTTGCGAGGTTGCTTAGATTGCACACATGAATGACACTTAGAACCTTTGGCTAAAGTGAAACTCAGGATTAATTTCAATTTTGCTAGCCGCGTCATCACACCGAAACTATTGTGACAAAGACGTGAATGCCAAACTTCAGATTCATTAACAATCGAATGAATATTGTTCACGATTTTATTACAAAAATCTACAAGGGAAAGGAGGAACAGAACTCCGCATTCATAACCTTTTCCAACAAAAAGTCCATATTTCGTAACAACTACTTTATTAGACTTGAAGACCAACTTAAACCCTTCTCTACACAGAAGGGAGTCACTAACGAGATTCTTCTTGATGGCAGGGACATGCTGCACGTTCTTCAGCTGCATGATCCTTCCCGAAGTATACTTCAGATCGACCATGCCAACAGTATGAACAGAAGCACTCGCACCATTCCCCATCAATACGGAACCATGGCCTATGAACTTGTAAGAAGAAAACATTGAGATGTCAGCACACACATGAATATTTGCACCAGTGTCCACCCACCAATTGGTTGACTAACAAACTGAAAATACTATAAATAAATTACCGTACCCAGATGCACCACTCTCATTCTTGCCCACAATCATATTTGCAAACTTGAAGTCCTGCCGTGGCTTCTTGTACTTGTTTGGGCACTTGTTGGCCCAATATTCCTCTGAACCACAAGTGAAGCAGCCATCTCCCTTCTTTTTCTTCTTGAAGGTCTTCTTACCCTTCTTCTTAAAGTCGGTATTCTGTTGGACATAATTCTTTCCCTTGGGCTTGTGGGAATTGAAGTTCCTCTAATGCACCATATTGACGACAGAAGTTCCTTCAACCCATTTTCCGTGTGAGTACTTTGCTCTCGAGTTCTGCTCAGCACTCTGGTGGCCGATGGCATCCTCTATTGAGAATTCACGCCTCTGATGTTTCAGAGTGGTAGCAAAGTTCCTCTAAGAATTAGGGAGCTTAGCGATTATACATCCCGCGACAAATTTGCCCGGTAAATTGCACTTAAGAAGCTCAAGCTCCTTAGAGATGCATATTATCTCATGAGCCAGTTCCAATACAGAATGGTTCTCGAGCATTTTGTAATCGTGGAACTGCTTGATGACATACATCTCACTCCCAGCATTGGTGGCCCCGAATTTAGATTTGAGCGCCTCCCACAAGTCCTTGGCAACCCGCATATGTAAATATGCGTCAACCAACTTATCTCCTATCATGCTCAGAACTGTTCCGAGAAAGACGACGGTGGCCTCCCTGAACGCCTTCTCTTGTTCAGGAGTGATCGTTCCTGTGGGAGTAGCACCGGCAACCCAGAACATATTTGTTGCCGTGAGCCATAAGGTGGTTTTGGTCTGCCAACGCTTAAAGTACGTACCAGTAAACTTATCCGGTTTCAGTGCAGCAGCAAAACCATGATTCGAAAATTTCCTATGCACATTATGTTTTTGGATTGCCGAGTAAATAGGTGATTTTTTGATTAAATTAATCCAGGAAATAATCCCGATCATGGCATTGACAAAATTACTAACATACTGATTACGAACTAGACTAGCATGTACTATGCATATAGTAGAAACATCTATGCACATAGCTAGTACTGCTAAGACAGAAATAAACAGGAGAGGGATAAACATGTTATACCCTCCGATCGGCCAGGCAGAGGCCGTGGCAACGGCGGTAGTAGCAGCGTCCTCAGTGGCCTTCTTCTCGACTTCGAGCTTCTCGGCGGTGGCACGGTCGGCTTCGTTGGGGGTGGACATGGTGACGATGAAGACGACGCGGACGTGGGCGAACGGCGACTTAGTCGTGTAGGAGATGCTCCCCAAAAACCTAATCGGCCTTCTCCCGTATAGGATCCAGAGAGGCGGGGTTTCGGAGGCCTGCTCTCCCGTCAACAATGTACACAGTGGACGGGATGGGATCACGGGCGGCAGCAGGAGCAAAGGAACGACAGTGGTTGTGGAAGCATATGCGATCTGATTCTCGTGGCGGCTAGGGTTGGCCTTCGCCTCCAATATATAGGCGTGGGCGCGTGGAGACGTGGGCTGGACCCATGTCCTAGTCGGTAACAGCCCATGATCCGACGTCTCAGCTCGTGGCCCGTCTATCAATGACTCTCTGTTCCTGACCGGCAAAAATAAGCGCATAGGAGTGAGCTCGGCTTGGCTCATTCCCGCGGCGCGGCGTGGCGAGGCGGGCGGCGGAGGAGGAGCGCGCAGGAACCACTTCTCTTCTCAAGCACCAATAACATGTGAAATATAATCCCTTATGAGGAGGTCCAACTCCTCTCGAACTAGCAATGTGGGACTAAACTTCCCACCACACCTAGTGCCATATAACCCACATGGGCTCTTGTAGATTTTCTTAAATTGTTAGATGGGCCCAAGACCCACCTTAAATTTCAACAGCCTGGTGGACGCCGCGGCCGCGTGGAGCTTTGTCGCCTGGTGGATGCCTTCATCGCCGGCAGCAGAGGAAGTGGCAAGGAGGGAGTAGCCGAGACGAAGTGGCCAGGAGCTGCCTCGCCCGATGGAAGCCACCGTCAGTGGGAGCGAGTGGCGACGAAGGTCAGCCGCCGGAGTCGCAGGTCGAGGCCGCCGCCAGGGTTGGTCGTTGGTTGGCCGCCGCCACAGTTCTGTCTTGAGATGAGGACGGGAGTGGGGATAGGGTTAGCTCTAGAGGAGGAGGTCGTGGTATTGGTAGGCTTGGGCTTTGGCCCGCGCGGCGATTTCATTTTGGACGGAAATTTTTTCGGTCGGACGCGGGATGCTAAAGATATTTGGATGATAAGCACATGCAGCTCTGTCTGGCCTCGGCCCCGCGCTTGACTGGGACACCGGCACCGCCGGCCGGCTTCGCCCATGCGACACCTGAAGCCGGCGCATCGCTCAGGCCTGAGACTGAGACAGCCCCGTCGAACGGGCGGAAGTGGCTCCCTGTATGGAGCATATGGCGGCGAACCATGCTAGAGAGCACGACGAAGCGTGAGGCGAGGGCTGCCACTGCGGCGCGCATGTGTAGCGACGTGGCAGGCGCGGATGCACGGCGCGGCGGCGGGTGGCTACCGACTGTGTGGTGCGGCGGCTAACCATTGTTGTGCCTAGCACTGAGACGCGCCGTGCAGCGTGATTCAGTGGCTAGCGGCTGCCGGGCTGTGGGACGGCAGCGAGGCGTCATCAGCTATGTGGGGTGGTGCGGCGACTGCATCTCGCGCGCGGACGCGCAACTGCGTCATTGGCGGTGCGAAGCCCACCCCGGTTTTGCCCACCTCTGTAGTGTTCCAGCTTAGGATGAAAGGCCAACCAGGTTGAGGCCCACACCATGTTCTCCGCTGGGAATAAAAAAAAGATAGAAAATGAAAAAAAAAATGAGTAGTGGACTGTGCCACTGCTACTGGGTTGTCTGTTTTTCAGCCCAAATGCCATTTTTTCATATATTTTTTTCATTTCTGTTTTAGCTTTTAGCTATGCAGCTTTTGTCCATATGTGTTCTTACTGTAATTTAGTGTATATTACTGTATTGTACAAGCAAATTGTGTATCAATGTATATGTTTCGGCAATTAATTGGTGAATTGCTATACGTTGATTAAATTTGAAAACTATGGTATTACCTTCAAAACTTTATACACAACTTATGAGTGAAATCATAGCAATCTATGGCATTCATAAGACAAGGTCTACACCACTAGATGGTGTCTACCTAAATGTGTTTCTCGATAAAGTTAATGGTATACATCTTTGGAGTGATTACCATTAGAATGAAGACCTACACCAAGTTATGTTGTTATCTTTTTGAAGGTCTAACTTATAGATTTTCAGAATAAGAATTTTTTTTTACAACACCATTAATTCACATGAGAGTAAATTAATGGGCATGATGATTTCATGCAGGATCTGGCTCACATATCCGAGAAAGAATTTGTTGAGCTTGCCATTGATGGTAGAAACTATTTAACTAGGGCTATGGATGTCAAGATTAACTTGACGGCCCAGAATTTCAGTTCCACCATAACCACACCCGTTCAAAGAGCTGCTAATTAATATAGCTGATATAGCATAGTATATGTTGCATTACACTTCATCTCACATCACTTACATCCTGATCTGTTATGATCAACAGGGAGTGGTGATGATACCTGAAGCACAGAGAGATGGACACTCATCCAACTCCATGACTTTGAGTCTGTGGCAGCTTACAACTCTGATGTGAATCAAATCAACTGAAAGTTGAGATTCTGCAATGGTGCAGTTTCGGATGCCTGTCTCATTGAGAAGATGCTCTTCGTATTCAACCCTTCTATGAGGATTTTGGCTGAAGAATATTGTCAGTACTAAAGGAAAGTGGAGACGTGCTGAGAAGCAGAATATGAATGGAGCTCAAAAGGGCAAGAGTCATTTCAAGGGGAATGACAAGGCTAGAAGTTCTAAAAGTTGCTATAGGTGTGGTTGTATGACTCACATTGCAAGGAAATGTGATACTTCCATGCCTTTGGTGGATCTGTACATGCAATGAATTGGAAAAGGGCAACAAGATCATGGGAATCAATATGAAGTTTACTTCACTAGACATAATGATGACTTCCCGACGGTTGAAAGTTCCCAAGTCAAATTTTGAAACGTGGACAACCATGACCGGCATTTCCAGCAAAAGGAACATTGGTTTGAGCTCAGCAAAAGGAAGATCCACTATTGAGTGTTGATGACATGCTAGTGGACTTCGCTTCTAGTGACATGTATGGAGACCAGATTTAGTCTCTTTGGTCACGCATTGTAATGATGTCCATAGACATATTACATGTTATAAAATGAATTATGTTCTTAGACATAATATGTTGCCTAAGTCATCAGACATGATGCTTGTAGTATGTCCCTAGACATATACATTTTATAATGTATGTATTTCTATATGAATTTATATGTATATTAAACTCTGTAGAAACAAATCAAAATGATCCAATGGAGGAGGAAATGTGTTAGTGGAAACTGTGCCTACGACTTCGCAATGCTCAGCCAGTTTGGGAGCGGGGCGAAGCTCAACTTCCCGGACCGCATGGCCCAGGCACAGTCTGTGGCCGAGTGCGCCGCTGAGTACTATGTGGCCGCACTCGTTCAGGCGAACCAGCAGCTCCACATTGAGAACCGCACGGTCTTCGAGTCCGTTAAGGACGAGCGATAGAAGTGTTTCGACGACCTCAACGAGCCAGAGGAGAGCGATGACGCGGTGCCATGGAGTTGGTCCACCACCACCGACCATGAAGCGGGCCCCTCCGGCGCAGGGGGAAGGGAGAGGGTGGGGGTGATCCCGATCTCCTCTGACTCGAAGTTGTCTAGGTTCTCCGAGGACGACTTGGAGTAGAGCTCCATTCTCGGAGTAGTCTAGATAGTTTGATGTCGATGTAGTGTTAATGTAGTAGGTAATGGAATGTAGTAGTTAATGAACTATTTAATCAAGCTATGTATGATGTTAATGTGGTACCGTTATTTACTTATGCAATGAAGTACCTTAAACTTGTCAGTGCTTGTCTAATCAATATGTGCTTGTGTTTACATTTTGCTAGTGCTATGAAATGAATTGTAGGTACTTTAAATATGTGTTCTTTTGGTTATGTCTTTCCTATAGCAGGTTCTTCATGCATGAGGTGACACGGAAAAGCATTGAGGCTTTTTGGCAGCGGCGACGACTACTCTTACTCAAGTAGTTCTGTACCCAACGCCATGGAGGAGCACGATCCATTTGCTAGTTCGGATGAGGAGGAGGTGGTGCGTGAGGATGAGTAGGGGTCTGCCTCTAGCTCCACAGGCAAGAGGCACTCTGGCGTAGCCATTCAGGGGTCCCGAGAGCCGGACTATCGTTCGACCCTACGGAGACACGTAAATGCTGTTCTTACAAGTTATTAACATATATTATTTGAACACTGACACATGACTATCCTTTTCATTGTGTAGGATGTGGGAAGTTGTTCATGAAGGTTTGCACCAACACCAGGTGAACCACCAGATTGGTGCACTTCTAAAGGTGCACTTCCCTGGCTTGGCCAAGGTGAACGACAAGGTGTCGCTAGGATTCACCTGGGAACAGTATAAAGCCGCCAGGATCCTGAGTGTGGCATCAAAACTGAACGGATCCAATGAGATATGTGGGAAAGTACCTTTCACACTGCATTGGTCCATATACAAAGCTTGGTAATTAATTAGCTGCTATATGCATCGTTATAGGTTCACTTTACCTGTGAGGATGGGTACCAGGTTAAGGCCCACTTGCACATGGAGAGAATTGCGAAGAAACTTCTCCCCGACGTACGGTACGATGTGTGCTACAAGGCCATGATCAGTTGTCGCAGCCTGGATGAAGAGGGGAGGAAGATGTCAAGGTCGGTTGCTTGCTCGATTAATCTGGCCCAGGACGAGTACTTATCAGTAAGTAACATCACTGCTTGCTATTACTTGCATCAGCAGCCGTTTGTTTCCTTTATTCGCCATATGATGTATTTTCTCTGTGTAGGTGAGGGATAGTTGGATCCCAGCCGATTGTTGGGTGATTTTGGCAGATATGTGGTGTGTCCCTGAGTGGCAAGCGCGGCACATTACGAAAAGGAAGGAGTGGTTGTGGCTGAACGGTCTGACACACGTCCAGGGCAGCCTCAACCTGGCAGTTGTCCACTAAAAAATAGTATGTGCAACCCCAAGGTCCAGTTCATCTCTAGGTTTAGCTATGTTCATTAATCATCATTATTTCTCTTGCAAGAGAGATGACAGCCTAGTGGCCAGGTCAACATGATGCAGGCATGGGCACTTGGCCATGGGGGAAAGGGGGGCAGTGATATTATAGCAACTCGGCCAAGGATAGGATGGATACATACACAACTGTGTACCACCACCTCCTTTGTGACGGCGCAATCTCCACCTCCTCGCATCCCAAGCTATCTTAGATCCTGACGCATAGTAGGAGCTCAAGTGTTTCCATAGGAAGTCGCCCGATGGTTGGTGCATCCGAGATTCAATGACTCCAGGTTTGTACTTTCCATTCATCCTCCCATGTCTTTACATTATTGCATTGCAACCTTTGTTTGAGATTGCGATGAGATACTATAGGCACAGTTGGAGGAAGAAACGAGGAAAAGGCACGAAGCCACGGCCACAAGGGCGGTGGAGCTGCAACAAGAAAGGGCCGCTCGGGCGGCACAGGAGGAGGAACAAAGGGACGCACAGGCGGCGTAGGAGGAGGTGAACAAGAACCTCTAGGAGCAGTTACAGGTTACTTCTTTCGTATAATACATAGCCAACACCATTATCCGATAAACTCTTTACTATAATGCTAACGAAATTGATTGCAGATGCTCCAGCAAAATATCGAGGCTATGACAAAGCATATGGCTCCTCCTCCTCCACATCAACCCTAGAGCTCATGCCCATGGAGCCGATCTTCCACGCCGAGAGGTTGTGTCGGTGAACTACTTGTGAAATTTCTATGTTTCTTATGAACTTCTCTTATGTGACTTGTATGAGGCTTGTGAACTTTCTATGTTGCTACGGAGATTGTTATGTGACTTGTTGATATCGACGATATGTGATGTATATATGGTGTTGATGCATATGATGCTTGCTGGCCTATAAATATAAATATATATATATATATATATATATATATATATATTCCAGCTATTCTGCAACCCTTCCTAACAGTCAAAAATAGAAAAGCTAACTATGCATCATATACGAGTTAACTGTCGAGCGCACTTTTTCTGGCACCATTTTTTCGCACTATTTTTTGGTTGTAATTTTTATACCGTTTATCGGAATTATACAAATGATATACCGTTGGCTAGTAGTTGAATAGGTGGAACTTTTTCATGTTCATTGTTTTCCCAAATTCGTTACAGTTTTTAAACAAATTTCAAAAAACTGAAAATTCCTCAAACAGGTTCTAAAGATTTTGTGAAAGAAATTTTCAAACCGTTTGTCGGAATGATGCGTGTGATATACCATTGAAAATCTATCGATTTGCCCGAACTTTTTCATGTATAACACTTTTTCAGATTTGCTATGGCTTAAGAGTAGTTTTGAAAAAACTAACGTCATTTTCATCTTTTTTGGCCCGAACTGCTACAGTACATGCTAACTGCCAGACCAGAATAGCTAACTGCCATATGCTGAGCAAGCTAACTGCCTGGACTAAAGAAAATAATTATTTTTCTTTTTTTGATTTTTCCAGTGTCAAGCCTACTGCCGGTACTGAAATAGCTAACTGTCTGGGATTGCTGCAATTAACACTAAGTTAATTGCCGGACCGAAGATACTAATTTTTTTTCTTTTATATTTTTTTCCGGATCGAGGTAACTGTGGGGCTTGGTATAGCTAACTGTCGAGACAAAGTTAACTGCCCGGACTGAAGACAATAATTTTTTTCTTTTTTGTTCCTTTTTTGCTGAGGTCATGCCGACCGCCATGAATGTGGATGTGAACTACCACGCCGGCCGATGTTGACTGCCACTATAGATGTTTTTTTTACGAAAATGGCCAACTTTTTTCATTTTTTTAATTCATTTTTTGTCGAGATAAGCATTGCTGCAATGAATATCATGGTTAACTGCCACGTCAGCCGATGTTAACTGCCACTATGTCCGACCTCTTTTTTGGGGAAAGTAGCCAAAAAATTTCATTGCTTTTTTAACACGAACTACTACGGTTGTCGCAGTTAACTGCTTTAGCCATGTGAGGTTAACTGCTACTGTCGCTGAAGTTAACGGCCATTTAAAAAGAATTAATGTATTATATTTTTTAAAATCATTTAATATATTTGATTAATTGATGTGGTCAACGAACTTAACTGTCATTTATTGTAATATTCATTATATTGAATTTTTTTGCTGTTTTTTGGGTGAATGGAACTACTTTGGTCGACTGCTTTTAACTGATATATGGTTGTTGAGGTTAAGTGCTACCGTCACGCGAGGTTAACTGCCTTTTCCAAAGTAATTTCTTATATTTTGAAATTTATTTTTCTAATTTTTTTTTACATTATTAACTGCAGATGCGCTAACCGTCGATTCGGTCGATAAGCTAACTGCCTATATTTTTAGTAGTTTCTTTCATATTTCCGCACAACAAACTTCTTCCTCAGATAATGCTAACTTACCCTTTTACTTCTCTATTCAATTCAATAGCATGCTAATACAGTACAGAGAGATCAACTTCCACCACGGGAGTGTCCACCGGTACAGTACATGCAATCAACTATCTACGGTCTAGAGAGATAACTGCTACAGACCTATAGTACAGGGAACATGGATTCAACTTCTACAATGCAGAGTGATAACTGCTACTGTGTGAGAGTTCTTTACTGACCGGATACGCACATGCAGCTAATTGATGATCAACAGTAAAAAAATGCTCGTTGCTGGCTCGATGGCTGTACTGACGAACAACAGTTAATAATGCTCAAGCGCTAGATTTCAAAAAACAAAATTTCGTTAGACCAGATTCCAAAATTTCTACATGGAGTAATTAAAATCATCCATGAATGATTATGACCTCATGTGTGCTACTCACGAATGAAACTAGCTCTTTTCATATTTACTATACTGACAAAATGCTGCAAGCTAACTTATCTCTGAACTTCCATCCAGCTCCCATTGATCAGCCGTAGCAGTACGCTGTAGAAGCTCATCGCAGAGTCCGCCACCTCCTCGTCTGACCTCCCACGCATAAAATGGTGAACAAACCAGCGACGAACCTCTCACCAGCGGTATAACAGCAGGCTGGATGAGGGCCGACACAGGAGATCGATTTCAGGGTGGGGGAGTAAATTAAAAAAAGAGCTAACTGCTGTTATCAGGAGGATGAGAGGGCCACGAATGGCAGAAGAGCGGCGCTGTCGGGGGCTGGTTGGGGCTGGATCGGGTGGCCGCCGTTGACCAAGGCACCGTTGGGGGAGGAAGCTGGATCCAGTGGCGCACGGGATGGTCGGCACTGGGGCAGCATGGTGGACTGTGATGGCAGACCATGGTCGTCTCCCCGTCGGGTAACAGGGCAGCCCGCGGACGTCCCGCGCTCGTCGGACGGTGGTGGCAAGGAAGGGCAGTAGACGCCAGGAGAGGGGATCCCTACGCACCTGGATCCGGCGTCCCCACCATCTGGGCGGAGCTTGCCCCTGGGATCTCGCCCGATCAGGTGAAGGGTGGGGGCGGCGAGCTCGTGGGGTCGGGTGGCTCGATCCGGTGAGAGGAGGTGAGGACGGCGAGCTTGTCGAGTGGGGCGGGGCCGCTGGAGGTTGGGACGAAGGGTGGACGAGGCGTGCCAGCGGAGAAGTGGGTGGATGACCTAAGATTTATCAATCTGTGGGAGGTGTAGGATGAAAATGGTCTCTCTTAAACAACGCTGCGATCAAATACAAGCAATCTCTTGTGTCCCCAACACACCCAATACAATGGTAAATTATATAGGTGTACTAGTTCGATGAAGAGATGGTGATGCAAGTGTACTATGGATAGTAGATATTGGTTTTTGTAATCTGACAATATAGAAACAGCAAGGTAATAAGTAACAAAAATGAGCACAAATGGTATTGCAATGCTTGGAAATAAGGCCTAGGGTTCATACTTTCACTAGTGCAATCTCTCAACAGTGCTAACATAATTGAATCATATAACAATCCCTCAACGTTCGACAAAAAATCACTCTAAAGTTTCTATCGGAGAACATGGGACGAAAACATGTATCAACCTATGTGCCTAGATTACCGCAATGTCACCGTGGGAATTCGCATGTTGAATACCAAAACATATATCAAGTGACTCAATAGAATACCCCATTGTCACCGCGGGTATCCAAATGCAAGACATACATCAAGTGATCCCAATCCAATATTCAATCCAACATAACGAAACCTCAATGTGCAAGACTCAATTCATCACAACAAGATAGAGAGGGAAAAACACCATATGATCCGACTATATTAACAAAGCCCATGGTACAGGAAGATCATGCCGGATCAAGAACACGAGAGAGAGATCAAACACATCGCTACTGGTACATACCCTCAGCCCCGAGGGTGAACTACTCCCTCCTCATCATGGAGACCGCCAGGATGATGAAGATGGCCTCCGGTGATGACTTCCCCTTCCAGCAGGGTGCCGGAAAAGGGCTCCAGATGGGATCTCTTCAGTACAGACGCTTGCGGCGGCGGAGCGGAAATTCTAGGGTTCTTTTCAGGGTTTTCTATATTAATAGGAATTGTTGGCGTTGATTTCACGTCAGGGGGCCCACGAGGGACCGACAAGCTCAGGAGGCGCCCCCCCAGGCTTCTGGCTCCCCTAGCCACCCTCTGGTCTACCTCTGGCACTTCTTGGGTCTCTTTTGGTCCATAAAAAATCATCATACATTTTCGTGGCATTTGTACTTCGTTTGGTAAGGATTTTCTGCGAAACAAAAAATAGCCAAAAAAACATAAACTGGAACTAGGCACTAGGTCAATTGGTTAGTTCCCAAAAATCATATAGAAGTGCACGAAAACCATGTAGAACTTAGGTAAATATGGCATGAATACTTTATAAATTATAGATACATTGGAGATGTATCAGCATCCCCAGGTTTAATTCCTGCTCGTCCTCGAGTAGGTAAATGATAAAAGAAATAATTTATGAAGTGTGAATGCTAGCATAGTGTATAAGTCTGATCAATGATAATTCTAATCACCTTTTCTAGCATTATTATATATCATAAATAGTAGCTCATTTCTCAGAAAACTTCTCATGAACAAGTAGCAAGCTATTCACATGTTAAAGTATAGACCATAAACTTTCTTAAAAACTAACAAACTATGTTCTCAGTCATCAAACAATTACAATTCATCTTATTTTTAGGAAGGGTCTTGCTACTTGTTGAGTTTATTGTGAATCCTTCCTAGACAACGGCACCAGAAATTGGCAAATTGATGGGAGAGTTCTTGTCTTGACTTGCGTTGGTTTTGTCCCTTGCAGAGGAAAGAGTGATGCAACAAAGTAGAGAGAAGTATTTCCTCAGTTTTGAGAACCAAGGTATCAATACAGTAGGAGGTACAAGCAAGTCCCCAATCTATGCACCTGCACAAACAATCAAACACTTGCACCCAACGCGATAAAGGGGTTATCAATCCCTTCATGGTCACTTGCAAGGATGAGATCTGATAGAGATAGATATAAAATATTACTAAAACGATAAAATAAAATAAAAGTAAATAAATTGCAGCAAGGTATTTTTGGTTTATTGATCTGAAAATATAATATGGAAAATAGACCTGGGGGCCATAGGTTTCACTAGAGCCTTCTCTCTTGAAGGAAAATAATATGGTGGGTGAATAAATTACTGTCGAGCAATTGATAGAAAAACGCATAGTTATGACGATATCCAAGGAAATGATTATGCATATAGGCATCACGTCCATGTCAAGTAGACCGAAATGATTCTGCATCTACTACTATTACTCCACACATCGACCACTCCTGCCTGCATCTAGAGTATTAAGTTCATGAAGAACAGAGTAACGCATTAAGTAAGATGACATGATGTAGAGGGATAAACTCAAGCAATATGATGAAAACCCCATCTTTCTATCCTTGATGGCAACAATACAAATACATGCCTCGCTACCCCTACTTTGTCACTGGGTGAGGACACCGCAAGATTGAACCCAAAACTAAGCACTTCTCCCATTGCAAGAATTACCGATCTACTTGGCCAATCCAAACCAATAACTCGAAGAGAATTACAAAGATATGAAATCATGCATATAAGAATTCAGAGAAGATTCGAATAATATTCATAGATAATCTGATCATAAACCCACAATTCATCGGATCTCGACCAACACACCGCAAAAGAGTATTACATCGGATAGATCTCCAAGAACATCGAGGAGAACATGGTATTAAAGAATATAGAGAGAGAAGAAGCCATCTAGCTACTAGCTATGGACCCGAAGGTCTGAGGTAAACTACTCACGCTTCATCGGAAGGGCAATGGTGTTGATGTAGAAGCCCTCCGTGGTCGAATCCCCCTCCTGCAGATCACCGGAAAAGGCCCCAAGATGGGATCTCACGGGATCAGAGGCTTGCGGTGGCAGAAAAGTATTTTTGTGGACGCTTCTGTTGGTTTGGGAATATATGTGAATATATAGGCCAAGAATTAGGGTTGGAAGATCTCCAGGGGGCCCACAAGCCGGGGGGGCGCGCCCCCCCCTAGGGCGTGGCCTGGTGGCTTGTCGCCAGTGTAGGGGAACGCAGCAGAAAACAAAAATTTTCCGACCTACGCACCAGCCCAGGACCACTATGGAGACTGCATACAAGGTTTGATCATTTTCGTTACCGACTCGTAGCGCAGCGGAAGTAGAGTCGATGACGATCGTTGGTGCAGATCCCCGCAGCTAGGATTTACAACCTCCCAACCGCGAGGATGTATACCCTCATCTTCCCTTCGGACAGCCCTCCGGGAGGCGGTCGAACAGTCCCCCGGACGGTGTCGCGGACAGCCCTTCGGGAGGACCTTCGAAACTCGAGCGGTCACTCGGACAGCCCTTCGGGAGGACTCACAGAACTCGGACCGTCACTTGGACAGCCCTTCGGGAGGCACTCTCGAACAGCCCCTCGGGCACTAAGATCGAAACTACGACCTCTCTATGGGGTTGCACACATACGGTGTCATCTATCCGGCAGGGCTTCGCCGTCCAGAACTAGTCCCACCGGAACCCAGACAGCCTTTCGGCTCTACGAAACTCTTTTCGTGGGAGGGAGAGAGAAGCCAGATCATTGCATGGCACTTGTATGTGAGAAGGAGTGAGTCTTTAGGCAGCCCCCTCCACCCCTATTTATAGGCCAAGCCCAAGGGTGGCTTCTCCAAGAAGCCAAGGGGAAAAATACCAAAGGACCCTCAAGGTGGCTTCTCCAAGAAGCCACCCAAAAAGCACTTTCACTATTCACGACGACATTTTTCAGCGTCCGTTCAAACTGAAAATATTTATGTGGGCTTAGAACATTTCCAGTACCCACTAAAATAATTTTCAACGCGTTCTGGAACAATTCCAGTTTAGTGATTTCATCTGCGAAAAGCATCTGAAGCGGTTCCGGCAGCCCCGGAACATTTCCGGTTTTTCTTCCAGAAAATTCCCAGAAGTTTCCAGAATGATTCTGGCATCCTCCAAGAATTATCAGGCATGTGCCGAAACCATTTTGACTTAATGGTATCCCCTGAAACAACTTTTCAGTTTCACCGGAACTCATCCGGTGACCTCTCTCTACGGAACTTTTCCGCTGTCCGAAACTTTTCGGTGTCCGAAACTTTTTCGGTGATTTTCTCTCAGACTCCCTGTCTAGTATTCACCAGATAGATGACCCTTAAGCGTGTGACCCTATAGGTTCGGTGAAGTATAGACATGACCTGGAACCCCTTCCGATCAATGATCAACATCGGAGCCGTGGACACCCATATTGACCCCTACACCCACACGAATGAATATTCGAGTGAACCTCCAGTTGCCGTGTGCTATTCCTGTTGCTTCGCGATATGTTACAAATACCCGAGGTGAGACATGTTGGCATTCCCGTGGATCAACAACTTGTCCACTATGCTAGTTACCTCGTTACCGGTATTGTTCTCTTTTCTCGTTACCGTGTTCCGGCATCCCCGTGATCAAATCACAAAGTGTCTGGCCAGACGATGATGGATACCGTAACACCGAGAGGGCCCAGAGATATCTCTCCATCGTCGGAGGAGCAAATCCCAATCTTGAGCTATCAAGTTACTTGACATACTTTCCCATGAACCCGTAAGCCGCCGTAATAGCCATCCAGTTACGAATGACGTTTAACAAACCCCAAAGTTCATGAATCAAGCATGAAGAAACTCGATACTCTCATGGTCTGAGGAATCATGCAAACATTAACCATCTCTGTGTTATTAACCATAAACTTGTGACGAATGTATCTCATAGCATAACATCAATTCGGGTCGATTCAACACAAATGTTCTGCTAACATTGTGCCCTCAAAGTTGCTGGCATAGACATGCCCATGATCAGGAAAACAGAACCATCATGCAACACTTGAGCTAGTCTTAGAGGCTAGACTAGGAATACATTTTACCGTTTATTATTCCACACATGCATATGAGTCTTCCTCTGAGCCTCGTTTTATTTGCAGACTCGAGAACCATAGCAGTTATAGCATGGAACATAAACCTAATTATGAACACGGAGATAAATAATAACATTTATTATTGCCTCTAGGGCATATCTCCTACAGCCAGTTGGCAGGTCTTCTGACCTCCTCTCCAAGTCTGGTAGGTGTCTTCTGGTCCAAGAAAAATCATCGCGAAAGTTTTATTCCGTTTGGACTCCGTTTGATATTCCTTATCTGCAATACTCAAAAATAGGGAAAAAAACAGAAACTGGCACTGGGCTCTGGGTTAATAGGTTAGTTCCAAAAATAATATAAAATAGTATATTAATGCATATAAAACATCCAAAATAGATAATATAATAGTATGGAACAATCAAAAATTATAGATACGTTGGAGACGTATCAAGCATCCCCAAGCTTAATTCCTGCTCGTCCTCAAGTAGGTAAATGATAAAAACAGAATTTTTGATGTGGAATGCTACCTAACATATTTATCCATGTAATATTCTTTATTGTGGCATGAATGTTTAGATCCATAAGATTCAAAACAAAAGTTTAATATTGA
Source organism: Thinopyrum elongatum (assembly GCA_011799875.1). Lineage (NCBI taxonomy): Eukaryota > Viridiplantae > Streptophyta > Magnoliopsida > Poales > Poaceae > Thinopyrum > Thinopyrum elongatum. The sequence goes on from CM022303.1 coordinate 694,831,507, forward strand.
CATAAAAACAATAATACTTCAAGCATACTAACAAAGCAATCATGTCTTCTCAAAATAACATGGCCAAAGAAAGCTATCCCTACAAAATCATATAGTCTGGCTATGCTCCATCTTCATCACACAAAATATTTAAATCATGCACAACCCCGGTTTTAGCCAAGCAATTGTTTCACAAATTAGTATTCTCAAACTTTTTCAACTTTTACGCAATACATGAGCGTGAGCCATGGATATAGCACTATAGGTGGAATAGAATATGGTGGTTGTGGAGAAGACAAAAAGGAGATAGTCTCACATCAACTAGGCGTATCAATGGGCTATGGAGATGCCCATCAATAGATATCAATGTGAGTGAGTAGGGATTGCCATGCAATGGATACACTAGAGCTATAAGTGTATGAAAGCTCAAAAAGAAACTAAGTGGGTGTGCATCCAACTCGCTTGCTCATGGAGACCTAGGGCAATTTGAGGAAGCCCATCATTGGAATATACAAGCCAAGTTCTATAATGAAAAATTCACACTAGTATATGAAAGTGACAAAATAGGAGACTCTCTATCATGATGATCAAGGTGCTACTTTGAAGCACATGTGTGGAAAAGGATAGTAACATTGTACTGTGACGCCCCGGCTCAATCGTGCACTAATCATTCACGCAAATGCACACGATCAAGCCTAAGGACTCACGGGAAGATATCACAACACAAGTCTAAAATATAAATAAAGTCATACAAGCTTTATATTACAAGCCAGGGGCCTCGAGGGCTCGAATACATACGCTCGCATACAAGCGTCAGCAGAAGCATCAGATATCTGAGTACAGATATAAAATAAAACATAGATAGGCCCTTAAAAAGCGGGGCAAAAGAAAACACTACGATCGAAAGGCGCAGGCCTCCTGCCTGGGACCCTCCGATCCTACTCCTGGTCGTCGGCCAACTCGTAGCAGTAACCACCCTCGGGGTAGTAGTAGCGATCGTCGGTGGGGGCAGCGGTCTCAGGGGCTCCGTCATCTGGTTGCATCAAATGGATATGGGGAGAAAAAGAAAGCAAAGCAACCGTGAGTACTCATCCGAAGTACTCAGCAAGCAAGGATCTACACTACATATGCAATATTATCAAAGGGAGGCTGTATATGTGGACTGGACTACAGAAATGCCAGAATAGAGAGAAGGCCTAGTCCTATCGAAGACTAGCATCTTCAGTGGTCTTGCAGCATTAGAATAGTGTAGATTAGTACAACATAAAGTAGTAATATCATTAAGTCTCAACCTCACCTAGAGATCCTTTCTTGACTCCCTGCAAGAAAGCAATCCCAGAGCCATACAGTCATCAACCTCGTCCAGAGATCGCTTCTCGACTCCCTGCGAGAAGCAATCCCAGAGCCATAGTATCTAATTCTAGTTGTATCGATCGGGATACAACTCCGAGCGTCTGTTACCGAGGATCCGGCGATGCATAGATTAGTTCTTCCCTGCAGGGGTGCACCAACTTACCCACCATGCTCGCTTAACTCCGGCCGGACACACTTTTTCGGGTCATGTCCGGCCTCGGTCAAACGACACACTGCAGCCCTACCTAGAGCTCAGCAGAGAGGTCCCCGCCGGTCTACATTTTAAGCGCTATGGGGTCTTGGGCAGTCGCACTGTGCACTCCGGGTCGTTGCGAGCAGGGTGGATACCAGCACCAATGGCACAATGCTGAACTGGACGTCTGACAAAGCTGTCAGCTGATACCACGTTGTAGAGTACCCATATTTATTCCCGCATGATGGTTAGTGCTATCGGGCCAAAGGCCCACTCAGATCACAAATCCAAATCGTAGTGTATTGGTAGTATGGTAATGAGCAGAGACTCACGATCGATGTGACCCCGTCGCCCCATCTCGAGGACTTGCAGCAAGGGCTAAGAATGCCCGGCCATGCCTCGTATTCATCACTCGGGCACCATCCAGGTCAACCCGTCTCCATATCACTCGCGGGTACCCCTCAGGGTCGACCTGCCTTTCCAAATAATAGTGTAAAGTCCAAGTATCCGTGTGTCCACAGCATCAGGGGAATCTGAGGTATCACCCTCGTTGGATTCCTACCCGATGTATCCGTCAAGGTGAACTCGGAGGAATCACCCTCGGTGGGTTCACACTTGAGGTGTTGCACACCAGCGTCGTTATCGGAAGTGGTGAAGGAGGAATCACCCTCGATGACCACGACCGAATAGCTACTCTACAGAGTTAACATCAGAAGTGCTACATGAGGTATCATCCTTGGCACTCGATAGTAACGCTGCAGTGTCATTACAACTAAGGGGGATGATGTGCGGTGCCGGGGCCTGGTTGTCGAGTTTTCTGATAATCCAGCGAGGCAATCGGGGCAAGTGGGGTCACTGATAGGTCTCTACCCGGCCTATACTAGACAGTTTAGGATAAGCAGGTAAGGTTTCAATAGCAGGTTACAATAAACAGTCTATGCATCAGAATAGGTAAAGCAGTAGTAGCAGCAATTCTAATGCAAGCATGAGCGAGAAAGAATAGGTGATATCGGTATGCTCAAGGGGGGGGTGCTTGCCTGGTTGCTCGGAGACAAAAGGCAAGGTTGTCAACGGTGTCGTTGGGCTCCTGAGCTGCGTCGGTCTCGGGAACTGCGTCGGTCTCGGGGTCTACCGAGAGAGAAGAGGGGGAGGAAACAGTAAATATAAAGCAAACAAGAGCATGACATAATAATACGCAGAGCTAGGGGTGTTCGGACGTGGTGCTACACGATATAGGTGAAGAGACACAACATCCGGGAATGTTTTCCCGAAGTTTGGCATTTTCGGACAGATGAAACGGAGGGGGACGGTTGAATGTTCGCTATGCTAGTGACGTGTGGCGGATGAACGGACTGCGTATCCGAATTCGTCTCGTCGTTCTGAGCAACATTCATGTCCAAAGTTTTTCGATCTGAGCTACGGATTATTTTATATGATTTTCTAAAGATTTTAGCATTTTCTGGAATTATTTCAATTATTTTAATCCAACATTATCTAGAACAGTGAAAGGTGACATCAGCATGTCATATTGCTGGCGTCCGCAGTCAACAGGGGCTGACCAGAGTCAAACCTGACAGGTGGGTCCCACTGGGACCCACATGTCAGCCTCTGTATACTAATTAACGGGGTTAATTTAAACTAATTATCTAGATAGAGTAGTGGGCCCGGTTAGTCAGTGACAAATTAGTGTTTTAATTAACTAATTAATTAATTAACAGATTTAGTTATTTATAAAATCATTTTAATGGGGTGAGGCCCGTATGTCATTGACTGGGGACTGCCCAGTCAGCACAGTTGACTTGGTCAACTGGTCAACAGGGGGCCCCTGGCCCATTGGTCCGTGGCACAGGGGCGGGGCCCATCGGGGCCAGGTCAGCGCCGGCCGCCGGAGCTCTCCGGCGAGGTGAAACGCGGCGGCGCGTGCGGGAGGGGCTCGGGTTTCGTTGTCCGGCGACCAAATCGACGGGGTTGGTCACGTTCGAACGGGAACAACATTCCGCGTTGATCTATGGCTCTACCGCGGGCTAAAACGAACGGAGCCGAGCACTAGGTCGTGGCCGGCGGACGCCGGAATCGGGCGTTGGTGGCTACGGCGATGTGGGGCGCGGAAAACGATGCGGAGAGCGTCGTTGGGCACCTACGAGCTCCAGGAGCTCGACTACGAGCTCGGACGTGAGCTCGAGCTATAGTGGCCACGGCGGCGAGCTCATCTATGGCGACGAGTTCGGGCGCCTCTTGTACGGCCACTACGGTGATGGAAACGCGCAGAGAAGAGAGGGGAAAGACGGAGACTGCTCACCGGGAGCCATAGGGCGGTGGCAGTGTGCTCGGGGAGGTGCGGAGCGGTCGGAATCATCGGCGACAGACGGCTCCGATCCAAGGGAGATGACGATGTGTTGACGAAGAAGGATGGCCTCCCGTCTTCGGTTGAGCGGCGGAGGAGAAGTAGTCGACGTCGGGGAGGCGTTTGGGCACGCCGGCGAGGTGAAGTGGTGGCGGTGGCCGCGAGTTTCAGTTGAGGCCGTCCACGGCGGTGCTCGGGGAAGAGGAGAGGGAGCGAGGAAGAGGGGGAGAGTGGCGAGGGAGAGGTCAGGGGAGGCGGGGTGGTCCATATCCCTCCATGGCGGGCGCGGGGTCGCGCGGTGTCGAGCAGAGAGAAGGGGGGCCGGGGCGCGGCGTGCGGTGCGGGCGACAGCGGCGCGCGGAGGTGAACAGAGGAGGGAGACGAGGTGGGGAGTGGGCTGGGCCGGCACTGTGGCACTTAGGCCCAGTAGCACGGGCCTTTTTCTTTTTCTTCTTTTCTCTTTTCTGTTTTCTCTGTTTTTCTTTTTTAGTTCCTGTTTTGCAAATTGTTTAGCCCCAAATAGACTTTTGTAAAATAGGTGAACTAGCCACATATTTATAGTGTAGTTTTATTCACTGTTAGAAATTGGTTTGGAGGCAAATGAATTTCATTTGGATTTTAATTAAATGAAAATGGATTAAATATCTCTGTTTTGTTGCTGTTAGAGGCAAATAATTAATTTAGTATATGTTGATTATAAATTTAGAATTGTCTCTGGAATATTTACAATATTATGGACATTTTAGTTTTCAAAGTTGAACAACTTTTATTTTCACTTTTAGTTTGAATTTCCATTTGAATTTGAATTTGAAAAGAGATATGATCCAAATGATGTTTAAGCACTGTTGATCATGATGACATGGCATTATCAAAAGTGGGATTACTCTAGCTAACCAATGGGGGTGTTACATGTCCCTTCTCTCTTTTCTCTCATTTTTTTTCATTTTTTTGGTGGGGTTCTTTGGCCTCTTTTTTTTTTGGGCTTCTCTGGCCTCTTTTATTTTTTTGTAAAGTCCGGAGAATCATCCTAACTTGTGAGGGAATCATAGCTTCCATCATCCTTTCCTAACATGGGACAATGCTCTGATAATGATGATCATCACACTTTTATTTACTTACAACTCAAGAATTACATCTCGATACTTAGAACAAAATATGACTCTATATGAATGCCTCCGGCGGTGTACCGGGATGTGCAAAGATCTAGCGTAGCCATGAAACATCATGCTAGCTATCTTACGATCATGCAAAGCAATATGACAATGATGGTGCGTGTCATAATAAACGGAATGGTGGAAGTTGCATGGCAATATATCTCGGAATGGCTATGGAATTGCCATAATAGGTAGGTATGGTGGCTGTTTTGAGGAAGGGTATATGGTGGGTTTAATGCACCGGCGAAAGTTGCGCGGTACTAGAGTGGCTAGCAAAGGTGGAAGGGTGAGAGTGTGTATAATCCATGGACTCAACATTAGTCATAAAGAACTCACATACTTATTGCGAAAGTCTATTAGCTATCGAAACAAAGTATTAGACACATGCCCCTAGGGGAAGGGTTGGTAGGAGTTAACCATCGCGCGATCCCGACCTCCACACAAAGGATGGCAATCAATAAATAAATCATGCTCTGACTTCATCACATAACGGTTCACCATACGTGCATGCTACGGGAATCACAAACTTTAACACAAGTATTTCCACCAATCCACAATTACTCACTAGCATGACTCTAATATCACTATCTTTATATCTCAAAACAACATGCAAGGAATCAAACTTCCCATAGTATTCAATGCACTTTATATGAAAGTTTTTATTATATCCCTCTTGGATGCCCATTATATTAGGACTAAATTGATAACCTAAGCAAATTGCCATGCTGTTTAGAGACTCTCAAAATAATATAAGTGAAGCAAGAGAGTTCAACAATTTCTATAAAATAAAACCACCACCGTGCTCTAAAAAGATATAAGCGAAGTACTAGACCATATTGCCTAGCTCAAAAGATATAAGTGAAGCACATAGAGTATTCTAATAAATTCACGATTCATGCGTGTCCCTCTCAAAAGATGTGTGCAGCAAGGATGATTGTGGCAAACTAAAAAGCAAAGACTCATATCATACAAGACGCTCCAAGCAAAACACATATCATGTGGTGAATAAAAATATAGCCACAAGTAAATTTATCGATGGATTGAAGACGAAAGAGGGGAAGGCATCCCCAAGCTTAGGCTCTTGCAACTCCTTATTCCATAGTCCATCAAATCTTTACCCAAAACTTGAAAACTTCACAACACAAAACTCAACAGAAAACTTGTGAGATCCGTTAGCATAAGAAAATAAATCACCACTTTTGTTACTGTTGTGAACTCATTCTTTATTTATATTGGTGTAATATCTACTATATTCCAACTTCTCCATGGTTCATACCCCATGATACTACCGATAGATTCATCAAAATAAGCAAACAACACAAAGAAAACAGAATCTGTCAAAAAAAGAATATTCTGTAGCAATCTAGAAACTTCGAATACTACCGTAACTCGAAAAATTCAGAAAAATTACGACAAACTGGGAAATTTGTATATCAATCTTGTGTAAAAAATTCAGATCTAATTGACACTTCTGTTATTTTATAATATTGTTCTACTGGGTGCAAAAGTTTCTGTTTTCCAGCAAGATCAAATGAACTATCACCGTAGACCATCCCAAAGGTCTTACTTGGCTCAAACACTAATTAAAACACTAAAACACAATTACTACAGAGGTAATAATGTGTAATTTATTCAATAACAGAAAAAAAAATAAAAAAAAATTGGGTAGCCTCCCAATAGGCTCTTTCTTTATAGCCATTAAGATAGGCTTCGAGATTTCAATGATGCTCACATAAAAAGTAAGAATTAAAGCACAAAGAGAGCATCATATGCCATGTAAGAAACATATTTAAGTCTAACATACTTCCTATGCATAGGCATTATATAGGCAAACAAATTATCAAGACAAAATGTATCTAGCATATGCAAGGAAGAAGAACGAAGCATTAACAGTTTCAACTTCAAGAGAGGTAATTGAGTAACATGAAAATTTCTACAACCATATTTTCCTCTCTCATAATAATTACATGTGGGATCATATTCAAATACAACAAAGTCATGACCTCTTGATGATCCACATGCATGCAAAGTTGACACTCTTCCAAAATAGTGGGATTATCATAAAATAAAGTCATGACCTCTCCAAACCCACTTTCAATATTAGTGCAAACATTATTATCAATATCAAATTCATCATGAGGCTTAAATAAATTTTCAAGATCATAAGAAACATTATCACCCCAATCATGATCATTGCTACAAGTAGTGGACATAGCAAAATTAGCATCCCCAAGCTTGTGGTTTTGCATATCATTAACACAATTGACATTCATAGAATTTATAGTAAAATCATTGCAATCATGCTTTTTATTCAATGAGCTATCATGAATCACTTCATAAATTTCTTCATCACAATTTTCAGATTCACGAATCTCAAGCAAAACTTCTTAAAGATAATCTAGTGCACTCAAATCACTAGCAATTGGTTCATCATGATTGGATCTTTTTAAAAGATTAGCAAGCAGATGGGGATCCATATCAATAGATTTTTAGCAAGCAAAGATGCAAGCAAATTGAAGGCACATGGCAACACAAACAAAGATAGCAACCGAGCAAAAAGGCATACGGAAAGAGGGCGAATAAAAAGGCAAATCCTTTTGTGTTTTTTCTGAAAATTGTTTTAGAAGTGGGGGAGAGGAAAATGAGAGGCAAATGGCAAATAATGTAAATGCAAGAGATGAGAGTTTATGATGGGTACTTGGTAGGCTTGATGTAGACCTCCCCGGCAATGGCGCCAGAAATTCTTCCTGCTACTTCCTGAGTTTATTGTGAATCCTCCCCAGACAACTACACCAGAAATTGGCAAATTGACGGGAGAGTTCTTGTCTTGACTTGTGTTGGTTTTGACCCTTGAAGAGGAAAGGGTGATACAACAAAGTAGAGATTGTGACGACCCTAGCTTAATCATGCACTAACCATACACGCAAATGCACACGATTAAGCCTAAGGACTCACTTGAAGGTATCACAACACAACTATAAAACATAAATAAATTCATACAAGCTTTATATTACAAGCCAGGGCCTCGAGGGCTCGAATACATAGCTCGATGGCATACAAGTGTCAGCGGAAGCATCAGATATCTGGGTACAGATATATTACAGGAACAGATAGGCCTTTAGAAAGGCGGGGCAAAATAAAATACTACAATCATAAGGCGTAGGCCTCCTGCCTAGGACCCTCCGAATCCTACTCCTGGTCGTCGGTCGGCTCCTCGTAGTAGTACTCACCGGGAGGGTAGTAGTAGTAGCCGTAGTCATCGACGGGGGCAGCTAAGTCAGGGGCTCCGTCATCTGGCGGCGTCAATTGGATAAGGGGAGAAAAAGAATATAAAGCAAATGTGAGTACTCATCCGAAGTACTCAGCAAGCAAGGATCTACACTACATATGCAACATTTTCAAAGGAGGGCTGTATACGTGGACTGGGCTGCAAAAATGCCAGAATAGAGGGGAGAGCCTAGTCCTATTGAAGACTAGGATCTTCAGGCATCTTCATCGGTCTTGCAGCATTAGAAGTGTGCAGTTTAACATAATGTAACATAGTAGTAATGTTATCAACCTCAGCCAGAGATTCTTCCTCGACTCCCTGTGAGAAAGCAATCCCAGAGCCATACTATCCATTTCATCTCAAGTCACCAGTTCTAGTTGTACCGATCGGGATACAACTCCGAGTGTCCGTTACCGTAGGACAGGCTATCGATAGATTGTTTCTTCCCTGCAGGGGTGCACCAACTTACCCACAACGCTCGATTAACTCCGGCCGGACACACTTTACTGGGTCATGCCCGGCCTCGGCCAAACGATACGCCGCAACCCGACCTAGGCTTAAAAGAGAGGTCAGCACCCCGGACTAAACCTATGCCCCCAGGTGTCTTTGGCCATCGCCCCGGGAACTCCTGCACGTTACGGGGCCACCGAGTGCAGACATAGCACTCCCTTATACAAGCGCGGTTGCGTTACTAGTCCAACTCGGCGTACGGCGCTCCTTACTGACATCAAATAAGCTTCGGCTGATGTATACGATGCAGAACGCCCATACTATGCCCACGTGATGGTTAGTGCTATAAGGCCAGGGGCCCCTCGGATCAAATATCCAAACCGTTAGTGTGTTGGTAGTGCGGTAACGAGTAGAGACTCATGAAAGTTGTGACCCCGTCGCCCCGTCTCGAGGACTTGCGGCAAGGGCTAGGAATGCCCGGCCACGCCTCGTGTTCAATTCTCGGGCACCATTCAGGTCCTCCCGACTCTCGCAAGACCGTCGAGAACTCAGGTCCACCTCTACGGGGTGGTACCACCTGTCCCTCCAATCCTGCAGTATAAGTAACTCTCACGGATACCCCATAGGGCCGACCCGTCCTTATCCAGTTTAACCAGTGTCAACAGTAATGTAAAGGCATCCGTGTGGCCATCATATCTAGAAGGAATCCGAGGCATCACCCTCGTTTGATTCCCACCTGACGTAAACTTGAAGGTAAACTAAAGAGGCATCACCCTCGAGGTCCACACTTGAAGGGTTGCACGACGATGTCGTTATCGGGGGTGGTGTAGGAGGAATCACCCTCGCTTACCATGATCGATTAACTAACCTACAAGGTTAGCATCAGAAGTGCTGATGAGGTATCCAGTTTAGTATCCAGTAGCATCTCCAGCAGGGGCATACAGAATGTATCGAAACTCAGAGTCATCCAAGCTTGCACTGTGCTCTCCTCGGAGACGTGCGACAGCAGAGTAAGCGGCATCATGGACTGCCATCTCAATCATCACGCCGATACCGTGGAAAAGGTACAGCTTAGTGTCTGATTCATCCTGCTGATCATAGATGCGAACATCATCATAGTACTGCTCCTGGTTGAACTCACGGTAAACCTCGTAGGCCATGTACTCAGGATACCAGCGGTAACCCAGCCTGGTCAAGAGAGCGATCAGAACAGCTGGAAATCTAGGGGCATCGCGAGCCCATGTGCGAAGCACAAGCTGCGTCGTGGGGCGCGGTGGAAACAGACGATCCATCTGAAACAGAGGAAGTTCAGAGTTGTCATACGAGGATGAGGAATATAACAGATCTTGAAGGGAAAGGTTAAACAAAATAATGGAAAGGAAAATGATTATCAGACTATTCAGATCAATGTCAGGGAAATCGCACAGATATCCAGCTCTCCGGATGGATGGAATTTATGAGATCCTAAGTGTCGGCGTTAGTAAGTTTATTAAACCTGAATAGAAGAGTGATCAGAGTCCCAGAGTCTAGATGAGGAATAAAAGATCCTAATACCGCACAGTTGGCGACGTGGGCCCATAAGCCACACAGCCAAGTTAGTAAAACAATTTTGGACGTCAAGACTCAACTTCTGCAAGGAATTGGAAAGGGGGATTCCTAAAGGCAGTCGGCTCTGATACCAACCTGTGACGACCCCAGCTTAATCGTGCACTAACCATACACGCAAATGCACACGATTAAGCCTAAGGACTCACTTGAAGATATCACAACACAACTCTAAAACATAAATAAAATCATACAAGCTTTATATTACAAGCCAGGGCCTCGAGGGCTCGAATACATAGCTCGATGGCATACAAGTGTCAGCGAAAGCATCAGATATCTCGGTACAGATATATTACAGGAATAGATAGGCCTTTAGAAAGGCGGGGCAAAATAAAATACTACGATCGAAAGGCGTAGGCCTCCTGCCTAGGACCCTCCGAATCCTACTCCTGGTCGTGGGTCAGCTCCTCGTAGTAGTACTCGTCAGGAGGGTAGTAGTAGTAGCCGTAGTCGTCGACTGGGGCAGCTAACTCAGGGGCTCCGTCAACTGGCGGCGTCAATTGGATATGGGGAGAAAAAGAAAATAAAGCAAACGTGAGTACTCATCCGAAGTACTCAGCAAGTAAGGATCTACACTACATATGCAACATTTTCACAGGAGGGTTGTATATGTGGACTGGGCTGCAGAAATGCCAGAATAGAGGGGAGAGCCTAGTCCTATCGAAGACTAGCATCTTCAGGCATCTTCATCGGTCTTGCAGCATTAGAGGAGTGCAGTTTAACATAATGTAAAGTAGTAGTAATGTTATCAACCTCGGCCAGAGATTCTTCCTCGACTCCTTGCGAGAAAGCAATCCCAGAGCTATACTATCCATTTCATCTCAAGTCACCAGTTCTAGTTGTACCGATCGGGATACAACTCCGAGTGTCCGTTACCGTAGGACAGGCTATCGATAGATTGTTTCTTCCCTGCAGGGGTGCACCAACTGACCCACCAAGCTCGATTAACTCCGGCCGGACACACTTTACTGGGTCATGCCCGGCCTCGGCCAAATGATACGCCGCAACCCGAGCTAGGCTTAAAAGAGAGGTCAGCACGCCGGACTAAACCTATGCCCCCAGGTGTCTTTGGCCATCGCCCCGGGAACTCCTGCACGTTACGGGGCCACCGAGTGCAGACATAGCACTCCCTTATACAAGCGCGGTTTCGTTACTAGTCCAACTCGGCGTACGGCGCTCCTTACTGACATCAAATAAGCTTCGGCTGATGTATACGACGCGGAACGCCCATACTATGCCCACGTGATGGTTAGTGCTATAAGGCCAGAGGCCCCTCGGATCAAATATCCAAACCGTTAGTGTGTTGGTAGTGCGGTAACGAGTAGAGACTCATGAAAGTTGTGACCCCGTCGCCCCGTCTCGAGGACTTGCGGCAAGGGCTAGGAATGCCCGGCCACGCCTCGTGTTCAATTCTCGGGCACCATTCAGGTCCTCCCGACTCTCGCAAGACCGTCGAGAACTCAGGTCCACCTCTACGGGGTGGTACCACCTGTCCCTCCAATCCTGCAGTATAAGTAACTCTCACGGATACCCCATAGGGCCGACCCGTCCTTATCCAGTTTAATCAGTGTCAACAGTAATGTAAAGGCATCCGTGTGGCTATCATATCTAGAAGGAATCCGAGGCATCACCCTCGTTTGATTCCCACCTGACGTAAACTTCAAGGTGAACTAAAGAGGCATCACCCTCGAGGTCCACACTTGAAGGGTTGCACGACGATGTCGTTATCGGGGGTGGTGTAGGAGGAATCACCCTCACTTACCACGACCGATTAACTAACCTACAAGGTTAGCATCAGAAGTGCTGACGAGGTATCACCCTCGGGACTCGATATTAACCCAGTGGAGTCGAGCAGTTAAGGTGGAAGTGACGTGCAATGTCGGGGCCTGGTCTTCGATCCCGATGATCGGGTCTTCTGAGAATCCAGCAGGACAGTCGGGACAAGTGGGGTCTCTGATGGTCTCTACCCAACCTATTCTAAACAGTTTAGGATAACAGGTAAATATCAACAGCAGGTTACAAGTAAACAGGCTATGCAGCAGATATAGGATACAGTAACACCAGCAGATTCTAATGCAAGCATCAGATAGAAGAGAGTGGGCGATATCGGAATGCTCAAAAGGGGGGTGCTTGCCTGGTTGCTCGGCGGCAAGGGACTGATCGTCAGGAGTGTAGTCGACCTCCGGAGCTGCGTCAGTCTCGGGAGCTACGTCGACGTCGGGGTCTACCGAGAGAGAAGAGGGGGAGGAAAAATATATATGCACAGCAAACAATGCAACACAGGGTATGCTATGCTAGGATACAGTGCAGGGTTGCCTACAGATGCACCTAAGTCATTTTAGTTATTATAGGATTTAAGTTGGATTTATTATCCGGTGTATAAGCACTATTCATCTATCGGATTCAGCCTCGAAGTTGCGGTTTCACCTACGAAGGGGGTTCCGGTATCAAAACAGACGACACGATCAGACTCGTCTCGTCGTTCTGATCAACTTTCATGTTTTAAGTTTTTCGATCCGAGCTACGGTTTAAAAGTTATTAATTTTCAAAGTTTAAATGATTTTTTGGAATTATTTTTTTATTATCAGAAAATGATATATGATGTCAGCATGAGGTGTGGATGACGTCAGCAGGTCAACAGAGTTGACCAGGGTCAAATATGACATGTGGGCCCAGTGGGACCCACATGTCAGTCTTTAATAATTAACAGAGTTAATTAAATTAATCCAGAGAGTTATTTAGCAGCTGGCGCCACCTGTCAGTGACTTATTAACTAAACTAATTAACTTTTAATTATAAAAGCATTTTAATTAATTTAATTAGACGGTGGGGCCTGCATGTCAGTGACACTGGACCGCCACATCAGCGCGTTGACTCAGGTCAACGGGGTCAAGGGGGCCCGCGGGGCCCACAGTCAGTGACCCCGAGGCGGGGCCCACTGCTCCACGTCGGCTGCCGGTGCCGGAACAGCGCCGGTTACCGAAAAACGCGACGACGCAGCTCGGGGCTCGCCGGAATTCCGCTACGGTGAAGCGTTTGACGTGCGGTTGCTTGCGGTCGAACGAGCGTGATACGCCGCATCCAACACGGGTGGTCTCCGGGCCGGAGGTGGCTGGAAACGACGCCAGCGAGCAGCGCGGCGGACGCCCGCGTTCGGTGAAGATGGGAACGGCGAAGCAGCGCGCGGCAGCTCATGCTAGTGGGTTGGTCGTGCTCTACGCGTGCAGGCGAAGCCATTAGATACTGGCGCGCGACCAAAAGGTCACCGGAACCTTGCCGGCGACGAGGTCCACGGCGATGGGCTCGGGCTCGTGTGGAACAGCCGCTACGGGCACGCCGGAGCAAAAAGAAGGGCGCGGGAAGGAGCTGCGGCTCACCTTGCGGCACGCACGTAAGGCCGTTGGGGGGATTAGTAGCTGCAGCGGCTCGCCGGAGACAGAGGAAATCGATGGCGTCCCGAGGAAGAAGACAACGAGCCCGGGCGTTGCCGTGCTCCTCATCTCCCTCCAGCTGCTCCAGTGGACATGGCCGACCACGGCGCCTCTCCTAGGCACCTTCAGGCGACGCGGGGACGCCGCTAGCCATGGCGGTGAGGCAGCGCGGCAACAGCGGCGCTCGGGAATGGATCTGGGGGAAGAGGAGGGGCGAAGCACACGAGGGAGAGAGAGGGAGAGTGATGGAGGAGGTCCAGGGGAGATGGACGGGGCAGGTCCTTATCCTCCTTGTTGTCGGTGGCGTCGGCGTGTCGACGCCTCGCCGGCGCGCGGGCGCTCAGCCATGGGGACGGCGACACGCAGGAGAGAGAGGAGGGAATGGTCCAGGTGGGCCGGTAGTCAGGGCAATGTGCACTTAGGCCCAGTGCACAGTGCCTCGTTTTATTTTTCTGTTTTCTGTTTTTCCTTTTCTTTATTTCTTTTCTATTTTGAAATAGTTAGGCCACTTGTGCTCTTTTATAGAATGTGGGACTGGGCCTAAATATTACAATGCAATATTACCTTTCACCAAAAATTGGTTTGGGCAAATTTGGATTTCTTTTGGATTTTATATTATCATTAATGGATTAAATAGTGCTGATTTGGTGCTGTTTCATGTGGTTTGAGTCATGTAACTAATCCAAGTATCATTGGTTATATTTTTATAAGTGCTTCTGGAATATTTGCTATTTAGTGAACATTTTTCCCATAGTGTTTGAGCAAATTTATTTTGCACATTCGAATTTGGGTTGATTTCTAGAATAGAGTTTGAATTGCCTTGGTTAATCACTATGACTAAGCACTGCAAATGATATGACTTGGCATTATTAGCAGTTGATCACAGTGACTAATACACAGGGGTGTTACAGAGATAAGTATTTCCCTCAGTTTTGAGAACCAAGGTATCAATCGAGTAGGAGGTACAAGCAAGTCCCCAATCTATGCACCTGAACAAACAATCAAACACTTGCACCCAACGCGATAAAGGGGTTATCAATCCCTTCATGGTCACATGCAAGGATGAGATCTGATAGAGATAGATATAAAAGATTACTAAAATGATAAAATAAAATAAAAGTAAATAAATTGCAGCAAGGTATTTTTGGTTTATAGATCTGAAAATATAATATGGAAAATAGACCCGGGGGCCATAGGTTTCACTAGAGGCTTCTCTCTTGAAAGAAAATAATACGATGAGTGAACAAATGGCTGTCGAGCAATTGATAGAAAAGCGCATAGTTATTACGATATCCAAGGCAATGATTATGCATATAGGCATCACGTCCGTGTCAAGTAGACCGAAACGATTCAACATCTACTACTATTACTCCACACATAGACCGACTCCTGCCTGCATCTAGAGTATTAAGTTCATGAAGAACAGAGTAACTCATAACCCACAAGTATAGGGGATCGTAATAGTTTTCGAGGGTAGAGTATTCAACCCAAATTTATTGATTCGACAGAAGGGGAGCCAAAGAATATTCTCAAGTATTAGCAGCTGAGTTGTCAATTCAACCACACCTAAAAGACTTAATACCTGCAGCAAAGTTTTTAGTAGCAAAGTAGTATGGAAGTAACGGTAACGGTGGCCAAAGTAACAGTAGCAGTTTTGTAGTGATCGTAACAGTAGCAACGGAAAAGTAACTTAGCGAAGATCAATATGTGAAAAGTTCATAGGCAATGGATCAGCAATGCATAATTATATCGGATGGCATTCATCATGCAATAGTTATATAATAGGGTGACACAGAACTAGCTCCAATTCATCAATATAATGTACTCATGTATTCCGTATATAGTCATACGTGCTTATGGAAAAGAACTTGCATGACATCTTTTGTCCTACCCTCCCGTGGCAGCGGGGTTCTAATGGAAACTAAGGGATATTAAGGCCTCCTTTTAATAGAGAACCGGACCAAAGCATTAGCACTTAGTGAATACATGGACTCCTCAAACTACGGTAATCACCGGAAAGAATCCTAGTTATTGTCACCCTGGGGGATGCGGATCATAACTCGTAATAGGTGTCTACAACTTGCAAGATAGGATCAAGAACACATATATATTCATGAAAACATAATAGGTTCAGATCTGAAATCATGGCACTCGGGCCCTAGTGACAAGCATTAAGCATAGCAAAGTCATAGCAACATCAATCTCAGAACATAGTGGATACAAGGGATCAAACCCTAACAAAACTAACTCGATTACATGATAAATCTCATCCAACCGATCACCGTCCAGCAAGCCTACGATGGAATTACTCACGCACAGCGGTGAGCATCATGAAATTGGTGATAGAGGAGAGTTGGTGATGACGACGGCGTCGATTTCCCCTCTCGGGAGCCCAGAACGGACACCGGATCTGCCCTCACGAGGAAGAACAGGAGGTGGCGGCGGCTCCGTATCGTGAAATGCGATGAACTCTTCTCCTTGATTTTTTTCTCTCCGGATGTGAATATATAGAGTTGGAATTAGGGTCGGAGGAGGTCTAGGGGGCCCACAAGCCGCCAGGGCGTGCCCTAGGGGGGCGCCCCCTGGCTTGTGGCCAATGGGTGGACCCCCTTCGGTTGATTCTTTCTCCAGTATTTTTATTAATTCCAAAAATATTCTTCGTAAATTTTCAGGTCAATCCGAGAACTTTTATTTCTGCACAAAAATAACACCAAGGCAATTATGCTGAAAACAGCGTCAGTCCGGGTTAGTTCCATTCAAATCATGCAAATTAGAGTCCAAAACAAGGGCAAAAGAGTTTGGAAAAGTAGATACGATGGAGACGTATCAACTCACCCAAGCTTAACACATTGCTTGTCCTCAAGCAATTCAGTTGACAAACTGAAAGTGACAAGGAAAAACTTTTACAAACTCTGTTTGATCTTGTTGTTGCAAATATGTATAGCCAATGTTCAGGTTTTCAGCAAAGATTGTGAACTAACCATATTCACAATAACATTTAGGTCTCACATTTACTCATATCAATGGCATAATCAACTAGCGAGAAATAATAATAAATCTCGGATGACAACACTTTTCGCAAAACAATCATGATACAATATGATATAATGGTATCTCACTAGCCCTTTCTGAGACCGCAAAACATAAATGCAGAGCACCTCTGAAGAACAAGGACTAACTAGAAATTATAATTCATGGTAAAAGAGATCCAGTCACAATCATACTCAATATCAATTAATAACAAAGCATACAAATGACAGTGGTGCTCTCTAACTGGTGCTTTTTATAAGAGGATGATGACTCAACAATTAAAGTAAATAGATAGGCCCTTCGCAGAGGGAAGCAGGGATTTGCAGAGGAGCCAGAGCTCGAGCTTTAAAATAGAGATGAGTAATAATTTTGAGTGGCATGCTTTCATTGTAAACATAATGACCAAAAGATCTCGGTATCTTCCATGCTAGATACATTATAGGCGGTTCCCAAACAGAATGGTAAAGGTTTTACTCCCCCTCCACCAATCAATCACACTCCATGGGTAGCCGAATCCACGGGTACCGTCCACACAAACAACAGTCCTGGGGGTGTTTTGTTTCATTATATTTGGATTTTTGATTTTGAGCATGGAACTGGGCGTCCCGATTACCAGCCACTTTCTCATGAATGATAAGTGAATCAACACTCATCGTAAGAATAACCCACCTAGCATGGAAGATACTGACAGCCCCCAGTCACTTCATGAGCGATTTGGGCATACAAAACAGATTATCATTTGAAGGTTTAGAGTTTGGCACATGCAAATTTACTTGGAACGGCGGGTAAATACCGCATATAGGTAGGTATGGTGGACTCATATGGAACAACTTTGGTTTTAAGGGAGTGGATGCACAAGTAGTATTCCCGCTTAGTACAAGTGAAGGCTAGCAAGAGACTGGGAAGCGACCAACTAGAGAGTGACAATAGTCATAAACATGCATTGAGATTAACCAACATTGAATGCAAGCATGAGTAGGAAATAAATCACCATGAACATAAATATCATGGAGGCTATGTTGATTTTGTTTCAACTAAATGCATGAACATGTGCCAAGTCAAGCCACTTGAATCATTCAAAGGAGGATACCATCCTATCATACTACATCACAACCATTTTAATTTGCATGTTGGCACTCAAGACAAACCATTATACACTCCTAGCTAATTAAGCATGGCATGAGTAACTATAATCTCTAATTGTCATTGCGAACATGTTTCATCAATCATGAGCTGAATTCAGAATGATGAGCTAATCATATTTACAAAAACAAAATAGGTCAAGTTCGTACCAGCTTTTCTCCATCTCAATCATTTCATCATATATCATCATCATTGCCTTTCACTTGCAAGACCGAACGGTGTGAATAATAATAAGATTGCACGTGCATTGGACTAAGCTAGAATCTACAAACAATTATTCAAAGAAGAAGACAAGGTAATATGGGCTCTCTGTTAGATCAACAATAATGCATGTGAGAGCCACTCAACATTTTCATCATGGTCTTCTCCTTACGACCCAAAGAAAAAGAGAAAGAAGGCAAAACAAGAACGAGAAAAACTATTTACACGGGAAAGCTCCCAACAAGCAAAAGAAGAACGAGAAATCTTTTTGGGTTTTCTTTTAATACTACACTAAACAGGCTAGAAAGTAAAACTAGAACTAATTTTTTTTGGATTTTCTCAAGTTATTCGAACACAAAAGAAGAAAGCGAGAAAAAGAAATAAACTACCATGGATAATACAATGAAAAAGCTTGAGCACCGACAACTGAGATGAGTGTGTGAACATGAATGTACTGTCGGTGAGAAATACGTACACCCCCAAGCTTAAGCTTTTGGCCTAAGTTGTTCTAGGGACATGGCTAGAAATAACCCTCTACTGGATGCTCTGGAGGATCCTGAGGGTTCCTCTGGTTGGAGAGCTCCTGTGGCTCCCACTGAAAGACTGGATCCTGATATGGATCAAGGACTGATGCCGGCTCCAGTGCTAGGGGTTGCGACAGACCCCAATATCTGTAGATGTCCTGCCTGAATAAATATCAAACAAAGAAGAAGCAGGAAGAGCAATTATCTCACAAGTACCCTGACTAAATACTAAGTTATAAAGCAGCCTCCTTTCCTTATCCTTCCTAATAAAATCATGTGCTACCATATTGTCATAGTCCAAATATCTAGTGGGTAGCAGCATTTCCTCTTCCTCGTCAAGCCTAATGGGTATCTCAAAATGTCTAGCTAGGTGGGATGCATAGATACCTCCAAAAATAGGGCCCTTCGAACGGTTTAAGTCAACCTTTGGGCAACCATAGCGCCCAAACTAAAAGTTCTATCAACATGTAAAGCATGGCGCAATATGGCAAGGTCAGGAGCACTAAGGCCCCCACTCTCCCCACGACCAACTAAACATCTCCCTGTAAATAATGAATAATAGCGTTGAACAGGAAAATGTAAACTAGCTACTCTCGCTTTCGACACCCCTCTCTCTTCCCCCACAATGGTTGCAGCAATAAAGTCCTCCACGTCTCTAGGACGTGGTTCACTGACGCTGCCCTCATAAGGTATTTTGCAAACATTGCAAAAATCATAAAGTGACATTTTCTTAGGCACATCATAAAGGTAAAACTCTACCATGGGAGGATCCTTCCTAGAATGAAAGTGAAAATTTTGCACGACGGTATTAGTGAGTAAGAGGTACTGGTCACACTTATCGTGGAGGAAGTCGGTGATGCTTGCATTCTCCGCCAAATAATAGAAATCATCATAAATTCCGGCCACCCTCAAGAATGCATCACTTGGCCATTCACATGGTAGAACCTCCGCGGTGCGAGGAAGATTATACTTGGACTTCTTCTTCTCCTCATTTTCATCTTATTTAGAACTCCGGCATGAAGAGCCACTTAACAATCTCCTCATCATTTTCATCTTTCTGAAATTTTAGTAACTCAAAATAAAAGTGAACAAAACTCAACAAAATTTAGAGCAACTACTCCCATAAGTGCCTAGAAGCTATATCATGCATCCAAACTACTTGGGACCATATAAATTTGACATGTAAGCTCAAGAACAAGGTCACCACAGCAGCAAAAACTTGCAATATATAAAGCACTAGAACAAAAACTAATTGGACCATTGGAGGAGTCACATACTGAAGAACAATCCCCCAAAACAGTTTTGCAAATGGAGATTTGCACAAGGAGATCGAAAATGGCAGCAAGATGAGCAAGAACACGGGTTTGAGCGATGGTGTGATTTTTTCTGGAGGAAGACAAAGTGGATGGGTGCTGGAATAAGTGAGGGGACCCACGTGGGACCCACAAGCCATGGGGGCACGCCCTGTGGGCTTGTGGCCCACTGGTGCAGCCCCCTGCTGTGTTCTCAGTGCCAAATATTGTTATATATTCTATAAAAAATCATACTAAAGTTTCTGGGCATTTGGAGAACTTTTATTTTCAGGTCATTTTTTTATTGCACGGATAATTCAGAAAGCAGAAAAATAATGGCATTTTTACTTTATTTAATCTGGATAACAGAAAGTAAAAGTTGGGTACAGAAAGTTGTGCCCTCTAAATTCATCCATCTCATGCTCATCAAAAGGAATCCATT
This sequence comes from Thinopyrum elongatum, assembly GCA_011799875.1. Classification (NCBI taxonomy): domain Eukaryota; kingdom Viridiplantae; phylum Streptophyta; class Magnoliopsida; order Poales; family Poaceae; genus Thinopyrum; species Thinopyrum elongatum. Next base: position 694,851,916 of record CM022303.1, read on the forward strand.
AACAAGGTTGATCAAGTCTTATTAACAAACTTCTATCGAGTAACATGAAACCGGAGAATTTTCGAATAACACAAAGTTACCTAAACGGGGACAGGCATGTCCCCTATAATAATTATTTCATATTTCTTCTTGACAGTAGGGAGAGGGAATTTAAGACCTCCAATAGCAATTGTTGAAATTTTTCCAATAGAACTGATACTATTCACTTGAGGTTGTTTCTTTGGAAAGTGTACCGTATGCTCATTGCCATTAACATGAAAAGTGACATTGCCCTTATTGCAATCAATAACAGCCCCTGCAGTATTCAAAAAGGCTCTACCAAGGATGATCGACATACTGTCGTCCTCGGGCATATCAAGAATAACATAGTCGGTTAAGATAGTAACATTTGCCACTATGACAGGCACATCCTCACAAATACCAACGGGTAAAGCAGTTGATTTATCAGCCATTTGCAAGGAGATTTTAGTGGGTGTCAACTTATTCAAATCAAGTCTATGATACAAAGAGAAAGGCATAACACTAACACCAGCTCCAAGATCATATAAAGCAGTTTTAACATAATTTCTTTTAATGGAGCATGGTATGGTCGGTACTCCGGGATCTCCTAGTTTCTTTGGTATTCCACCCTTAAAAGTATAATTAGCAAGCATGGTGGAAATTTCAGTTCCGGTATCTTTCTTTTATTTGTCACAATATCTTTCATATACTTAGCATAAGGAGACATTTTCAGAATATCAGTCAAACGGATACGCAAAAAGATAGGTCTAAGCAATTCAACAAAATGTTCAAAATCCTCATCATCCTTTATCTTGGATGGTTTAGGAGGAAAGGGCATGGGTTTCTGAACCCATGGTTCTCTTTCTTTACCATGCTTCCTAGCAACAAAGTCTCTCTTATCATATCTTTTATTCTTAGGTTGTGGGTTATCAAGATCAACAGCAGGTTCAATCTCCACATCATTATCATTACTAGGTTGAGCATCAACATGAACATCATCATTAACATTATCACTAGGTTCATATTCATCACCAGATTGTGACTCAGCATTAGAAATAGAAATATCATTTGGATTCTCAGGTGTGTCTATGGTATGTTCACTTGAAGCATGCTAAGTCCTATCAGTTTTCTTATTCTTTTTATTACTAGGATGACTAGGTGCCTCAATATTAATTCTCTGAGAATCTTGCTCAATTCTCTTAGGATGGCCCTCGGGGTACAAAGGTTCCTGAGTCATTTTACCACCTCTAGTCATAACTCTCACGGCATTATCATTGTTCTTACTATTCATCTCATTGAGCAAATCATTTTGTGCCTTAAGTACTTGTTCTACTTGAGTAGTTACCATGGAAGCATGTTTACTGATAAGCTTGAGATCATTAACAGTTCTACTCAGATACTCACCTAAGCGATCAAGCATGTAAGCATTACGTTTCAATTGCCTACTAACATAAGCATTGAAATTTTCTTGTTTAACAATAAAGTTGTCAAATTCATCCAAGCATTGACTAGCAGACTTATTATCAGGAATATCACCTTCATCAAATCTATAGAGAGAATTTACCTCTACTACCTGTGTCGGGTTATCAATGTAACACCCCCAGTGGTTAGCCACAGTAATCCCCCTTTTGATAATGCCATGTCATCATGATCAACAGTGCTTAAACATTATTTGGATGATATCTCTTTTCAAATTCAAATTCAAATGGAAATTCAAACTGAAAGTGCAAATAAAAGTTGTTCAAATCCAGAAACTAAAATGTTCATAATATTGTAAATATTCCAGAGACAATTCTAAAATTATAACCAACATTCACTAAGTTAATTAATTGAACCTAACAGCAACAAAACAAAAGTATTTATTCCATTTTATTTAATCTACAATTAATATAAAATTCATTTTGCCTCCAATACAAATTTCTAGTAGTGACAAATATTGCACTATATTTATGTGACTAGTTCACCTATTTTACAAAAGTCACTTGGTTTAAAAAGAAAATACAAAATAGAAATAAGAAAAGAAAACAGAGAAGAGAAAAGAAGAAAAAGAAAAAGGACGCAACGCCTGGGCCTAAGTGGCACAGTGCCGTCCCAGCCTGCGCAGGTCCTACTCCCACCTCCCGCACTATTCCCCTACGCTGCTGTCGAACACCTGCCGCACACGCCTCGCCCGGGCTGCCCCCCCTTCTCCGCGCTCAACAGCGCGACGCCGCGCCCGTGCCGTGGATAAGAGGCAGCCCCACACCCCCTGTATCTCCCTCGCTCACTTCCCCCCTCTCCATCCTCTACATCCCCATCACCGGACACCGCCGCCGCCATGGCTCCGGCCTAGCCGTGGCCAGCGTGCCCCGTTCGCCCGGCCGTGCTGTCCAGCTTCCCCGCGGCCCTCGACTACGTCGGCTGCGACTACTAGACCGACTCGGGAGCCCCTGCTTCTTCGCCACGACCTCACCTCGCCTCTCGGACGCCGAAGATCGCCGCCGTCGATTTGCTATGGCAAGCCCTCCCCGAGCACACTTTGCGCCACTACGGGCTCCCTGTGAGCTCCGCCTCCCTCTCCCTCTCTCCCTGCGCTCTTCCCCTCGCCGTAGCTACCGCTCCATCCGTGGCCGTACTAGATGCCGCAGAGCTCGTCGCCGACGTGTCGTCGGTGACCAAATGGTCCCGTGGCCATGTCCGCTAACTTCCCCGCTTCGCGTAGGGCCTCGCAGCGTAGTTAGTTTGCTCGCGCGCTTGCTGCTATTGCGTCTTCTTCGCCACCCGAACGCCGCCGTCCTCCGTCACCATCGTAGCGCTCATCTCCGGCCTCCCCAGCTCCGGCCACAATCACCACTAGACGCGGGGTGGAGCGCTCGTTCGAACGAGGCCGAAAACGCTAGATTTGCTGCACCATAGGAGAAACCCGAGCTCGCCGGAGTTGTCACCTTCGTTCGGGCTCGCCGGAGAGCTCCGGCGACCGGCGCTGACATAGCCCCGGTGGGCCCCACCCATGTGCCACTGACCGATGGGCCCGAGGCCCCCTGCTGACCAGTTGACCAAGTCAACTATGGTGACTGGGCAGGCCCCAGTCAATGACATACGGGCCCCACTCCATTAAGCATTTTTAAAATAAATAAAATCTGTTAATTAGTTAATTAAGTCACTAATTAGCCACTGACTAGTGGGGCCCACCATCTAATTAATTTAATTAGTTTGAATTAACCTTGTTAGTTAGTTACAGAGGCTGATATGTGGGTCCCAGTGGGACCCACCTGTCAGGTTTGACTCTGGTCAGCCAGAGTTGACTGCTGACATCATATTTTCGTCGTGCTGACGTCACCTTTCACTATTCTGGATAATATTGTTTAAAATGATTAAATAAATCCAGAAAATCAATTAAATCTTTAGAAATTCATATAAAATAATACGTAGCTCAGATGAAAAAACTTGGTACATGAAAGTTGCTCAGAACGACGAGACGAATCCGAATACGCGGTTCGTTCGTCTGCCACACGTCCCTAGCATAGCGAACATGCAACCGTCCTCCTCCGTTTCCTCTGTCCGAAAATGCCGAACTTCGGGAAAACATTCCCGGATGTTTTCCCTCTTCACCTATATCGTGTAGCACCGCGTCAGAACACCCCTTGCTCGGCGTACTGTCATGTCATGCTCTTGTTTGCTTTATATTTACTGTTTCCTCCCCCTCTTCTCTCTTGGTAGACCCCGACACCGACGCAGTTTCGGAGGCCAATGCAGCTCAGGAGCCCGACGACACCGTTGACGACCTTGCCTTTGCCGCCGAGCAACCAGGAAAGCACCCCCCTTTGAGCATACCGATATCGCCTATTCTTTCTCTCTCATGCTTGCATTAGAAATTGCTACTGCTACTGTTTAACCTATTCTAATGCATAGCCTGTTTATTGTAACCTGCTATTGAAACCTTACCTACTTATCCTAAACTATCTAGTATAGGCTGGGTAGAGACCTATCAGTGACCCCACTTGTCCTGATTGCCCCGCTGGATTATCAGAAGACTCGACAACCAGCCCCCGGCACCGCACATCAGACCTTTAGTTGTAACGACATTTCAGTGTTACTATCAAGTGCCGAGGGTGATTCCTCGTGTTGCACTTCTGATGTTAACACTGTAGAGTAGCTATTCGGTCGTGGTCATCGAGGGTGATTACTCCTTCACCACTTCCGATAACGACGCTGTCGTGCAACACCTCAAGTGTGAACCCATCGAGGGTGATTCCTCCGAGTTCACCATGACAGTTACATCGAGTAGGAATCCAACGAGGCTGATACCTCGGATTTCCTTGATATTATGGACAAATGGATAATTGGACTTTAAACTATTACTTTGCAGGCGGGTCGACCCTGAGGGGTACCCACGAGTGATATGGAGACGGGTTGACCTGGATGGAGCCCGAGTGATGAATACGAGGTGTGGCCGGGCATTCTTGGCCCTTGCCGCAAGTCCTCGAGATGGGGCGACGGGGTCACATCGATCGTGAGTCTCTGCTCGTTACCGCACTACCAACACACTATGATTTGAATATTTTATCTGAGTGGGCCTCTGGCCCGATAGCACTAACCATCACGCGGGAAAAGTTATGGGCACTCCGCATCATGGCATCAGCCAAAAGTTCTGTCAGATGTCCATTTCAGCATTGTGGCACGGTCGGATCGTACCGACCATCCGAGGCGGTGCTGGTATCCACCCTGCACACAATGACCCGGAGTGCACAGGGCGATGGCCCAAGACCCTTGGGCGCTTAGGTTGTAGACCGGCGGGGACCTCTCTGCTGAGTTCTACGTAGGGTTGCAGTGTGTCGTTTGGCCGAGCCCGGGCATGACCCTGAAAAGTGTGTCCGGCCAGATTTAAGCGAGCGTGGTGAGTAAGTTGGTGCACCCTTGCAGGGAATAACTAATCTATGCATAGCCTGATCCTCGGTAACGGACACTCGGAGTTGTATCCCGATCGATTCAACTAGAATTGGATACTATGGCTCTGGGATTGCTTCTCCCAGGGAGTCGAGAAGGGATCTTAGGACGAGGTTGATGACTTTATGGCCTTGTGATTGTTTTCTCCCAGAGAGTCGAGAAAGGATCTCTGGCCGAGGTTGATACATGTTGATACTACTACTTTATACTGTACTAACCCACACTCTTCTAATGCTGCAGGACCGCTGAAGATGCTAGTCTTCGATAGGACTAGGACTTCTCTCTATTTTGGCATTTCTGCAGCCTAGTCCACATATATAGCCTACCTTTGATAAAGATGCATATGTAGTGTAGATCCTTGCTTGCTGAGTACTTCGGATGAGTACTCACAGTTGCTTTGCTTTCTTTTTCCCCCATATCCTTTTGATGCAACCAGATGACGGAGCCCCGGATACAGCTGCCCCTGCCAACGATCAATACTACTACCCCGAGGGTGGATATTACTACGAGCTTGCCGTCGACCAGGAGTAGGTTCGGAGGGTGCCAGGCAGGAGGCCTGCGCCTTTCGATCGTAGTGTTTTCTTTTGCCCCGCCTTTTAAGGGCTTATCTGTGTTTTCTTTTATATCTGTACTCTGATATCTGACGCTTCCGCTGACGCTTGTATGTGAGCTTATTTATTCGAGCCCTCAAGGCCCCTGGCTTGTAATATAAAGCTTGTATGACTTTATTTATGTTTTAGAGTTGTGTTGTGATATCTTCCCATGAGTCCTTAGGCTTGATCGTGTGCATTTGCGTGTATGATTAGTGCATGATTGAGCCGGGGGCGTCACAAGTTGTTATCAGAGCCGACTGCCTATAGGAATCCCCCTTCCCAACTCCTGGGCCAAAGTTGAGTCTAGACGTCGAAAAAACTAATTTACTAACTTGGCTATGTGGCTTACGGGCCCACGTTGCCGAATGGGTGGTATTAGGATCTTTTATTCCTCGTCTATACTCTGGGATCTGATCTCTCTTTCTTTCGGGTTGAAATTTTATTAACTCCAACATTAGGTTCTTGTGATCACATCCACCCTGTGTTCTGAAATTTTCCCCTTCCTTCAAGATTGTGGGCCACGTTCTGCTTGCAGGATCCTTTTATCGAGGGCACACTGTGTTGTCACTTGCAGATTCCTCGCCCCAGCAGTTTTCTCCGACATGGATGTAGCCTTTGCTATGTCTCGTTGTGTGCTTCCTTACCGCGTGCCTGCGAGCCGCCTAGTTTGTCTAGCTGCGAGCGTTCCCGGGTGCATGCTATCCATTTGAATCCAACTCTGTGCATGGATTGGTATGTCTTTAACGACTACTATCATATATCTAATGCCCTTCTTGTTCATTACTCATGTTACATCATTAATGGCCTCATACACATGCAGTTTTTCTTGCTAAACTGCCCATGTTGAATTGGCAGGATGGCTGACGATCCTCTACCTCCACCTTATATTGCCGAAATGATGCAGCAGTTTGAATTGAACTGTCAGGTTATGACCGGGATATTGGCTCAGTTCCCAAACCAGAATGCTCATCAACAGCCTACCCCAATAACACTGCAAGAATTTGTGCGCCTCAACCCGTCTGTTTTCCGCAACTCCACCAATCCTATGGATGCTGATGATTGGCTTCGTGGCATTCTGTTTGAGATGGAATCAGCTAATGTTGCTCCTGTCAGTTACGTCACCTTTGCGACATTCCACCTGAAGGGCCCAGCTGCTCAATGGTGGGAAAGCCACAAGGGTATGTTGCCTGCTGAAACTGTAACCACTTGGTAGGAATTTCAGTCAGCTTTCCGTGAACGGCACATTCCTCAAGGTCTGATGGACCAGAAAAAGCAGGAATTCCGCAAACTCACACAAAGCGCAATGACTGTGGATGAATATCAGAGGAAATTTCTTGAATTGTCCCGCTATGCTGAAGATGACGTCTACACTGACGCACGCAAGCAGGAGAAATTCCATGAAGGACTGCATACTGATATAAACCTTGCACTTGCTGCCCATGATTGCACAGACTTCGCAACGCTTGTCAGCCAATCTTTCCAAGTTGAAACTGCTCTGACTAAGCACAAGGAGCCGCTCAAGCGCACTCGTGATGTTGGCTCATCCTCGGGTCAGCCTGTTCAGAAACATCGAGTGTGGATTCCGCACAGTGTACATCATCGACCTGCTCCAATGCCCAGGCCGTCTTATGTTGCACCTCGTCTGCCTCCGCCGCCAAGACAGCTAATGATTCAGGGTGGACAGTCCAACGTATTGGCTCCATCCCATAATGATCAGAATGCATCTTGTCCTCCTGTTGGTCGTAAGAAGAATTGTCGAAACCGCCGATTCAGAAACCGTAATATCATACCGTCTGCTATTGTACTTGGCCATGCCAATCACGTCAATGTTGAAAAGGCTCAGAAGGAACCGACTATCGTGATGGGAACACTCTCTGTGAATTCAGTACCAGCCTCTGTTCTCGTTGATTCAGGAGCATCGCAAGCTTTTGTGTCCCAACAATTTGCTCAGTCACATGAGTTATACCTAGAAGATTTACCCAGTCCTCCAATGGTTCAGTCCCCGAGATCCAAGTGGCAAACCACAATGCTAAGCCCTCACAACCACATCGAGATTGGAGGTCTACTTTTTCCGGTTTCTCTCATTGTACTTGGACCTTCCGACATAGACATCATTCTCGGTATGGACTGGTTGACAGCCCATAATGCTTTGATTGATTGCGCTACTAAGACAGTCCAGCTCACTCACCCTTCTGGCCAGACAGTCAAATACTAAGCCCGAATAGCTCAGGATGCTGAGAGCCAGATATATGCTCTGAATGCATTGAATGCTTCACCTCTTGAAGGCATCGAGAACGTTCCAGTTGTTCGTGATTTTCAAGATGTCTTTTCGGAAGAACTTCTAGGAATACCCCCTGCTAGAGCTGTCGAGTTTGTCATCGACTTGAAACCAGGCACAACCCCTATTACGAAGCGTCCTTATAAAATGCCTCCGCACCACCTTCTCAAGCTTAAGGAAGAAATTGACAACTCACTTAAGAAGGGTTTCATCCACCCCAGTTCCTCTGCTTGGGGAGCACCTTCACTCTTCGGTAAGAAGAAGGATGGAACTAACCGATTGGTTCAGGATTATCGGCCCATTAACCAAGCAACAATTCAGAATAAGTATCCGCTTCCCAGAATCAACGATCTATATGATCAACTTGCTGGATCATCGGTGTTTTCTAAACTCGACTTGAGGTTGGGTTATCATCAGATCCATGTCCGCGAAGAGGATATTCCAAAGACTGCATTTGTTACCCATTATGGCTCCTATGAGTACACTGTAATGTCATTTGGCTTAACAAATGCTCCAGCCACATTCTCCCGTCTGATGAATTACATCTTCATGGATTACCTCAACAAGTTCGTCGTGGTATATCTAGATGATATTCTGGTTTATTCGAAGAATGAAGAAGAACATGCTGAACACCTCCGTCTTGTAGTGGAAAGGCTCCGAGAACACCAGTTGTATGCCTAGTATTCCAAATGCGAATTCTGGCTTGCTGAAGTAACCAACCTTGGTCATGTGATTTCCAAGGATGGAATTGCTGTTAACCCGGAGTGGGTTCAGGCTATTCTTGACTGGAATCCTCCGAAGAACGTCAAGCAAGTGAGAAGTTTTCTTGGCCTTGCAAGCTATTGCCGTCGGTTTGTCGAGAGCTTTTCCAAGATTGCTAAGCCTTTGGCTGATTTGCTTCACATGGGCGTTAAGTTTGAGTGGACAGACAAATGTCAAGAAAGTTTCCAAACACTCGAAGACAAGCTAACATCTGCCCCAGTACTGGCTCCTCCAGATTCTCGCAAGGACTTCGTGATTTATTGTGACACATCCCGTGAAGGATTAGGCTGTGTCCTAATGCAAGAGCGTAAAGTGATTGCTTATGGCTCTCGACAGTTGCGCCTGCATGAAGAGAACTATCCAGTGCATCATCTAGAACTAGCTGCTGTCATATATGCATTGAAGTTGTGGCGACATTACCTCCTCGGTAATCGTTGCGAGATCTACACGGATCATAAAAGTCTGAAGTACTTGTTCACTCAGCCATCTCTGAACCTCCATCAGCAAAGATGGATAGAGGCCATTACGGACTATGATTTGGGTATTTCTTATACCCCTGGCAAGGCTAACGTGATGGCTGATGCCTTAAGCAGCAAGTCCTATTGCGACAACCTCATGGTTAAGCAAGCTCAACCTCGTCTTTTTGAAGAACTGCGCAAGCTGCAACTGTGTATAGTTCCACAGGGTTCTCTTAATAACTTTGTGATACAACCAGATCTTGAGAAAGCTGTTAAGAATGCGCAAGCTAAAGATGTTGAAATTGATCTGAAGAAGAAAGATCTTCACCTTGAAAAGTACAGGGATTTCTTGTTGTCTGAAGATGGAACCTTGTATTTCAGAAACCGCATGGTGGTACCTCGCTTCGAGCTTATGACTGACAAGGTCATGAAGGAGGCACATGATACCCCGCTGTCTATTCATCCGGGTAGCATCAAGATGTATCGTGATCTCCGTTAAAGGTACTGGTGGTCTAGAATGAAGCAAGATATTGCTTGGTATGTTGCTGAATGTAATGTTTGCCCTCGCATGAAAGCAGAACATCAGAAGCCTGCTGGTATTCTGCAACCGTTACCTATTCCTTTATGGAAATGGGATAAAGTTCAAATGGATTTCATTACTGGTCTTCCCAAGTCACAGAAGGGTCACGATGCTATTCTTGTCGTCATCGACCAACTCTCCAAAGTTGCACACTTTCTGCCTGTCAAGGAGACGATCACTGCTAGTCAGTTAGCACAATTATATATCTCCAGAATTGTATCACTCCACGATATTCTGAAGGAGATCAGTTCGGACCGTGGCGGCCTTTTCACTTCAAAGTTCTGGGAAAGTTTCCAAGAAGCTATGGGAACTCATATTACCTGGAGTTCAGCTTATCACCCTCAATCCCAAGGCCAAGTCGAGCGAGTCAATCAAGTGCTTGAAGACAAGCTTCGAGCTTGTGTTATATCGTTCGGTAAGAAGTGGGAAGAATCTCTTCCTTATGCGGAATTCTCATGTAACAATAGCTATCAAGCCAGCTTGAAAATGGCCCCCTTCGAAGTACTTTATGGACGTAAGTGTCGGACCCCCCTGAATTGGTTAGAAACTGGGGAACGACCGTTCGTGGGTCCGGATATTATTCAACACGCCGAAGAGCAAGTCCGTATCGTTCGAGAAAATCTCAAGGCGGCTCAGGACCGCTAGAAGAGCAACTATGATCGCAAATGATGGGGTTTGACTTATCAACCTGGTGATCAAGCTTATCTGCGTGTCACCCCTATGAAGGGCACTCACCGTTTTGGAATCAAGGGCAAGCTAGCTCCACGCTACATTGGTCCCTTTCGCATTGTTGCCCGACGTGGACAGGTGGCATACAAATTGGAGTTGCCGCTGCAATTCTCTCATATCCACGACGTCTTCCATGTGTCGCAACTTCGTAAATGCTTCAAGGAATCTCCGCACCGCGCAGTGGATCACGAGTTGCTCGAATTGCAAGATGATCTTTCTTATAAGGAGCATCCAATTCGCATTCTCGATGAAGCTGAACATCGGACCCGTCAGAAGGTTACCAAGTTACTCAAAGTGCAGTGGTGAAATCATACTAAAGATGCAGCCACTTGGGAACGCGAGGATAACCTCCGTGCTGAATACCCCGATCTTTTTCCTTCTACCTCTTAATTCTCGGGACGAGAATTCTTATTAGTGGAGGAGATTTGTAGCACCCCCAGTGGTTAGCCACAGTAATCCCCCTTTTGATAATGCCATGTCATCATGATCAACAGTGCTTAAACATTATTTGGATCATATCTCTTTTCAAATTCAAATTCAAATGGAAATTCAAACTGAAAGTGCAAATAAAAGTTGTTCAAATCCAGAAACTAAAATGTTCATAATATTGTAAATATTCCAGAGACAATTCTAAAATTATAACCAACATTCACTTAGTTAATTAATTGACCCTAACAGCAACAAAACAGAAGTATTTATTCCATTTAATTTAATCTACAATTAATATAAAATTCATTTTGCCTCCAAACCAAATTTCTAGCAGTGACAAATATTGCACTATATTTATGTGACTAGTTCACATATTTTACAAAAGTCACTTGGTTTAAAAAGAAAATACAAAACAGAAATAAGAAAAGAAAACAGAAAAGAGAAAAGAAGAAAAAGAAAAAGGCCGCAGCGCCTGGGCCTAAGTGGCACAGTGCCGGCCCAGCCCGCGCAGCTCCTCCTCCCACCTCCCGCATTGTTCCCCTGCGCCGCTGTCGAACACCTGCCGCATGCGCCTCGCCCGGGCTGGCCCCCCCCCTTCTCCTCGCTCGAAAGCGCGACGCCGCGCCCATGCCGTGTATAAGAGGCAGCCCTACAGGTTTGACTCTGGTCAGCCAGAGTTGATTGCTGATGTCATCTTTTCATCATGCTGATGTCACCTTTCACTATCCTTGATAATGTTGTTTAAAATGATTAAATAAATCCAAAAAATCAATTAAATCTTTAGAAATTCATATAAAATAATCCGTAGCTCAGATCGAAAAACTTTGTACATGAAAGTTGCTCAGAACGACGAGACGAATCCGATTTCGCGGTCCGTTCGTCTGCCACACGTCCCTAGCATAGCAAACATGCAACCGTCCCCCTCCGTTTTCTCTCTCCGAAAATGCCGAACTTCGGGAAAACATTCTCGGATGTTTTCCCTCTTCACCTATATCGTGTAGCACCGCCTCAGAACACCCCTAGCTCGGCGTACTGTCATGTCATGCTCTTCTCTATCGGTAGACCCCGACACCGACGCAGTTTTCGAGACCGACGCAGCTCAGGAGCCCGACGACACCGTTGACGACCTTGCCTTTGCCGCCGAACAACCAGGCAAGCACCCCCCCTTTGAGCATACCGATATCGCCTATTCTTTCTCTCTCATGCTTGCATTAGAAATTGCTGCTCCTACTGTTTAACCTATTCTGATGCATCGCCTATTTATTGTAACCTGCTATTGAAACCTTACCTGCTTATCCTAAACTATCTAGTATAGGCTGGGTAGAGACCTAGCAGTGACCCCACTTGTCCTGATTGCCCCGCTGGATTATCAGAAGACTCGACAACCAGGCCCCGGCACCGCACATCACCACCTTAGTTGTACCGACACTGCAGTGTTACTATCAAGTGCCGAGGGTGATACCTCTTGTAGCACTTCTGATGTTAACTCTGTGGAGTAGCTATTCGGTCGTGGTCATCGAGGGTGATTCCTCCTTCACCACTTCCGATAACGACGCTGTCGTGCAACACCTCAAGTGTGAACCCATCAAGGGTGATTCCTCCGAGTTCTCCTTGACGGTTACATCGACTAGGAATCCAACGAGGGTGATACCTCAGATTCCCTTGATATTATGGACACACGGATAATTGGACTTTACATTGTTACTTGGCAGGCGGGTCGACACTGAGGGGTACCCGCGAGTGATATGGAGACGGGTGGCCTGGATGGTGCCTGAGTGATGAATACGAGGCGTGGCCGGGCATTCTTGGCCCTTGCCGCAAGTCCTCGAGACGGGGCGACGGGGTCACATCAATCATGAGTCTCTGCTCGTTACCGCACGACCAACAGACTACGATTTGGATATTTGATCTGAGTGGGCCTCTGGCCCAATAGCACTAACCATCATGCGATAAAAGCTATGGGCAATCCGCATCGTGGCATCAGCCGAAAGTTCTGTCAAACGTCCAGTTCAGCATTGTGGCACGGTCGGATCGTACTGACCATCCGAGGCGGTGCTGGTATCCACCCTGCACACAATGACCCGGAGTGCACAGGGCGATGGCCCAAGACCCATGGGCGCTTAGGTTGTAGACCGGCAGGGACCTCTCTACTGACCTCTAGGTAGGGTTGCAGTGTGTCGTTTGACCGAGGTCGGGCATGACCCTGAAAAGTGTGTCCGGCCCGAGTTAAGCGAGCGTGGTGGGTAAGTTGGTGCACCCCTGCAGGGAAGAACTAATCTATGCACAGCCGGATCCTCGGTAACGGACGCTCGGAGTTGTATCCCGATCGATACAACTAGAATTGGATACTATGGCTCTGGGATTGCTTCTCGCAGGGAGTAGAGAAGGGATCTCAGGACAAGGTTGATGACTGTATGGCTCTGGGATTGCTTTCTCGTAGGGAGTCGAGAAAGGATCTCTGGCCGAGGCTGATTCATATTGATACTACTAATTTATACTGTACTAATCTACACTCTTCTAATGCTGCAAGACCACTGAAGATGCTAGTCTTCGATAGGACTAGGACTTCTCTCTATTCAGGCATTTCTGCAGTCTAGTCCACATATACAGCCTACCTTTGATAATGATGCAGATGTAGTGTAGATCCTTGCTTGCTGAGTACTTCGGATGACTACTCATGGTTGCTTTGCTTTCTTTTTCCCCCATATCCTTTTGATGCAACCAGATGACGGAGCCCCGGATACAGCTGCCCCCGCCAACGATCGCTACTACTACCCCGAGGTTGGATATTACTACGAGCTTGCCGTCGACTAGGAGTAGGTTCGCAGGGTCCCAGGCAGGAGGCCTGCGCCTTTCGATCGTAGTGTTTTCTTTTGCCCCGCCTTTTAAGGGCCTATCTGTGTTTTCTTTTATATCTGTACTCAGATATCTGATGCTTCCGCTGACGCTTGTATGTGAGCTTATGTATTCGTGCCCTCGAGGCCCCTGGCTTGTAATATAAACCTTGTATGACCTTATTTATGATTTAGAGTTGTGTTGTCATATCTTCCCGTGAGTCCTTAGGCTTGATCGTGTGGATTTGCTTGTATGATTAGTGCACGATTGAGCCGGGGGCGTCACAATCAAGACCATGTATTTCTTCAATAGGTGGTAAATTCTTAACATCTTCAGCTTTAATACATTTTTCTTTCTTTGATTTCTTTGCCTCTTGCATATCTTCAGGACTAAGAAATAGAATACCTCTTTTCTTCGGAGTTGCCTTTGGAGGTGGTTCGGGAAGAGTCCAATCATTATCATTACTCAATATATTATTCAATAGTACTTCAGCTTGTTCCACAGTTCGTTCCCTGAAAACACAACCAGCACAACTATCTAGGTGGTCACTAGAAGCATCGGTTAGTCCATTATAAAAGATATTAAGTATTTCATTTTTCATGAGAGGATGATCAGGCAAAGCATTAAGTAATTGGAGAAGCCTCCCCCAAGCTTGTGGGAGACTCTCTTCTTCAATTTGCACAAAGTTAAATATTTCCTGTAAGGCACCTTATTTCTTATGAGCAGGAAAATATTTTTTAGACAAGTAATATATCATATCCTGGGGACAACGCACACAACCAGGAGCAAGAGAATTAAACCATATCTTAGCATCACCCTTTAATGAGAAAGGAAACAACTTAAGAATATAGTAATAGCAAATTGTTTCCTCATGAGCAAATAGGGTGGCTATGTCATTCAATTTAGTAAGGTGTGCCACAACAGTTTCAGATTCATAACCATGGAAGGGATCAGATTCAACTAAAGTAATTAACTCTGGATCAACAGAGAATTCATAATCCTTATCGGTAACAAAGATAGGTGAAGTAGCAAACTTAGGATCATATTGCATTCTAGCATTCAAGGATTTTTTTTCCACTTGCATAGTAATTTCTTAAGATCATCTCTATCTTTACAAGCAAGAAAGTCCCTAGCTACCTCTCCATCCATAACATAACCCTCAGGTATAATAGGCAATTCATATCTAGGAGAGCTAGGTCTAATAGGTTTTTCAAAATGTTCAGTTTCAATAATTTCATCGGTTTCAATAATATCATCAGTTTCAGCATTAACTCTAGTAATTTGTTCATCAAGAAATTCACCCAGTGGCACAATATTATCAAGCAAAGTATCATCATAAGCATCATGTATAGCAGAAGTGGCGTCATCAATTACTTGCAACGTATCAGAATCAATAGCAGGTGGTGGTGTCCCAAATTTACTCATAACAGAAGGTGAATCAAGTGCAGAGCTAGATGGCAGTTCCTTACCAGTCCTCGTAGTTGAGTGGAAGATTTTAGTTCTTGAATCTTTCAGATTCTTCATAGTGATCAACAGATATAAATCCCAAGTGACTCAGAGAACAGAGCTATGCTCCCCGGCAACGGCGCCAGAAAAAGGTATTGGTAACCCACAAGTATAGGGGATCGCAACAGTTTTCAAGGGTAGAATATTCAAGCCAAATTTATTGATTCGACACAAGGGGAGCCAAAGAATATTCTCAAGTATTATCAGCTAAGTTGTCAATTAAACCACACCTGAAAGACTTAATATCTGCAGCAAAGTTTTTAGTAGCAAAGTAGTATGGAAGAAACGGTAACAGTGGCAAAAGTAACAGTAGCAGTTTTGTAGTGATCGTAACAGTAGCAACGAAAAAGTAACTTAGCGAAGATCAATATGTGAAAGGCTCATAGGCAATGGATCAGCGATGGATAATTATGTCGGATGGCATTCATCAAGCAATAGTTATAACATAGGGTGACACAGAACTAGCTCCAATTCATCAACATAATGTAGGCATGTATTCCGTATATAGTCATACGTGCTTATGGAAAAGAACTTGCATGACATCTTCTGTCGTACCCTCCCATGGCAGCGGGGTCCTAATGGAAACTAAGGGATATTAAGGCCTCCTTTTAATAGAGAACCGGACCAAAGCATTAGGACTTAGTGAATACATGAACTCCGCAAACTACGGTAATCACCGGAAAGAATCCCAGTTATTGTCACCCGGGGGGATGCAGATCATAACTCGTAATAGGTGTCTACAACTTGCAAGATGGGATCAAGAACACATATATATTCATGAAAGCATAATAGGTTCAGATCTGAAATCATGGCACTTGGGCCCTAGTGACAAGCATTAAGCATAGCAAAGTCATAGCAACATCAATCTCAGAACATAGTGGATACTAGGGATCAAACCCTAACAAAACTAAATCGATTACATGATAAATCTCATCCAACCCATCACCGTCCAGCAAGCCTACGATGGACTTACTCATGCACGGCGGTGAACATCATGAAATTGGTGATGGAGGATGGTTGGTGATGACGACGGCGTCGATTTCCCCTCTCCGGAGCCCAGAACGGACTCCGGATCTGCCCTCCCGAGGAAGAACAGGAGGTGGCGGCGGCTCAGTATCGTGAAATGCGATGAACTCTTCTCCTTGATTTTTTTCTCTCCGGATGTGAATATATAGAGTTGGAATTAGGGTCGGAGGAGGTCCAGGGTGCTTCAAGCCACCAGGGCGCGCCCTAGGGGGGGCGCGCCCCCTGGCTTGTGGCCAATGGGTGGACCCCCTCTGCTAGATTCGTTCGCCAGTATTTTTTATTAATTCCAAAAATATTCTCTGTAAATTTTAAGGTTAATCCGAGAACTTTTATTTCTGCACAAAAATAACACCAAGGCAATTCTGCTGAAAACAGCGTCAGTCCGGGTTAGTTCCATTCAAATCAGGCAAATTAGAGTCCAAAACAAGGGCAAAAGAGTTTAGAAAAGTAGATACGATGGAGATGTATCAATAAGGCATTAAGTAAGATGACATGATGTAGAGGGATAAATTCAAACAATATGATGAAAACCCCATATTTTTATCCTTGATGGCAACAATACAAATACGTGCCTCGCTACCCCTACTTTGTCACTAGGTGAGGAGACCGCAAGATTGAACCCAAAACTAAGCACTTCTCCCATTGCAAGAATTACCGATCTAGTTGGCCAATCCAAACCAATAACTCGAAGAGAATTACAAAGATATGAAATCATGCATATAAGAATTCAGAGAAGATTCGAATAATATTCATAGATAATATGATCATAAACCTACAATTCATCCGATCTCGACAAACACACCGCAAAAGAGTATTACATCGGATAGATCTCCAAGAACATCGAGGAGAACATGGTATTGAAGAACATAGAGAGAGAAGAAGCCATCTAGCTACTAGCTATGGACCCGAAGGTCTGAGGTAAACTACTCACGCTTCATCGGAAGGGCAATGGTGTTGATGTAGAAGCCCTCCGTGGTCGAATCCCCCTCCGGCAGATCACCGGAAAAGGCCCCAATATGGGATCTCACGGGAACAGAGGCTTGCGGCGGCGGAAAAGTATTTTTGTGGACGCTTCTTTTGGTTTGGGAATATATGTGAATATATAGGCCAAGAATTAGGGTTGGACGATCTCCAGGGGGCCCACAAGCTAGGGTCGCCCCCCCTAGGGCGCGCCCTGGCGGCTTGTCGCCAGCTGGCAGGTCTTCTGACCTCCTGTCCAAGTCTGGTAGGTGTCTTCTGGTCCATGAAAAATTATCGCGAAAGTTTTATTCCGTTTGGACTCCGTTTTATATTCCTTATCTACAATACTCAAAAACAGGGAAAAAACAGAAACTAGCACTGGTCTCTGGGTTAATAGGTTAGTCCCAAAAATAATATAAAATAGTATATTAATGCATATAAAACATCCAAAATAGATAATATAATAGCATGGAACAATCAAAAATTATAGATACATTGGAGACGTATCAGGTCTATGTAAGAGCTTTGTTTTAGCAAATTCCACAAACTCAACTATCATATAGTCTTCCATGATTGCTGACACTCAAAGCATATTCTTAGAACAAATTGTTTCAATCAGACACATAGGAAGATAGGGTCTTAATATTTCTCCTCCCAACTTATTTATCTCAGGGATAATGTCAACAATAATAACTCATGATCATCTATATTCAACTGGATATATGTGCTTGGATCATTCCCTACCACATGATGCTTGCCAAGTAGAGAATAATTGAGGTTGAAATGAGGATGGATACGATTGACTCTTGCATAAAAGTAAAAGCTGGAAATTAAAAGATAGGCCCTTCGTAGAGGGAAGCAGAGGTTGTCATGCACTTTTTATTTTTGGATGTGCAAGCTCTTAATGCAAAGGAACGTCACTTTATATGGCCCCTTGTGATAGCAACCTTTATTATGCAGTCCGTTGGTTTTATTTCTTTACCATCACAAGTTTGTACAAATCGTATTTTCCCTTGCAATAAAAGATCATACATATTTAGGAGCAATTTTTATTGCTTTTTGCACCGATGACAACTTACTTGAAGGATCTTATTCAATCCATAGGTAGATATGGTGGACTCTTATGACAAGAAACTAGGGTTAAGGGTTTTTGGATGCACAAGTAGTATCACTACTTAGTACAAAATTTTGGCTAGCAAAAGATTATGAGCAAGCACCACATGTTAGAGAATCCATGACAATATAACTTCATGTGAATATAAATAAAAAATAACCCATTACGTTGTCTTCCTTGTCCAACATCAACTACTTGATCAAGTTTGAAAATAATTAATGGGGGCTCACAATCATAGAAGATGTCCAAGATACTATATTTATATGTGACATCTCTCTAACTTTAATATTCTTTCATGAATTGTTCAAGTGACCAATGCTATGTTTGTTAACTTCCAATAAATTTTACGAATTATACTTCTTATATGTGAAGTCATTACTCCCCATGGGACAAGCATATGAAACATATATAATTTAAGATTTATGATATTCAATTCATTCAAACATTTATTCTTAGGATATAACAGAAGTACGAGAGTAAATGACAAACTACTCCAAAAGATATAAGTGAAGAACAAAGAGTAGTTAAGTGAATAGGTAGCTATGCGACGACTCTCTCCCATTTAAAACTTTCAGATCTAATTATTCTATTCAAATAGCAAACAAAACAAAAAATAAAAGGACACTCCAAGAATAGCACACATCATGTGAACAAGTAAAAACTTACACTAGTGCAGAATCAGCCTTTAGTCCCGGTTCGTAAGGGCCTTTAGTCCCGGTTCGACAATCGGCACTAAAGGGTTGGGACAAAAGCCCCCCCCCCCTTTAGTCCCAGTTCGTCATGGCCCGGGACCAAAGGCCCATCACGTGGCACGAGCCCGCACCGGGGGCTGGGGGGCCTTTAGTGTAACACCCCTGTGTAATAAGCAATGTGACATAATGATAATCATGCCAAGTCATCACCTAATTCCATTTTTTATCACAGTGGATAAACACCTCCTATCAAAATCCCCTCTGAAATAAATTCAAATTCAAAGTGAAAACAAAAGTTGTTCCAAAGTGGAAACTAAAATGTTCATTGAATAGCAAATAATTTAGTGGCAATTATAAAATTGTAATCAACATTTATAGAATTAGTTAAGTAACTCTAACAACCTCAAACAGTAACAAACAACACCCTTTTAATCCCATTTCATTTAATAAAAATCCAAATGAAATCATATTTTTCCCAAACCAGTTTCTGGTGTTAGCTAATAATACTCTGTAGTTATTGGGCTAAGTCTCATATTTTTGTAAAAGTCAACAAGTGGCCAAACATTTGTCAAAGCAAAAAGATTAAAAGAAATAAAAAGAAAAGACCTAACTACACTGTGCACTTACTGGCCCAGTGCTACAGTGGCTTTTCTCAGACAGTCCAGCCCGTCCCCATCGTCTTCCTCCCCGTGTCGCCACAGGACGCCATCGCCGATGCCGCTGCCGTGCGATGCTCGACACCCCGACGAACCCCGCGTCTCTGGAGGGGATAAGGAAGCCCCAGGAGCCCCCAAGTTAACCCTAGCCCCACTTGCCCCTCTTCATTTCATAAAAGATCGCCCGAACTCGGCCGTTGCCTCGCCGTCGTCGTCCTCGCGCACCGGAGCCTCCTCGAGCCGCACGAACCTGTCCAGATGCTCCGCCACATTCGTCCTCGTCGTCTGCACCACCGGATCGAGCTCGGGGAGCCACCGTTCCGGCGCCCGCGTCGTTTTCCTCCGTCGGCTACCACCTCTGCTTCGTCGTCGATCTCCACCACTGCGACCTCCCCGTCTCCCCCGACCACCGCGTCGGCTGCGATGTGAGCTCCTCTCCGTTTCGGCTCTAACCCCACGCTTCCGCGCGTCCTCTGCGCGGTTCCCGCACCGCCGCCGAAGCTGCTGCCGCTGGTCATCTCCGTAGTCGTCGTTGCTGTCCACTCCAGCATCTGCTGGTGGCACCGCTGCACGCGCGCTGTCGCGCTCGTGATTTTGTTGGTCGTGGCTGACCAAATGGTCCCCTGTGCGCCAATCCCGCATCATCGCCGCCGTCCTCTGCTGTTTGCCGGAGAGCCCCAGCGCGCGCCGGCGTTCGAACCTGGCCCATGTGCCACTGACTGTGGGCCCTCCCTTATTAGCAATTAGTTTAGCCCCTAATTAAAATGCTAAACCTCCCCCTGACACTGGGCCCCACCGCGCTTAATTAGTCCTTGGATTAATTTAACCCTGTTTAGTGTTACACTCAATGACGTATGGGGCCCGCAGCACTGTTGTTTTGGATAAGAGGTACATAGTCAGCTGCGGACTGTACCACCGGGACCCACTGGTCATACACTAGGGCTAGTTATGTCTGAGTATAAAAAGTATTTACACTTTTTTGGATAATTCGAATTAAAATAATCTGTTAATTTCAGAAATTGTTAAATCTTTGGAAATTCATAGAAAATAAACCGTAGCTCGGATCAAAAAAAAACTTTCTACATGAAAGTTGATCAGAACGACGAGACGAAGCTGACCGTGCTATCTGTTTCCGTGACGGGACCCTCTACGGAGGTGAACCCGTAACTTTTGCCCGTTTCCGTTAGGTGAATAGTGCATATACACCGGTTAATAAATCCAACTTAAATCCTAAAATAACTAAAATGGTAAGACGTGCTTTTAGGCAACCCTGCACTACACGTTAGCATAGCCTGCTCTGTGTTGCATATGTTTGCCGTATATTTATTTGTTTCCTCCCCCTCTTCTCTCTAGGTAGACCCCGACACCGACGTCGTCCCCGAGGCCGACGCAGCTCCGGAGGTTGACTACACCGTTGAAGACTAGGCCTTTGCGGCAGAGCAACCAGGCAAGCCCCCCCTTTGATCATCCCGATATCGCCCATTCTATTTTCTCATGCTTGCATTAGATTTTGCTACTGTAATTGATTGCTCCTATTCTGATGCTTAGCCTGTTTTTGTAGCCTGCTTATTGTTACCTTACCTGCCTATTTCAAACTGCTTAGAATAGGCTGGCTAGAGACCCACCAGTGACCCCCCACTTGTCCCAACTGCCCCGCTGGATTATAAGAAGACCCGATCAATGGGATCGAAGACCAGGCCCCGGCACCGCACATCACCACCTTAGTTTTACGACACTACTGGGTTACTATCGAGTGCCGAGGGTGATACCTCGTCAGCACTTCTGATGTTAACATTGTAGGTTAGTTCATCGGTTGTGGTCCTCGATGGTGATTCCTCCTTCTCCACTCCCGATAACGACACTGTCGTGCAACTGCTCAAGAGTGGACCTCGAGGGTGATTCCTCTTTCATTCACCTTAACGATAACATCAAGTGGAATTCCATCGAGGGTGATTCCTCAGGGTTCCCTTGGTGTTAGACACATGGTTACTATGGTTACTATGACTTTACAACTGATACTTGGAAAGGCGGGTCGACCCTGAGGGGTACCCGCGAATGATGGGATGTCGGGTTGACCTGGAGGTTACCCGTGAGATATTTACGAGGCACGGCCAGGCATTCTTAGCCCTTGCAGCAAGTCCTCGAGATGGGGCGACGGGGTCACATCGATCGTGAGTCTCTGCTCGTTTCCGCAAGCCCCTAATCCACTAACGATTTGGATATTTGATCCGAGCCGTCCTTTGGCCAGATAGCACTAACCATCACGTGGGAATAGTTATGGGCACTCCGCATCGCAGCATCAGCCCAAAGCTCTGTCAGATGTCCAGTTCAGCATGGTGGCACGGTCGGATCGTGTCGGCCATCTAAGGCGACGCTGGTATCCACCCTATGCGCAATGACCCGGAGTGCGTAGGGCGATGGCCCAGGAACCCTGTGCGCATAGGTTAGTCCGACATGGACCTCTCTGCTGAGCTCTAGGTAGGGTTGCGGTGTATCGTTTGGCCGAGGCCATGCATGACCCAGGAAAGTGTGTCTGGGCGGAGTTAAGCGAGCGTGGTGGCTAAGTTGGTGCACCCCTGCAGGGAAGAGAACATCTATCGATAGCCGGTCCTACGGTAAAAGACACTCGGAGTTGTATCCCGATCGATATAACCTGACACTTGAGATGATACCTGGATGTATTGCTCTGGGATTGCTTTCTCGCAGGGAGTCGAGAAAGGATCTCTGGGCGAGGTTGATGATTGTATGGCTCTAGGATTGCTTTTTTGCAGAGAGTCGAGGAAGGATCTCTGGGTGAGGTTGGTAACATTACTACTACTTTATACTGTGCTACTATGCACTCTTCTAATGCTGCAAGACCGCTGGAGATGATGAAGATGCTAGTCTTCGATAGGACTAGGTTTTCCTCTCTATTCTGGCATTTCTGCAGCCCAGTCCACATATCCAGCCTTCCTTTGATAATGTTGCATATGTAGTGTAGATCCTTGCTTGCTGAGTACTTCGGAGTACTCACGGTTGCTTTGATTTCTTTTTCTCCCCATATCAGTTTGTCGTGACCAGAAGACGGGTCCCCTGAGACACCTGCCCCCGCCGACGACTACTACCACCACCTCGAGGGTGGTTACTTCTACAAGCTAGCCGACGTCTAGGAGTAGAATAGGAGGGTCCCAGGCAGGAGGTCTGCGCCTTTTGATCATAGTGTTTTATTTTCCCCCGCCTTTTTAAAGGCCTTTCTGTTTCTCTTTTATATCTGTACTCAGATATCTGATGCTTACGCTGACGCTTGTATGCCATCGAGCTATGTATTCGAGCCCTCGAGGCCCTGGCTTGTAATATAAAGCTTGTATGACTTTATTTATGTTTTAGAGTTGTGTTGTGATATATTCAAGTGAGTCCTTAGGCTTGATCGTGTGCATTTGCACGTATGATTAGTACATGATTAAGCCGGGGGCGTCACATTTAGTCCCGAGTGGTAATACCAACCGGGAATAAAAGGTTTAGGGGTTTATGCTTTATTTTTCCTTTTAATTTTGTGTTTTCCATTTAATTCTTTTTCATTTTAAACATATTTTACGCTAATACATACATACTGTACACGTCATGCATATATATAAATAGAATTTCTCGTAGAACCAATCATATATATATATATATCATAGAATATCTAATACGACCATATACGCATACACATATATATATATATATATACAATTTGGTACATGCAATTTCTCCTACAATTTGCACCTGCTGCCTTCTTGTTCATTTCCCATGTTACATCATGAATAACTCCATACACATGTAGTTTTTTCTTGCTAAACTGCCTCTGTTGATTTGGCAGGATGGCTGACGATCCTCCACCTCCACCCTATATTGCCGCAATGATGCAGCGGTTTGAATTGAATCGTCAGCTGAACGAGAGTCTGGTAAAACGTTTGGAACGCAACGATGCTCGTCAGGAGCCTGGACCGATCTCACAGCCAGAATTCGTGCGGCTCAATCCGTCTGTTTTCCGCAACTCCAGCAATCCTATGGATGCTGATGATTGGCTTCGTGACATCCTGTTTGAGATGGAGTCAGCTAATGTTGCCCCTGACAGTTACGTCACCTTTGCGACATTCCATTTAAAGGGTCCAGCTGCTCAATGGTGGGAAAGCCACAAGAGTATATTGCCTGCTAAATTTGTAACCACTTGGCAGGAATTTCAGTCAGCCTTTCATGCACGGTACATTACTCCAGGTCTGATCGACCAGAAGAAGCAGGAGTTCTGCAAACTCACACAGGGCACAATGACTGTGGATGAATACCAGAGGAAATTTCTCGAATTATCCCGCAATGCTAAAGATGACATCGACACTGATGCCCGCAAGCAGGAGAAATTCCGTGAAGGATTGCGTTCCAATATACAGCTCGCACTTCTTGTCCGTGATTGTGAGGACTTTGCGATGTTTCTCAGCCAAGCCTACCGAGTTGAAACTGGTCTGGCTAAATACCAGGAGTCGCTCAAGCGCACTCATGATGTTGGCTCATCCTCAGGTCAGCTTATTCAGAAACGTCGAGTGTGGATTCCGCACAATGTTCATCACCGACCTGCACCAACACCAAGGCTGTCATATGTTGCACCTCGTCTGCCTTCACCGCCGAGACAGCTAACGGTTCAGGGTGGACAGCCTAATGCTAAGGCTTTTCATTAGGATGCACCACGTCCTCCTGTTGTTCACAAGAAGAGCTGTTGGAACCATCGTCTCTGAAGCTATAATGGCAGGCCGTCTGCTATAGGTCGGGTCCATGTCAACCATGTCAAAATTAAAGAAGCTTGACAGGACACCAAAATTTTGATGAGTAGCCTATTAGTGAATTCAATCCCAGCTTCTGTACTCTTTGATTCTGGAGCGTCGCACTCCTTCATGTCCGAAAGTTTTGCGAGAAGCCACGATATACCTTTCGAGGAGATGTGCACCCCATTAGTAATCCAGTCACCCGGGCCTAATTGGCAAACTACCATGGTAAGCCACGATAACCACATTGAGATTGGAGGATTGGTGTTCCCCGTTTCACTCATTGCTCTCAAGACCTCCAACATAGACATTATTCTGGGTATGGACTGGTTGTAGCCTCATAAAGCTATGATTGACTGTGCCGCTGAAACAGTCTGCATCACACACCCTTCTGGCCAGACAGTCAAATACTCAGCCCGAATAGCTCAGGATGCTGAGAGCCAGATATATGCTCTGAATGCCTTGAATGCTTCACCTCTTGAAGGCATCGAGAACGTTCCCGTTGTTCATGATTTTCAAGACGTCTTCCCAGAGGAACTTCTAGGAATACCCCCTGCTAGAGCTGTCGAGTTTGTCATCGACTTGAAACCAGGCACAACTCCTATTGCGAAGCGTCCTTATAAGATGCCTCCGCACCACCTTCTCGAACTTAACGAAGAGATCGACAAGTCACTAAAGAAGGGTTTCATCTGCCCCAGTTCCTCTGATTGGGGAGCACCTTCCCTCTTTGTCAAGAAGAAGGATGGTACGAATCGGTTAGTTCAAGATTGCCGACCTATCAACCAAGCAATAATTCAGAACAAGTCTCCGCTTCCCAGAATCAACAATCTATATGATCAACTTGCTGGTTCCTCAGTATTCTCTAAGCTTGATTTGAGATTGGGATACCACCAGATCCGAGTTCGTGAAGAGGATATTCCGAAGACAGCATTCGTTACTCGCTATGGTTCTTACGAGTACACTGTGATGTCTTTCGGCTTGACTAATGCTCCAGCTACCTTCTCCCGGTTAATGAATTACATCTTCATGGATTATCTCGACAAATTCATCGTGGTATATCTGGATGATATTCTGGTTTATTCGAAGAATGAAGAGGAACATGCCAAACATCTTCGGCTTGTACTGGAGAAGCTACGTGAATATCAACTGTATGCCAAGTGTTCCAAATGTGAGTTTTGGCTTTCTGAAGTAACCTACCTTGGACATGTAATTTCCAAGGATGGCATAGCTGTTAACCCAGAACGAGTTCAAGCTATTCTTGACTGGACTCCACAAAAGAATGTCAAGCAAGTCAGAAGTTTTCTCGTCTTGCAAGCTATTGTCATCGCTTTGTCGAGAATTTCTCAAAGATTGCTAAGCCTTTGACTGATCTTCTTCACAAGGGCGTTAAGTTTGAGTGGACAGAAAAATGTCAGGAAAGTTTTCAAACACTAAAAGAGAAGCTGACATCTGCCCCAGTACTAGCTCCTCCAGATTCTCGCAAAGAATTTGTGATCTATTGTGACGCGTCCCGTGAAGGATTAGGCTGTGTCCAAATGCAAGAGCGTAAAGTGATTGCCTATGGCTCTCGTCAGTTGCGCCCGCATGAAGTGAATTATCTGGTACATGATCTAGAACTAGCTGCTGTCATCTATGCACTGCAGTTGTGGCGACATTACCTCCTCGGTAATCGTTGCGAGATCTACACTGATCATAAAAGTCTGAAGTACTTGTTCACTCAGCCATCTCTGAACCTTCATCAGCAAAGATGGATGGAGACCATTGCAGACTATGATTTGGGTATTTCTTATACCCCTAGCAAGGCTAATGTAATGGCTGATGCATTGAGCCGTAAATCCTATTGTTGTGAACTTGAAGTCCAGGTAGAGCAACCACTTCTGTATGAAGAGCTTCGAAAGCTAAATATCGAGATAGTTCCTCAAGGATACCTAAAAACCTTGGTTGTGGAACCAGACCTTGAGAGGGCTGTTAAGAGTGCACAAGCTAAAGAACCTGAAGTTGATTTGATGAAGAAAGATCTTCACCTTGAAAAGTACAGGGATTTCTCGCTGTCTGAAGATGGAACCTTGTACTTCAGAGACCGCATTGTGGTAACTCACTTCAAGCTTATGACTGACAAGGTCATGAAGGAGGCACATGACACACCGCTGTCTATTCATCCGGGTAGCACCAAGATGTATCGTGATCTCCGTCAAAGGTACTGCTGGTCTAGAATGAAGCAGGACATTGCTCGATATGTTGTTGAATGTGATATGTGTCATCGCGTTAAAGCAGAACATCAGAAGCCTGCTGGAATTCTGCAACCACTTCCTATTCCTTTATGGAAATGGGATAAGGTTCAGATGGATTTCATTACTGGCCTTCCCAAGTCACAGAAGGGTCACGATGCTATTCTTGTCGTCATCGATCAACTTTCCAAAGTTGCACACTTTCTGCCTGTCATGGAAACTATCACTGCTAGCCAGTTAGCAGAGTTATATATCTCCAGAATTGTATCACTACACGGTATTCTGAAGGAGATCAGTTCGGACCGTGGTGGTCTTTTCACCTCAAAGTTCTGGGAAAGTTTCTAAGAAGCTATGGGAACTCATATCACCTGGAGTTCAGCTTATCACCCCCAGTCCCAAGGCCAAGTCGAACGAGTAAATCAAGTGCTTGAAGACATGCTGCAAGCTTGCGTTATTTCTTTCGGCAAGAAGTCGGAAGAATCTCTCCCGTATGCCGAGTTCTCTTATAATAACAGCTATCAAGCCAGCTTGAAAATGGCCCCATTCGAAGTACTATATGGACGTAAGTGTCGAACCCCTCTGAATTTGTCCGAAACTGGGGAACGACCGCTCATGAGTCCGGATATTATTCAACACGCCGAAGAGCAAGTTCGTATCATTCAAGAAAATCTGAAGGCGGCTCAGGACCGCCAGAAGAGCAACTATGATCGCAAACGATGGGGTTTGACTTATCAACCTGGTGATCAAGCTTATCTGCGTGTCACTCCTATGAAGGGCACTCACCGCTTCGGAATCAAGGACAAGTTAGCTCCACGCTACACTGGTCCTTTTCGCATTCTTGCCAGACGTGGTCAGGTGGCATATAAATTGGAGTTGCCACCGCAATTCTCTCATATCCACGACGTCTTCCATGTGTCGCAACTTCGTCGTTGCTTCAAGGAATCTCCGCACCGCGCAGTGGATCACGAGATGCTCGAATTGCATGATGATCTTTCTTAGAAGGAGTATCCGATCCGCATTCTCGATGAAGCAGAACGTCGAAACCGTCAAAAGACGATCAAGTTCCTCAAAGTGCAGTGGTTGAATCATACTGAAGATGAAGCCACTTGGGAACGCGAGGATAACCTCCGTGCTGAATACCCTGATCTTTTCCCTTCTACCTCTTAATTCTCGGGACGAGAATTTTTCTAGAGGAGGAGAATTGTAACACCCCTGTGTAATAAGCAATGTGACATAATGATAATCATGCCAAGTCATCACCTTATTCCATTTTTGATCACAGTGGATAAACACCTCCTATCAAAATCCCCACTGAAATAAATTCAAATTCAAAGTGAAAACAAAAGTTGTTCCAAAGTGGAAACTAAAATGTTCATTGAATAGCAAATAATTCAGAGGCAATTATAAAATTGTAATCAACATTTATAGAATTAGTTAAGTTACTCTAACAACCTCAAACAGTAACAAACAACACCCTTTTAATCCCATTTCATTTAATAAAAATCCAAATGAAATCATATTTTTCCCAAACCAATTTTTGGTGTTAGCTAATAATACTCTGCAGTTATTGGGCTAAGTCTCATATTTTTGTAAAAGTCAACAAGTGGCCAAACATTTTTCAAAGCAAAAAGATAAAAAGAAATAAAAAGAAAAGACCTAACTACACTGTCCACTTACTGGCCCAGTGCTACAGTGGCTTTTCTCAGACAGCCCAGCCCGTCCCCATCGTCTTCCTCCCCGTGCCGCCACAGGACGCCATCGCCGATGCCGCGGCCGCGCGATCCTCGACACCGCGATGAACCCCGCGTCTCTGGAGGGGATAAGGAAGCCCCAGGAGCCCCTATGCTAATCCTAGCCCCACTTGCCCCTCTCCATCTCATACGAGATCGCCCGAACTCGGCCGTTGACTCGCCGTCATCGTCCTCACGCACCGGAGCCTCCTCGAGCCGCACGAACCTGTCCAGACGCTCCGCCACCTTCGTCCTCGTCGTCTGCGCCACCGGATCGAGCTCGGGGAGCCATCGTTGCAGCGCTCATGTCGTTTTTCTCCGTCGGCTGCTGCCTCTGCTTCGTCGTTGATCTCCACCACTGCGACGTCCTCGGCTCCACAGACGACCGCGTCGGCTCCGCTGTGAGCTCCTCTCCGTTTCGCCTCAAACCCCGCGCTTTCGCGCGTCCTCTGCGCGGTTCCCGCACCGCCGCCGAAGCTGCTGCCGCTGGTCGTCTCCGTAGTCGTCGTTGCCGTCCACTCCAGCTTCTGCTGGTGGCACCGCTGCACGCGCGCTGTCGCGCTCGTCGTTTTGGTGGGCTGACCAAATGGTCGCCTGTGCGCCAATCCCGCCTCGTCGCCGCTGTCCTCTACTGGTCGCCGGAGAGCCCCAGCGCGCGCCGGCGTTCGAACCTGGCACATGTGCCACTGACTGTGGGCCCTCCCTTATTAGCAATTAGTTTAGCCCCTAAACCTCCCCCTGACACTTGGCCCCACCACGCTTAATTAGTCCCTGGATTAATTTAACCCTGTTTAGTGTTACACTCAATGACATATGGGGCCTGCAGCACTGTTGTTTTGGATAAGAGGTACACAGTCAGTTGCTGACTGTACCACGGGGACCCACTGGTCATACACTAGGGCTAGTTAAGTCTGAGTATAAAAATTATTTACACTATTTTGGATAATTCGAATTAAAATAATCTGTTAATTTCAGAAATTGCTAAATCTTTAGAAATTCATAGAAAATAAACCGTAGCTCGGATCGAAAAAAAAACTTTCTACATGAAAGTTGATCAGAACGACGAGACGAAGCTGACCGTGCTATCTGTTTCCGTGACGGGACCCTCTACGGAGGTGAACCCGTAACTTTTACCCTTTTCCGTTAGGTGAATAGTGCATATACACTGGTTTATAAATCCAACTTAAATCCTAAAATAACTAAAATGGTTTAGACATGCTTTTAGGCAACCCTGCACTACACGTTAGTATAGCCTGCTCTGTGTTGCATATGTTTGCCGAATATTTATTTGTTTCCTCCCCCTCTTCTCTCTCGGTAGACCCCGACATCGACGTCGTCCCCGAGGCAGACGCAGCTCCAGAGGTTGACTACACCATTGAAGACCAGGCCTTTGCCGCGGAGCAACCAGGCAAGCCCCCCCTTTGATCATCCCGATATCGCCCATTCTATTTTCTCATGCTTGCATTAGATTTTGCTACTGTAATTGATTGCTCCTATTCTGATGCTTAGCCTGTTTTTGTAACCTGCTTATTGTTACCTTACCTGCCTATTTCAAACTGCTTAGAATAGGCTGGCTAGAAACCCACCAGTGACCCCCCACTTGTCCCAACTGCCCCGCTGGATTATCGGAAGACCCGATCAGCGGGATCGAAGACCAGGCCCCGGCACCGCACATCACCCCCTTAGTTGTACGACACTACTCGGTTACTATCGAGTGCCGAGGGTGATACCTCGTCTGCACTTCTGATGTTAACCTTGTTGGTTACTTCATCGGTTGTGGTCCTCGAGGGTGATTCCTCCTTCTCCACTCCCGATAACGACACTGTCGTGCAACTCCTCAAGAATGGACATCGAGGGTGATTCCTCTTTTGTTCACCTTGACAATAACATCAGGTGGAATTCCATCGAGGGTGATTCCTCGGGGTTCCCTTGGTGTTAGACACACGGTTACTATGGTTACTATGACTTTACAACTGATACTTGGAAAGGCGGGTCGACCCTGAGGGGTACCCGCGAATGATGGGATGTCAGGTTGACCTGGAGATTACCCGTGAGATATTTATGAGGCGTGGCCGGGCATTCTTAGCCCTTGCAGCAAGTCCTCGATATGGGGAGATGGGGTCACATCGATTGTGAGTCTCTGCTCGTTTCCCCAAGCCCCTAATCCACTAACGATTTGGATATTTGATCCGAGCCGGCCTTAGGCCGGATGGCACTAACCATCATGTGGGAATAGTTATGGGCACTCTGCATCGTAGCATCAGCCGAAAGCTCTGTCAGACGTCCAGTTCAGCATGGCGGCACGGTCGGATCGTGTCGGCCATCCGAGGTTAGGCTGGTATCCACCATGTGCGCAACGACCCGGAGTGCGCAGGGCGATGGCCCAGGACCCCTGTGCGCATAGGTTAGTCCGACGGGGACCTCTCTGCTGAGCTCTAGGTAGGGTTGCGGTGTATCGTTTGGCCGAGGCCGGGCATGACCCAGGAAAGTGTGTCCGGCCGGAGTTAAGCGAGCGTGGTGGGTAAGTTGGTGCACCCCTGCAGGGAAGAAAACATCTATTGATAGCTGGTCCTACGGTAAAGGACACTCGGAGTTGCATCCCGATCGATATAACCTGACACTTGAGATGATACCTGGATGTATGGCTCTGGGATTGCTTTCTCGCAGGGAGTGGAGAAAGGATCTCTGGGCGAGGTTGATGATTTTATGGCTCTGGGATTGCTTTCTCGCAGGGAGTCGAGGAAGGATCTCTGGGTGAGGTTGATAACATTACTACTACTTTATACTGTGCTACTCTGCACTCTTCTAATGCTGCAAGACCGCTGGAGATGATGAAGATGCTAGTCTTCGATAGGACTAGGTTTTCCTCTCTATTCTGGCATTTCTGCAGCCCAGTCCACATATACGGCCTTCCTTTGATAATGTTGCATATGTAGTGTAGATCCTTGCTTGCTGAGTACGTCGGAGTACTCACGGTTGCTTTGCTTTCTTTTTCTCCCCATATCAGTTTGTCGTGACCAGATGACGGGGCCCCTGAGACAGCTGCCCCGCCGACGACTACTACTACCACATCGAGGCTGGTTACTTCTACAAGCTGGCCGACGTCCAGGAGTAGAATAGGAGGGTCCCAGGCAGGAGGCCTGCGCCTTTCGATCGTAGTGTTTTATTTTGCCCCACCTTTTTAAAGGCCTTTCTGTTTCTCTTTTATATCTGTACTCAGATATCTGATGCTTCCGCTGACGCTTGTATGCTATCGAGCTATGTATTCGAGCCCTCGAGGTCCTGGCTTGTAATATAAAGCTTGTATGACTTTATTTATGTTTTAGAGTTGTGTTGTGATATCTTCAAGTGAGTCCTTAGGCTTGATCGTGTGCATTTGCATGTATGATTAGTGCACGATTAAGACGGGGGCGTCACATTTAGTCCCGGTTGGTACTACCAACCGGGAGTAAAAGGTTTAGGTGTTTAGGGGTTTATGCTTTATTTTTCCTTTTAATTTTGTGTTTTCCATTTAATTTTTTTTCATTTCAAACATATTTTACGCTACTACATATATACTGTACACGTCATGAATATATATAAATAGAATTTCTCGTAGAACCAATCATATATATATATATATATATATATATATCATAGAATTTCTCGTACGACCATATACGCATACACATATATATATACAATTTGGTACATAGAATTTCTCCTACAATTTGAAGATAATTACATGTAGGCATTAGGTGTAATGGTATTCTCCTTGGGGATGTATGACCTGGTCAAGAAAAAATCCCGCAATTTCCTCTTGAAGTGCTCGCATGTGGTCCTATGGTAGGAGCTTATCCCGCATCTCCATCATCTTTAAAGAAGGAGATCAAGATGAATATATTACTTGTTTGTATGTATATAAGATCATGACAAAAAAATTGTGGATAGTGTTCTGGCAAACGTACCCAAAGTTGTTTTGCAGATGTGCTGCTTTCGGATGCCATAATGCGAATGTTCTCGCAAACGTAGTATGCACATAAATTATTCCCCGGCGCCTGGCTCATGCACTTTATGAGAATAGAATTCAATTAGATAATAATTAATCAAGCATGATAATGGTATTGAAACTAGAATTAAAGAGATGTGCAGACGTAGCTAGTACTACTTAATTACGTACCATGGGTCGCACCCATCTCGGCTCTTGTTTCCATTGGCCTTTAACCTATTTGATGAACAATTGCCAAACCCTGCCTGGCAAAGAAAATGAATAAAGGAGTTATTAATGAGTTGATATCAGGAAATGAACTAAAGAGGCTGACATAGTGCGATAATGATTGAAATTACCTGTAGAGCATCCCCTTCACGATTAAGTAATCTTTAGGTTCTTTAAGTAGTGAGTCTAGTACTTTAACTTTTCCCTAGTCAACTTCAATGATTAGCAGGATCCAGTGAAAACTGCATGTGCACACATTTGTATAATTGAGCGGGCATGTGCATAACACATACTCATCAACTACACTTATTAACATCTAGTAAGCAAAATAGAATTTGTAGTACAAGACAGTAACACTCACCCGAAGTTGTAAGGAAATACTATTTCTAGTTGGGTATTTAGTTGCTTCAAAAACTGTAGCAAGCTCTTCTCTGTCTCTTTTGGGTGACATGACCACACCTCTTCATTAATGGTATTTGGGTCAATGAACCCAATGCCATAGGGTCTATCCCTTTTAATTTCATAAATCTTCATTCTACATAATACCACAGAAAAGAATATAGTGAGGATAATTACAGGCAATGAACAAGCACAGCTAGAGACTTAAATTACAGAAAGAAATCACTTACAGACAATAGCAACTGACAAGAGATTTGTCGAGTGCGTCTTGATTAAATAACTGAAATATTTCTTGAAACTCAACCCACAAATCTTTTGCATGGAAGTAATGCTCTTCCTTGACTTTCACCATGAGGGAATCTCGCCCCTTCTTGACTTCACTCAGGTACCAGCCATGCAAATTGTGCATTCTCGTCGATAGATTCTCGACCTCTCTAACCAGATCTTGGCCGGGGACATATTTCCATGCTACTTCGTGATCTTGAATCTTGGGGACTTCCTCGATGCCTAGGAGTTGTTCAACAGTGACACCGGCCTCTCTAGCCATTTGTCTATGAGCGTCAGTTATTACTGGCTGATCGGCGGTACTCACACCATGTGATTGTACAATGAGCGAGGGGATCGATTGCACTGCCTGTTCTCCCAGCTGGGGAACAGTTTTCTCGCATTTACTACTACCTACTCGGCTCGAGCTCGACTCCTTATCTTTTTGTGCCTAATATAACTTCTTAATAGAATGCTCATAGTCTTAGTCCGTCCTCTTCACCCGGTTAAGCATTATCAATAAAGTGTTGTATGCCTTCATCAAGTATTTTCTCCTTCGGTGGGGGCTGTTTCCGTGCAAAATGGGCCTTCACTTGGGCAGCCACTTCGGCATTGTTTTCCTCGATAGTCATCTCGTAAGGCAACTTCTTTTAGGCAGGTGGAGAGGCTTTCTTGCTTGGTGCCCTCTTCCGCTTTGGAGAAGGCTGATGCGCCCGAGATCGATATGGCGGACCCGCGCTGATGGCCTCCGTCTCGGGGTGTGGTGGTGGAGACGGCTGACGCGGTGGCAGACTAGGGCCGCGCTGCATCTTGGGCAGGGTTGGAGTCGGCTGACGCGGTGGCGGACTTGGAGGAGGTGCTTGCTGACGCGGTGGACTTGGAGGAGGAGCTTGCTAACGCGGCGGACTTGGAGGAGGAGTCGGTGGCCTTGGAAAGACGATGCAATCCTTTCTCCATAGAATGATACGATGTATGGCCTCTCCTAGTGTGCGCTCCTCGTCACCTCCAGGAATGTCAAGCTCTAGCTCGTAATATCCTGACATCACTTCATCAACCCCGACACGAGCATAGCCAGCTGGAATCGGATTGCAATGGAAGTTTGCTTCAGGGGGATTTGTTAAAGCATAGCCGTCCGCCACCTTCATGGATATGTTCTTCACTTTCATGTGTAGCTCACAAGGTGTCATATATTTGATATCATCCACAGGGTATATATCCAGCAGTGCATCATCGGCGGCGGTGGAACCCACGCTGCTTTTCGGCATAGATGGGACGGTTGTATCCAATGTGGGATCTGCTTGCTGCTGCTGCCGCTGAGACGCCCTTTCCTGGCAAAGTGAGTCGATCTACACCTGCTGCCTTAGGAAAGCGCGTTCCAACTCCACGTGCTTTGATTCTACCAGTTGAAGGTAGTCTGCTTCCTGCTTCCTCTGCTCCTCCTCCTGCTCCCTCTTTCTCGCACGGCTTCTGTTAGTGGCGTTCCAATCCGCAAACCCCTCAAACCACGGAACAACGCCTTTGCCTCGTGTTCGTCCAGGGTGTTCAGGAGTCTTCAGGGCGCGTGTAAGCTCGTCATTCTCTCGGTCGGGCTTGTACTTTCCCGTTCTAGCATCTTCTATTGCATCTAGTAAAGCGTCGGAGGCTTCTTTAAGACTTGCCCGCTCCGTAACCAGCCCTGTCTCTGGGTCCAACTTCCCCACATGCGGATAAAATCAAGTCCTGCTCCTGGGGGGCCAACTCAATGTAACTGGAGTGACCCCTGCAGCAATCATCTGTTCCTCAGCGAGATCCCACTTAGGTCGGCCGACCTGGTAGCCACCTGGCCCCAGAGTATGGTGCCACTTTTTTTACGCAGCATTAATCTTGTTTATTCTCGATCGTTCCTTAGCTTCTTTCGATTCCTTGAACAGCACGAAAGCGTCCCAGTGATCTTTTGCCTTCTCTAGTGTTCCCATGAATGCTGGAGTCTTCTTTCTGTCTTCTTGGTACTTGGCCCATATTCTTTTCTTGTGGTTGTTGAATGCTATCGCCATATTCTTAAGAGCACTCTTCTTGACTTTCTCCCGTTCTTTATCTGTCAAATGATCTGGTAAGGTGAAATGTGCCATGGGCGATTCCATAAGTAGATCTTTTGCTCTTCTGTCGACAAAAGTAACTCCTTGATCTCCCTTTGCTGGCTTATTCCATTCTTGAACGAAGATCGGGTTTTGGTCCCTGACAATAACTCCGCATTGATAAGTAAATTTGTCCGCATTCTTTTTAGGAGCAAGTGGTTCGCCATTTTCTTTGATGGCATCGATGTTTTACTTTATGCCAGCCTGCAACCTTCTGGCCGGGCCTCGTACTGCCCTGCTTGTAGAAGATTTCCTTGATCCGGAGGGCTAAAAGAAGAAAGATCGATTCGTTAATATATATAAATCAATTAATACATGTAATGATCACTAGAGGCCTTATATATATATATATACCTCGCCGGTCTTTGTTATTTGAAGAACACTTCCTTCTTCATCATTGTTGTGGCCTTCGTCTCTTCGTTCGTCTTCATCAAATATTAATACTCCCTCACCGAAATTGTTCAGATATTGCGAGCCGTCATCTTCGGGTTCATTCTCATCTGGGCTCGGGGAGCGTATGATGTCGAACATGGTCTCTTCTTCGTCTCTGCCGGTATTGTCCATAGCTTATATTAACTAATCCAGAAGAAAGACAAAACAATTTAGTATTCAAATTAGAATGCAATCAATAAGGAAAAACTGAATCATAGTTGATAATATGCATCTCGAATAATATCACTAATACATCTCGAATAATCCAGATAATATGCATCATCGAATATAATCTTGAATACATCGTCTCGAATATTATCGAATATAATCTCGAATACATCTCGAGTATTAATTATCACTAATACATCTCGAATATTATCAAACAACATCACTAGCTAATATAGATAGAATATTATCGAAGAATCTAGGTCACTCGCGGTTCCTGAGGTGCGGGCGGTGGACACCCAAAGAGAAGGAACCATCACAGGATCATAGCTCGGGTGAGATCCCTGAAGAACCTGCCAGGTATTGGAGAACCTGACGTCCAACTCAACCATGTAGCGACGGACGTGCTCGTCCTCCTCCCTGACACGGCGATGTACCACCTCCGCGGGGGCCGGCTGCCTCCGCACGGAAAGTGGCCCACGAGACCGCCACCAAAGAAGCTCCGGGTTGACGACGGGAGACCGGTTCCTCACCAAGCTGCGCGCCCCGGAAGGTAGCACCTCCCAGTGCCAGCCCGGTGGAGACCAGTCCCGGACATGGCGCCTCTCAAGGAGGTTCTCACCACCGAGTCGGCGACGAGGATGCGGGCCAGGCATCGTAGACATCGAGAACAAATTCTATGCAAATTTAACATTTTTTAAATGCTTGATTGTGATTTTTGTAATTCTTTTTCACTTGATTTTGCTAATACATGACAAACTTTTGCAAATACAACATTAAGATATATATTAACATTAAAATATTATTAATACATGGTCAACATTTTTCTATGCAACTTTTTTCTATAAGTATAAAAAACTAAAAAACAGAAAATCTATGCAAATTCCACCGTTCATCTACATATACATATATACATACATTGTATAAAAAAACTAGTGAAAAAAAACACTAAAACATACATACATATAGTGAAAAAATAATAATCTAACACATCAAAACATACATACATATATACATATATACAGACATTGTATACTAATTAATAATAATCTAAAACATATCTAGTGAAAAAAAATCGCTGGAGGGGGCGGCGCGAGCTCACATCGGGCGAGGTCGAGGCTTATATATGAAAGCCTTTAGTCCCGGTTGGTGGCTCCAACCGCGGCTAAAGGCCCCCCTTTAGTCGCGGTTGGAGCCACCAACCGGGACTAAAGTGAAATTCACCCAGGCCAAGCGGTGGGAAGCCAGGCCTTTAGTCCCTGTTGGTGGCTCCAACCGCGACTAAAGGGAAGCCTTTTGTGACGTTCGGATAATTAAGCTACAGTGAACCTCTGCTAATGATGCCACGTGACCTCGGTTACTGTTGATAAACTCGCGTTGATTCGAAACCGATTCAAATTCAAATTCAAAATCAAGTCAAATGGTAAAGATTTTCAAATATTAAAACTAAATGGTCGGGTGGAGCCAAATAATGCTTAGGTAATTATTGTGGAGAAACCACATTTTTATAAAATAATTAAATGCTCTAAATTAGTTAAAACAGTAGCTAAAACCTTAATTAAATGCCTAATATATATATTTTAAAATATTAAACTATTTTGTTTAGGAGTCAACCTTTTTGTGTCAGTGATATAATTTGTATTACTAATTTAGGTGCTATTGGTATATTTTACATAACTAAAACAATTTGGAAAATAAAAGCGAAAAATAAAACAGAAAATAAAGATAAACAAAACAAAAACAAACAAAACAGAAAAATAAAAGAAAGGCCCATGGGCCACTGGCCCAGCTGGCCAGGCCACCCCAAGGCCCAGCCCAACTGTGGGTCACCTCCCACCTCCGCTACAGTGGAGGCAGTAGGCGTGGAGGCCATCCGCCATGGCCACCGGCCACGCGCCGGCCATCCCGCGGCCTTCCCCCGTCCCAGACGTCTACAAGGCAACCCTGCACCCCACGGAACCCTAGATCGATCCCCCCCCTTCCTCACGCCGCTTTTCTTCCTCCCTGCACGAGGCCGAGCCGCCACCTCCATGCCTCACTTCGCCTGCGCGCCCACCGTCATCCCGGCGCCCTAGAACCTTGTACGTCTACTACGCCGTCGTCCACTACGTCGTTTACGGCCACCGGTTGGAGCTAGGCGCCCCTGCAGTACGTGGATCGAGCCATCTTCTCCGCGCACGGGCGTCGTCATCCGCCGTTGATTCGCTCGACCCCGACCTCTCCCGGCCTCGCCGTCTGCTCGCCCGGCTCCGCGGTGAGCCCCTCCTTCGATTCACGGCCTTGGCCCCGTCGATTCATCGCCGTAGTGTCACCCCGTGAGCTTGCGCCTACCATGGCCGAAACCCCGCCGTAGCCGCCCCGGGCTCGCCCCGCGCGTGCTCGCTGCACCCGTGGCCGTGCTCCCCCGCGGCTCTGGCCGCCCCAGGCCGCGCCCTCGTGCGTGTGTCCGCTCGGGCCGCGCCCCTGCTGCTGCTGCGCTGGTAATTGCTGCTGCTATTTGCTGCTCTGCTTGGCTGCTGCTCGGAACTGCTGCCGCCTGCTGTTCCTCCTTGCCGCCACCCGCGCCCACCTCCACAGCCGCCGCGCCCGGCTGCAGCCGCCAGCGTCCACCTTGAGCCCGCGCGCCGGCCACGCCCTGCTCGCCCGAGCTCCCCGCGCGCGCGTCCGCTGGTTCTAGTCGCGCCCGTGCTGGTGCGCTGCTACTGCTCATTGTGCTGCTGTTGTTTATGTCGCTGCTGTTGCTCATGCTATTGCCGCTGATTCTACTGCTGCCTAGTGTCGCTGTTGCTTTCTGCTGCCGCTGTTGTGGCCGCCCGTGCTCTAGTTAGTAGCTAGTTTAGGAATAGTTAGTGCTTAGGTTAATAGATTGTCTAATTAGGTGTAGTCTATGACGTGTGGTCTCCCTGAATTAGATTAAAGCAATATCATGTAGGAAATTATTAAAACACAAACATGTGGACCCTAACTACAATGTTCACCTGTTGACCAGTCAATCTTGACTGGGTCATTTGGACCACTGGGCCCCATTTGTCATACACTCGGTCTAGACTAGAGCTAGGTGAGAAAAGTATTCTGTTATTATTTCAAAATTAAATAATCCTAGAAATTCAATAAAACTTTGAAAAATCATATAAAATAATTCGTCACTCGGATGAAAATAATTTGTACATAAAAGTTGCTC
Source organism: Thinopyrum elongatum (assembly GCA_011799875.1). Lineage (NCBI taxonomy): Eukaryota > Viridiplantae > Streptophyta > Magnoliopsida > Poales > Poaceae > Thinopyrum > Thinopyrum elongatum. The sequence continues at coordinate 694,890,943 of CM022303.1, forward strand.
AGAAAAATACAACAGATCCGAATATGCCTTCCGTCGCCGTATGCCCCTAGCATAGCGAACATGGAACCGTCCCCTCTCTTACATCTGTCCGGAAAATACAAAACATCGGGAAAACATTTCCGGATGTTTTCCCTCTCCGTCTGCAACGTGTAGCACGGCGTTAGATCACTCTTCGCTCATCATATTACCATGTTTTGTTTTGTGCTGCTTTGTTTGCTTTATATTTATTGTTTCTTCCCCCTCTTCCCTCCGGTAGACACTGAGACCGATGCCGATGTCACTGTGATTGACTACATCGACGACGACCCCTCCTACTCGACAGAGCTTCCAGGCAAGCACCCCCCCCTTAAGCATACCGATATGGCCTATTCTTTCTCTCTCATGGTTGCATTAGAAATTGCTGCTGCTACTGTTTAACCTATTCTGATGCATAGCCTGTTTATTGTAACCTGCTATTTACACCTTACCTGCTTATCCTAAACTGCTTAGTATAGGCTGGGTAGAGACCTACCAGAGACCCCACTTTGTCCCCAGTTACCCCGCTGGAGTATCAGATGACTCGATCAACAGGATCGACAGCCAGACCCCGGCACTGCACAACACCCCCTTTTGTTGTACGACACTACAGCGTCACCATCGAGTGCCGAGGGTGATACCTCGTATAGCACTCCTGATGTTAGCTCTGTAGAGTAGCTATTTGGACAGGGTCATCGAGGGTGATTCCTCCTTCTCCACTTTCAATACGACCCTGTCGCGCAACACTTCAAGTGTGAACCTCGAGGGTGATTCCTCCTAAGTTCACCTTGACGGTTACATCGAGTGGGCATCCGTCGAGGGTAATACCTCGGATTCCCCTGATGTTATAGACACACGGTTACCGTGACTTTACCCCTGAACCTTATTAGAAACGGGTCGGCCCCGAGGGCGACCCGAGGGAGTTACTTTTACTGCAGGACTGGAGTGAAAGGCGGTACCACCCAGTAGAGGTGGACCTGAGTTCCCGGCAGTCTTTTGCGAGACTGGTTGACCTGAACAGTGCCCCAGTGATGAATACGAGGTGTGGCCGGACATTCTTGGCCCTTGCCGCAAGTCCTCGAGACGGGGCGACGGGGTCACATCGATCGTGAGTCTCTGCTCGTTACCGCACTACCAACACACTACGATTTGGATAGTTGATTCGAGTGGGCCTCTGGCCCGATAGCACTAACCATCACGCGGGAATAAATATGGGTACTCTGCATCGTGGTATCAGCCGACAGCTCTGTCAGACATCCAGTTCAGCATTGTGGCCGGGTCGGATCGTGCCGCTGGCGCTGGTATCCACCCTGCTTGCAACGACCCGGAGTGCACAGGGCGACGGCCCAAGACCGCAGAGCGCTTAGGATGTAGACAGGCGGGGACCTCTCTGCTGAGCTCTAGGTAGGGCTGAGGTGTGTCGTTTGACTGAGGTAGGGCATGACCTAGAAAGTGTGTCCGGTCGGAGTTAAGCGAGCGTCGTGGGTAAGTTGGTGCGCCCCTGCAGGGAAGAACTAATCTATGCATAGCCGGATCCCCGGTAACGGACACTCGGAGTTGTATCCTGATCGATAAAACTAGAATTGGATACTATGGCTCTGAGATTGCTTCTCGCAGGGAGTCGAGAAGGGATCTCAGGACGAGGTTGATGACAGTATGGCTCTGGGATTGCTTTCTCGCAGGGAGTCGAGGAAGGATCTCTGGCCGAGGTTGATACTTATTTATACTACTACTTTATACTGTACTAATTTACACTCTTCTAATAATGCAAGACCGCTGAAGATGCTAGTCTTCGATAGGACTAGGCCTTCACTCTATTCTGGCATTTCTGAAGCCCAGTCCACATATACAGCCTCCCTTTGATAATGTTGCATATGTAGTTTAGACCCTTGCTTACTGAGTACTTCGGATGAGTACTCACGGTTGATTTGCTTTCTTTTTCCCCCATATCCTTTTGATGGAACCAGATGACGGAGCCCCTGTAACACCCCCAGTGGTTAACTACAGTAATCACCCTTTCGATAATGCCATGTCATCGTGATCAACAGTGCCTACTCATCATTTGCTTTCAGCTCCTAACTAAAATTTCAAATTAAAACTAAAGTGAAAACTAAAAGTTGTCTAAACCTGAAAACAAAAATGTGCCTCATGTTGCAAATATTCCCAAAGCATTTATAAAAATGATTGCAACGTTTAATGGAGTTGAAAAAGGACTAAAACATGAAGGCAAAGCAGCAAAACATCACTATTCAATCCTTTTCAAATTAAATAAAATCCCAAATGAAAACCTTTGTGCTCAAAACCATTTTATTGCAGTGGCATATAATGCACCATGTTTGTTTGGGCCAGTCTCATATTTTACAAAAGTCCAGAAGTAGCCTAGACATTTTTGCAAAACAGAAAAGAAATGAATAAAGAAAAAAAAAAGAGAAGAAAACCCCCCTGCTCCCACTTGGCCTGGACCAGCTCGCCCCCGCCTGGCCTATTTAGGCCTCGCCTCCCCACCACCCGAAACCCTGATCCCCAACCCCCCCACCCGATCCCGTCTCTGCTCCCGACGCCGCCGCCTGTCGCCCGGCCCCGTTGTCGTCGGTGCCACCTCACCGGCGTCGCCCCACCGCCTCTCCCTCGCCGGACCTCCTCACGCCTCGCCGCCCTCTTCCCACGACGCCCGTGAGCCGCCCCGCCTCCTCTCCTCTCTCCCGCAGGGCCACCCGCGCCCGCCGCCTCCCCGTCTCGCTCCGCCTCGCCTGCGCACGCCGGCGCTTGCCCCGCTCGCCCCCCGCTGCGCTCTCGCCCCTGGCCATCCCGTGCGCGGTCCAGCCTCGCGCCCTCTCCCCTCGTTCCTCCGTCGCTCACTGCCGGCCCCACCTCCCCTCCCTCCTCCCTCTCCCCTCTCTCCGCCCGCCTCGCCGTCCTGCCCGCTCCTCCGCTCGCTTGCAGATGTTGCCCCCCCCCCCCCCACCGGCTCGCGCCCGCCGGCCAGCCACGGCCGCGCCGTGTGCCCCTGGGTCGCGCGCGCGCCCAAACCCCCCCCCTGTGGCTTAGCCACTGACCAGTGGGGCCCTCCCCTGGGAAAATAGAAATTAGAAAGAAAAAAAATATGTAAAATAAAAATAATATTAATAATTAATTAATTAATTAATTAGTTAAGTTAATTAACTCTGATTAGGTTAATCTAAATTAGTTAATTAGTTTAATTAAATACTAATTAATTAGTTAACCCTAATTAACTAACCAGTCAATGACAGGTGGGTCCCACGTGTCAGATTGGCTGCTGACGTCAGCATGATGTCATGCTGACGTCGTCAACTACTGTTTCGGATAATGTTAATTTAAATAATTAAATAAATTCCAGAAATTAATAAAAACTTTAGAAAATCATAATAAATAATCCGTAACTCCGATGGAAAAACTTTGTACATGAAAGTTGCTCAGAACGATGAGACGAATTCGGATACGCGGTCCGTTCGTCCGTCACGTGTCCCTATCTATACGAACATGGAACCGTCCCCCTCCGGATCGTCTGTCCGATAATTCCAAAGACCCAGGAAATATCATCAGATATTTTCCCGCTCCTTCTGATACGTGTAGTACTGCGTTAGACTACCCCTAGCACCGTGTATCGTATTTGTCATGCTCATGTTTGCTGTGTATTTATACTGTTTCCTCCCCCTCTTCTCTCTCGTTAGACCCCGACACCGACGTCGTCCCCGAGACCGACGAAGCTCCGGAGTACGAAGACACCATTGACGACCTTGCCCTTGCCGCCGAGCAACCAGGCAAGCCCCCCCTTTTGATTATCCCGATATCGCCCATTCTAATTTCTCCTGCTTGCATTAGAATTGCTGCTGCCACTGCTTTACCTATTCTGATACATAGCCTGTTTATTGTAACCTACTACTGATACCTTACCTGCATAACCTAAACTGCTTAGTATAGGCTGGGTAGAGACCTATCAGTGACCCCACTAGTCCCGTCTGCCCCCCTGGATTATCCGAAGACCCGATCAACGGGATTGAAGACCAGGCCCCGGCACCGCACATCACCCCCTTAGTTGTAACGACACTGCAGCATTACTATCGCATGCCGAGGGTGATACCTCGTGTAGCACTTCTGATGTTAACTCTGTAGAGTAGCTATTCGGTCGTGGTCATCGAGGGTGATTCCTCCTTCACCACTTCCGGTAACGACGCTGTCGTGCAACACATCAAGTGTGAACCCATCGAGGGTGATTCCTCCGAGTTCACCTTGACGGATACATCGAGTGGGAATTCAATGAGGGTGATACCTCGGATTCCCCTGATGTTATATACACACGGATACTTGGACTTTACACTGTTACTTGGATAGGCGGGTCGACCCTGAGGGGTACCCGCGTGCGCCTGAGAAGCGAGTGTTGTGAAGACGGGTGCTTGTGTGGTGCCCGAGTGATGAATACGAGGCGCGACCGGGCATTCATGGCCCTTGACGCAAGTCCTCGAGACGGGGCGACGGGGTCACATCTTTCGTGAGTCTTTGCTCGTTACCGCAAGCCCAAGGTACTAGCGATTTGGATATTTGATCCGAGCAGGCCTCTGGTCTGATAGCACTAACCATCACGTGGGCATAGTATGGGCGTTCTGCATCATAGCATCAGCCGAAAGCTTTGTCAGACGTCCAGTTCAGCATTGTGTCCGGGTCGGATCGTGCTGTTGGCACTGGTATCCACCCTGCTCACAACGACCCAGAGTGCACAGGGCGACGGCCCAAGACCCCTGAGCGCTTAGGATGTAGACCGGCGGGGACCTCTCTGGTGAGCTCTAGGTAGGGTTGCAGTGTGTCGTTTGGCCGAGGCCGGGAATGACCCAGGAAAGTGTGTCCGGCCGGAGTTAATCGAGCGTGTTGGGTAAGTTGGTGCACCCCTGCAGGGAAGAAAACTTCCATCGATAGCCTGTCCTACGGTAAAGGACACTCGGAGTTGTATCCTGATTGATACAATTTAGAACTGGATACTTGGATACTATGGCTCTGGGATTGCTTCTCGCAGGGAGTCGAGAAGGGATCTCAGGACGAGGTTGATGACTGTATGGCTCTGGGATTGCTTTCTCGCAGGGAGTCGAGAAAGGATCTCTGGGTGAGGTTGAGACTTAATGACACTGCTACTTTATATTGATCTGTTCTTCTCTCTTCTATTGCTGCAAGACCGATGAAGATGCTTGTCTTCGATAGGACTAGGTCTTCTCTCTATTCTGGCATTTCTGCAGCCCAGTCCACATATACAGCCTTTCTTTGAAAATGTTGCATATGTAGTGTAGATCCTTGCTTGCTGAGTACTTCTGAGTACTCACGGTTGCTTTGTCTTCCTTTTCTCTCCATATCAGTTTGTCGTGACCAAGATGACGGAGCCCCTGAGACAGCTGTCCCCGCCGACGATCGCTACTACTATCCCGAGGATGGATGCTACTACGAGCTTGCCGTCGACCAGGAGTAGGTTCGGAGGGTCCCAGGCAGGAGGGCTACGCCTTTCGATCGTAGTGTTTTATTTTGCCCCGCCTTTCTAGAGGCCTTTCTGTTTCTGTTTCATGTATGTACTCAGATATCTGATGCTTCCGCTAACGCTTGTACGCAAGCTTATGTATTCGAGCCCTCGAGGCCCCTGGCTTGTAATATAAAGCTTGTATGACTTTATTTATGTTTTAGAGTTGTGTTGTGATATCTTCCCGTGAGTCCTTAGGCTTGATCGTGTGCATTTGCGTGTATGATTAGTGCACGATTGAGCCAGGGCCGTCACAAGTTGGTATCAGAGCCGACTGACTGTAGGAATCCCACTTTCCAACTCCTTGGCCGAAGTTGAGTCTAGTAATCGAAAACTGTTTTACTAACTTGGCTGTGTGGCTTACGGGCCCACGTCGCCAATTGGGTGGTATTAGGATCTTTTACTCCTCGTCTTTACTCTGGGATTCTGATCTCTCTTCTATTCGGGTTAAAACTTTACTAACTCCAACATTTGGTTCTCGTGATCACATCCACCCGGTGTTCTGAAAATTTCCCCCCTTCCTTCAAGATTGCGGGCCAGGTTCTGTTCGCAGGATCCTCTTATCGAGGGCACCCTGTTTTGTCACTTGCAGATTCCTCACTCCAATGGTTTTCTCCGACGTTGATGTAGCCTTTGCTATGTCTCGTTGTGTACTTCCTTGCCGCGTGCCTGTGCGCCGCCTAGATGTCTAGCCCTCCCCTTTTCAACTGTCATAATGCCGGATAATAACCGAGGCTATGTGTGGCTTTGAATGTCTGGTGCGAATATGCTGAATTATCTATTGCACTTCCTTCTGTGGTGCGTGATACTTCATGAATCATTCCATACACCTGCAGTTTTTCTTGCTAAACTGCCCCAGTTGATTTGGCAGGATGGCTGACGATCCTCCACCTCCACCCTATATTGCCGCCATGATGCAGCAGTTTGAACTCAACCGTCAGTAGTTTGAGCTTAACCGTCAGTTTATGACCAGAGTATTGGCTCAATTCCCAACTCAGAATGCTCAGCAACAGAATGCTCCAATAACTCTGCCAGAATTTATGCGCCTCAGTCCATCCGTTTTCCGCAATTCCACCAATCCTATGGATGCTGATGAGTGGCTTCGTGACATCCTGTTTGAGATGGAATCAGCTATTGTCGCTCCTGACAGTTACGTCACCTTTGCGACATTCCACCTGAAGGGCCCAGCTGCTCAATGGTGGGAAAGCCACAAGGCTATGTTGCCTGCAGAGATTGTAACTACTTGGCAGGAATTTCAGTCAACTTTTCATGCACGTTACATTCCTCAAGGTCTGATGGACCAGAAGAAGCAGGAATTCTGTAAACTCTCTCAGGGTAAAATGACTGTGGATGAATATCAGAGGAAATTCCTTGAATTATCCCGCTATGTTGCGGATGACATCGACACCGACACTCGCAAGCAGGAGAAATTCCGTGAAGGACTACGTACTGATATAAAACTTGCACTTGCTGTCCATGATTGCACAGAATTCGCAACGCTTGTCAGCAAATCTTTCCAAGTTGAAACAGCTCTGACTGAGTACCAGGAGTCGCTCAAGCGCACTCCTGAACCTGGCTCATCCTCAGGTCAGCCTATTCAGAAGCGTCGAGTCTGGATTCCCCACAATGTTTACCACCGACCTGCTCCAAAACCAAGGCTGTCTTATGTTGCACCTCGTCTGCCTTCACCGCCGAGACAGCTTATGGTTCATGATGGACCGCCTGATGCTATGGCTTCTCATCAAGTTGCACCACGTCCTCCTAATGGTCGTAAGAAGAATTGTCGAAACCGCCTACTCAGAAACCGTAATGTCATACCATCTACTGTTGTACTTGGCCATGCCAATCACATCAATGCTGAAAAGGCTCAGAAGGAACCGACTATCGTGCTGGGAACACTCTCTGTGAATTCAGTGCCAGCTTCTGTTCTTTTTTATTCAGGTGCATCACATTCCTTCGTGTCCCAGCAATTTGCACAATTGCATGGGTTAGCTATGAGCTCATTACCCACTCCTTTAGAAATCATCACTCCCCGTTCCAGGTGGCAAACCAAGATGGTAAGTCACAACAATCAGATCAAAATTGAAGGGTTGATGTTCTCTGCTTCCCTTATTGCTCTTGGACCTTCCGACATAGACATCATTCTCAGTATGGACTAGTTGACAGCCCATAATGCTTTGATTGACTGTGCTACTAAGACAGTCCAGCTCACAGACCCTTCTGGTCAGGTGATCAATTACTCAGCCCGAATAGCTCAGGATGCTGAGAGCCAGATATATGTTCTGAATGCATTGAATGCTTCACCTATTGAAGGCATCGAGAACGTTCCAGTTGTTCATGATTTTCAAGATGTATTTCCAGAAGAACTTCCAGGAATACCCCCTGCTAGAGCTGTTGAGTTTGTCATCGACTTGAAGCCTGGCACTACCCATATTGCGAAGCGTCCTTATAAAATGCCTCTGCACCGCCTTCTTGAACTTAAGGAGGAAATCGACACGTCACTTAAGAAGGGCTTCATCCGCCCCAGTTCCTCCGCTTTGCGAGCACCTTCACTCTTCGTTAAGAAGAAGTATGGAACTAACCGATTGGTTCAGGATTATCGGCCCATTAACCAAGCCACAATCCGGAATAAATATCCGCTTCCCCGGATCAATGATTTGTATGATCACCTTGCCGGTTCCTCAGTATTCTCTAAGATTGATTTGAGATTGGGATACCATCAGATCCGTGTTCGCGAAGAGGATATTCCCAAGACTGCATTTGTTACTCGCTATGGCTCCTACGAGTACACGGTCATGTCATTTGGCCTAACAAATGCTCCAGCTACGTTCTCCCGCCTGATGAATTATATATTCATGGATTACCTCGACAAGTTCGTCATGGTTTATCTAGATGATATTCTGGTATATTCGAAGAATAAAGAAGAACATGCTGAACACCTCCGTCTTGTACTGGAAAGGCTCCGAGAACACCAGTTGTATGCCAAATACTCCAAATGTGAATTCTGGCTTTCTGAAGTAACGTATCTTGGTCCTGTGATTTCCAAGGATGGAATTGCTGTTAACCCAGAACGAGTTCAGGCTATTCTTGACTGGACACCTCCGAAGAACGTCAAGCAAGTGAGAAGTTTTCTTGGCCTTGCAAGCTATTGCCGTTGATTTGTCGAGAACTTTTCTAAGATTGCTAAGCCTTTGAATGATCTGCTTCATAAGGGCGTTAAATTTGAATGGACAAAAAATGTCAGGAAAGTTTCCAGACACTCAAAGACAAGCTGACATCTGCCCCAGTACTATCTCCTTCAGATACCCGCAAAGATTTTGTGATTTATTGTGACGCATCCCGCGAAGGATTAGGCTGTGTCCTAATGCAAGAGCGTAAAGTGATTGCTTATGGCTCTCGTCAGTTGCGCCCACATGAAGAGAATTATCCGGTACATGATCTAGAACTAGCTGTTGTCATCTATGCACTGCAGTTGTGGCGACATTACCTCCTCGGTAATCGTTGCGAGATCTACACGGATCATAAAAGTCTAAAGTACTTGTTCACTCAGCCATCTCTAAACCTCCGTCAGCAAAGATGGATGGAGGCCATTGCGGACTATGATTTGGGTATTTCCTATACCACTGGCAAGGCTAACGTGATGGCTGATGCCTTAAGCCGCAAGTCCTATTGCGACAACCTCATGGTTAGGCGAGCTCAACCTCCTCTTTTTGAAGAACTGCGCAAGCTGAATCTCTGTATTGTCCCACAGGGTTCTCTTAATAACCTTGTGATACAACCAGATCTTGAGAAAGCTATTAAGAATGCGCAAGCTAAAGATGCTGAAATTGATCTGATGAAGAAAAATCTTCACCTTGAAAAGTACAGGGATTTCTCGCTGTCTGAAGATGGAACTTTGTATTTCAGAAACCGTATTGTCGTACCTCGCTTCGAACTTATGACTGACAAGGTCATGAAGGAGGCACATGATACCCCGCTGTCTATTCATCCGGGTAGAACCAAGATGTATCGTGATCTCCGTCAAAGGTACTGGTGGTCTAGAATGAAGCAGGACATTGCTCGTTATGTTGCTGAATGTGATGTGTGTCGTCGCGTTAAAGTAGAACATCGGAAACCTGCTGGAATTCTGCAACCGTTACCTATTCCTTTATGGAAATGGGATAAAGTGCAAATGGATTTCATTACTGGCCTTCCCAGGTCACAGAAGGGTCACGATGCTATTCTTGTCGTCGTCGACCAACTTTCCAAAGTTGCACACTTTCTGCCTGTCAAAGAAACTATCACTGCTAGTTAGTTAGCAGAGTTGTATATCTCCAGAATTGTTTCTCTCCACGGTATTTCAAAGGAGATCAGTTCGGACCGTGGCGGTCTTTTCACCTCAAAGTTCTGGGAAAGTTTCCAAGAAGCTATGGGAACTCATATTACCTGGAGTTCAGCTTATCACCCCCAATCCCAAGGCCAAGTCGAACGAGTCAATCAAGTGCTTGAAGACATGGTTCGGGCTTGTGTTATATCGTTTGGCAAGAAGTGGGAAGAATCTCTTCCTTATGCGGAATTCTCATATAACAATAGCTATCAAGCCAGCTTGAAAATGGCTCCCTTTGAAGTTCTTTATGGACGTAAGTGTCGAACCCCTCTGAATTGGTCAGAAACTGGGGAACGACCACTCGTGGGTCCGGATATTATTCAACACGCCGAAGAACAAGTTCGTATTGTTCGGGAAAATCTCAAGGCGGCTCAGGACCACCAGAAGAGCAACTATGATCGCAAACGATGGGGTTTGACTTATCAACCAGGTGATCAGGCTTATCTGCGAGTCACCCCGATGAAAGGCACCCACCGTTTTGGAATCAAGGGCAAGCTAGCTCCGCGCTACATTGGTCCTTTCCGCATTGTTGCAAGACATGGTCAGGTGGCGTACAAATTGGAGTTGCCGTCGCAATTCTCTCATATCCACGACGTATTCCATGTGTCGCAACTTCGTCAATGCTTCAAGGAATCTCCGCACCGAGCTGTGGATCACGAAATGCTCGAATTGCATGATGATCTTTCATATAAGGAGCATCCGATCCGCATTCTCGATGAAGCTAAACGCCGGACCCGTCAGAAGGTTACCAAGTTCCTCAAAGTGCAGTGGTCAAATCATACTGAAGATGAAGCCACTTGGGAACGCGAGGATAATCTTCGTGCGGAATACCCCGAACTTTTTCCTTCTACTTCTTAATTCTCGGGACGAGAATTCTTATTAGTGGAGGAGACTTGTAACACCCCCAGTGGTAAATTACAGTAATCACCCTTTTGATAATGCCATGTCATCGTGATCAACAGTGCCTACTCATCATTTGCTTTCAGCTCCTAACTAAAATTTAAAATTAAAACTAAATTGAAAACTAAAATTGTCTAAACCTAAAAACAAAAATGTGCCTCATGTTGCAAATATTCCCAAAGCATTTATAAAAATGATTGCAACGTTTAATGGAGTTGAAAAAGGACTAAAACATCAAGGAACAGCAGCAAAACAGCACTATTAAATCCTTTTCAAATTAAATAAAATCCCAAATGAAAACCTTTGTGCTCAAAACCATTTTATTGCAGTGGCATATAATGCACCATGGTTGTTTGGGCCAGTCTCATATTTTACAAAAGTCCAGAAGTAGCCTAGACATATTTGCAAAACAGAAAAGAAATGAATAAAGAAAAAGAAAAAAAAAGAGAAGAAAACCCCCCTGCTCCCACTCGGCCTGGCCCAGCTGGCCACTGCACCAGGCCGGCCCAGCTCGCCCCCGCCTGGCCTATGTAGGCCTCGCCTCCCCACCACCCGAAACCCTGATCCCCAACCCCCCCACCCGATCCCCTCTCTGCTCCCGACGCCGCCGCCTGTCGCCCGGCCCCGTCGTCGTCGCTGCCACCTCGCCGGCGTTGCCCCACCGCCTCTCCCTCGCCGGACCTCCTCACGCCTCGCCGCCCTCTTCCCACGACGCCCGTGAGCCGCCCCGCCTCCTCTCCTCTCTCCCGCAGGGCCACCACGCCCGCCGCCATGCCCGTCGTCGCTCGCCATCGACTGCGCATGCCGGCGCTTGCCCCGCTCGCCCGCGGCCCCGCCCGCTGCGGCTCCCGCCCTAGCCATCCCGTGCGCGGTCCAGCCTCGCGCCCTGCTCCCCTCGTCCTCCGTCGCTGCCGCCGCACGCCCGCAGCCCTGCTCCACCTCGCTGCGCCGCCCGCCTCGCCGTGCTGCCGCTCCTCCGCCCGCTGCTCGCTGCAGCTGTTGCCCCCCCCCCCCCCGTCGCCCGCGGCAGCACGCATGGACGCGCCGTGTGCCGCTGGGTCGCGCGCGCGCCCAAACCCCCTTCCCCCCCTGTGGCTTAGCCACTGACCAGTGGGGCCCTCCCCTGGGAAAATAGAAATTAGAAAGAAAAAAATGTGTAAAATAAAAATAATTTTAATAATTAATTAATTAATTAGTTAATTTAATTAACCCTGATTATGTTAATCTAAATTAGTTAATTAGTTTAATTAAATACTAATTTATTAGTTAACCCTAATTAACTAACCAGTCAATGACAGGTGGGTCCCATGTGTCAGATTGGCTTCTGACGTCAGCATGTTGTCATGCTGACGTCGTCAACTACTGTTTCGGATAATGTTAATTTAAATAATTAAATAAATTCCAGAAATTAATAAAAACTTTAAAAAATCATAATAAATAATCCGTAACTCCGATGGAAAAAATTTGTACATGAAAGTTGCTCAGAGCGACGAGACGAACTCGGATACGCGGTCTGTTCATCCGTCACGCGTCCCTATCTATCCGAACATGGAACCGTCCTCCTCCGGATCGTCTGTCCGATAATTCCAAAGACCCGGGAAATATCGTCAGATATTCTCCCGCTCCGTCTGATATGTGTAGTACTGCGTTAGACTACCCCTAGCACCGTGTATCGTATTTGTCATGCTCATGTTTGCTGTGTATTTATATTGTTTCCTCCCCCTCTTCTCTCTCGTTAGACGCCGACACCGACGTCGTCCCCGAGACCGACGAAGCTCCGGAGCCCGAAGACACAATTGACGACCTTGCCCTTGCCGCCGAGCAACCAGGCAAGCCCCCACTTTTGATCATCCCGATATCGTCCATTCTAATTTCTCATGCTTGCATTAGAATTGCTGCTGCTACTGCTTTACCTATTGTGATGCATAGCCTGTTTATTGTAACCTACTATTGATACCTTACCTGCATAACCTAAACTGCTTAGTATAGGCTGGGTAGAGACCTATCAGTGACCCCACTAGTCCCGTCCGCCCCGCTGGATTATCCGAAGACCCGATCAACGAGATTGAAGACCAGGCCCCGGCACCGCACATCACCCCCTTAGTTGTAACGACACTGCAGCGTTACTATCGCGTGCCGAGGGTGATACCTCGTGTAGCAGTTCTGATGTTAACTCTGTAGAGTAGCTATTCGGTCGTGGTCATCGAGGGTGATTCCTCCTTCACCACTTCCGGTAACGACGCTGTCGTGCAACACATCAAGTGTGAACCCATCGAGGGTGATTCCTCCGAGTTCACCTTGACGCATACATCGAGTGGGAATTCAATGAGGGTGATACCTCGGATTCCCCTGATGTTATAGACACACGGATACTTGGACTTTACACTGTTACTTGGATAGGCGGGTCGACACTAAGGGGTACCCGCGTGCGCCTGAGAGGCGAGTGTTGTGAAGACGGGTGCCTGTGTGGTGCCCGAGTGATGAATACGAGGCGCGACCGGGCATTCATAGCCCTTGCCGCAAGTCCTCGAGACGGGGCGACGGGGTCACATCTTTCGTGAGTCTCTGCTCGTTACCGCAAGCCCAAGGTACTAGCGATTTGGATATTTGATCCGAGCAGGCCTCTGGTCTGATAGCACTAACCATCACGTGGGCATAGTATGGGCGTTCTGCATCGTAGCATCAACCAAAAGCTTTGTCAGACGTCCAGTTCAGCATTGTGGCCTGGTCGGATCATGCCGTTGGCACTGGTATCCAGCCTGCTCACAACGACCCGGAGTGCACAGGGCGACGGCCAAAGACCCCTGAGCGCTTAGGATGTAGACCGGCGGGGACCTCTCTGCTGAGTTCTAGGTAGGGCTGCGGTGTGTCGTTTGGCCGAGGCCGGGCATAACCAAGGAAAGTGTGTCCGGCCGGAGTTAATCGAGCGTGTTGGGTAAGTTGGTGCACCCCTGCAGGGAAGAAAACTTCTATCGATAGCCTGTCCTATGGTAAAGGACACTCGGAGTTGTATCCTGATTGATAAAATTTAGAACTGGATACTTGGATACTATGGCTCTGGGATTGCTTCTCGCAGGGAGTCGAGAAGGGATCTCAGGACGAGGTTGATGACTGTATGGCTCTGGGATTGCTTTCTCGCAGGGAGTCGAGAAAGGATCTCTGGGTGAGGTTGAGACTTAATGATACTGCTACTTTATATTGATCTGTTCTGCTCTCTTCTATTGCTGCAAGACCGATGAAGATGCTAGTCTTCGATAGGACTAGGTCTTCTCTCTATTCTGGCATTTCTGCAGCCCAGTCCACATATACAACCTTCCTTTGAAAATGTTGCATATGTAGTGTAGATCCTTGCTTGCTGAGTACTTCTGAGTACTCACGGTTGCTTTGTTTTCCTTTTCTCCCCATATCAGTTTGTCGTGACCAAGATGACGGAGCCCCTGAGACAGCTGTCCCCGCCGACGATCGCAACTACTAACCCGAGGATGGATGCTACTACGAGCTTGCCGTCGACCAGGAGTAGGTTCGGAGGGTCCCAGGCTGGAGGCCTACGCCTTTCGATCGTAGTGTTTTATTTTGCCCCGCCTTTCTAAAGGCCTTTCTGTTTCTGTTTCATATCTGTACTCAGATATCTGATGCTTCCGCTGACGCTTGTACGCAAGCTTATGTATTCGAGCCCTCGAGGCCCCTGGCTTGTAATATAAAGCTTGTATGACTTTATTTATGTTTTAGAGTTGTGTTGTGATATCTTCCCATGAGTCCTTAGGCTTGATCATGTGCATTTGCATGTATGATTAGTGCACGATTGAGCCGGGGCCGTCACAGCCCCGAATACAGCTGCCCCCGCCGACGATCGCTACTACTACCACCCCGAGGGTGGATACTGCTACGAGTTCACCGACGACCAGGAGTAGGTTCGGAGGGTCCCAGGCAGGAGGCATGCGCCTTTCAATTGTAGTGTTTTCTTTTGCCCCGCCTTCTAAGGGCCTATCTATGTTTTCTTTTATATCTGTACTCAGATATCTGATGCTTCTGCTGACGCTTGTATGCGAGCTTATGTATTCGAGCCCTCGAGGCCCCTGGCTTGTAATATAAAGCTTGTATGACTTTATTTATGTTTTAGAGTTGTGTTGTGATATCTTCCCGTGAGTTCTTAGGCTTGATCGTGTGCATTTGCGTGTATGATTAGTGCACGATTGTGCCAGGGGCGTCACAAGTTGGTATCAGAGCCGACTGCCTGTAGGAACCCCCCTTCCAACTCTTTGGCCGAAGTTGAGTCTAGTCATTGAAAAACGTTTACTAACATGGTTGTGTGGCTTACGGGCCCACGTCGCCAACTGGGTGGTATTAGGATCTTTTATTCCTCGTCTATACTCTGGGATCTGATCTCTCTTCCTTTCGGGTTAAAATTCTACTAACTCTGGCATTAGGTTCTCGTAACCACTTCTTCCCGGAGAGCCCCTTCACTACAAATGATCGCCTGCCCCATCAGAAGACTCTGAAGATACTCCTCGATGATTCCCGAGACCCTGTGCCCACTGCTTTGCAGTTCCTGACCACCGATAAATCCTGACGAATAACTACTTACACTCGTCGTACATATATTCATTCCAGTCAATCTTTTGTTCCATCCGACATATCGAAATACTATCCGACATTTCAAAAATTCTCTGAACCCACTACCTTATAGTTCCTTTCCGCCTGAATACCCTATGAATAATTCCTCACATTACCGGGGATCCGTTCATCCCCAGTTGTTCCTGTGTTTCACGAAATACCTCGTATTGCTATGCGACCTTCCGAAAATCCTCTGCAGCCTATTGCTCCCGAAAGTCTTGTCTGCCTGCATTATGGTTAAACCCGTGTGTCTCGCAATATTCATTAGCATTCTTTGTCATTGTCATTCCGAGTCGGTTGATTCAATATGAATAAGAATAATCCCTACCATTCGTCGATTCTTAGAACTCGTCCTTCTGGCTCAGACGTCAATTTGGACATGAGTGGGTTCTCGGCTAATCAACTTGCAATCGATTGTCCATCGTATTCAATAACCTTGTGAGTTCTTCCCTGATGCTAATACCTTCGGTAAATGGTATCCTCTGCTTACCTTCGAGTTTGTGATTATTTACTTCTGGAGTTTGCGGTATAGGTTCCTAAGTTGTCCCGATGGGTTGAACCTATGCTTTTCCTAATCCGTGTGAACTCGAAAATTATGCGAGTCATACTCTTCTGGTGCTTCACCAGATAAATCTTCAGCACTACAATTTCTTCAAAAACGAGGAGTGAATGAAAGGTTATGCATTGAAGAAGTGAGAGTCGACCTTGAACCCTTGTGTTCATGCCCATGGACCCGATGTAGAACTTATCATGGAAGCTGCTCGTAAAAATAATTATTTCCTTGGTACTAATTCATCTCGTATCTGTGAATTGACCCCCTTGCAATCGTGGTTCCAACCATGAATGTTCTTCTTTGATCCCATTTCTCGGACAAGTTAAAATTACTTGTCTTTTGTATATCATTTCACCTGTCCAACCTCTAATTCTGATCTACCATCAAGTATTGCCCCAGGTTATCTCATGATTATCGTGTCATTGCACTACCTCTAATGAATTCTTATTGGAATGATACTCCATCACATCATTACTAGCCCGATCGGCTATATCATTATCGTGTCGATTTTTAAATTATGCTACCTGGTCCTTGTGCCCGGAGCAACTTCTCGACGATGAGCGAAGCTTACGTCGTTCTTCTCATCTTATCATTTCACCTCGAACAACAAACTTGATTTCGAGCTTGTGTCATACCTGTGGTTCCAATAACCTTTCGCTTCACCATTATCTTTGTTTGAAACACCATGTTACTGCTACCTCGAATCATGATTGTGGTATTCTGAGTTTCAACAAGAACATTGGAAGCGCAATGCTAATTGTTCCTTGATCAATTATCCAAACACCGTGGTGTGGTTAATATCATGATTCTTCCCTCGCCCCTTTGTCTAAATACTTTTGAACTTGTTGTCCTATCATGTATATCATGCTCCGCTTTTTCCTGGGAAGGATATACCTTCAATGCTTGTGTGCAAACACATTTTCCTTTCCTTTGGTCTGATTAATCCTAATAATCACATTTTCCTTTCCATTGGTTTGTTAATCTTTCTTTTGATCTATATGATATAAGCAGAAATAATTCCCTGCTTATAAAACACTTCGATGGACAACCTTGTCAGTGAGACCTTGTTACTATTGTTGATGACATTCCGGTAATCACCGATGGATGAGAACTTTGCCTATTGGTCTGCCTCGTCCTAACGAGCAGGAAAATGGTTCTCTTCGTCCCTCGCCCTTGGTACCAACGTTGTTGCCAACATAACTGACAGGCTATCCTCTCACGTGCCTTGCTATCATGACCATGCAAAATGTTAGCGCCTTCCTGCTTTTGACCCACATGGTGGGCCCATAACCCACAGTTCCAAAGGATCGCAACCCGACTCTCCTGTACATCCTGTTTTCCAAAATTATTCTTCACACTTGGCTTTGTATGCAAATCATGAGCCACCTTCTTAGTGATCTATTCTGGTATCACACGCAATACTTATTCCCATTGCTCTGAACCCCATTCACCCTCTATTTCAGGCAACAAACGATTGCCTACCCGGTTGAAGCTTCTTATTGCACCTTCTTACCTTGCACTCGATGACTTTCTTAAATTTCAACTCGAGAGATGCCTCTATGCCACGTTCACTGAGATAGCCCCCAGGTACCTATCTCGTGTTGAGCTCCGTCCTTCTCTAGTCTTTCCCCCTTACTTCACCCCTTAAATCTCGGGACGAGATTTCTTGTAGTGGAGGAGAATTGTGATGTTTGGATAATTAAGCTACAGTGAACCTCTGCTAATGATGCCACGTCACCTCGGTTACTGTTGATAAACTCGCTTTGATTCGAAACCGATTCAAATTCAAATTCAAAATCAAGTCAAACGGTAAAGGTTTTCAAATATTAAAACTAAATGTTCGGGTGGAGCCAAATAATGCATAGGTAATTATTGTGGAGAAACCACATTTTTATAAAATAATTAAATGCTCTAAGGTAGTTAAAACAGTAGCTAAAACCTTAATTAAATGCCTAATATATATATTTTAAAACATTAAACTATTTTGTTTAGGAGTCATCCTTTTTGTGTCAGTGATATAATTAGTATTACTAATTTAGGTGCTATTGGTATATTTTACATAACTAAAACAATCTGGAAAAAAAAACTGAAAAATAAAACAGAAAATAAAGATAAACAAAACAAAAACAAACAAAACAGAAAAATAAAAGAAAGGCCCCCTGGGCCACTGGCCCAGCTGGCCAGGCCACCCCAAGAACCGGCCCAACTGTGGATCACCTCCCACCTCCGCTATAGTGGAGGCAGTAGGCGTGGAGGCCATCCGCCATGGCCACCGGCCACGCGCCGGCCATCCCGCGGCCTTCCCCCGTCCCAGACGTCTACAAGGCAACCCTGCACCCCCCCGGAACCGTAGATCGATCCTCCCCCTTCCTCATGCCGCTTTTCTTCCTCCCTGCACGAGGCCGAGCCGCCACCTCCATGCCTCACCTCGCCTGCGCGCCCACCATCGTCCCCGCGACCTAGAACCTTGTACGTCTACTACGCCGTCGTCCACTACGTCGTCTACGGCCACCGGTTGGAGCTAGGCGCCCCTGTAGTAAGTGGATCGAGCCATCTTCTCCGCGCACGGGCGTCGTCATCCGCCGTTGATTTGCTCGACCCCGACCTCTCCCGGCCTCACCGTCTGGTCGCCCGGCTCCGCGGTGAGCCCCTCCTTCGATTCCCGGCCTTGGCCCCGTCGATTCGTCGCCGTAGTGTCACCCCGTGAGATTTCGCCTACCATGGCGGAAACCCCGCCGTAGCCGCCCCGGGCTCGCCCCGCGCGCGCTCGCTGCACCCGTGGCCGTGCTCCCCCGCGGCTCTGGCCGCCCCAGGCCGCGCCCTCGTGCGTGTGTCCGCTCGGGCCCCTTCTGCTGCTTGTGACTGCCGCTGCTATTTGCTGCTCTGCTTGGCTGCTGCTCGGTGCTGCTGCAGCCTGCTGTTGCTCCTTGCCGCCACCCACGCCCACCTCCACAGCCGCCGCGCACGGCCGCAGCCGCCAGCGTCCACCTTGAGCCCGCGCGCCGGCCACGCCCTGCTCGCCCGAGCTCCCCGCGCGCGCGTCCGCTGGTTCTAGTCGCGCCCGTGCTGGTGCGCTGCTACTGCTCATTGTGCTGCTGTTGTTTATGTCGCTGCTGTTGCTCATGCTATTGCCGCTGATTCTACTGCTGCCTAGTGTCGCTGTTGCTTTCTGCTGCCGCTGTTGTGGCCGCCCGTGCTCTAGTTAGTAGCTACTTTAGGAATAGTTAGTGCTTAGGTTAATAGATTGTCTAATTAGGTGTAGTCTATGACGTGTGGTCTCCCTGAATTAGATTAAAGAAATATTCCCTTCGTCCCAAAATAAGTGTCTTGACCTTATTACAAATTTGTACTAGAGCTAGTACAAAGTTGAGACACTTATTTTGGGATGGAGGGAGTATCACGTAGGAAATTATTAAAACACAAACATGTGGACCCTACCTACACTGTTCATCTGTTGACCAGTCAATCTTGACTGGGTCATTTGGACCACTGGGCCACATCTGTCATACACTCTGTCTAGACTAGAGCTAGGTGACAAAAGTATTCTGTTAATCCTAGAAATTCAATAAAATTTTGAAAAATCATATAAAATAATTCGTCACTCGGATGAAAATAATTTGTACATGAAATTTGCTCAGAAAAATACAACATATCCGAAAATGCCTTCCGTCACCGCATGCCCCTAGCATAGCAAACATGGAACCGTCCCCTCTCTTACATCTGTCCGGAAAATACAAAACATCGGGAAAACATTCCCGGATGTTTTCCCTCTCCGTCTGCAACGTGTAGCTCGGCGTTAGATCACTCTTCGCTCATCATATTACCATGTTATGTTTTGTGCAGCTTTGTTTGCTTTATATTTATTGTTTCTTCCCCCTCTTCTCTCCGGTAGACCCTGAGACCGCTGCCGATGTCACTGTGATCGACTACATCGACGACGACCCCTCCTACTAGACAGAGCTTCCAGGCTAGCACCCCCCCCCCCTTGAGCATATCGATATCGCCTATTCTTTCTCTCTCATGCTTGCATTAGAAATTGCTGCTGCTACTGTTTAAACTATTCTGATGCATAGCCTGTTTATTGTAACCTGCTATTGACACGTTACCTGCTTATCCTAAACTGTTTAGTATAGGCTGGGTAGAGACCTACCAGAGACCCCACTTTGTCCCCAGTTGCCCCGCTGGAGTATCAGATGACTCGATCAACGGGATCAACAGCCAGACTCCGGCACTGCACAACACCCCCTTTTGTTGTACAACACTGCAGCGTCACCATCGAGTGCCGAGGGTGATACCTCGTATAACACTCCTGATGTTAGCTCTGTAGAGTAGCTATTTGCTCGTGGTCATCGAGGGTGATTCCTACTTCTCCACTTCTGATACGACACTGTCGCGCAACACTTCAAATGTGAACCTCGAGGGTGATTCCTCCTAAGTTCACCTTGACGGTTACATCGAGTGGGCATCCGTCGAGGGTGATACCTCGGATTCCCCTGATGTTATGGACACACGGTTACCGTGACTTTACCCCTGAACCTTGTTAGAAACGGGTCGGCCCCGAGGGCGACCCGAGGGAGTTACTTTTACTGCAGGACTGGAGGGACAGGCGGTACCACCCAGTAGAGGTGGACCTGAGTTCCCAGCAGTCTTTTGCGAGACGGGTTGACCTGGACGGTGCCCGAGTGATGAAAACGAGGCGTGGCCGGACATTCTTGGCCCTTGCCGCAAGTCCTCGAGACGGGGCGACGGGGTCACATCGATTGTGAGTCTCTGCTCGTTACTGCACTACCAACACACTACGATTTGGATATTTGATTCGAGTGGGCCTCTGGCCCGATAGCACTAACCATCACGCGGGAATAAATATGGGTACTCTGCATCGTGGTATCAGCCGACAGCTCTGTCAGACGTCCAGTTCAGCATTGTGGCCGGGTCGGATCGTGCCGTTGGCGCTGGTATCCACCCTACTCGCAACGACCCGGAGTGCACAGGGCGACGACCCAAACCCCTGAGCGCTTAGCATGTAGACCGGCGGGGACCTCTCTGCTGAGCTCTAGGTAGGGTTGCGGTGTGTCGTTTGACTGAGGCCGGGCATGACCCAGAAAGTGTGTCCGGCCGGAGTTAAGCGAGCGTGGTGGATAAGTTGGTGCACCCCTGCAGGGAAGAACTAATCTATGCATAGCCGAATCCTCGGTAACGGACACTCGAAGTTATATCCCGATCGATACAACTAGAATTGGATACTATGGTTCTGGGATTGCTTCTCGCAGGGAGTTGAGAAGGGATCTCAGGACGAGGTTGATGACTGTATGGCTCTGGGATTGCTTTCTTGCAGGGCGTCGAGGAAGGATCTCTGGCCGAGGCTGATACTTATTGATACTACTACTTTATACTGTACTAATCTACACTCTTCTAATGCTGCAAGACCGCTGAAGATGCTAGTCTTCGATAGGACTAGGCCTTCTCTCTATTCTGGCATTTCTGCAGCCCAGTCCACATATACAGCCTCCCTTTGATAATGTTGCATATGTAGTGTAGATCCTTGCTTGCTGAGTACTTCGGATGAGTACTCACGGTTGCTTTGCTTTCTTTTTCCCCCATATCATTTTGATGCAACCAGATGACGGAGCCCCAAATACAGCTGCCCCCGCCGACGATCGCTACTACTACTACCCCGAGGGTGGATACTACTATGAGTTGGCCGATGACCAGGAGTAGGTTCGGAGGGTCCCAGGTAGGAGGCCTGTGCCTTTCGATCGTAGTGTTTTCTTTTGCCCCTCCTTCTAAGGGCCTATTTATGTTTTCTTTTATATCTGTACTCAGATATCTGATGCTTCCGCTGACGCTTGTATGCAAGCTTATATATTGGAGCCCTCGAGGCCCCTGGCTTGTAATATAAAGCTTGTATGACTTTATTTATATTTTAGAGTTGTGTTGTGATATCTTCCCATGAGTCCTTAGGCTTGATCGTGTGCATTTGCGTGTATGATTAGTGCACGATTGAGCCGGGGGCGTCACACCTTTAGTCATGGTTGGAGCCACCAACCGCGACTAAAGGCCTGGCTTCCCATGTTGAATGTTTAGTCGCACCTCGCTAGTTGAGAGGAGCTCGCAGCGGTTTATAAGCCCTGCCGCGGCTACCGTGTCGAGCTCCTCTCTAAGCAGGCCTTTGTTGGCCTACCAAACCTGTGCTGCCCTGTGGGGCCTATTGGGCCGTGCGGGCCTGCATCCTGTTCCAACAAGAGGTTGGGTTTCTAGTCGTATGCAGGCCATGGTGGCCCAGTAGGCGGGCATTTTTTTTATTTTTTTCCATTTTTTTTTGCTTTATTTATTTTCTTTTGTTTCTACTTACAGCCAAATATTTAGAGTTTCTGAGCGAATCTTTTTGCTTTAGGTCACAAAAATTATAAACTTTCTGTTAGGGCCAGTACTTTTCAAATTTGAATAGTTTAAATTTGAATTATTTGAAATTTGTGTGAATCACTAGTTTGTGAATAACTTTACTTAAAAAATAGATTTATCAGTGATTCTTTTTTCTGCTGTTTAATATTAGTGTTTTTTATCATTATATTCAATTTGGTAATTCTTAGGTTATATAAAAAAATGAAATGCCTTTGTAACAGATGAGTTTTCATCCGAAAGCCTGATACTTCGAAAGAGATTTTCCATTTTGTACACGAAGTGCATCCAGTTTTTGCCGTAACCCTCTCAACTTTTTAGCACATGCTATGTGGGTGAAATGATGATACCATGCCAACTTTCAACCTTTTGAGAGTTCATTTTCAGTGCTTTTCAATTTCAGGGTCATTTAGCTCAAAAAATCAATTAAATGCATGAAAAATAGCGAATGAAGTCAGAAAGGGTTGAAAATTGATGATGTGGCTTTGAATGGTGCATGTTGAACTCACAAAAAGTCTGGAGTTGAAATAAGTTAAAAAAATGAAATGCCTTTGTAACAGATGAGTTTTCGTCCGAAAGCCTGATACTTCGAAAGAGATTGTCCATTTTGTACATGAAGTGCATCCAGTTTTTGCCGTAACCCTCTCAACTTATTAGCACATGCTATGTGCGTGAAATGATGATACCATGCCAACTTTCAACCTTTTGAGAGTTCATTTGTAGTGCTTTTCAATTTCAGAGTCATTTAGCGCAAAAAATTCATTAAATGCATGAAAAATAGCGAATGAAGTCAGAAAGGGTTGAAAATTGCATCCAGTCCTTACAGATATATTTCTTCGCCTTTCAAATGCCAAAACACATATATACCCTAACTATTACAAAGATTCCATCCGGTTTGTCCGAAGTGGGACTTTCGAGATAAGTCCGGAAACTCACTAGAGAAGAAAGTGATGACGGTGAAGCCGGTCACATCCCAGAGTGGGATCTTTGGGTATAAAACTTTTTCTTCGCGTGTGTCCCTTTGATCCGTAACCATGGACAATCTTCATCATTTAACAGGATGCTTGGGTCAATCTTCACTGTGAAGGGAGCAATTTCATGAAACTTTTCGTTATCTTCTGACATGTCTGTCTTGTCCTCCACTCTCACGATATTTGTTTTCCCTGAAAGAACTATGTGGCGCTTTGGCTCATCATATGATGTATTCGCTTCCTTATCTTTTCTTTTTCTCGGCTTGGTAGACATGTCCTTCACATAGAAAACCTGCGCCACATCATTCGCTAGGATGAATGGTTCGTCTGCGTACCCAAGATTGTTGAGATCCACTATTGTCATTCTGTACCGCAGGTCTTCCTTTACTCCGGCTCCTGACAGATTGACCCATTTGCAGCGAAACAAAGGGACCTTCAATTCACGTCCATAGTCAAGTTCCCATATCTCCTCTATGTAACCATAATATGTGTCCTTTGGCCTATTGGTGTTTGCTGCATCAAAGCAGACACCACTGTTTTGGTTGGTGCACTTTTTATCTTGGGCGATCATGTAAAATGTATTCCCATTTATCTCGTACCCTTTGGAAGTAAATATAGTCGAAGATGGTAACTTGGACAGCAAGTACAGCTCATCTCCAACACTGTCGTCATGCATGAGACGTGTCTGCAACCAATTGCCGAAAGTCCCTGTGTGTTCACATGTAATCCAGTCGTCAGACTTCTCCAGGTGTTTGGAGCGTAGAATATTCTTGTGTTCGTCGATATACGGACCCACCAAGCTAGAATTTTGTAGAACTGTGTAGTGTGCTTGCGCCCAAGAATACCCCTCCATACATATTACTTGGTCCTTTCCTAGCTTGCCTTTTCCACCAAGTCTGCCCTCATGCCGCGATTCGGGAACACCAATCGGCTTAAGGTCAGGAATAAAGTCAACACAAAACTCAATGACCTCCTCTGTTTCATGGCCCTTAGAGATGCTTCCTTCTGGCCTCGCACGGTTATGAACATATTTCTTTAAGACTCCCATGAACTTCTCAAAGGGTAACATATTGCCTAGAAATACAGGACCCAGAATGGCAATCTCTTCGACTAGATGAACTAGGACGTGCGTCATGATATTGAAGAAGGATGGTGGGAACACTAACTCAAAACTGACAAGACATTGCACCAAATCATTCTGTAACCTTGGTAGGATTTCTGGATCGATTACCTTCTGAGAGATTGCATTGAGGAATGCACATAGCTTCACAATGGCTAATCGAAGGTTGTCCGGTAGAAGCCCCCTCAATGCAACCGAAAGCAGTTGCGTCATAATCACGTGGCAGTCATGGGACTTTAGGTTCTGGAACTTTTTCTCTGCCATATTTATTATTCCCTTTATATTCAACGAGAAGCCAGACGGGACCTTCATACCGAGCAGGCATTGAAAGAAGATTTCCTTCTCTTCTTTGGTAAGAGCGTAGCTGGCAAGACCTTGATACTGCTTTGGATGCATGCCGTCTTTTTCATGCATACGTTGCTGGTCCTCCCGTGCCTCCGGTGTATCCTTTGTCTTCCCATACACGCCCAAGAAGCCTAGCAGTTTCACGCAAAGACTCTTCGTCACATGCATCACGTCGATTGCAGAGCGGACCTCTAGTTCTTTCCAATATTGTAGGTCCCAAAATATAGATTTCTTCTTCCACATGGGTGCGTGTCTGTTAGCGTCATTCGGAACAGATTGTCCGCCAGGACCCTTTCCAAAGATTACTTTTAAATCCTTGACCATATCAAGTATATCATGACCAGTATGGTGGCGAGGCTTCTTCCGGTGATCTGCCTCACCTTTGAAATGCTTGCCTTTCTTTCTTAAGACATGATTGATCTGAAGAAATCGACGATGTCCCAGGTACACATTCTTCTTACATTTATCCAAATATATACTGTAGGTATCTTCTAAACAGTGCGTGCGTGTGTGGTATCCCTTGTTTGTCTGTCCTGAAAGGTTACTAAGAGCAGGCCAATCATTGATGGTGACAAACAGCAACACTCACAGTTCAAATTCCTTCTGTTTGTGCTCATCCCCACACGTACACCTTCTATACTCCACAGCTGTAAAAGTTCTTCAACTAATGGCCTTAGGTATACATCAATGTCGTTGCCGGGTTGCTTGGGGCCTTGGATGAGCACTGGCATCATAATGAACTTCCGCTTCATGCACAACCAAGGAGGAAGGTTATAGATACATAGAGTCACAGGCCAGGTGCTATGATTGCTGCTCTGCTCCCCAAAAGGATTAATGCCATCTGCACTTAAACCAAACCATACGTTCCTTGCGTCATCTGCAAAGTCCTTCCACTTTCTCTTGAATTTTCTCCACTGTGATCCGTCAGCGGGTACTCTCAACTTCCCGTCTTTCTTACGGTCTTCTTTGTGCCATTGCATCAACTTGGCATGGTCTTTGTTTTGGAACAAACGTTTCAACCATGGTATTATAGGAGCATACCACATCACCTTGGCAGGAATCTTCTTCCTGGGGCGCTCGCCCTCAACATCACCACGGTCTGATGTTTGCTTGAACTACGTCGGTATTTCCCCAAAGAGGAAGGGATGATGCAGCACAGCAACGATAGGTATTTCCCTCAATGATGAGACCAAGGTTATCGAACCAGTAGGAGAACCAAGCAACACAACGTAAACAACACCTGCACACAAAGAACAAATACTTGCAACCCGACGTGTTAAAGGGGTTGTCAATACCTTTCGGGTAACGGCGCCAGAAATTGGCAAGTTGACGGGAGATAAATTGTAGTAGATCGGATAAATAGATCACGAATAAAATAAAGTGCAGCAAAATATTTTTGGGCTTTTAGAAATATAGATCTGAAAATAAAAGTGGCAAATAAATAAAAAGGCAAATAGCAAATTAGATCTAAAAATATATGATGAGAAAATAGACCCAGGGGCTGTAGATTTCACTAGTGGCTTCTCTCAAGAAAAATAGCATACGGTGGGTAAACAAATTACTGTTGGGCAATTGATAGAACTTCAAATAATTATGACCATATCCAGGCAATGATCATTATATAGGCATCACGTCCAAGATTAGTAGACCGACTCCTGCCTGCATCTACTACTATTACTCCACACATCGATCACTATCCACCATGCATCTAGTGTATTAAGTTCATGGAGAAACGGAGTAATGCAATAAGAACGATGACATGATGCAGACAAGATCTATTTATGTAGAAATAGACCCCATCTTGTTATCCTTAATAGCAACGAAACATACGTGTCGGTTCCCCTTCTGTCATTGGGATCAAGCACCGTAAGATCGAACCCATCACAAAGCACCTCTTCCCGTGGCAAGAAAAATCGATCTAGTTGGCCTAACTAAACCAAAGATTCGAAGAAGAAATACGAGGCTATAAGTAATCATCCATATAAGATATCAAAAGACTCAAATAACTTTCATGGATAAAAACATAGATCTGATCATAAACTCAAAGTTCATCGGATCCCAACAAACACACCGCAAAAAGAGTTACATCAAATAGATCTCCATGAGACCATTTTATTGAGAATCAAAAGAGAGAGAGGAAGCCATCTAGCTACTACCTACAGACCCGTAGGTCAACAATGAACTACTCACGCATCATCGGAGAGGCACCAATGATGATGATGAACCCCTCCGTGATGGTGTCTAGATTGGATCTGTGGTTTCTGGAACTTGCGGCGGCTGGAATTGATTTTCGTCGACTCCCCTAGGGTTTCTGGAATATTGGGGTATTTATAGAGCAAAGAGGCGGTGCGGGAGGCGGCCGATGTGGGCACAACCCACCTGGGCGTGCATGGGCCCCCAGGCGTGCCCTGGTGGCTTGTGCTCCCCTCGGAGCCCCCCTCAGGTACTTTCTTGGCCCAACTTGTGTCTTCTGGTCCAGAAAAAATCACCAAAAAGTTTCGCTGTGTTTGGACTCCGTTTGGTATTGATTTCCTGCGAAGTAAAAAACAAGCAAAAAAACAGCAACTAGCACTGGGCACTATGTCAATAGGTTAGTCCCAAAAAATGATATAAAGTTGCTATAAAATGATTGTAAAACATCCAACAATGATAATATAACAGCATGGAACAATCAAAAATTATAGATACGTTGGAGACGTATCAGCATCCCCAAGCTTAATTCCTGCTCGTCCTCGAGTAGGTAAATGATAAAAACAGAATTTTTGATGTGGAATGCTGCCTAACATGTTCATCACATATTCTTTTCTTTATAGCATGGACATTTGGACTTTTATATGATTCAAAGCAATAGTCTAATTTTGACATGAAGATTTCAGTACTCAAGCATATCAACAAGCAACCATGTCTTTCAAAATATCAACACTAAAGCAAGTTATCCCTAGCCCATTATGCTCAATCATTGATCCATTCATGAAACACACTCGCATATTAGCCACACCCAATGCTCAAGTACGATAATAGTGCCCCTTAGTTGGTGCTTTATAAGAGAAGATGGAGACTCAAAATAAAATAAAAATTGCATAAAGTAAAAGAAAGGCCCTTCGTAGAGGGTAGAGGTGCCAGAGCTCAAAGCGAAAAAAGTAGAGATAAAACATTTTGGGTGGTATGCTTTTCCTGTCAACGAAAACGATCGAGTAGTTCCCAATACTTTCCATGCTAGATATATCATAGGCAGTTCCCAAACAGAAAATAAAGTTTATTCCTTTTTCCACCATAATTTCACATTCCACGGCTAACCAAATCCACGGGTGCCGTCCATACCAACACTTTCCAAGGAATTTATTATTTGACAACATAAAGTAAATTCATTTTTCATTTCGGGACTGGGCATCCCTAATACCTTTGCTGTACTCTCGTGCAATGACAAGTGAATAAACAGTCATCTTTGAGAATAACACATCTAGCATGGAAAAATATCAGCCACCCCCTACTGTTTCATGAGCGGTACGAGCACACAAAAGAAAATTTTATTTTGAAATTAGAGATGGCACGTAAAAATTTTCTTAGAACGGCACGAAAATACCGCATATAGGTAGGTATATTGGACTCATATGGCAAAACTGGTTTAAGGATTTTGGATGCACAAGTAGGGATCATACTTAGTGCAAAGGAAGGCTAGCAAAAGATTGAGAAGCATCCAACCAAGAAACGAAAAATCTCATAAGCGAGCATTAAGCATAACTAACACCGAATAATGTACCACAAGTAGGATGTGATTTCATTGCATAACTATTGACTTTCGTGCTTGCATAGGGAATCACAAACCTTAACACCAATATACTTACTAAAGCATAATTGCTCATCAACATGACTCACATATTATATCAATATATCACAAAACTATTATAAGGAATCAAGTTTATTTTGTCCAATGATCGTCATGAAAGTTTTTATTATATCCCTCTTGAATATCTATCACTTTTGGACTAATTTCATAAGTTGCTTTTGATAGCTCAAACAAATCTAAGTGAAGAACATGAGCATAAAATTTTCTTCTCTCAAAATAATTTAAGTGAAGCATGAGAGAGTTTCTTAAAAAATATACTAACTCTCAAATAAATCTAAGTGAAGCATGAGAGCATTTCTTCAAAAATACAAAAGCACACCATGCTCAAAAAGATATAAGTGAAGCACTAGAGCAATTCCATAGCTCATAAAGATTTAAGTGAAGCATAGAGAGCAATTCTAACAAGTCATAGAATAATTTTGGCTCTCTCAAATAGGTGTGTCCAGCAAGGATACTTGACTTAAAATAAAAAGCAAAACAAGCAAAGACTCATATCATACAAGACGCTCCAAGCAAAACTCATGATATGTGACAAATAAAAATATAGCTCCAAGTAAAATACCGATGGTCGTTAGAAGAAAGAGGGGATGCCACTCGGGCATCCCCAAGATTAGTTGCTTGCTTTTCTTTGGATAATGGCTTGGGGTGCCATGGGGCATCCCCAAGCTTAGGATCTTCTTACTCCTTATTCCTTCATCCATCGTAATCTCACCCAAAACTAGAAAACTTCAATCACACAAAACTCAACAAAACCTTCGTGAGATCCGTTAGTATAAGAAAACCAATCTTCACTTTAAGTACTGTAGAAAACCCATTCAAAATTTGTTCTTGCATTATATCTACTGCATTATAACTTTACCATGGCTCATACCCCCCGATACAAACCATAGATTCATCAAAACAAGCACACAATGCAAAGAAACAGAATCTGTCAAAAACAGAACAGTCTGTAAAGATGTGAATTGTTCTCATAATTCTGTAATTCTAAAACTTCTCAAAAATTTGCACAACAGATGAAATTTGTACATAAATCTTGTGTAAAAAATTCAGAGTTTTTCGTCACTTCTGTAAATTTTCAAAATTGTGTTACTGGACTCAAAAGTTTCTGTTTTCCAACAAGATCAAATCAACTATCACCAAAGCTATCCTAAAGGCTTTACTTGGCACAAACACTAATTAAAACACAATCATAACAGTAGCATAATTGTGCAATCACTCAAGAACAGAAAGAAAAAGACAAAAATAAATTTTATTCATTGGGTTGCCTCCCAACAAGTGCTATCATTTTATGCCCTTAGCTAGGCATAATGCGAAGGATCTAAGTATTGTCATCTTTAGTTTCTAATTCCTCAATCACACACTTAGAATTCTTCAAAGATTTAGCATACAAATTTTCAATAACAATACTCCTAGGAACAAGTTTGAAGAATTCATTCTTGTACGTAGGGTCTCTTATAACTTCAACAAAATCCGGGTGAATACTAATCATCTTAAGATCTTCTTTGTTACTATTAGAAGTTGCACCCTTGTTTTTAGTGGCTTGAGTAATCTTGCCTATTTTTATGGGGGTTTTTTCAATAGTTTATCCAGAAGCAAAAGCCGTGCTTAAATTGCTAAAAATTTCTTCCAACTTATCGATCCGAGAAGGGCTTTCTTCAATTCTTTCGTGAATTACGGTTCCCTTTTCTTTTAACAACTTAAAAACTTCTCCCATTTTTGACCCAAATTTAGTAGCAAAATTATCTATCTTTTTATCCAAGTTTTCAAAGTGTTCTTCGGTAAGCATTTTCTTTTCGATAGCATCCAGCCTTTCCATAACGTGCTCAAGAGTCAAAGTTGTTTCGTTAATTATAAGAGGCGGTGAACCCACTAAATTTCCCATAGCATTAAAAGCATCAAGAGAGGGACACATCAAGAAATTTCCACTGGTAATCGTATCAAGGACGAATCTATACCAAGTGGTGATGCCCACATAAAAACAGCGAAGAAGAACAACGATAGATTGCTTACGGATAGATCTATTATGAGCATTGCAAATCCTATACCAAGCATCTTTTAAATTCTCCCCTCCCCTTTGTTTAAAGTTAAGAACCTCGTTCTCGGGGGTGCATGCGATAGATGAAGAACTATCCATAATGACAAAAAGTGATCAACAAGATTGCACACAAAACAGATCTGACGAGAAAACGGCGAACGAAAAAGAGGGCGAATAAAACGCAAATTTTTTGTGAAGTGGGGGAGAGGAAAACGAGAGGCAAATGGCAAATAATGTAAATTGCAAGGAGACGAGATTTGTGATTAGGAACCTGGTAGATGTTGATGATGACTCCCCGGCAACGGCGCCAGAAATTCCTTTTGATGTTTGCTTCAACTACGTCGGTATTTCCCTAAAGAGGAAGGGATGATGCAGCACAACAACGGTAGGTATTTCCCTCAGTGATGAGACCAAGGTTATCGAACCAGTAGGAGAACCAAGCAACACTACGTAAACAGCACCTGCACACAAAGAACAAATATTTGCAACACGACGTGTTAAAGCGGTTGTCAATCCCTTTCGAGTAACGGCGCCAGAAATTGGGAAGTTGACGGGAGATAAATTGTAGTAGATTGGATAAATAGATCATGAATAAAATAAAGTGCAGCATAATATTTTTGGGTTTTTAGAAATATAGATCTGAAAATAAAAGGGGCAAATAAAAAAAAGGCAAATAGCAAAATAGATCTGAAAATATATGATGAGAAAATAGACCCGGGGGCCGTAGATTTCACTAGTGGCTTCTCTCGAGAAAAATAGCATACGGTGGGTAAACAAATTACTGTTTGGCAATTGATAGGACTTCAAAGAATTATGACCATATCCAGGCAATGATCATTATATAGGCATCACGTCCAAGATTAGTAGACCGACTCCTGCCTGCATCTACTACTATTACTCCACACATCGACCGCTATCCAGCATGCATCTAGTGTATTAAGTTCATGGAGAAACGGAGTAATGCAATAAGAACGATGACATGATGTAGACAAGATCTATTTATGTAGTAATAGACCCCATCTTGTTATCTTTAATAGCAATGATACATACGTGTCGGTTCCCCTTCTGTCACTGGGATCAAGCACCGTAAGATCGAACCCATCACAAAGCACCACTTCCCATGGCAAGAAAAATCGGTCTAGTTGGCCTAACTAAACCAAAGATTCGAAGAAGAAATACGAGGCTATAAGTAATCATGCATATAAGAGATCAAAAGACTCAAATAACTTTCATGGATAAAAACATAGATCTGATCATAAACTCAAAGTTCATCGGATCCCAACAAACACACCGCAAAAAGAGTTACATCAAATAGATCTCCAAGAGACCATTGTATTGAGAATCAAAAGAGAGAGAGGAAGCCATCTAGCTACTACCTACGGGCCCATAGGTCTACAATGAACTACTCACACATCATCGGAGAGGCACCAATGAGGATGATGAACCCTCCGTGATGGTGTCTAGATTGGATCTGTGGTTTCTAGAACTTGCGGTGGCTGGAATTGATGTTCGTTGACTTCCCTAGGGTTTCTGGAATATTGGGTATTTATAGAGCAAAGAGGCGGTGCAGGAGGCGGCCGAGGTGGGCACAACCCACCTGGGTGCGCCTGGGCCCCCAGGCGCGCCCTGGTGGGTTGTGCTCCCCTCGGAGCCCCCCTCAGGTACTTTCTTGGCCCAACTTGTGTCTTCTGGTGCAGAAAAAATCACCAAAAAGTTTCACTGCGTTTGGACTCCGTTTGGTATTGATTTCCTGTGAAGTAAAAGACAAGCAAAAAAACAGCAACTGGCACTGGGCACTATGTCAATAGGTTAGTCCCAAAAAATGATATAAAGTTGCTATAAAATGATTGTAAAAGATCCAACAATGATAATATAACAGCATGGAACAATAAAAAATTATAGATACATTGGAGACGTATCAGGGTCATCGCGGCTGATCTTATAGCGCAATGCACCGCATACCAGGCATGCATTCAAATCCTCGTACTCACCGTGCTAGACGATGCAGTCATTAGGGCATGCATATATCTTCTACACCTCTAATCCTAGAGGGCAGACAACCTTCTTTGCTTCGTACGTACTGTCGGGCAATTCGTTGTGCTTTGGAAGCTTCTTCTTTAACATTATCAGCAACTTTTCAAATCCCTTGTTAGATACACCATTCTCTGCCTTCCATTGCAACAATTCCAGTGTGGTACCCAGCTTTTTCTTGTCATCTTCGCAATTTGGGTACAACAATTTCTTGTGATCCTCTAACATGCGCTGCAACTTCAGCTTCTCCTTCTCACTTGCGCAGTTTCTCTTTGCATCGGCAATGGCCCGACCAAGATCATCAACGAGCTCATCTGATGCCTCTTCTTCAGCTTCTTCCCCCATTGCCGGCTCAACTTCTTCCCCCATTGTTGTACCATCGTATTCAGGGAACCCATGGCCAGGATAGCTGTCATCATCCTCTTCTTCTTCATTCTCTTCCATTAGGACCCCTCTTTCTCCGTGCTTGGTCCAACAGTTATAGCCGGACATGAAACCGGACGTAAACAGGTGGACGTGAATGGTTCTTGAGTTAGAGTAATTGTGATCATTCTTACAGACAGCACATGGACAACACATAAAACCATCCGCAACCATAAAAGTATGCACGCCATTAATGAATTGGGGACAGCATTGGTTATCGTACATCCATTGCCGGCTCATCTTCATTACATAACACCGAAAATACCAAATTAATACAAGTTCATACACACTTATTCTCATAAAACAACATACAAACTCTCTAGCTAAAGCATTTAAATGCAACAACAAATGCAATCAAGATCGCAACTAAGGTAACAATTGAACAACAGCATAGTGGTACCAAGCCTCTTGATTAACGGCATATTTTTTAAATTTTCTAATCTTCAAGCGCATTGCATCCATCTTGATCTTGTGATCATCGACGACATCGGCAACATACAACTCCAGTTTCATCTTCTCTTCTTCAATTCTTTTCAATTTTTCTTTCAAATACTCGTTTTCTTTTTCAACAAATTTAACTTCTCGACAAGAGGGTCGGTTGCAATTTTCGGTTCACATACCTCCTAGATAAAAATATCAATGTCAACTTGATGGGCATAATTGTCATAAACACGAAATGCAACAAATAGTTATAAAAGAGAGTATATACCACATCCGAATCATAAATCGGACGAGGGCCCACGGGGACGGATATCAAAACCATGCCACTATGTATAACAAACAACCATACAGGTAAGAAAACTATACAAGTAACTATCTAAATCAAACAAACATGATTTTTTTTTATAAAAAGGATAAGAACAAAAGGCTCACCAAGGTGGTGCCGGCGATCGACGGTGGTTAGGACGGGGATGGGAAGGCACTAAGTAAACCACACCTACACATGCAAACTAAGAAGTTAATTTGAGCTCAAATTGCATATAAATCAAATAAACTCCCACATATAATTATTCCCAAACTAAAACCCACATATCAATATACTTATAGAGCATTGCAAGAACTAATCTAGCAATGAGAGATGAAAGGAAAAAGTTGCTAACCTTTGTGGACACTTGGATTGATGGGGTGCCTTCAAATATTGACAAATTTTGGCCAAAATGGAGGATGAGCTCGAGCAAGAGGGGAAGAATAGAGAGGAGAGGAAATGGGGGAAAAACAGAGAGCTTCGGCTCGGGCTGGACGAAGGGTTTATATAGTGACCCCTTTAGTCCTAGTTCGTGTAACAAACCGGTTTATATAGTGACCCCTTTAGTCCCGGTTCGTGTAACAAACCGGGACTAAAGGTGCACCTCTAGTCCCTGTTTGTGACACGAACCGGGACTAAAGGGGCTCATGGGGCCCCAGCCTGACACCAGCCTGCCACCACCCCTTTAGTCCCGGTTTGTGTCACCGGGACTAAAGGTTCAACAAGAACCTGGACTAATGATTCCCCTACCCCTAGCCATTGGAACCGGGGCTAATGGTCACATTAGTCCCGGGCCGTAGTCAAACCGGGACTAATGATGCGAACATAAAGTCATTTTTCTACTAGTGTTAGGCTCAACCGAGACTAACCAATAGATGTTGATGAAGAAAGGTGGGATGCCTACCGGGGCATCCCCAAGCTTAGATGCTTGAGACTTCTTGGAATATTGACTTGAGGAGCCTTGGGCATCCCCAAGCTTGAACTTTTGTGTCTCCTTAATTCCTCTCATTTCACGGCTTTCTCTAAATCCTAATAACTTCATCCACACAAAACTTGACAAGAACTCATGAGATAAGTTAGTATAAATCAATGCAAAACCTTAACATTATCTCCTGTAACAAATTACTAAAATTATAATTAAACATTGCATACTAAATGCCTCTGCATATTTAATAGTCCTATCCACAAAGGAAAATACGAAGGAGAACCTAGGTGCCAGCGCACCCAATATGCAAAAAATTCTAAATTTTTTTTGGTATCAAACATGATCAAGTATTGTAGTTGTATAAAAATATTCATCAGAGAATAACTTTCATTGCATCCTGTGTCGAAGATTCGGCAAAAAACGCTTTATACAAGTACTATACAGGCTATATTGTCATCATAAACTTGTCTTTTTTGCCTTGAAGTCAATACGAATCATTTCTTGTCCAAACTATTTATACGAGTACAATACCTGATCGTGTTTGATTCCAAAAAAGATTTGAAATTTTTTGAACTTTTTTTGAATTTCTAATTTTTTTGGCGCATATAGGGTGCACGGGTACTCGAGAGCATCAAGTTCCCGTCCTATCCACAAATAGAAACATTAAACAAGCAAACATATGCAAACAATGCAAATATAACAGCAATCTGTCTAAACAGAACAGTCTATAGAGGATGAATAACAATTCATACTTATTTAACTCAAAAATTTCTAAAAATTACCACACCGTAGAAAATTTATCATAGCTTACTGTGTCAAAATTTCAAGATTTTAGCACATTCTGACTTTTCAGGAATATTCAAGCAATAACAGAAAACTTTCTGTTTTGAAACAGCAACTCATGAATATGCAAACTAAGCATGGTAAAGCCTATACTTGACATTTTTATTGAAATAAAAGATACAAAACATGATTCTAAATAACAGTAAGCAAATCCAATTAAACTAAAATGACGCTTCAAGCAAAACACATATCATGTGACGAATAAAAATATAGTTCCAAGTGAGGTTACCGATAATGTTGAAGACGAAAGAGGGGATGCCATCCGGGGCATCCCCGAGCTTAGATGCTTGAGTCTTCCTTAAATATTACCTTGGGGGTGACTTGGGAATCCCCAAGCTTAGGGTCTTGCTGCTCCTTATTCTCCTCATATTGTCATCTCACCCAAAACTTCACAACTTCAATCACACAAAACTTAACGGAACTTCGTGAGATAGTTTAGTATGATCAAGAATAAATCATCACTTAGGTACTATCAAGACAAAATTCATAATTGTTACCACATAATTAATACTATATTCTATCATTTCCACAATTTATATCACCCAATATAAGCTATGGAAACACTAAAACAAGCAAACTATGCATTGAAAACAGAATCTGTCAAAAACAGAACAGTCTGTAATGATCTGAACTAAAATCATACTTCTGGAACTCAAAAAAATCTGAAAAATTAGGACGACATAAAACATTTGCATGTAAATACTGTGTAAAAATTTCAGAATATTTTGACGCTCCAGTAAAATGTGGAAATTCATATCCTGGAGGAAAAAGTTTCTGTTTTTGCACAGAATTGAATCAACAAGTATCCACACTATCCCAAAGGCTTTACTTGGCACATTATTGAAAGAAAAGACACAAAACATGGTTAATACAGTAGCTTAATCTTGTGAACACACAAAAACAGTAGGGATAAATGTTGGGTTGTCTCCCAACAAGCACTTTTCTTTATTGCCTTTTTAGCTAGTCATGATGATTTTAATGATGTTCACATAAAAATGGTAATTGCAACATGCAAGAGAGCACCATGAATCATATGACAAGCATATTTAAGCCTAACCCACTTCCTATGAAAAGGTATTTTGTGATCGAACAATTTATGGGAGCAAGAATCAACTAGCATAGGAAGGCAAAACAAGTATAACTTCAAAATTTTCATCACATAGAGAGGAAACTTGATTTTGTTGAAATATATATAAGCATATCTTCCCCTCTCATAATAATTCAGTAGCATCATGAATAAATTCAACAATATAACTTTCACATAGAGCATTCTTTTCGTGATCCACAAGCATAGAAATTTTATTACTCTCCACATAAGCAAATTTCTTCTCATGAATAATAGTGGGAGCAAACTCAACAAAATAACCATCATGAGATACTTGATTGACATAACCAAATTGAATATTAAAATCATGATGACAAGATTCATGGCTATTATTATTATTTATAGCATATATGTCATCACCATAATCATCATAGATAGCAACTTGGTTGTCATAATCAATTGAAACCTCTTCCGAAATAGTGGAATCATCATTAAATAAAGTCATGACCTCTCCAAATCCACTTTCATAATTATCATAATAAGATTCAACACCCTCCAAAATAGTGCGATCATTGTTACCTAGAGTTGACACTCTTCCAAACCCACTTTCATCAATATAATCATCATAAATAGGAGGCATGCTTTCATCATAATAAATTTGCCCATCAAAAGTAGGGGGACTAAAAAGATCATCTTCATCAAACATAGCATCCCCAAGCTTATCGCTTTGCATATCATTAGCATCATGGATATTCAAAGAATTCATACTAGCAACATTGCAATCATGCTTATCATTCAAATATTTTATGGCATACATTTTATTGAATTCTTCTTCTAACACTTTGGCACAATTTTCTAATCCATCATTTTAGAGAAAGACATTATAAAGATAAGCAATTTGGCACAACTTCACTTCCATTTTTTTGTAGTTTTCTTTTATAAACCAAACTAGTGATAAAACAAGAAACTAAAATATTCAATTGCAAGATCTAAAGATATACCTTCAAGTACTCACCTCCCCAGCAACGGTGCCAGAAAAGAGCTTGATGTCTACTACGTAACTTTTATTCTTGAAGACTCTGTTGGGCCTCCAATCGCAGAGTTTTATAGGACAGCAGCAAATTTCCCTCAAGTGGATGACCTTAGGTTTATCAATCTGTGGGAGGTGTAGGATGAAGATGGTCTCTCTCAAACAACCCTGCAATCAAATACAAGCAATCTCTTGTGTCCCCAACACACCCAATACAATGGTAAATTGTATAGGTGCACTATTTCGGTGAAGAGGTGGTGATACAAGTGTAGCATGGATAGTAGATATAGGTTTTTGTAATCTGAAAATATAGAAACAGCAAGGTAACAAGTAACAAAAGTGAGCACAAATGGTATTGCAATGCTTGGATACAAGGCCTAGGGTTCATACTTTCACTAGTGCAATCTCTCAACAGTGCTAACATAATTGAACCATATAATAATCCCTCAATGTGCGACAAAGAATCACTCCATAGTTTCTATCGGAGAACATGGGACAAAAATGTGTATCAACCTATGTGCCTATATTACCCCATTGTCACCACGGGAATCCACAAGTTGAATACCAAAACATATATCAAGTGACTCAATAGAATACCCCATTGTCACCGCGGGTACTATGGCACCCCGATAGAGGGCCGACGGATGCCAGCCCCAGGATAAGACCTGGTGCACGTCAAAGACATGATACAGTAATTCCAGGCACAAAATGGCTTTATTATATGAAATGGAGTATTAAAATAATGTTCCTTACAACAATATTACATAGCTCCAAGGCTATCTAACATGGCAGCGAAGGTCTTGGTTCAGCGGCTACAACGTCTCTGGCTGGGCTCCACAACTCACAGGACTGGCTGGGTTACGATCTAGCATGACGGATCTTCTCCTGCAACTGGCCACGTGCAAGGCCTGGTGAGTACTTTGAATGTACTCGCAAGACAACCAAATACATAGCATCCAAACAAGCAGATAACAAAGCAAGCCCTATGCTATGCAAGAATTTATTCTGAACATGACATGGAATTAACAAGAAAGCGTGAATCAACATGGCATAGCATACCCTTCTAGCATTACTAGTTATCATGTTGTAGTAAGATTACCTGGCATGATTAAACATCTAGCAGCATTGATCATCACGACATAACTGGGTTATCTAGCAAAATAACTACTGAAGTAAAGTACAGTAAAGTAAAGCATGTATCAAGTAAATAATCCATATTCCGAATAATCTCATGATCCAATCTGAACCTGATCCAAATCCAAGTCTTTCGGTCATCTGACCATCTACTTTATAGCCATCCCATGGCTATCATACCATATTCCTGACAACATCTGATGTCTATACAGGACAGGTTCTTTCACCATCATTATCATTATTACGGTTGATCACCTAACGAGGTCTGGACGGGCTGTCCAATACCGTGGACGCGGCTATTCGAATAGATTTTACACTCTGCAGAGGTTGCGCTCTTTACCCACACTATGGAGCACTGACCTAGTGATCCCATTCGGGTGGACCAGCATTGCTCCAACCAAACCTGCCTGACCCGTGACTCTCCCACCATACCACCGGCAATCATTCTCCCCCGGAGTCCTGCCCTGGGTGGCCCCTGTGTCACTCCTAACACCTGCAACCATCGTGGCCAATCAAAACTGTCCCAAACGGGGACGGGTACCCAAACAACTCAACTGGGCTCACAGGGTTATCGCCGCCTACTGGGCCAGGGCAGCGCGCGCGCATAACCCTCCCTCTTTGGAGGTACCGGTGAAAGAGCACGCGATCAGACCAAGTCAAGGCCGTCCCATACCGGCAAATGTGGTTGCACGGAAAAGCCCGGACAGGTGACTCTTGATCAACCAACTAAATTTATCAATGTATCTCCATGATCGCACCATTACCTTAACAATTATAAGTGTGAACAGCTACTTAACTTCAGTATAGCAGAATCATTACAACATCGACAAACATGGCAAGAAATCAAATCATGGCACTCACATGATAACGGTATTCAAAATATTGTTACTAGCATGGCAGGATATGGCATGAAAACAAGTCATGATATTAGATGAAAAGTAATGCTAACATCTAATACAGATGACATGACACAGGTACATGCAATTGCAGACTAGCAGGGGATTCAAATGTACTACGATGAACACATAGGGGGCAAGAAAAGTCATCACGCCAGTCCGGAGCTCATGGTAAGAGGTTGGCTTGCCTGGGGTGAAGGAATACACCGGGTGGAAGTGCGATAAAACTCTGGGAAGATTTGCGGGAAAAGTTTCCTGCTGGGAGGGGCTCAATCGGAGTTACGGTCGCGGATATACGGCCGTTCGTTCGTTAAGCGGTAAAATAGACAGAAACTGTCCATTTTAGAGCTTAGCCAGTGAACGTTCGCTATTTAAATAGTTTGGCCACCGGTTGGAAAAAGAGAAAGCGCCTTTCTGGGTATACGCCTCCCCGCCGAGAAAAAGCATTTCTCCCTTAAGCCGCGGCAGAATACGCTTTCGAAGCTGGAAAGCGAATTTTCTGTAAATACATTTCCACTTATCCACCTGGGCCCCGGGTTGACTTTTCTTCATCTGATTGACAAGTGGGTCCCGCCATCATCTCCTTC
The DNA here is from genome assembly GCA_011799875.1 of Thinopyrum elongatum. Lineage (NCBI taxonomy): Eukaryota > Viridiplantae > Streptophyta > Magnoliopsida > Poales > Poaceae > Thinopyrum > Thinopyrum elongatum. The sequence goes on from CM022303.1 coordinate 694,931,285, forward strand.
CTTTCTCTTCTCTCGGTCATCCCCTTCCCGAGCTGGAACGATGGCGAGACAGGGGCGCCCGCGGCGGCTCAGGCCTCGCCGGCAGCCGGTGCTCCTCTGCTCGGCTGCTCCCTCCGATGAGCCAGGCAGCCTCGTGGCACCGTCCCGCGCCCGGAAGTGGTCACCGGGGACCCGGGGACGCTCGAGGGACGGGTGGCCACAAACGGCAGAAGGGGTGGCCGCGGGCGTGGATGATTCAACCCCGGCGAGACCGCTCCGGCCAGAGCGAGGACGACAGAGGCATCAGGGGCTCCTGGGGATGCCGAGGATGCGGACGGAGAGGTGGGGGAGTGGCCAGGGTGCCGGATTCGCTCGACGTGAATCGAAGCAGAGCTTCGGCCATTGGAGAAGGAGCGGGGCTCCGCGAGCTTGAGAAGAGAGGGGCGGGAGGGGGGGGGTTCGGGCTGCTGCTGGTGAGGAGGAGAGCTCGGGGACTCGCTTAAATAGCAGAGGGGAGACGAACCGGACGATGCCGAAGCTCCGAGATGGCCGGCGTCGTGGCGGCGACCGAACGGGGAATCCACGTCGGCACGACCGTCCAAGAGCTAGGGGACAAGGGAAGAAACAACCAGAGGGCACGCGCGTGTGGTGGGGAGTTCTCCGGCGCGTCTGGACAAGCTACGGTCGGCCGAAGCGAGCTCTCGAAGGCTCAGTTCGCTCGGTGCACTGTTTTTGGCGTGCACTGCACGTGGTCACCACGTGGATACGACGATGCCATGCTGCGCTCGATGCCAAATGGTGTCTAGGAGGTTCTCCACACATCGCTGAGTTGACCTATGTGTCTGGAAGACACATGGGAGCTCTGAGGTGACTAGACCAAGGTCAAACAGGTTCTAACAGCAAAGTGTTTGTCATGTGGTGTGGCCACCATAGTGCACCTATTGGCATGATCTTCGGCAGGGGTGAGTCATCCACTAAGGTAGTCATACTGGCAAAATTTGGGCACAAATGGACAAGGCTAGCTAGTACTTCCTTTGTAACCTTGCCCACTGAACAGAAATTCAAATGATGATGCTGGGGTCAAATGGCTAAATGGATTTTAATGATTCTTGGTGTAGAGTGATGATTTGGTCAAGAGAGATAGCCAGAAAAGTTTCAACTCAAATTGATCATCTATGAGGGTACTTCCTTCACAGAGATGCAATCTGGATAGAAACTTAGATAATTTACTGAGGAAGATTGGCTAGATGAAATGGGCTGGTTTTATTACCCACGGGGAATATATCATATTGAGTCACCATGAAAATTTTCAGCCCAAGGAGATCAAGGAATCAAGCACTTCCTTTGCAAACTGAAAATCTGGACAGAATTTGCAAAGTGGTGTTGTGCTCAAAATTTAATGGGTGAAACTTGTGATGTTGATGGAAATGGTGAATATAGGGATAGGACAAGCTCAAATTTTTTTTTGGGATTTTTCCTAGCTACCAAAATGGTAGTCCCTTTGGAAAGGCCCCAAATTGAAATATTGGCTTAAAATAGGAAAACGCAGTTTCCCCTATTTTAGTTATGGCCAATATTTTTATGGGAGCTCAATATGATCACAAAGAATATCTCCACAGGTTTTCATGAACCTTGGAGATGGGTAGATATTTTTCTGGATTTAATTCCTCGGAAAGGCAGAAAAAGGAATTAATTCTAGATGAGAAATATTGCATATGACTTGGCAATATTTTAGCACGTCTAGGGTTTATGAGTAAAGGATGATCTCTGGAAATTTTGGGAGGATCAACTGAGCAAGAAAAATGATAGCTCCTTTGTAAACGCAAAGGCAGGATTTCTAGTTCCGATATTTTGGAACTAGGGTTTAAATGAGGTTCGGGGTTTACAGACGGGAACTTGACTGGCACAAGAGCATGGAAAATTCTTGGAGAGGTTGAGGATTGTCTGGATGCACCTGGTCACTCACCAGATTCCAGAGGAAAAATTCGGGAAAGAAAAGCTAGGAATGAATAACAACACAAAAATAGATAACCCAATTTTTGGGGTGTTACAAACCTTCCCCCCTTAAGAGAATCTCGTCCTCGAGATTCCAAGGGTTAGCTCAGAACAAAAATTAGGCCTCCTGGAAAAAAAACCTCTGGGTTGAATTTTAACCCTGTGGTTGAAAACAACCGAGTTAAAAGTACCGAAAACTGGTACACCCAGATCGAGATACGGATATCGCGGGATTTACTTCATGGGTAGGGGCCGCTGGGTAGCCCTGACATTTTTAGAAAAAGCAGAATTTTCTTCTTCCAAAAATGCTCGGGGCACCACAATGAAGAGTGGCATCTCTTGCTGGCAGGTGGGCCTAGGGCCCACTGGCAGCTTCTTCTTTCTCCGGCCAACGGCTCTCTTTCACCCCCGCGCTCTCCTGAGTGCGGCTAGGCACTGCACACGCCTAGCTCCTGGGGCATAAAGCTCCCTACGGCGATAGTGCGCGGCGTGCACGGGACCAACGCAGAGAGCACTCCCATCGCTGGCCAGCACCGGTCGGCACTGCTCGCGGATTCGCCTCCTGGACGCCGGTGATCGAGCGACGCGTGGTTCTCCTGGACCTCGCTCACCGTACACCAGACTTGGGCTATAAAATGACGGCAGTTTCTTCTTCCTCCACTTCGCATCTTACCTCACCTCTTCTTCCTCTTCTCCTTTTCCTTCTGGTTGTAGGAGCATGAGGCAAGGCATTAATGGCGGACGTGGGTTCGGAGCTGATCTTCATCCTCCTGGTGGGTCTGCTGGTGGCATTGGTTGGCTCCTCGCTGCTGCTGTGTGCGATGATCCTCGATGATCATCGGGATGCCGCTAACCGAGCGGTGGCTGGTGATCATCTCCGCCGTCTTAGGTCAGCGGAATAAGCGCGGGCTGCGGCGAAGCGAAAGGGGGGGGGGTAGTCAGCATCACACAAGATGGTGACAGAGGCGCCGCTGGGTCTGTGGTTAGTGCGGTGTGGTCAGCAGAGCTCTACCATTGTGGAGGCCACACTGCAGGTTGCTCCTCGCTGAACAACATCCACATTGAGTGGGGGTTGAGGTAGAATCAGGGTTTAAATCTTATACTGGAGGAGTTGTAACGGTTTGTGCTGTAATAAAATTTCTCATAATTTCTCCGAGATTGTAACCGAGTTCTGGGAAAAGATTTTAGGACCAGGGAAATTACTTGATAGAGCTGGTTTTCCAAAACACTGAGTTCAGGAAAACTGGCAAATGGAGTATGCATAGATGGGTATGGATAGGCGGCTTTGCATTCTACCCGAGTACTGCGGCGGCTATACTCAGGAGAAAGAACTTGGCATGCAGACATTGCTCACACGATACATATGCAATCAATTCAGACTAATATGCAAGCACATACGGAATGCACATCACAGCAAAATACAGACAGAGGAAAGAAACATATCGAGCAGATTACACTAAGGTGTTTTATTGCTTCTGGGTGTATGTTCTCCTGGTATACATACACCTACACCAGCTCGCATTTTATTAGGGACTCTAGGCGAGTCCAATGTTATTAGGTGTAAGTGCTCTACTAACTAAAATCTTGTTAAGAAAAATCCACTGCCAGCTCTGTTAAACATTTCTTCTTAACAGAGAGGCAGATGAACGAAACACATAGAGGCAACATACATAATATTACAACAGCACACAGGCACAAGCAGTACAAGCATTACAAGCACACAACAATGCACAACCTTACTAGATAGCTAACAACTCGCTTCGAACTACAGGGTCCTAATCCTAGACGAGGACGAGGAAACAGTCTTCGCAACACACACACTTGCGGCCTCAACTGGCTACACTCACTGTCAGAGCCACAAATGGGCCTACTCTTGCTGGGGCTCTCCTGGGGGACATAGGCTGAGCCAACTTCTATCTTCATCGTCGGACACCACAATGGGTTGGGGCACAACTGCTTGGGTTGCGGCCGGCACTTGACGGAACACATCCCGACGACAAAGACACCAGCTAGCTCCTCGAATGGAATTTGGGTGGATGATGCCGGGTAGCCATGGGTTCACGGGCTGCAAGGGTAGCACTGGCTGTGAGGGTGGCACTAGTTGAGAAGGTGGCACTAGGTTTGGCAGCAGGGGAAGGGTGGTCTGGGATGCATCTTGACGGGCCGCACGGTGTGCTTCCGTAATCACCCGGGTGGTGTCACGGTCAATGGCGTTGAACTCCCTAAGAATGCTGGCAAGTAGCAGTCCCTGAGCAGTAATAAACTGAACCAGATGAGCTATTGCTGGGTCAGCGTCTCCAACTGTGCTGGAGAACTCACATCCTACGTCGGATGAAGAGGGAAAATAGCGGAACTCCTCCATCTCCGCTACTTGCAGAAACTGGAAACGGAGACGGGTGATGGCTTCCGCGGCAGCTGTCTGGACAGCCAACGCGGGGATGGGCATGGGTTTGCCCCGAAACTTCATGGGCTTCCCATCCGCTGCCAGACCTGGGTCGATATACACCTTCGCATAGAATCGGCAAAGTGGGGGAACGGGTTCCGATTGGAACACCAGATACACTGGAGGAGTACTATGGCCAAGGCCTTGGGTGAGCATACTCGAAAGGATAGGAGGAAAGCTGGGATAACCATCAGCCAAAGTTCGGCTATGGAAAGTGGGTGTTCCGGAAGAGCTAGCCATGGTTGCGGTTTTGAGAAGGCTAGCCTGGGTTCTCTTGCGGGGATCTGGCTTGCTGAGTGGAGAGAGCGGTGATTCGCAGGTGGGGGTTTAATAGGCAGTCGAGCTGGAACACACCAGCATGGCCTGGGTCCTTCTCGTATTGGGTAGAAGATATGCCGGCACGGCCGACAACTGGGTAGGGTCGCAGTCTAATCCAGGGTGGCTGGGTGGGTGGATAGCTGAGCAGGGACACGTCCATTCCGACTACGCCGCCTGTTGATCAACAGTGGCCATGTGGGATGCCAGGGATGGGTCAAATCTATTGGGCTCACTACCGGGTAAAAGATAGGGGTGGTTTGGTGCTAGGGTAACCTATAGCCAGCCTGGCTCTGATACCAAGTCTTGTGGCACCCCGATAGAGGGCCGACACACGCCAGCCCTAGGATAAGACCTGGCGCATGTCAAAGACATGATACAGTAATTCCAGGCACAAAATGGCTTTATTATATGAAATGGAGTATTACAATACTGTTGCTTACAACAATATTACATAGCTCCAAGGCTATCTAAAATGGCAGCGAAGGTCTTGGTTCAGCAGCAACAACGTCTCTGGCTGGGCTCCACAACTCACAGGACTGGCTGGGTTACGATCTAGCACGACGGATCTTCTCCTGCAACTGGCCACATGCAAGGCCAGGTGAGTACTTTGAATGTACTCGCAAGGCAACCAAATACATAGCATCCAAACAAGCAGATAACAAAGCAAGCCCTATGCTATGTAAGAATTTATTCTGAACATGACATGGAATTAATAAGAAAGCGTGAATCAACATGGAATAGCATACCCTTCTAGCATTACTAGTTATCATGTTGTAGTAAGATTACCTGGCATGATTAAACATCTAGCAGCATTGATCATCACGACATAACGGGGTTATCTAGCAAAATAACTACTGAAGTAAAGTACAGTAAAGTAAAGCATGTATCAAGTAAATAATCCATATTCCGAATAATCTCATAATCCAATCTGAACCTGATCCAAATCCAAGTCTTTCGGTCATCTGACCATCTCCTCCATAGCCATCCCATGGCTATCATACCATATTCCTGACAACATCTGATGTCTATGCAGGACATGTTCTTTCACCATCATTATCATTATTACAGTTGATCACCTAACGAGGTCTGGACGGGCTGTCCAATACCGTGGATGTGGCTATTCGAATAGATTTTACACTTTGCAGAGGTTGAGCACTTTGCCCACACTATGGAGCACTGACCTCATGATCTCATTCGGGTGGACCAGCATTGCTCCAACGAAACCTGCCTGACCCGTGACTCTCCCACCGTACCACCGGCAATCATTCTCCCCCGCAGTCCTGCCCTGGGTGGCCCCTGTGTCACTCCTGACACCTGCCACCATCGTGGCCAATCAAAACTGTCCCAAACGGTGACAGGTACCCAAACAACTCAACTGGGCTCACAGGGTTATCGCCGCCTACCGGGCCAGGGCAGCCCGTGCGCATAACCCTCCCTCTTTGGAGGTACCCGTGAAAGAGCACGCGATCAGACCAAGTCAAGGCCGTCCCATACCGGCAAATGTGGTTGCACGGATAAGCCCGAACAGGTGACTCTTGATCAACCAACTAAATTTATCAATGTATCTCCTTCATCCCACCATTACCTTAACAATTATAAGTGTGAACAGCTACTTAACTTCAGTATAGCAGAATCATTACAACGTCGACAAACATGGCAAGAAATCAAATCATGGCACTCACATGATAACGGTATTCAAAATATTGTTACTAGCATGGCAGGATATGGCATGAAAACAAGTCATGATATTAGATGAAAAGTAATGCTAACATCTAATACAGATGACATGACACGGGTGCAAGCAATTGCAGACTAGCAGGGGATTCAGATGTACTACGATGAACACATAGGGGGAAAGCAAAGTCATCACGCAAGTCCGGAGCTCATGGTAAGAGGTTGGCTTGCCTGGGGTAAAGGAATACGCTGGGTGGAAGTGCGATAAAACTCCAATAAGATTTGCCGGAAAAGTTTCCTGCTGGGAGGGGCTCAATCGGAGTTACGGTCGCAGAGATACGGCCATTCGTTCGTTAAGCGGTAAAATAGACAGAAACTGTCCATTTTAGTGCTTAGCGAGTGAACATTCACTATTTAAACAGTTCGGCCGCCGGCTGGAAAAAGAGAAAGCGCCTTTCTGGTTATACGCCTCCCCGCCGAGAAAACGCATTTCTCCCTTAAGCCGCGGCAGAATACGCTTTCGAAGCTAGAAAGCGTATTTTCTGTAAATATGTTTCCACTTATCCACCTGGGCCCCGGGTTGACTTTTCTTTATCTGATTGAAAAGTGGGTCCCGCCTTAATCTCCTTCCTTGCTCTCCTCTTGGTCGTCAGCTTCCCTAGCTGGAACAATGGCGAGACAGGGGCGCCCGCGGCGGCTCGGGCCTCGCCGGCAGCCGATGCTCCTCTGCTCGGCTGCTCCCTCCGATGAGCCAGGAGGCCTCGTGGCACTGTCCCGCACCCGGAAGTGGTCACCGGGGACCCGGGGACGCTCGAGGGAGGGGTGGCCACAAACGGCAGAAGGGGTGGCCGCGGGCGTGGATGATTCGACCCCGGCGAGACCGCTCCGGCCAGAGCGAGGACGACGGAGCATCAGGGGCTCCTGGGGATGCCGAGGATGCGGACGGAGAGGTGGGGGAGTGGCCAGGGCGCCGGATTCGCTCGAGGTGAATTGAAGCAGAGCTTCGGCCATTGGAGAAGGAGCGGGGCTCCGGGAGCTTGAGAAGAGAGGGGGGTTTCGGGCTGCTGCTGGTGAGGAGGAGAGCTCGGGGACTCGCTTAAATAGCAGAGGGGAGAGGAACCGGACTATGCCAAAGCTCCGGTCGACCAAAGCGAGCTCTCGAATGCTCGGTTCACGCGGTGCACAGTTTTTGGTGTGCACTGCACGTGGTCACCATGTGGATAAGACGATGCCACGCTGCGCTCGATGGCAAATGGTGTCTGGGAGGTTCTCCACACATCACTGAGTTGAACTATGTGTCTCGAAGACACAGGGGAGCTCTGAGGTGACTAGACCAAGGTCAAACAGGTTCTAACAGCAAAGTGTTTGTCATGTGGTGTGGCCACCACAGTGCACCTATTGGCATGATCTTCGGCAGGGGTGAGTCATCCACTAAGGTAGTCATGCTGGCAAAATTTGGGCACAAATGGACAAGGCTAGCTGGTACTTCCTTTGTAACCTTGCCCACTGACCAAAAATGCAAATGATGATGCTGGGGTCAAATGGCTAAATGGATTTGAATGATTCTTGGTGTAGAGTGATGATTTGGTCAAGAGAGATAGCTGGAAAAGTTTCACTCAAATTGATCATCTATGAGGGTACTTCCTTCACAGAGATGCGATCTAGACAGAAACTTAGATAATTTACAAAGGAAGATTGGCTAGATGAAATGGGCTGGTTTTTGGTATCCTGGGGTAATATATCATTATGAGTCACCATGAAAATTTTCAGCCCAAGGAGATCAAGGAATCAAGCACTTCCATTGCAAACTGAAAATCTGGACAGAATTTGCAAAGTGGTGTTGTGCAAAATTTAATGGGTGAAACTTGTGATGTTGATGGAAATGGTGAATATAGGGATAGGACAAGCTCCACAAATTATTTGGGATTTTTCCTAGCTACCAAAATGGTAGTCCCTTTGGAAAGGCCCCAAATTGAAATATTGGCTTAAAATAGGAAATTGCAGTTTGCCCTATTTTATTTATGGCCAATATTTTTATGGGAGCTCAATATGATCACAAAGAATATCTCCACAGGTTTTCATGAACCTTGGAGATGGGTAGATATTTTTCTAGATTTAATTCCTTGGAAAGGAAGAAGAAGGAATTAATTCTAGATTAGAAATATTGCATATGACTTGGCAATATTTTAGCACATCTAGGGTTTATGAGTGAAGGATGATCTCTAGAAATTTCGTAAGGATCAACTGAGCAAGAAAAATGATAGCTCCTTTGTAAACGCAAAGGCAAGATTTCTAGTTCCGATATTTTGGAACTAGGGTTTAAATGAGGTTCGGGGTTTACAAATGGGAACTTGACTGGTACAAGAGCATGGAAAATTCTTGGAGAGGCTGAGGATTGTCTGGATTCACCTGGTCACTCACCAGATTCCAGAGGAAAAATTCAGGAAAGAAAAGCTAAGAAGGAATAACAACAAAAAAATCGATATCCTGATTTTTGGGGTGTTACAAGTACCCACATGCAAGACATACATCAAGTGATCTCAAATCCATTATTCAATCCAACATAACAAAACCTCAAAGAGCAAGACTCAATTCATCACAACAAGATAGAGAGGGAAAAACACCATATGATCTTACTATATTAACAAAGCCCATGGTACATCAAGATCATGCCGGATCAAGAACACGAGAGAGAGATCAAACACATAGCTAATGGTACATACCCTCAGCCCTGAGGGTGAACTACTCCCTCCTCATCATGGAGACTGCCGAGATGATGTAGATGGCCTCCGGTGAAGATTTACCCCTTCGGCAGGGTGCTGGAAAAGGGCACCAGATAGGATCTCTTGGGTACAGAGGCTTGCGGCGGCGGAGCAGAAGTTCTAGGTTTCTTTTCAGGGTTTTGTATATTTAAAGGATTTGTTGGCGTTGATTTCACATCAGGGGGGCCTACGAGTGACCGACAAGCTCAGGAGGGATGCCCTAGGGGTGAGGTGTGCCCCCCAGTCTCGTGGCTCCCCTAGCCACCCTTTGTTCTACCTCCGGCACTTCTTGGGTCTCTTTTGGTCCATAAAAAATCACAGCAAATTTTCATGGCATTTGGACTTCGTTTGGTAAGGATTTTCTATGAAATAAAAAATAGCCAAAATAAATAGAAACTGGCACTGGGCACTAGGTCAATAGGTTAGTTCCCAAAAATCATATAAATGTGCACCAAAACCATGTAAACTTAGGTAAATATGGCATGAATACTTCATAAATTATAGATACGGTGGAGACATATCACACGGCGTCAGCAAGAAGAAGGTGCGGCAGGATTGGTGCAGTAATTGGAGGAGGAAGAAAGCAGGGAGCAGGGGGTGGCTGCTGGAGGCCAATGGCTCCGCTCGCTATCGCTTGCTCCGCGGTGTCTACATGTAGAAGAAGGGGTGGTTGCAGAATAAGGTTATTCTGCAACTCTTAAGGGGGGTTGTAGAATGGTCTCACGAGGACCTTCCCGAATATTGATAGATATCCCAATATGAGCGAATATGAATGTTATAATGTGTTATCAATTTTATTGGCGGGGAAGAGCCCCGATAAATTGTTTTTGGCATGGCCACATGTAAGAAGGCAGATTTTTGAGTCAAGCCAATGGTGTGTGTCAAAAAAGAAGACAACAATGTGAGTAAGAATCATCTGTGCATGATATTACTTAGATGCTAGAAGACACTAGAGGCTAGCAAATTATTCATCAAGGGACAAAGCCCACATGAATGCTTTCCACAAAGCTACCACTTGAAAGTCCATTGAGGCCGTAAAGGAATCTACTTCTCGGGCACTCTCTCGAATGTGTCCAAGCAACAACAACTCATGAAGAAATACACGTCGATGGTCTAGAAGCTAGCTCATGAAGCTATGGGATATTAAAATAAAGGGGTGAAGCTTATCTAGTGCTTTCCTCATGCCTATAAAACGAGACATCCGGCAAGGAACACAACACAACACGGAACACACAGAAGAGACAGAGTCCAGAGCTTCGAGTAAGAAGAGCAGCCTCCAGAGCACACTCAATTTCCTTACTAGTAGTACCACCACCACCACTTGTAAGATAGCCACTATATTGAGAACATTGTAAGATATCCACCAGGAGGAAATATTAAGGTTATCTCTTAGTTTGTGTAAACCCTTCGGGGATTCCCGACAGGGAAGACCGTACGTAAATTATGTTGTGCAAATGATGTAGTTTCTACTTTCACTTGGTGTTTTTATTTCTGAATTTATGGGACGAGTTCTTATGCTAGGTATCCTATAGGAGAAACCTCTACCGGTAGTTCTCTGTTTAGCCCTCTAAGTGGCGTTTGAATGAGAACCTTGTGGCAATAGAGAAGTGTTCCCTTCGGGTTGAACTGCCTGGGAAGACAATAAGAATTTACCCCATAAGTTTGTAATTAAAACCATCAAGTGAACGTATCTAGTTACATTTGAAACAACATAATGAAAAATATGGTCAGTACCGAGTAGGAATTTTACAGTCTCCACAGCACAAACAGGCCGTAACGTTGGTCTCAACAACCAGCTTAGATCCTGCATATAAGTGTAAATTGGCCGTGTTAATTAGCCAGACACGCACCAATTATTGAAATAGTAACAAATTGTAAATATGCCAATTATTTGAATAGGGCTTACTAGTAAACACTGTAGTGAACAGTCTTACTACACCGTGGTGAACCGTATTCTAAATATTAGCGTTGAATATCTGCGCACACTAAGTAACACCATGAATATTGTTAATATTGCAGTACATATTAATTCTTATATTGTTGGTATCAGGTCCAGAACTTAATCATTGAAAGGTTAAAATATCTAAACTTAGCAGTTAGCCTAGGTAAGGTAATAAATACTAATGAAAGTATTCAAATAAGGTGCAGAATAAATCCTTTTGAAGATCATATTTGGCATACACCGCAGAGTCAGCTAAATACAGTCATTGATTTGATATATAACTTTTATATATCTTGGGGAAAAAGGCAAGATATTCTAGAACAAAAATTTGAAGGTTTCATTAAAGAGTAGCAAAAACTCGCAGACAAGTGCTCTGGGTTGAATAATAAAATTGATCTTGTTTTATATAAGTTAGAAGAAGCAAAAGTAAGACATAATATAGTTTGCAAGAATAATGACTATATTAAAGAAGAATTGTTATCAATAGGCCATTACCTAAGTAAAGGCAAAGACTTACTCCCACGCACCGAAACAAGACAATATATACTTGAAATAAAAAAGTTGGTGCAAGAGGTAAAAACTTTGATCCTCTCATAGTTATATGACTGAATATAGCCAAGCATTAAACGAAGTACTAGTATTAGATTTGTGAACAATAAATCTACATCAATAGAAGACACAGATTCTTTTATGATAGAATTAGAAACTAATGATGACAAGAATAAAGGTGTAACTAAATGCATGGAAAAGACTAATTTAGATGATGAAATAATTCATTGGGGAAAGAAACTAAAGCATATAGAATAGGAATATAGTAATTACATGAAAACAGATTGGCCTAAAATAAGAGAAAGAAAATTGTTTTTCATCAGAGAAATTGCTAAATTAAATAAATTAAAAATGAGAAAAAGTTAGCCACTAGCAGTTCAACCATGCCAAACTAAACTATAGCATTAGTAGAAAGAAAGAAATATATAGTAGTAATATAATAGCAAAGCTGATAATAATGGTAAAAATAAGATATGCTCAGAGCCATAAAGATGAAGTTGTGGATGAAGATGAGCAATGGGATATAAATAATAAGTTATTACTAGAAACTATGAAGAGGTTGCAAAATTAATGAAAGAATGATGAACCAAGTAGATTGTGAACATGATTGGATTAAAGGAAAAGGAGATTATAACGTAAAATGTGCTTTCTCTTATATTATCCAAGCCAGGATAATACGTCTCCATGTAGTTTATGCTTAAACAAGCTTGTGCCCTTGTCTAAGAGCCAATAATCATAAGTGGAGACAGGAAATAAATTTGAACTCAAAGAGAGAAATATATCTAGTATGGTTAGAAACCTAGAAAATAGAATGAACAACTAAGTAGAAGAACTAGAAAGACTAAAAGATAAGTTGAAGATAATAAAGAACAAGAAATAATGTCACTGGAAACACAGAAATGAAAGAATAAATGGTAACAGGAAGAGATAAAAAAGGAGACAAGTTAATACAATTAAAAGATGCTATAACTAGCTTTGAAAACAAATATATAGTGCGGTTACCATTTAAAGAAGTGCTATGATAAAGGATTCCACTCAGAATAATAATGAAGCCAAATATTTCCTATAAAATATTTGCACTATTAGATATTGGTTGCACAAAGAACATCATCCATGACAAATACTTTGTGAGATGTCCCGAAATAGTCAAAACTATAGATGATAATAAAGCCGAATTATCCACCGATATGTCGAGAATAAAGAAAATCCATTACCAGTTGGCATATAATATTGAAGCTTAAATAAATGGCACAAAATATACAATAGATGAAATGAAAATAAGATATCTGTCAGTAATAAATGATGACATGAAAATAGGGTTAAGATTTTTCGATTTTGATGGGGCATCAATAGATCACAAAGAATATCTCCACAGGTTTTCATGAACCTTGGAGATGGGTAGATATTTTTAGATTTAATTCCTTGGAAGGAAGAAGAAGGAATTAATTCTAGATTAGAAATATTGCATATGACTTGGCAATATTTTAGCACATCTAGGGTTTATGAGTGAAGGATGATCTCTAGAAATTTCGTAAGGATCAACTGAGCAAGAAAAATGATAGCTCCTTTGTAAACGCAAAGGCAGATTTCTAGTTCCGATTTTGGAACTAGGGTTTAAATGAGGTTCGGGGTTTACAAATGGGAACTTGACTGGTACAAGACATGGAAAATTCTTGGAGAGGCTGAGGATTGTCTGGATTCACCTGGTCACTCACCAGATTCCAGAGGAAAAATTCAGGAAAGAAAAGCTAAGAAGGAATAACAACAAAAAAATCGATATCCTGATTTTTGGGGGTTTACAAGTACCCACATGCAAGACATACATCAAGTGATCTCAAATCCATTATTCAATCCACATAACAAACCTCAAGAGCAAGACTCAATTCATCACAACAAATAGAGAGGGAAAAACACCATATGATCTTACTATATTAACCAGCCATGGTACATCAAGATCATGCCGGATCAAGAACACCGAGAGAGAGATCAAACACATAGCTAATGGTACATACCCTCAGCCCTGAGGGTGAACTACTCCCTCCTCATCATGGAGACTGCCAGATGATGTAGATGGCCTCCGGTGAAGATTTACCCCTTCGGCAGGTGCTGGAAAAGGGCACCAGATAGGATCTCTTGGGTACAAGGGCTTGCGGCGGCGGAGCAGAAGTTCTAGGTTTCTTTTCAGGTTTTGTATATTTAAAGGATTTGTTGGCGTTGATTTCACATCAGGGGGGCCTACGAGTGACCGACAAGCTCAGGAGGGATGCCCTAGGGGTGAGGTGTGCCCCCCATTCTCGTGGCTCCCCTAGCCACCCTTTGTCTACCTCCGGCACTTCTGGGTCTCTTTTGGTCCATAAAAAATCACAGCAAATTTTCATGGCATTTGGACTTCGTTTGGTAGGATTTTCTATGAAATAAAAATAGCCAAAATAATAGAAACTGGCACTGGGCACTAGGTCAATAGGTTAGTTCCCAAAAATCATATAAATGTGCACCAAAACCATGTAAACTTAGGTAAATATGGCATGAATACTTCATAAATATAGATACGGTGGAGACTATCACACAGGCGTCAGCAAGAAGAAGGTGCGGCGGATTGGTGCAGTAATTGGAGGAGGAAGAAACAGGAGCAGGGGGTGGCTGCTGGAGGCCAATGGCTCCGCTCGCTATCGCTTGCTCCGCGGTTTCTACATGTAGAAGAGGGTGGTTGCAGAATAAGGTTATTCTGCAACTCTTAAGGGGGGTTGTAGAATGGTCTCACGAGGACCTTCCCGAATATTGATAGTATCCCAATATGAGCGAATATGATGTTATAATGTGTTATCAATTTTATTGGCGGGGAAGAGCCCCGATAATTGTTTTTGCATGGCCACATGTAAGAAGGCAGATTTTTGAGTCAGCCAATGGTGTGTGTCAAAAAAGAAGACAACAATGTGAGTAAGAATCATCTGTGCATGATATTACTTAGATGCTAGAAGACACTAGAGGCTAGCAAATTATTCATCAAGGGACAAAGCCCACATGAATGCTTTCCACAAGCTACCACTTGAAAGTCCATTGAGGCCGTAAAGGAATCTACTTCTCGGGCACTCCTCGAATGTGTCCAAGCAACAACAACTCATGAAAAATACACGTCGATGGTCTAGAAGCTAGCTCATGAAGCTATGGGATATTAAAATAAAGGGGTGAAGCTTATCTAGTGCTTTCCTCATGCCTATAAACGAACATCCGGCAAGGAACACAACACAACACGGAACACACAGAAGAGACAGAGTCCAGAGCTTCGAGTAAGAAGAGCAGCCTCCAGAGCACACTCAATTTCCTTACTAGTAGTACCACCACCACCACTTGTAAGATAGCCACTATATTGAGAACATTGTAAGATATCCACCAGGAGGAAATATTAGGTTATCTCTTAGTTTGTGTAAACCCTTCGGGGATTCCCGACAGGGAAGACCGTACGTAAATTATGTTGTGCAAATGATGTAGTTTCTTCTACTTTCACTTGGTGTTTTTATTTCTGAATTTATGGGACGAGTTCTTATGCTAGGTATCCTATAGGAGAAACCTCTACCGGTAGTTCTCTGTTTAGCCTCTAAGTGGCGTTTGAATGAGAACCTTGTGGCAATAGGAAGTGTTCCCTTCGGGTTTGAACTGCCTGGGAAGACAATAGAATTTACCCCATAAGTTTGTAATTAAAACCATCAAGTAACGTATCTAGTTACATTTGAAACAACATAATGAAAAATATGGTCATACCGAGTAGGAATTTTACAGTCTCCACAGCACAAACAGGCCGTAACGTTGGTCTCAAAACCAGCTTAGATCCTGCATATAAGTGTAAATTGGCCGTGTTAATTAGCCAGACACGCACCAATTATTGAAATAGTAACAAATTGTAAATATGCCAATTATTTGAATAGGGCTTACTAGTAAACACTGTAGTGAACAGTCTTACTACACGTGGTGAACCGTATTCTAAATATTAGCGTTGAATATCTGCGCACACTAAGTAACACCTGAATATTGTTAATATTGCAGTACATATTAATTCTTATATTGTTGGTATCAGGTCCAGAACTTAATCATTGAAAGGTTAAAATATCTAAACTTAGCAGTTAGCCTAGGTAAGGTATAAATACTAATGAAAGTATTCAAATAAGGTGCAGAATAATCCTTTTGAAGATCATATTTGCATACACCGCAGAGTCAGCTAAATACAGTCATTGATTTGATATTAACTTTTATATATCTTGGAAAAAGCAAGATTTTCTAGAACAAAATTTGAAGGTTTCATTAAAGAGTAGCAAAAACTCGCAGACAAGTGCTCTGGGTTAAATATAAAATTGATCTTGTTTTATATAAGTTAGAAGAAGCAAAAGTAAGACATATATAGTTTGCAAGAATATGACTATATTAAGAAGAATTGTTATCAATAGGCCATTACCTAAGTAAAGGCAAAGACTTACTCCCACGCACCGAAACAAGACAATATATACTTGAAAAAAAAAAGTTGGTGCAAGAGGTAAAAACTTTGATCCTCTCATAGTTATATGACTGAATATAGCCAAGCATTAAACGAAGTACTAGTATTAGATTTGTGAACAATAAATCTACATCAATAGAAGACACAGATTCTTTATGATAGAATTAGAAACTAATGAGACAAGTATAAGGTGTAACTAATCATGGAAAAGACTAATTTAGATGATGAAATAATTCATTGGGGAAAGAAACTAAAGCATATAGAATAGGTAGTAATTACATGAAAACAGATTGGCCTAAAATAAGAGAAAGAAAATTGTTTTTCATCAGAGAAATTGCTAAATTATAAATTAAAAATGAAAAAGTTAGCCACTAGCGTTCAACCATGCCAAACTAAACTATAGCATTAGTAAGAAGAAGAGAAAATAATAGTAGTAATAATATGCTACAGCTGATAATAATGTAAAAATAAGATATTGCTCAGAGCCATAAAGATGAAGTTGTGGATGAAGATGAGCAATGGGATATAAAAGTTATTACTAGAAAGCTATGAAGAGGTTGCAAAATTAATGAAAGAAATGATGAACCAAGTAGATTGTGAACATGATTGGATTAAAGGAAAAGGAGATTATAACGTAAAATGTGCTTTCTCTTTATATTATCCAAGCCAGGATAATACGTCTCCATGTAGTTTATGCTTAAAACAAGCTTGTGCCTCTTGTCTAAGAGCCAATAATCATAAGTGGAGACAGGAAATAGAATTTGAACTCAAAGAGAGAATATTATCTAGTATGGTTAGAAACCTAGAAAATAGAATGAACAAACTAGAAGTAGAACTAGAAAGACTAAAAGATAAGTTAGAAGATAATAAAGAACAAGAAAATAATGTCACTGGAAACACAGAAATGAAAGAATAAATGGTAACAGGAAGAGATAAAAAAGGAGACAAGTTAATACAATTAAAAGATGCTATAACTAGCTTTGAAAACAAATATATAGTGCGGTTACCATTTAAAGAAGTGCTAGGAATAAGGATTCCACTCAGAATAATAATGAAGCCAAATATTTCCTATAAAATATTTGCACTATTAGATATTGGTTGCACAAAGAACATCATCCATGACAAATACTTTGTGAGATGGTCCCGAAATAGTCAAAACTATAGATGATAATAAAGCCGAATTATCCACCGATATGTCGAGAATAAAGAAATCCATTACCGTTGGCATATAATATTGAAGCTTAAATAAATGGCACAAAATATACAATAGATGAAATGAAAATAAGATATCTGTCAGTAATAAATGATGACATGAAAATAGGGTTAAGATTTTTGCAATAATCTTTACAAACCACGATTATACATGAAGAAGGGGTTACATTTATCGCATATCAAGATAATATTCCATACATATCTGAAGTGCGAAAACAAAGAAAGGCTTTGCAAAATGTAGAAATATCTAATTTAGATAAGAAATATAGTGCAAGTCCAGATCTCCTCGACTTCTGTAAAGAAGAAGAACTTAGTGATACCATAGAAGAATATCATATAGAAAATACATGTACAGAATGTATAGGGTTACAATCATTTTTGCCAAATTGGTATAAAAATATAAATTCCAAAAAAGATATCGACAAGATTGTGCAAAGACTAGAAAAGATACAAATTATTAGAGAAATTCCAATGAAACATTGGGATAAGAACTCTATAGTTTGCACAATAAATATCATAAACCCAGATTATATAATTAAGTCAGGACCAATAGAAGCTACTCCTAAAAATATTGAATAGTTAAAAATGCATATTGAAGAGTTACTAAAATTAAAAGAAATTAGAGAAAGCAAAAGTCCTTATTAGTCTGCTGCTTTTATAGTTAGAAATCATGCTGAAGAAGTGAGAGGTAAATCCAGAATGGTTATTAATTTTAAAAGGCTTAATGATAATACAGTTGATGATGCAAACAATATACCTAATAAGCAGGAATGAATTAATAGAATACAAGGAAGCAAATATTTCTCTAAATTCGACTTAAAGGCAGGATTCTGGCAAGTAAAAATGGCCGAAGAATCTATTGTTTTGATAGCCTTTACTTGTCCAAAGGCCATTATGAATGGCTAGTAATGCTATTAGGTCTAAAGAATGCACCCGCATTATTTCAAAGGAAAATGCAAAATATATTTATTGAGAATCAAGCATTTATATTGATATATGTAGATGATCTATTAGTATTTTCAAAATCATACAAAGAGCATATAGCCCATCTCAAAGTATTCTTTCAAAAGGTAGAACAAAATGGGATCATATTATCCAAAAAGAAGATGAAAATTTGCAAAGAAAGAATAAATTTCCTTGGTCATGAAATAGGAGAAGAAGAAATACATTTACAAGAACATATTGCAAAGAAAATATTAGACTTTCCTGACAATATGAGTGATAAAAAGGTTTTACAACAATTCTTAGGAATTGTAAACTATGCAAGGAATTATATAGATAACTTAGCAAAGCTAGCCGATCCTTTATATGCAAAATTAAGAAAGAATGGCCAAATATACTTCAATTCTGAAGACATAAAGCAAGTAAGGGCCATCAAGGAAGGAGTCAAGAATTTAAAACCACTAGAATTGCCTTCAGAAAACAAATATTTTATAATTGAAACAATTGCATCTGAGATAGGATGGGGTGCTATATTAAAACAAAAGCCTAATAAATATTCTCCAAAAGTAGAAGAAAAAATATGTAGATATGCTTCAGTAAGTTATAAATTAAAGACAGTAAATAATATTGATAGAGAAATACTGGCGGTAGTAAATGCAATAAATGCCTTTAGGCTTTATTTAGGATTTAAAGCATTTATGGTACGAACAGATTGTGAAGCTATATGTCAATATTATAACCAAATTAATAGTAAAAAAATCTCGACTAGAAGATGGGTCTTACTTGAAGACACCATAGCTGGGAATGGATATAAAGTAATATTTGAGCATATTAAGGGAAAGGATAATAGTTTACCTAATATATTTTCCCGCTCATCAATTTTACAGAAATGAAGAGAGGAACACTCGTTGGCGGAAATGAATGTTTCATATATGGAGATGACAACAAATTAAAGATATTTTCACCAAATACATTCAATTTCAAGCCAAAGAGTCTTATTCATCTTGATGAAATCCAAAGATGCATATTGGATAATATGTGGTATCAATACATGGTCAAAAGAGAAGAGAAAAGATATATGTTATCTAACCTGAATAGCCTTGCAGAATATTTCAATATGTTCAATATGTTGAACAAAAAATAGTCCAAGACCAACAAAGATAGAGGTACAAAAGGAAGAACCTTTATATATTATGTTTGATGGATGTAAACCAGGAATATACATGCAATGGGAAGAAATTCAAATAGAAAAGTTCGCAGCAAAGCGAAGAAACGAAGAGTTAACATTCGAAAAATATGAAGATATCAATGATGCTATGAAATGGGCAAGGAAATTAATAGGAGAAAATTAATATATAGATCCCAAAGCCAAAGAATATATTGAGAAGCGAAGGGGCATAGATAAAAATATACCCGCTTTAGCAACTCCTACCAAGGGAGAAGGATCAAGCTCAAAGAATCCAAAGAAAGAAGGATCTCCAAAATATCATACATATCAAGAATGCTTTCTAAAGGGAATTGAGTCTTTAGATAGTGAATACATAGACCAAGAAATGAATAAAATATTTGAAGAAAGGTAAAAAATAATAAAGAAAGAATTAAAATAAGAAATCTTAAAAGAATTAAGAGAAGAAATGGATGAAAATTTTGAAGAAATAAAGAAAGAATGAGATGAAAAATATGATTTCCATTTGTCTGACGATGATCATATGGACATTGCTGGGCATGGACAACCTATTGATTAAAAGGCTATATACTTGAATTGATATTGCTATCAATTTTTCGGGCGCGGAGGACCTCCCTGAATATTGACAGATATCCCAATATGAGCGAATATGAATGTTGATAATGTGTTATCAATTATATTGGCGGGGAAGACCCCCAATAAAAAAAACTTTGGCATGGCCACATGCAAGAAGGTAGAATTTTGAGTCTAGCCAAAGGTGTGAGTCAAAAAAGAAGACAGCAATGTGAGTAAAAATCGTCTGTGCATGATATTACTCATATGCTAGAAGACACTGGAGGCTAGCAAATTATTCACCAAGAGACAATGCCCACATGAAAAAAGCAATGACTTGAATGATTCCTGAAGATTGAAGCTTGTCGGGGCACTATCTGTCGCTCTTATCTATACCAAAGAAGGGCACACATGCATGCTACTACTATAAAATAAAGAAGCGAAGTCTCCCGAAGGCCTCTCTCGCTGATATTAAAGGAGGAGGAACCAGCTTCACAAACACACAACAAAACCCAAACAAACAGAAGGCACAACACACAGAAGAGACGGAGTCTAGAGCTTCGAGTAAGAACAACAGCCTCCAGAGCACTCTCAGTTTCCTTAGTAGTAGTATCAACGCCACAACTTGTAAGATAGCCACTATATTGAGAGCATTGTAAGATATCCATCAAGAGGAAATATTAAGGTATTTTCTTAGTTTGTGTAATCCCTTCGGGGCCTCCCGATAGGGAAAACCGTATGTAAATTATGTTGTGGAAATGATGTAGTTTCTTGTGTCACTTGGTATATTCATTTCTGAATTTATGGGACGAGTTCTTATGCTTGGGATCCTATAGGAGAAACCTCTGCCGGTAGTTCCTTGTTTAGCCTCGTGAGTGGCATTTGAATGAGAACCTTGTGGCCGTACAGAAGTGTTTCCTTCGGGTGGAATTGCTTGGAAACACGATAAGAATTTATCCCACAAGTTTGCAATTAAAACCATCAAGTGAACGTATCTAGCTACATTTGAAACAACATAATGAAAAATCTGGTGAGTACCGAGTAGGAATTTTACAACCTCCGTAGCGCAAACAGGCCGTAACGTTGATCTCAACAACCAACATAGATCCCGCATATAAGTGTAAATTAGCCAGACACGCACCAATTATTGAAATAGTAATGACTACTAAATTCACCAATTATTTGAATTGTGCTGAATAGTGCCGAATATTAAACACTGTATTGAATAGTGCTACTACACCATGGTGAACAGTTTCTGAATATTAGTGTTGAATATCAGCGCACACTAATTAACACGGCTAATTTACACCTATATGCAGGATCTAAACTGGTTGTTGAGACTGACATTACGGCCTGTTTGTGCTGCGGAGGTTGTAAAATTCCTACTTGGTACTCACCATATTTTTCATTATGTTGTTTCAGATGTAGCTAGGTACGTTCACTTGATGGTTTTAATTGCAAACTTATGGAGTCAATTCTTATCATGTTCCCAGGCAGTTCCACCCGAAGGGAACACTTCTCTATGGCCACAAGGTTCTCATTCAAACGCCAGTCACAGGGCAAAGCAGAGAACTACTGGCAGAGGTTTCTCCTATAGGATCCCTAGCATAAGAACTCGTCCCATAAATTCATAAATAAAAATACCAAGTGAAACAAGAAACTACATCATTCGACAACATAATTTACATATGGTTTTCCCTTTAGGGAATCCCCGAAGGGTTTACTCAAACTAAGACATTACCTTAATATTTCCTCCTAGTGGATATCTTACAATGCTCTCAATACAGTGGCTATCTTACAAGTGGTGGTGGTGTTACTACTACTAAGGAAACTGAGAGTGCTCCTGAGGCTGCTCTTCTTACTCGAAGCTCTGGACTCCGTCTCTTCTGTGTATTGTGTTTTGTTGTGCTGTGTGTTCTTTTTTTATTGGGGGTCTTCCCCGCCAATGTAATTGATAACACATTACCAACATTCATATTCGCTCATATTGGGATATCTATGTGACGCCCCTGAACTCAACTGTGCACTAAACATACATGCATCATGCATGATCAAGATCAGTGACTCACGAAAGGATATCACAACACAACTTTATGACACAAAATAAACATAAATCTTTATATTACAATAAGGGTCACGAGGACCCGGGGATACAGCAGTACAAATACAAATAAGTCTAGGTACAGATGGATCAACATGGGGTTGCCTTAAGAAGGCATAAACAAACAGCGACACTAATCGAAAGAGGCAAGGCCTCCTGCCTGGGACCTTCGAACTACTCCTTGTCATCGATCTCCACGTAGTACTCGCCCTGGGGTCTCCTGGCTCCATGGCGCCATCATCTGAATGCAGCAACCGGGTAGAGGAAAAAGTTAGCAAAGCGACCATGAGTACTCATCCAAAGTACTCGCAAGACATAGATCAGAACTATGCTAAGTATGTATCGGTATCAAAGAAGTGGGTTATATGTAACACCCCCGGTGATTAGCAACAGTAATCACTTTTGATAATGACATGTCAGCGAGGTTAACACTGCATAATCATCATTAGCATCATATTGCATTTCAACTCCCAAGCCAAATTCAAATTTAAATGAAAGTGAAATATAAAAGTTGTCCAACATAAAAACTAAAATGTGCGATAAATAACAAATATTGCAGAGGCCATTCTAAAATTGTAACCAATAAATAATAAAATAATTAGGTGGCTCTAACATAGTTAAAACAGCGAGGATTGATGCATTTTCATTATTATAAAAATTTGTGGGAGCTCCAATTATCTCCAAACTAATTTTTGGTAGTGGTGGATAATACCTTGTATTTGTTGGAGCAATTGTTGTGTTTTACAAAAATTATTAGGAGGCCTGACTATTTACTAAACTGAGAAAGGAGAATAAAGAAAAAGATAAAAGAAAAATGAAACAAAAAAGAAGAAAAAGGACCCCCCCTTCCCCCCCGGCCCAACTGGGCCCCAGCCCAGCCGGCCGGCCCAGCTCCCGGCCCACCCCGCGCCTACTTGGCCTCCCCCTGGAGGCCACCGAAACCCTAACCCCCACTCACCCCCTCGCTCACTCCCCTCGTTCCCCCCTCTCCCCCGATCCAGAACTGGATCGGGCGCTGCTCGCGCCGACCGCGCCCCGCCGCTCGTCGTCGCCCCATCGCCGGACACGCCGCCTCGCCCCGACCCCGACCCCGTCGCCGCTCGACGCCGTCGCCGCTCCACCACCGTCGCCGCCGTCATCCCCGGCTCCTCTCCGCGCCCACTGCCCTGACCCTGCCCCCCCCACGGTGAGGCCCGGCCTCGGCCTCTGCCTCCCTCCCTGGCGCGCGCGACCGCACCTGCCCGCGCCCCTCGCCTCACCACTCCCTCCGCTACTCGCCACGCCTCGCGCCTGCTCGCGCCGATGCGCGCACGCGCACGCTGCCCGCGCCCCGCGTCGGCTCGCGCTCACTGCGCCGTCCGCTGCGGCCGCCTCCACTGCTGTCGCCGCGCGCTGCGGCTGCTGCTGCCTGCGCTGGCCGCTGCCTGCTGCCCCACACCGCGCGCCGCCGCCCGCTGCCGCTCCGGCCACCGCGCCGCCCCGCTAGCCTTCGGCCCCGCCGCCTGCGCCGCGCGCCGCCAACCCCCCTGCCGCTCCGGCCCCGCGCGCGCTGCCGCGCGCTGACGCGGCCTCGCCCGCCCGCGCCCCTGTTCGCGCCCGTGCCCGCGCGTGCCATTTGGGCACCGGACCAGTCCTGTCCCAAATGGGCACGCCCCAGACATGTCAGCCCCCGGTCCACTGACCAGAGGGGCCCACGCCCAAAAAAAAACGGAATTAAAAAAAATATATAAAATTTAAAATAAAAATAAAAGTAGTTAATTAATTAATTAATTAGTTAATTAATCCTGATTAGGTTAATCTAATTAACTAATTAGTGTTAATTAAACAGTAATTAGTAATTAACTTAATTAACCGCTGACATCAGCATGAGGTCATGCTGATGTCATCATCAGCACTGTTTCGGATAATGTTGAATTAAATAATTAATTAAATTTCAGAAATTAATAAAAACTTTAGAAAATCATATTAAATAAACCGTAACTCCGATGAAAATATTTTATATATGAAACTTGCTCAGAACGACGATACGAACCCGAATACGTCCTCCGTATTCCCGTCAGACGCCCGCAGCTATAAGAACATTGAACTTTTAGACCGATTTCAGTAAATGAATAGTGCCCAACTTTAATTAAATAAATCCAAATAAATTCCTAAATTAACTAAATCATTTAGTTAGGCAGTAGAACACCCCGGCATATCATCTAGGCAAGTCATACATATTGTTTGCATTATTGCCGTGAATTTATTGTTTCTCTCCCCCTCCTTCTCTCTCTCGATAGACGCTGAGACCGACGGCGCTGCACCAGGATACGACTACTCTACCGACGAGCAGCCCGTTGACAACCTTTCCCTCTTGCCAGAACAACCAGGCAAGCCCCCCCCTTGAGCATTCCAGATATCGCCCATTCTATTCTCCTGCTTGCATTAGATTTTGCTACTGTTAATGTATGCTCCTATTCTGATGCATAGCCTGCTGTTGTAACCTGTTCATTGCTACCTTACCTGCCTATGATAAACTGATTAGTATAGGTTGGTAGTGAACCATCAGTGACCCCACCACCTTACCCTTGTTGCCCCTGCTTGATCATCGATGACTCGATCAACGTGATCGTCGACCAGAGACCGACACCTCACTTCACACCCCCTTAGTTGTACGACTCTGCGTAGTAACTATCGAGTGCCGAGGGTGATACCTCGTAACGCACTCACGATGAATACTCTGCAGTATAGCTGTTCGGTCGTGGTCATCGAGGGTGATTCCTCCTTCTCCACTTCCGACACGACTCTGTCGTGCAAACCTCAGTGTGAACCTCGAGGGTGATACCTCATACGTTCGCCCTGATGATTTCGTAGAGTGGAATCCGCCGAGGGTGATTCCTCAGGTTTCTCCCTTGATGTTATGACCACACGATTACTTGACCTCTGTTACAGGAGGGTCCACCCTGGTGGGTACCCGCTGGGGATCTATGATTTCGGGTGTGCCGGAAGGGCACTCGAGTGTGACATTGTGGCGGAGCATCAGAGACTCTGATTGTCTCCGCTTGATACTAATTGAGCCTATTGGATTTGGGTGTGTGATCTGAGTGGGTCGACGTGCCCTATACGCACTACCACCACGCGGGATAATGGTTATGGGACCCTCTGCGAAGTACGTTTCTCCCGAAAGCTCGTCTGACGTCACGATTCACCGTGCGGGCTGATTGTCGGGATTGGGCTGGATACTTCACTGACGAGTTCAGTGTCGCGCCTGCACCCCGGCCAGTCTCGCAACGCGCAGGGTGCCTAGGGCGATGGCCCGAGACCTCTGGGTGCATAGGTTAGTCCGGCGTGCTGACCTCTCTGCCGAGCCTAGGTAGGGCGCTGCTTTGTGTTGATCTTCCTAGGACGGGCATTACCCAGCAAGTGTGTCCGGCCAGAGTTGATCGAGCGTGTTGGGTAACAGTAGTGCACCCCTGCAGGGATGAATTTTCTATCGATAGCCGGTCCTACGGTAAAGGACGCTCAGTTTGTGTATCCCGATCTACTACTTAAACTGGATACTTGTTACTTAATTGAAGCTTCGGGATCGCTTTCTCGCTTGGGAGTCGAGGAAGGATCTTTAAGCTGTACTACAACATGTTTGTTAAATAAAATGCTATTCTACTCTCTTCTACTGCTGCAAGATGATGGCCATGTGAAGATGTTTGAAGATGCTAGTCTTCGATAGGACTAGGTCTTCTCCCTATTCTGGCATTTCTGCAGCCTAGTCCACATATACAGCCTTTTTCTCCATTGATAATGTTGCATATGTAGTATAGATTCTTGCTTGCTGAGTACTTCGGATGAGTACTCACGGTTGCTTTACTTTCTCTTTTCCCCATATATCCCACATTGATGATACAAACAGACGATGGAGTCCAGGAGTCAGATGCCACCACCGGCGCTTACTACCAGGAGGGTCCAGAGGGTACTTACTACTGGATTGAGCCAGCTGACCAGGAGTAGGATCGGAGGCTCCCAGGCAGGAGGCCAACGCCTTTCGATCTAGTGTCGCTGTTTGTGCTAGCCTTCTTAAGGCAAAACTTGTCTAACTATGTCTGTACTCAGATAATATTTGTATGACTGACTTATGTATTCGGATCTTCGGATCCCTGGTTTGTAATATTGTGGACCTCCATTTAAATTGTGTTAGAGTTGTGTTGTGATATCTTCCCGTGAGTCCCTGTGCTTGATCGTACACGTTTGCGTGTATGATTAGTGTACGATTGAGCAGGGGGCGCCACATTATATCGGTGGAGTATACTGCAGAAATGCCAGAGATGAGGGGGGGGGGGAAACCTATCTTAATGAAGACTAGCATCTTGCAGCATCAGAAGAGAGTAGCGTATTATATAATATATAATAACTTATAGTAACATGTATGCAACAGCAATACCCTGAGATCCTTCCTCGACTACCCTACGAGAAAGCGATCTCGGAGCAGTTATAACAGTTAAGTATTATATAAGTATCCAGTTCTAGTTTAGATGATCAGGATACAACTCCGAGCGTCCTGTTACCATGGACACGGCTATTCGAATAGATTTATCTTCCTTGCAGGGGTGCACCACATAGCCCAACACGCTCGATTACCTCTGGCCGGATACACTTTTTTGGGTAATGCCCAGCCTCGGATAACCGACACACCGTAGTCCTACCTAGGCTCTGCAGAAAGGTCAACAGGCCGGTCTACATCCTAGGCGCGAAGGGGTCACGGCCAATCGCCCTAAGCACTCCTGCATGTTGCGAACGCGGCCGGGACCAAGCGCGCCTCTGTATACACAAGCAGGCGTAACCAGCTCACCCGGGCATGCGCCACTCAACTGTGACGTTTAATAGAGCTTTCAGGAGAATGTACGACGCCAAGGGCCCTATAACCATTATCCCGCGTGGTGGTTAGTGCGTATAAGCCAATGGCCACTCAGATCAAGTACCCAAATCCGTTAGTGTATTATTAGTAGCTCACGGACACGACTAGGGGCCAGGCCCACCTCTCACTAGATGGTCTCCACCTGCCCTGCCGATCTGACTAAGAGTATTACTCATGGGTACCCTTTCAGGCCAACCCGTCTTTTACATTGGGGGCTGTCGGGAATCAGGTCCATATCATCAAGGGTGAAATTTGAGGAACCACCCTCAATAAGTTCACTCTTGATATACCGCACGATAGAGTCATCATCGAGGGTGAAATATGAGGTACCACCCTCAGTAAGATCACACTTGATGTGCTGCACTGCAGAGTCATCATCGAGAGTGACTTATGAGGAATCACCCTCAGTAAGATCACGCTTGATGCGCTGCTCTCATAGTCGTACAACTGCATGGTCCCAATGGTGTGTTCAAGTTTTGATACAACGACCAATTTCTTTGGATAACCCTGATAATATAGCATGGCAACACGGACCAGGGGGTAGGACCAACTGATGGAACACCAGCATAACTAAACTAGGCATGCTAGGATAGTAGGTAATGTATTAACAACAGGTTACAAAAGCAGGCTATGCATAAGAATAGGAGCTACCGGAATAACAACAGTAGCAAAATCTAATGCAATAATAAGAGAGAAGGAATGGGCGATACCGGAATGATCAAGGGGGTTTGCTAGCCTGTAAGCTCTGTTGAGGTGAACTAATTGTCAGGGGTGTAGCCGTACTCGGTGGCATCAGCGGTCTCGGGGTCTACCGAAAAGACAGCAGAGGAATGGGAAACAAATAAATAACAGGCATACAAATGCAACACGGATGCATGTCATGGCAATATGTGTTGGTGATATGCTCTAATGCATTACTAAGTATTTTAAAAGAAGAGGAAAAATATTCGGGAATATTTTCATAGCTCCAGGTATTATTGTCTATATTGATCCAGGTGCAATTGTTCCATGTTTCTATGTTAGAGGTGTTCGTCATGTATGTGGATGGCATATTCGGATTCCTTATATTTTTCTGATCAACTTTCATATATAAATTATTTTCATCTGAGTTACAGTTTATTTTATATGAATTTCCAAAGTTTAAATGATTTTCTAGAATTATTATTATTTTGAAACTAATTAGCAAAATACTATGTGCACCCAGAGAGTGTACATAGAAGGGTGCTACAGGGGCTGACAGGTGGGGTCATTTGCCTGCCCAGTCAGCAGTCAACTGGGTCTAGTGGGACACTCCTGTTAGTGATCGGGGATAGCCCAGTCAGCAGATTGACTTGGTCAAACTGGACAGGGGGCCCACCTATCATAGGGCTAGCTAATCAATAGGGGGTTAATTATTTCTTTGTTAGCTGAGGGGCCCAGTAGTCAATGGGGTTAGGGGATTAGTTAGGTGGCTAACTAATGTAGTTAGTGCGCGGGCACACCTTCAGTGACCCACCGGCCGGTTTAAACCGGTCGTGCGTGCGGTGGTGCACACCGATGACTACACGGCGCGGCGGTGCACATGGAACCAATGGCTCCAGCGACCAAATGGCCGGCCGCGAGCATCAAACGGACGAGCACGATGTGTCGTTTCGAACTACGCAAGCGGCGGTTGTTGAAGATGGCCGGAACAATGACAACGACGACAGCCGAGCGGCTGTAGCGACTTTGGAAGTTCGATGGAGACGGTGCCAGGGGCTCGTGTTCGACGATTTAAGGGGGCATGGGACACCTACGCGAGCCTATGAGCAAGCTGGTGTGCTTAGTTGAGCCGGAGCAGCACTACAGCAGCGACAGCAAGCACGGCCATGGAGGCGAGCTTCGGCCATGGCAGTAGGGGCATCTACGGCACGGAATCAAGCGCGAGGGAGAGGGGAAGGGTGCAAAGGCTCACCGTGGGAGCACACGGGTGCTCAGTGATGGCTTAGGAGCAGCACAGGTCGATGGGTTTGGCGACGAACGATGGCGATAGCAGAGGAGGAAACGGTCGATCCCGGCGCTGTGGGGATCTTCTGCTCGAGCTCGTAGTCGGAGAGGAAGCAGCGGACGATGGCGGTGCTCCTGGCGCAGCCCTAGGCGACGGGAAGAATGGTGGCTATCTTGTTGATGACGGCAAGCTCCGGTGCGCGGCGGCCATGTCGGGCCAGAGAGTGAGAGAGAGGAAAGCAGTGCGAGGCGGAAGTGGAAAAAGGGGCTAGGGTTTCCAGGGTGTCCCGGTGTGGTCTAGTAGGCATCGGGGCCGGCGGGGAGGCCGCGGGATGGCCGACGCGTGCGGAATCCACGGAACGATGAGCGCGCAGGCGACACCTGCCTGTGGTGGGAGGCGACGGCGTGGTTGGGCTGGGCCGGCTATTGTGCCACTCAAGCCCAGTAGCAGAGTTAGTAGTCCTCTATTTCTATTTTTCTTTTCTGTTTTCCAAATTAGCCACTATTTTGTATTTCTTTTTAATAGTAAATGAATTTCGTTAAATGTGAGACTTGTCACAAAAATACTTGGCAACATTATGGAGCTGTCCACAAAGTTTTGGGGCATTTTGAATTCATTCGAATTATGTTTGCATTTAATTGGTATGGTTAATGGCTGCTGTTCCGCTGTTTTAATACCTAGGGGCATTTTGGTAATTTAGGTGATGTTGTTTCCCTTTAAAAAAATTATGGATTATTTATAATATTATGAACACTTTTTCTTTAATATTTGAAGAAATATTTTTTGCACTTCTATTTTCAATTCAAGTTTGAGTTGAATTAATTCTTTAATTGCATTTTAATTATGAAAAATATGATGCCATGGCATATTAATTATGTTAATGACAAGAGTAAGGACTGGGCATGTTACAATCTATCAATATTCGGGCAGGTCCTCCACGCCCGAATAATTGATAGCAATATCAATTCAAGTATATAGCCTTTTAATCAATAGGCTGTCCATGCCCAGCGATGTCCATATGATCATCGTCAGACAAATCGAAATCATATTTTTCATCACATTCTTTCTTTATTTCTTCAAAAATTTCATCCATTTCTTCTCTAAATTCTTTTAAGATTTCTTCTTTTAATTCCATCTTTATTATTTTTAACCATTCTTCAAATCTTTTATTCATTTCTTGGTCTATGTCTTCACTATCTAAAGGGTCAATTCCCTTTAGAAAGCATTCTTGATATGTATGATATTTTGGAGATCCTTCTTTCTTTGGATTCTTTGAGCTTGGTGCTTCTCCCTTTGTAGGAGTTGCTGAAGCGGGTATATTTTTATCTATGCCCCTTTGCTTCTCAATATATTCTTTGGCTTTGGGATCTATATAGTAATTTTCTCCTATTAATTTCCTTGCCCATTTCAAAGCATCATTGATATCTTCATATTTTTTGAATGTTAACTCCTCATTTCTTCACTTTGCTGCGAACTTTTCTATTTGAATTTCTTCCCATTGCATGTATATTTTGGTTTACTTCCATCAAACATAATATATAAAGGTTCTTCCTTTTGTACCTCTATCTTTGTTGGTCCTGGACTATTTTTTGTTCAACATATTGAAATATTCTGGAAGGCTATTGAGGTTAGATAACATATATCCTTTCTCTTCTCTTTTGACCATGTATTGATACCACATACTATCCAATATGCATCTTTGGATTTCATCAAGGCGGATAAGACTCTTTGGCTTCAAATTGAATGTATTTGGCAAAAATATCTTTAATTTGTTGTCTTCTCCACATATGAAACATTTATTTCTGCCTCCTAGTGTTCCTCTCTTCATTTCTGTAAAATTGATGAGCTGGAAAATATATCAGGTAAACTATTATCCTTTCCCTTAATATGCTCAAATATTACTTTATAATCATTCCCATCTATGGTGTCTTCAAATAAGACCCATCTTCTGGTCAAGTTTTCCTTAATATTAATTTGGTCATAATATCGACATATAGTTTCACAATCTGTACGTATCGTAAATTCTTTAAATCCTAAATATAGCCTGAAGGCATTTATTACATTTACTACTGCAAGTATTTCTCTATCAATATTAATTACTGTCTTTAATTTATAACTTCCTGAAGCATATCTACATATTTTTTCTTCTGCTTTTGGAGAATATTTATTAGGCTTTTGTTTTAATATAGCACCCTATCCTATCTTAGACGCATTTGTTTCAATTATCAAATATTTGTTACCTAAAGGCAATTCTTGGGGTTTTAAATTCGTGGCTCTTTCCTTGAAGGCCCTTACTAGCTTTATGTCTTCAAAATTGAAGTATCTTTGGCCATTCTTTCTTAATTTTGCATATAAAGGACCGGCTAGCTTTGCTAAGTTATATATATAATTCCTTGCATAGTTTACAATCCCTAAAAATTGTTGTAAAACCTTTTTATCACTCATATTGTCAGGAAACTCCAATACTTTCTTTGCAATATGTTCTTGTAAATATATTTTTCCTTCTCCTATTTCATGACCAAGGAAATTTATTCTTTCTTTGCAAATTTCCATCTTCTTTTTGGATAATATGAGCCCATTTTGTTCTACCTTTTGAAAGAATGCTTCGAGATGGGCTATATGCTCTTTGTACGATTTTCAAAATACTAATAGATCATCAACATGTACAAATATAAATGCTTGATTCTCTTTAACTATATTTTGAATTTTCCTTTGGAATAATGCGGGTGCATTCATTACACCTAATGGCATTACTAGCCATTCATAATGGCCTTGTGGACAAGTAAAGGCTGTCCAAAGAATAGATTATTCGGCCATTTTGAATCCTGCCTTTAAGTCGAATTTAGAGAAATATTTGCTTCCTTGTATTCCATTAATCCATTCCTGCTTATTAGTTATATGGTATGCATCATCAACTATATTATCTTAAGCCTTTTAAAATTAATTACCATTCTGGATTTACCTCTCACTTCTTCAGCATGATTTCTAACTATAAAAGCAGCAGACCGATGAGGACTTCTGCTTTCTCTATTTGCTTTTAATTTTAATAACTCTTCAATATGCATTTTGAACTCTTCAATATCTTTAGGAGTAGCTTCTATTGGTCCTGACTTAATTATATAATCCGGCTTTATGATATTTATTGTGCAAACTATAGAGTTCTCATCCCAATGTTTCATTGGAATTTCTCCAATAATTTGTATATTTTCTAGTCTTTGCAACAATCTTTTCTATATTTTTTTTGGACTTCGTATCTCTATACCAATTTGGCGAAAATGATTGTAACCCTGTATATTCTGTACATGTATTTTCTATATGATATTCTTGTATTGTCTCACTAAGTTTTTCTTCTTTACAGAAGTTGAGGAGATCTGGACTTGCGCTATACTCCTTATCTAAATTAGATATTTCTACATTTTGCAAAGCATTTCTTTGTTTTTGCACTTCAGATATGTATGGAACATTACCTTGATATGGGATAAATGTAACCCCTTCTTCATGTATAATCGTGGTTTGTAATGATTGTTGTAAAAATCTTAACCCTATTATCATATCATCATTTATTACTGACAGATCTCTTATTGTAATTTCATTTATTATATATTTTGTGCCATTTACGTAAGCTTCAATATTATATGCCAACTCGTTATGGATTTTCTTTATTCCAGACATATTGGTGGATACTTCGACTTTATTATCAATCTATAGTTTTGAATATTTCAGGACATCTCACAAAGTATTTGTCATGGATGATGTTCTTTGTGCAACCAAAATCTAATAGTGCCCATATTTTATAGGAAATATTTGGCTTCATTATTATTCTGACTGGAATCCTTATTCCTAGCACTTCTTTAAATGGTAACCGCACTATATATTTGTTTCCAAAGCTAGTTATAGCATCTATTAATTGTATTAACTTGCCTCCTTTTTTATCTCTTACAGTTACCAATTATTCTTTCATTTCCGTGTTTCTGGCAACATTATTTTCTTGTTCTTTATTATCTTCTAACTTATCTTTTAGTCTTTCTAGTTCTACTTCTAGTTTGTTTATTCTATTTTCTAGCTTTCAAAACCTACTAGATAATATTCTCTCTTCTGGTTCAAATTCTATTTCCCGTCTTCACTTTTGATTATTGGCTCTTAGACAGGAGGCACAAGCTTGTTTTAAGCGTAAAATACATGTGGATCTATTATCTTAGATTGCATATATATACAGAAAGCACATTTTACGTTATAAACTCCATTTCCTTTAATCCAATCATGTTCACAATCTACTTTGTTCATCATTTCTTTCATTAATTCTTCCTCCTCTTCAGAGCATTCTAGTAATAACTTATTATTTATATCCCATTGCTCTTCTTCATCCACAACTTCATCTTTATGGCTATGAGCAATATTCCCATTTTTATCATTATTATCAGCGGTACATTATTTTTACTACTACAATTATAGTCTCTCTTTTCTTCTGATGCTATAGTATTATTTATCATACTAGAACTACTAGTGGTTGACTTTTTCTCGCTTTTTAATCTTTTTAATCTCGCAATCTCCCTAATGAAAAACAATTCTCTTTCTCTTATTTTAGGCCAATCTGTTGTCATGGAATTTCTATATTCCCATTCTATATGCTTTAGTTTCTTCTCCAAATGAATTATTTCATCATCTAAATTAGCCTTTTCCAAGCATTCAGTTACACCTTTATTCTTATCATTGGTAATTTATGTTTCTGACATAAAAGATTATGTGTCTTCTATGGATGTAGATTTATAATTCATGAATCTGATACTACTACTTCCTTCACAATTTTGATAGCTTATGTAATTTTCAGGTTGCTTTAATTCCTTCTTTTCTATTAGTTCACCTAAGTTCCATTCCTCTCCTGCTCTTTCTTCAGAACCTATTTTACGAGGATTCATAAATTGTATACCTTTTGATTGGATGCTATCAATTACGTCTTTCACATTTATTCTATATCTAGAGCTATTTCTGTTAGTGAGTCTTTCTATAAATTCTATGCTTACTAACAAATTTGTTCCTTTAAAATCTTCATATCCTTTAGATTGGAAACCAAAACTCAATTTTTCAATAAATTCTTTTACAGGCATTATTAGGTCTGGAGTTATGTATGTTATTAATCTATTTTCATTCATATCTCCTTCCATAAAGCCTAATGCTACTTTATCCACTGATTCCCATCTTTTGTCTAGTAGCGTTATTAATACCTTTGCTCCTAATTTCTTTCTTATCATGCCTTTAACTCCTATGAAATATATACCTTGATGAATATATTTATAACCACAATATTTTAGTTCATTTTTGATATTTTTGCTCACAATTCTTAAATCTACTAGATGAGTTAATACACTAAGTTCTACTTCTCTGGATATTCTGTGTAAACCACTCTTACTTTTAAACATACCTGTGCGATATACTTGCTGCGGTTTTATCTTTCTTAGGGTATCTTTTTGATATCTTTCGAATTCTCTTTGCAAATCTATAACTTGTTCTATACTATAAATTTCATTAGCTTTGCGTAATAATCTATGCTTCATTGCAAGAGGGCTTGAGTCTTGCCTTACTACTTGGAGGGATTTGTCTCTCCTAGTGCTGCTTTTAGATACATCCATTTTTCTGAATTAATGCTCCTTGATGAGGATACTATTCCGGATGAAGATAAGACAATATCTTTGTTGCTTTAAAAACTATTTAGTTTTTCTGACACCTAGATAAATAGCTGGAGGATTGTGTTATTATGTCTTATTATTATCTTGGAGTCATCTTTTGGTGAGTCGTGATCGGAAAATCTGACAGGAGGTGATAAGTATTTAGCTACTTCATTTAATGCTTGGCTATATTCAGTCATATAATTATGAGAGGATCAAAGTTTTTACCTCTTGCACCAACTTTTTTATTTCAAGTATATCTTGTCTTGTTTCGATGCGTGGGAGTAAGTCTTTGCTTTGACTTAGGTAATGGCCTATTGATAACACTTCTTCTTTAATATAGTCATTATTCTTGCAAACTATATTCGGCCTTGCTTTTGCTTCCTCTAGCTTATGTAAAACAAGATCAATTTTATTATTCAACCCGGAGCACTTGTCTGTGAGTTTTTGGTATTCTTTAAATAAACATTCAAATTTTTGTTCTAGAATATCTTGCCTTTTTCCCCAAGATATATAAAAATTATATATCAAATCAACGACTGTATTTAGCAGACACCCGATAAAAAAAACTTTCGCATGGCCACATGCAAGAAGGCAGAATTTTGAGTCAAGCGAACGGTGTGAGTAAAAAAAAAGACATCAATGTGAGTAAAAATCATCTGTGCATGATATTACTCATATGCTAGAAGACACTGGAGGCTTGATAATTATTCACCGAGAGACAATGCCCACGTGAAAAAAACAATGACTTGAAAGATTCCTGAAGATTGAAGCTTGTCGAGGCACTATCTCTTGCTCTTATCTATACCATAGAAGGGCACGCATGCATGCTACTACAATAAAATTAAGAAGCAAATGCTCCCGAAGGCCTCTCTTGCTGCTACAAAAGGAGGAGGAACCAGCTTCACAACGGAACACACAACACACAGAAGAGACGGAGTCCAGAGCTTCGAGTAAGAAGAACAGCCTCCAGAGCACTCTCAATTTCCTTAGTAGTAGTACCACCACCACCACTTGTAAGATAGCCAATATATTGAGAGCATTGTAAGATATCCACCAGGAGGAAATATCAAATTATTTTCTCAGTTTGTGTAATCCATTCGGGGCCTCCCACAAGTGAAAACCTTATGTAAATTATGTTGTCGAAATGATGTAGTTTCATGTTTCACTTGGTATTTTTATCTCTGAATTTATGGGACGAGTTCTTATGCTAGGGATCCTAGAGGAGAAACCTCTGCTGGTAGTTCTCTGTTTAGTCCTGTGAGTGGCGTTTGAATGAGAATCTTGTGGCCGTAGAGAATTGTTCCCTTCGGGTGGAACTGACTGGGAAGACGATAAGAATTACCCCATAAGTTTGCAATTAAAACCATCAAGTGAATGTATCTTGCTACATTTGAAACAATATAATGAAAAATATGGCGAGTACCGAGTAGGTATTTTACAACCTCCACAGCACAAACAGACCATAACGTTGGTCTCAACAACCAGCTTAGATCCTGCATATAAGTGTAAATTAGCCAAACACGCACCAATTATTGAAATAGTAATGAATAGTAAATACACCAACTATTTGAATAGTGTTGAATAGAGCTGAATAGTAAACACTATAGTGAATTGTGTTACTACACTGTGGTGAACAGTATTCTGAATATTAGCGTTGAATATCCGCGTGCACTAATTAACACCATGAATATCGTTCATATTACACTAAATATTATTTTTTATATTGTTGGTATAAGGTCCATAACTTAATCATGAAAAGGTTAAAATATCTAAACTTCGAAGTTAGCCAAGGTAAGGTAATAAATAGTAAAGAAAATATTCAAATAAGGTGCAAAATAAATACTTTGAAAAGCATATTTGGCATACACCGCATAGCCAGCTAAATACAGTCATTGATTTGATATATAACTTAATATATCTTGGGGAAAAAGGCAAGATATTCTAGAACAAAAATTTGAAGGTTTATTTAAAGAATACCAAAAACTCCCAGACAAGTGCTCCGGGTTGAATAATAAAATTGATCTTGTTTTACATAAGCTAGAAGAAGCAAAAATAAGACAGAATATAGTTTGCAAGAATAATGACTATATTAAAGAAGAAGTGTTATCAATAGGCCATTACCTAAGTAAAGGCAAAGACTTACTCCCACGCACTGAAACAAGACAAGATATACTTGAAATAAAAAAGTTTGTGCAGAGGTAAAAACATTGATCCTCTCATAGTTATATTACTGAATATAGCCAAGCATTAAATGAAGTAGTAGTATTAGATTTATGAACAATAAATCTGCAACAATAGAAGACACATATTATTTTATGATAGAATTAGAAACTAGTGATGATAACAATAAATGTGTAACTAAATGCATGGAAAAGGTTACTTTAGATGATGAAATAATTCATTGGGGAAAGAAACTAAAACATATAGCATGGGAATATAGTAATTCCATGAAAAAGGATTGGCCGAAAATAAGAGAAAGAGAATTGTTTTTTATTTGAGAAATTGCTAGATTAAGTAAATTAAAAAATGATAAAAAGTTTGCCACTAGCAGTTCAACCATGTCGAACAAAACTATAGCATTAGTAGAAGGAAGAGAAAATAATAGTAGTAATAATAACGCTACCAATAATAATAATACTAATATAGCTAATAATAGGAATAAGAATGTTGCTCAGGGCCATAAAGATGAAGTAGTGGATGAAGAAGAGCAATGGGATATAAATAATAAGTTATTACTAGAAAGCTATGAAGAGGAGGAAGAATTAATGGAAGAAATGATGACAGAAGATAAACATTATGATGTTTCAGGACAAAATAGTGATTTTTATAACTCACTAGATGATGTCGGGCTGCATAATTTAGATAATGCAATGCAAGCTATGGAAGTAAGAAGTAGTAATAAAAGAAGAAAGTGATATGGGTAATCTTCGGTAAAAAGAGAAGGAGAAAGAGTGACCTACCAGATTAGCCGGGAATGGCCCCCAGAAAAAGATGATTACCAACCTATATATATCCTTGGAAAATATAGATATATGGGTACTAAGAGAAGAGATTTTGAAAAACCAGTTCAATTACAAAATGACAAGAATGATGGTGCAATATTAAATTTAGCAGCTCATGACCCGATAGACTGGCCGATTATAATTAGCATATGGAAAGGTTTAATAGTTCAAAAATATATACAAAACCAGCATAATATAGGCACTAATGTAGAAGATATGATAACATATCTTGAAACATTTTTAGGAGAGTACGTAAAAGTTCTATGGGAACAATGGGTAGAGTCATACACTAATCAATATGAAGAATTAAAAAGGGCAGGAAGTAATCCCAATAACTTCACAAATATTATTTCAAATATGACTATAGCAGAACATCCAGAATTAGGACATACCTCCTTACAAAACAAAAGATTAAAAGAAATAGAAAAATTAACATTAACTAGTTGGAAAGGTATAAAAGAATTCTCCCAGCATTATTAATATAATACTACCACTGCTAAACAAGGATTTAATGTAGGGGTGGTTGAAAGATATTTTAATAAGCTGCCCGACCCTCTATGGTCCATAATATTTGAGGAATATAAAAAGGAATCAACAGGAAACATTGTAAATATATCCCAAGCCATAACATTTGTTTTTAAGCAGCTAAGAAGGGCATGTATGGGTATACAAACTCAAAGATCTATGAAGAAATCATATTACAATTTCTGCAATAACATTGTCGAAATACCACTAACATATGGAGAAGAAAGGTATAGGAATAAAAAAATTATAAACCACAGAGGAAAGATAATAGAAATTTTAGAACAAAGAAAAGATATTTCTTAAGAAGGTCAGATAATAGAGCTCCATTTCTACATAAAAGAAATGTAAGAAGATATAATCCTAAAAAATCTTATGAAAAAATATGCATGTGTTTTATATGTAACTTTCCCGATCACCTAAGTAGAACCTTCCCTAATAAAGACTAGAAAAGATACTCCAGTAAATATGAAGAGCAAGAAAGAGTATTAATCAAAGATAGTGTTAATGAGAATATATTAGTATGCGATGATGAAATAAAAGACGACAAGTCAATATATTCAATCATAGAAACAGATGAAGTGGAAAACAAGATTCAAGAATATGAATCAAGTGAATATGAAATAGACCTAATTGATGAATTAGCAGATTTAAAAATTGAAATGATGAACCAAGTAGATTGTGAACATGATTGGCTTCAAGGGAAAGGATATTATAACGTAGAATGTGCTTTCTGTATATATTATCCAAGCAAAAATAATAGGTCCACATGTAGTTTATGCTTAAAACAAGCTTGTGCCTCCTGTCTAAGAGCCAATAATCAAAAGTGGAGACAGAAAATATAATTTGAACCAGAAGAGAGAATATTATCTAGTAGGGTTAGAAACCTAGAAAATAGAATAAACACACTAGAAGCAGAACTAGAAAGACTAAAAGATAAGTTAGAAGATAATAAAGAACAAGAAAATGGTGTTACTAGAAACACAGTGATAAAGGAACAAATGGTAACAGTAAGAGAAGAAATATTACAACCAAATTAATAGTAAGAAAAGCTCGACCAGAACATGGGCCTTATTTGAAGATACCATAGCTGGGAATGGTTATAAAGTAATATTTGAGCATATTAAAGGAAAAGATAATAGTTTGCATGACATATTCTCTCGATCATCAATTTTACAGGAATGAAGAGAGGATAACATCCCCATGGGTTTGAAGTATTCAGCTTTGGGGCTGAATGTAGCTTGAAAATATTTGAGCCAAATACCTTTAATTTTAAACCCAAGAAGCATGTTATTCAAGATGAAGTTCAAGAATGCATACTTGACAAGTTTTGGAATCAATATAATAACAAGAGAGAAGATAAGGGATACATGTTATCAATCTTGAATAGTTTAGCCAAATATTTCAATATGCTAAATAAAGGAAAGATGATGAATAAAGGAAAAACATTCATAGAAAAAATGGAATATCCAGAACACAAGACACTTTATGTCTTGTTTGAAGGAAACAAGCCAGGAATATATATTTCATTTGAAGAAATATCTATAGAAAAGTTAAGAGCAAAGAAAAAAGGAGATAGCATAACATGGAAGAGCTATGCAGATGTAGACAAAGCTCTAAAAATGCAAAAGCTGTCATAGGGCCCAAATACCATAAACAACCAGCAGCCAAAGAATATATTGAGACGTGCAACAGAATAAATAATGCCAATCCCGCAACATCAATCCTAAGAAATATGAAGGTAGAAGAATCAAGCTCTAAATATGAAAAAGAAGAAATTTCTCCGAAATACAAGACATATAAAGAATGCCTCATGAAAGGAGTGGATCCTTTGGATGGGGAATATATATATATATATATATATATATATATATATATATATATATATATATATGAAAATAGACAAAAAGTGGGAAGACATATCAAAAGTTTGGAAAGAAGAATTGAAATAAGAAATTTTAAAAGAATTAAGACAAGAAATAGTTGAAGAAATAAAGAAAGAATGTGATCAAAAATATGAATGCTATTTGTCTCATGATGAACATATGGACATCACTGGGCAACGACAGCCTATTGATTTAAAGGCTATATACTTGAATTGATATTTTAATCAATTCTTCGGGCGCGGAGGACCTCCCCGAATATTGATAGATATCCCAATATGAGCGAATATGAATGTTGATAATGTGTTGTCAATTATATTGGCAGGGAAGACACCCGATAAATAAATAAAAGAAAAAGAAAAAAAGAGCTTTGGCATGGCCACATGCAAGAAGGCAGAATTTTGAGTCAAGCCAATGGTGTGAGTCAAAGAAAAAGACATCAATGTGAGTAAGAATCATATGTGTAGGATATTATTCATATGCTAGAAGACACTGGAGGCTAGCAAATTATTCATCAAGGGACAAAGCCCAGGTGAATGCTTTCCACAAAGCTACCACATGAAAGTCCATTGAGGCAGTGAAGGAATCTACTTGTTGGGCACTCTCTCGAATGTGTCCAAGCAACAATAACTCATGAAGAAGTGCACATCGATGGTGTAGAAGCCAGCTCATGAATCTCTGGCATATTAAAATAAAGGGGTGAAGCTTATCCGGTGCTTTCCTCGCGCCTATAAAAGGAGACGTCCTCCAAGGAACACAACACAACACACAACACACAGAAGAGATGGAGTCCAGAGCTTCGAGTAAGAAGAGCAGCCTCTAGAGCACTCTCAGTTTCCTTAGTATTAGTACCACCACCACAACTTGTAAGATAGCCACTATATTGAGAGCATTGTAAGATATCCATCAGGAGGAAATATTAAGGCATTTTCTTAGTTTGTGTAATCCCTTCGGGGCCTCCTGAAAGGGAAAACCGTATGTAAATTATGTTGTGGAAATGATGTAATTTCTTGTTTCACTTGGTATTTTTATTTCTGAATTTGTGGCATGAGTTCTTATGCTAGGGATCCTATAGGAGAAACCTCAACCGGTAGCTCTCTGTTTAGCCCTGTGAGTGGCGTTTGAATGTGAACCTTGTTGCCGTAGAGAAGTGTTCCCTTCGGGTGGAACTGCCTGGGAAGACGATAAGAATTTACCCCATAAATTTGCAATTAAAACCATCAAGTGAATGTATCTAGCTACATCTGAAACAACATAATGAAAAATATGGTGAGTACCAAGTAGGAATTTTACAACATCCGCAGCATAAACAGGCCGTAAAGTTGGTCTCAACAACAAGCTTAGATCCTGCATATAAGTGTAAATTAGCCGTGTTAATTAGCCAGACACGCACCAAATATTGAAATAGTAATGAATAGTAAATATGTTAATTAGTTGAATAGTGTTGAATAGTAAACATTGTAGTGAACTGTGTTACTACACCGTGGTGAACAGTATTCTGAATATTAGCGTTGAATATCCGCGTGCACTAATTAACACCACGAATATCATTAATATTAGGCTACATATTAATTATTATATTTATATATATATATAGAGAGAGAGAGAGAGATACACAAGTCCCTGGAGGCTGCCCCCTATATGTCTCCAACGTATCTATAATTTTTTAGTGTTTCATGCTATTATATTATCAATCATAGATACTTTATATGCAATTTTATATCATTTTTGGCAACTAACCTATTAACTCAGTGCCTAGTGCTAGTTGTTGTTTTCTGCATGTTTTTTATTTTTCAGAAAATAAATACCAAACGAAGTCCAAACACGATGAAACTTTACGGTAATTTTTTCTGGACCAGAAGGGACCCTAGAAGCTTCGGGGGGAGGCCAGAAGATCTACAGGAGAGACACAAGCTCACCTGAGCTTGTGGGTCCCACACAGCTCTGTTTGACCTAATTCCACTTCTATAAACTCCGATCAATCCCAAAACCAACAGAGAGCCACCCAAAATAATTTTTCTGCCGCCGCAAGTCTCTGTTCTTCCGTGATCCCATCTGGAGGCCTTTCCAATAATCTACTGGAGGAGGAATCGATCACGCAGTGCTTCTACATCAACCTTGCTGCCCTTTCGATGATGTGTGAGTAGTCTACCACAGACCTACGAGTCCATAGTGATTAGCTAGATGGCTTCTTCTTTCTCTCCGATCTTCAATACAATGTTCTCTTCGGAGATCAATCCGATGTAATCTTCTTTTGCGGTGTGTTTGTTGTGATCCGATGAATTGTGGGTTTATGATCAGATTATTCATTGAAAGTAATTGAGTTATATTCTGAACTTTATTATGTATGATTGTTATATCTATATAATGCTTTCCGATCTATGAGTTTTCTTTGGCCAACTTGATGATTAGATCTTCAGTGGAAGTGGTGCATAGTAGTAGGTTCAATCTTGCGGTGTCCTCACCTCGTGACAGAAGGGGTAGCGAGACACGTATTTGTATTGTTTCTACTAAGGGTAAAACGATGGGGTTCACTCATATTGCTTGGTTTTATTCTGTCTACATTATGTCATCATACTTCATGCATTACTCTGTTTGTTATGAACTTAATACGTAGAGAGGCAAGCATAGAAGCGCTCTCGAAGTGCAGTAATAGTAGTAGATGCAGAATCATTTTGGTCTACTTGTCATGGACGTAATGCCTTTATAAATGATCATTGCCATGAATAACATCATAACTATGCGCTTTTCTATCAATTTCCCAACAGTAATTTGTCTACCCACCGTATGCTATCTTTATTAGAGAGAAGCCTCTAGTGAAAACTATGCCCCCCGGGTCTACTTTTATCATATTACAAAAACCAAAATTACCTTGCTGCAATTTTACTTCTTTTATTTTACTTTTCAATTTATCTATCTACCATTATCAGATTTAATCCTTGCAAGTAACGAGTTCAAGGGGATTGACAACCCTCTTGCCTGCGTTGGGTGCAAGTATTTGCTCTTGTGTGTGTAGGTGCTGTTCATGAGGCATTTGTGTGGTTCTCCTATTGGTTCGATAACCTTGGTTCTCACTGAGGGAAATACTATCCACTACTATATTGCTTCACCCTTACTCTTCGGGGAAAATCCCAACGCAGCTCACAAGTAGCAGAAAGAATTTCTGGCGCCGTTGCCAGGGAGATATCATCAAATACCTACAGGTTCCTTCACACAAATTATCATTTACTTGCTCTACTTTTTATTTGCTTTTATTAGTCTCGTTATAAAAAAACCAAAAACACAAACATATTTTATTTTGCTTGTTTGCTTTCTTGTTTGCTTTGCCACTATGGCTAGTTCTTCGCTTGTCACTTGTACCCTTGAAAATGAAGTTCTTAATTTTAAACAAAGGGGAGGAAAAAATTTAAAAGATGCTTGGTATAGGATTTGTGATGCTCAAAATAGATCCACTCGTAAGCAATCCACCACTGTTCTTCGCAATTTTTATGTGGGTGTTAGTGCTAGGTATAGATTTGTGCTTGATACTGTTAATGGAGGGAATTTTCTGAGTAGTCACCCTATGGATGCCTTCAATGCTATGGGAAATCTAGTGGGATCACCACCAATTACTATAAATGAAACAGCGTTGACCTTGGAACATGTTATGCGAACATTATAAATTATTGAGAATAACATGTCTACTGTTGAACATATTGAAAATTTAGACAAGAAAGTCCATAATCAAGTCACTAAATTTGGCTCAACAGTAGGAACCACATTAAAAATGTTAAAGGAAAAAGAACCAGTAATTACTGAAAGAGTAGAACAAAGTCCGGGTAGAATTGATAAATTGGAAGAAATCATTAATAATTTGGGTTCAGCTTTTTCTCCATTAAAACCATTGAAAGGCCTCCTACTAATAAAAACTCTAAGCTTATGCATGTTCTTAAAAATAAGGATGCTTCATCTAGTAAAGAAAACGAGGATCTTAAAATGATTAGTGTGCATCCCAATTTCATCAATTTGATAAAGGAACCTATTACTGAAAACAAATTCCTCAACTTTGTTTCTTGGTGTGTAATTGCTAAAAATATCTTTGCTAAATCTCCTAGAAAGCCTGGATGTATAATTGAGGAGTTGGAACCTAAGGATGACAATACTTGAAACAATGCATTAGGCCTAGCTAGGGGCATAAAACAATAGCGCTTGTTGGGATGCAACCCAATAGTTATCTTAATTTTTTGCTTTTTCTTTCTGTTTTGTGTGATGAAATAATTACTGCTACTGTAATGATTGTGTTTTTTATCTTTTAATTAGTGTTTGTGCCAAGTAAAGCAATTGGGATGATTTGGATGATAGTTGACTTGATTCTGTGCAAAAACAGAAACTTTTGCGCCCAGTACAGAATTTCCTGTAATTTACTGGAATGATCTTTCAATCTGAAATTTTTACACATGATTTATATACAAATTTCCCATGTTTTCCTAATTTTTCATAATTTTTGGCGTTATAGAAGTATGGTTTTTATTCAGATCATTACAGACTGTTCTGTTTTAGACAGATTCTATTTTATTTTTTTGCGTAGTGTGCTAATTTTAATGATGCTATGGATAATATCGAGGGATATAAATCATGGAGAAGTTAGAATACACTAGGTATTATGCAAGAATAA
Source organism: Thinopyrum elongatum (assembly GCA_011799875.1). Taxonomy (NCBI): domain Eukaryota; kingdom Viridiplantae; phylum Streptophyta; class Magnoliopsida; order Poales; family Poaceae; genus Thinopyrum; species Thinopyrum elongatum. The sequence goes on from CM022303.1 coordinate 694,976,007, forward strand.
TTATGAATATTTTGCAACAGTACCTAAAGCTTATGATTTGTCTATTATACTAACGGATCTCACGAAGTTTCTGTTGGGTTTTGTGTGCCGAAGGTTTCAAGTTTTGGGTGAGATCACGAGGGATGAAGGAATAAGGTGCGGCAAGACCCTAAGCTTGGGGATTCCCAAGGCACCCCAAGGTAATATTCAAGGAAGACCCAAGCGTCTAAGCTCGGGAATGCCCCGGATGGCATCCCCTCTTTTGTCCGCAATTCATCGGTATGTTACTTGGAGCTATATTTTTATTCATCACATGATATGAGTTTTACTTGGAGCGTCTTGTGCCATAGTTTTATTTTGTTTGCTTGTTAGTTTACCACAATCATTGTTTGCTGGACACACCTTTTGAGAAAGGCACACATTCATCATGATTTGTTAGAATACTTTATGTGCTTCACTTATATCTTTTGAGCAATGAAGTTCCTCATGTGCTTCACTTATATTTGTTAGAGCACGATGGTGTTTATATTTTATAGAAATAATTGCACGCTCATGCTTCACTTAAATATTTTTGACAGTCTTAAATAGGAAGTGGTAATGAGCACGGGTTATGAGACTAGTCTAAAAATGATAGGTATTTAAGAGTGAAATAATAAAAACTTTCATGTAGATCACTAAATATGAAACATGTGATTTAATTATATTGATGTAAGAATATGAAAGGGTATTGGTTCATGATCATTGGTTAGTAGAAATATCAATATTAAAGCTTGTTATTAACTACTCATTTAAGTGTCCAACATGGCATGACGGGGATGCGTGAGCATTTTTATGTCTGATTGAAATCCTTTGTGCTGTTTGAATTGGGGGCGCGTGATCGCTAACTCCTACCAACCTCCTCTATAGGGGCATGCGAGTAGTACTTTGCTTTGAGGGCTAATAAAGCTTTCACAACAAGTATATGAGTTCTTTATGACTAATGTGAGTTCATGGGCAATTATGCACTCCTACCTTTCCGCAAATTGCTAGCCTCTTCGGTACCGTTCATTGCCCTTTCTCACCTCGAGAGTTGGTGCAAACTTTGCCGGTGCATCCAAACCCCGTGATATGATACGCTTTATAACACATAAGCCTCCTTATATCTTCCTCAAAACAGCCACCATACCTACCTATCATGGCATTTCCATAGCTATTCTGAGATATATTGCCATGCAACTTCCACCGTTCCGTCTCATGACATGTGTGTTCATCATCATATTGCTTTGCATGATCATATAGAGCTGACATGGTATTTGTGGCAAAGCCACCATTCATCATTATTATACATGTTACACTAGATCATTGCACGTCCCGGTACACTGCTAGATGGATTCATATAGAGTCATATTGTTCCAGTTATCGAGTTGTAAATAAATAAAAGTGTTATGATCATCATTATTAGAGCATTGTCCCAATGAGGTAAAGAATCATGGAGACTAATGAGTCCTTGCAAAAGCGGGGATGAGGTTCATGATATTGTTCGAAAAAAAGAGAAAAATAGAGAAGGGGCAATGCTACTATCCTTTTACCACACTTGTGCTTCAAAGTAGCACCATGTTCTTCATATAGAGAGTCTCCTGAGTTATCACTTTCATATACTAGTGGGAATTTTTCATTATATAACTTGGCTTGTATACTCCAATGATGGGCTTCCTCAAATGCCCGAGGTCTTCATGAGCAAGCAAGTTGGATGCACACCCACTTAGTTTCTGTTGAGCGTTCATACATTTATAGCTCTAGTGCATCCGTTGCATGGCAATCCCTACACCTCGCATTGATATCGATTGATCGGCCTCTCCATTACCCATTGATCCGCCGAGTTGATGCGAGCCTTTCTTCATTTTTGACTTCTCCTATATATCTCTACCACCGCATTCTATATTCCACCCATAGTGCTAATGTCCATGACTCACGCTCATGTATTGAGTGGAGTTGAAAATGCTGAAGCGTGTTAAAAAGTATGATCCAATTGCCTGGTTTGACACCATGGTGCTCATGATTTATATTTATGCTGTGAAGGCAGAGTCATGCTATGCTTACATAATTCAATGAGTAGGGATAACATTCGTTGAGCATCGTATATTTTGAAAAAGTAATGATTACGTTCTTGTGTTCATGGATATTATTATGTTGATATCAATTACTTCATCGTTTCTCAATATTTATACCATAAAAGAGATTACCTGATAAACATGCTAGGTAGCATTCAACATCAAAATTTCTTTTTTTATCATTTACCTACTCGAGTATGAGCAGGAATTAAGCTTGGGGATGCTGATACATCTCCAATGTATCTATAATTTTTGAGTGTTTCATGCTATTATATTATCAATCTTATATACTTTATATGTAATTTTATATCATTTTTGGGAACTAAACTATTAACTCAGTGCCCAGTGCCAGTTGATGTTTTCTGCATGTTTTTTGTTTTTCAGAAAATCAATACCAAACGAAGTCCAAACACGATTAAACTTTACGGTGATTTTTTCTGGACCAGAAGGGAGCCAAGAAGCTTCGGGGGGAGGCCAGAAGATCTACAAGAGAGTCACAAGCTCACACGGCGCACCCCAGGAGGGCATGCCACCTGAGCTTGTGGGTCCCACGCAGCTCCGTTTGACCAAATTCCACTTCTATAAATTTCCATAAATCCCAAAACCAACAAAGAGCCACCCGAAACAATTTTTCCGCCGCCGCAAGTCTCTGTTTTTCTGCGATCCCATCTGGAGACCTTTTTCGGTACTCTGCCAGAGGTGGAATCGATCACGAAGGGCTTCTAAATCAACCTTGCTGCTCTTCCGATGATGTGTGAGTAGTCTACCATAGACCTACGGATCCATACTGATTAGCTAGATGGCTTCTTCTTTCTCTCCGATCTTCAATAGAATGTTCTCTTTGGAGATCAATCCGATGTAATCTTCTTTTGCTGTGTGTTTGTTGAGATCTGATGAATTATTGGTTTATGATTAGATTATTCATTGAAAGTAATTGAGTCTTTCCTAAACTTTATTATGCATGATTATATAGCTTTGTATTTCTCTCTGATCTATCCGTTTGGTTTGGGCAACTAGATTGATTTATCTTCAGTGGGAGATGTGCTTTGTAGTGGGTTTAATCTTGCGGTGTCCTCACCTCGTTACAGAAGGGGTAGCGAGGCGCGTATTTGTATTGTTGCCACTAAGGGTAAAACAACGGGGTTCAATCATATTGCTTAGTTTTATTCTGCCTACATTATATCATCATACTTCATGCATTACTCTGTTTGTTATGAACTTAATACGTAGAGAGCCAAGCCTAGAAGCTCTCTCGAAGTGGAGTAATAGTAGTAGATGCAGAATTGTTTTAGTCTACTTGCCACGAACGGAATGCCTATATACATGATCATTGCCATGAATAACATCATTACAATGTGCTTTTCTATCAACTAGTTTTACCTACTGTATTATGCACTGATTTGCATTTCAAAATTTATGATTGAAGGTTTAGCTTCTTCTGCTATCGAAGATGTAGTCATGGGAGGCTTAGATCAACCAATCCTTTGATTTGGTATCAATCTTTTGTATCATCTATATATGCCACATATTGTCTTTTGATTTGTCTTACTTTATTAGTTGACCCATCATGTAACAAATGCTGCCATTGAATATTATGTTTGGTTTCTTATTAGTTATGCAACATACATTGACTTTTGTATGCCTTGAAACTGGAGTTTTTTTTTTGGTAGTTTTTAGCCCTTAGTTTCTCGCCTGGGAGGTCAGCCAATTCTGGGTCCGCCAGTGCCTGCATGCTATGTTTAGCTCTGTTCTCTGTTTAGCTGTTTTGAAGTCCATCTGTTTATTTGTCAGGATTATTTTCTTGTACTACTACATAGTTATTCTGCTATCTAGGTTGTTACGGTCTTTGACTCAGTAGGTTTAGCTCATTATTCCTTTGTTGAGGAATACTTCTGTTAGATTTACTCCGTATTTTTTTTGAGGAATTTCATTTTCCAAAGAATTTGTTAAATCTCACATTCACCCCCCCACCCCCCCCCCCCCCCCCCCCCCCCCGCGCGGTCAATATCTGATCCTACAGACTTACTCTATTGAAAAAAGGAATTACCTAGCATGTAGGAAACGGGGCCAGTATAATGGTTTGGAGGGACGACTGGATCCCTTAGGATTGGAGCCTGAAACTGGTCACTGTTAGAGGACGATGCAGAATTAAATGGGTTTCAGAGTTAATTGATCAAACCGGCCAGTGGAATGTTGCCCTAATAAATCAGTATTTTATGCCTCTAGATGCGGAGGAGATATTTAGGATTAAACCGTACAGAAGGAATGATAATGATTTCTTAGTTTGGCGCCCAGACAAAAATGTTAGGTTCTCGGTGAAAAGTACTTAATCCCTCCGTCCCGAAATAGATGGCGTATAAATTCAGTTGAACAGTCAACTACTTCTAAGTTTGATCAAATATATAGATGAAACTGTCAACAACTACAATATTGAACAAATACATTATGAAAGTATATCTAATAGTGGATATACTGATATTGATTTGGTATTGTTTATCTTCATTTTTTTTATATATGCTAGGTCAAACTTAAAAAGAATTGACTTTTTGACTTAGTTTATACGCCATCTATTTCGGGACAGGGGAGTATTATTTGGCTCTTCAGCAGGAGACAAAATGTACAAGGCGTCGGTGCAATGAGGACGATACCTGATGGGTCTAGACTGCGCTGGAAGTACATTTGCCAATGTGAGGTGCCCCAAAAAATTATAATCTTCACACAGGCGAACATGGTCCATCGCCATATGAGCACTGTCCACACCTGCCCTATTTGTGGCACTGAAAAGGAGGACACCTTCCATTCACTCTATTGCTGCCCATTGGCGCGGAACCTCTGGTGTGTAATGCGAACGATCTGGGACTTGCCGACAGATGGGCACCTATGGAACACGGGGCCGGAATGGATCATCGTTCTACTTGAGAAGGTTTCGGAGATGCAGCGGGCTTTAATCCTTCTTCTGTTATGGCGTATATGGTACAGTCATAATGAGGTAATGCATGCCAAACCTTTACCTGAGACTAAAGGATCAAAACGTTTTCGAAGCAGCTATGCTGACTCGCTCCTGCTGATAACTCAACACCCATACGCTGATCTAGCCAAAGGGAAGGAGGTCGTCTGCTATGATCGCATGCTGCCTAAGTGTCAGTCGCCACCTGGCCAGCTCCGCTGGTATAAGCCAGCAGCACGCTGGGTGAAGTTAAATTGTGATGGCTCGTACATATTGAGTACAGAGGCAGCGGCGACGGGGATGGTCTTCCGAGATGACAAGGGCAACATCATATTCTTGGCGTGTAGGTCGCTAAGGACGTGCACGGGTGCACTCCACGCTGAACTTGAAGCATGCAGAGAAGGATCGACTTGAGTTAGCTCTTCAATGGCCATCGCGTCCAATAATTATGGTGTCAGATAGTGCAGCCATTGGTAGTCGCTGAGATGACATCTACTGATCGATGCTTGTCGAGGTATGCGAATATCATCAATGAGATCCGGAGGAATGTCCAAGGTGATAGGGAGATTACTAGTGTAAAAGTTGGTAGGGATCAGAACGTGTTCAACCATGAGCTCTGCTGCTTATGGTAGACGTTTCCATCGAACTGTAGTCTGGCTGGGGTCCTATCCAGCAGAATTTGAGCCTACCAAGGTGGCTGAATGTACTTCATCATATGATTAATATATCTCTACTTACCCCGCAAAAAAATAAGAGAGGGGCAAAGAAGAGACAATAAGTGACTCACAAGATATAATAATTTTTTTTAAAAAGGATATAATTAAGAGGACTAAACGGACAAGCTAGACGTTACAATTAACAACGTCAGATTAGAGTGATGCATGCGGTAGGTGAGAGCGCGGCAAGCAAGAGACGTTAAATATAGTCTAGATCGGTTGTTAAGAAGACCAAACGTACAGAATAGATTGCACTGTTAACAACTTCAGATAAGGACGATGTATGTATGCGTGTGATGGGCTAACTCACAGGTCCAGCCAAACCACGGTAGGTGAGCACTAAAAAATGGAGGAAATCGAGAGTTAATTATCTATTTTAATTACAAGTTTTTCTTTCCGAGAATGACGCGACAGGGGGAAGGCTCCCCACCGTTTGTTGTATTACATGAAAGTGATTTGACAGTCAGTAAAAGGCCGCAAGCGGCTTACAAACGTTACACAGAGAGACACGTGATAAGGGGAAGATTAAATACAATCAAGAAGATGTGAGCGGAAAGTAAGAACAGAGTCACGCTTGGGTTCGCTATACCCGCTTGGACCATAAATCAGAGGTGCAATTCCAAAGAACTAGAAGAGTGGCCCGCTCGACGCGGGCTAGAATCTTATAAATTTTAATAATGAGAACATAAATGTGATCACATTAAAAATATGAGACTTTTGCAAACAACATTTCGTCTTTGGTACTTTTTCCCCTTTCCTATTTATGTCATATTTCCCCCTTCTTATCATTTTCCTGTGTTTTTACTGTTGAATTGATGTAATTAAGGTAGTGAAAATATTAATTGTTTATGTCTATCCACTTTATTCATGTTTGGGATCGACATTGGCAGTTGGCCCTGTATCCCTATTAATATTCAAGCTCTCAACTATGTAATGAGCCTCAAATATCAAATAATATTGAGCGTTGATGTTAGGTATGAATGAGCTATTTCCATCAAATGCTGATGCAGGTTTCCATTACTTCTGCATATGAGTAGACCATATCCATCCTGCCCTATCATATTAGCATTGATATTTTAGTTATTATTTTGAAGATAGTTTGTAGAATACAATTTTTTTTATGTACTTATTGTCGTCTAATAAAAGGTTAGTAGCAACATCTTGTTGAAGAACAATTATACTAAAAGTGTTTTTTCCATGCCTTTAGAATATTTATTTATACAATATTATCCTTAGTCCATCCCTTTATTGCCACTATTGAGAATGCTCCGTATAGTTCTCCATGTGTAAACACATGTTTAGGAAGAGATAGGTTCAATTTTTTGAGCTGCGGGTCTCACTTCCCCTTATTTATTTTTTGTCATCGTACGATTGAACTAATAAATTAATTAAGGTAGTTTTTGTTGGTGACTATCCCTCCACTTTATGTTTTTGTACCACCCTATGTGTTGGCTGCTCTTGATATTCACTCCATTGACTTATGGCCAAGTTACAAAATGATGATAGTAAGTTATGAAGGTCAAATACAAAGGCATAGTGTTAATTTGTTTATGCTCCCTTCACTTTTTTCTGGTCTTGGGACCGGCATTGGCAGTGTTTGTCCCCATTACACCTATTTATTTTCAACAAACTCCCAAAGACATATTAAGTTTTAATAACTGAATAAGAAAACATGTTTGGTTGCATTCTACATATAAAATATAACAATGTCCAGATGCTCTCACTATTGGTTGCAGTATATAGAAAGCTTGAGGACTCATATATCACAAATTATAGATTTGTCAATGTTTGAAACCAATGAACTATTTCCACCAACTGTTTCTCTGAGAGTTGTTGGTATATACGTATTGTTCTACAGACACGCAAGGAATCTAATCAAATGCCATCTGCCTCATGCTTAGAAGGCGCGTACTCGGTGGCACCACCATCACCGTAATATTACAGCAGTTGCTGCCCTCCATATACATCTACTGCCGCACTCCCAATGTGCCTACTCCGGCGGCAACAACCTTGCGGCCAAGATCAAGGAAGTTGGTGGATCGCTGCTGTTTTTTTTTCCTGCTAAAGGAAGGTTTTCACGTAATTCTTTTTTTCGTTCTGAACTGCACGTAATCTTTATTTTACGATTGAGCCGCAAGTATAAGTTAAGGATAGCTGCAGTTTTTTTCTTTTTGAGATGGAGTGGTCTTACATCTAATCCATTAATTACGTCTTTTAAGTTACGAGCCCACCAAATCAACGACCAGATGTTTCTAACTATTGTAGTAATTTCTAGTTTATTTTTTTATTAACCCGTCAAGCACTTTATATATATATATATATATATATATATATATATATATATATATATATATATATAATAGATGTACAATCTAGTTCTATATGCGGTGTCCAAATTGAACTCAGCTTGTACGTGAACCTATTTTATATTTGCTCGGGACAGAACTTTATGTAGTTTGTTATTTTAGACATAGTTTTCTTTTTTTTTCTCCCTCTATTTCCTAATGGACGTGCTAATGATGCCTGTGTACGTGACTTTTATTCCAAAATGTTGGCAGGATTGAGCCGCAGCGTACAGGCTAAGGATAGCTGCAGTTTTTTCTTTTCAGTTTTTACTTTCTTTTTTAGATGAAGCGGTCTTAGATCTAATCCATTAATTACATCTTTTAAGTTATGGGTTCACCAAATCAACGACCAGATGTTTCTAATTATTGTGGTAATTTTTAGCTTATTTTTTTTTCTGATTAACCCGTCAAGCAATTTTTATGACTTTTATTCCAAATAAAGTAGGCAGGATTGAGCCGCAGCTTATAGGCTAAGGATAGCTGCAGTTTTTTTCTTTTCAGTTTTTTTTTTTTGAGATGGAGCGGTCTTACATCTAATCCATTAATTACCTCTTTTAAGTTATAGGTCCGCCAAATCAACGACCAGATGTTTCTAATTATTGTGGTAATTTCTAGTTTATTTATCTTTTTTCTGATTAACCCATCAAGCACTTTTTATATATAATAGATTGCCCAACAGTAATTTATATACCCACCGTATGCTATCTTTATGAGAGAGAAGCCTCTAGTGAAAACTATGTCCCGGGTCTAGTTTTATCATATTACAAAAACCAAAATTACCTTGCTGCAATTTTACTTCTTTCATTTTACTTTTCAATTTATCTATCTACCATTATCAGATTTTATCCTTGCAAGTAACGAGTTCAAGGGGATTGACAACCCTCTTGTCCGTGTTGGGTGCAAGTATTTGCTCTTGTGTGTGTAGGTGCTGTTCACTAGGCATTTGCATGGTTCTCCTATTGGTTAGATAACCTTGGTTCCCAGTGAGGGAAATACTATCCACTACTATATTGCTTCACCCTTCCTCTCTCGTCTAGACTTGATCTAGATGGTACACCGCTAGTCTGCCCCTCTCCTTCTCGTTCTTTCGATTGTTCTTCGTGCTGGTCCATGAAGTGTTGTCGTACCTCTAGATCGGTATGCGTGGATACCTCAGAGGAGTCATCTAGTTCTACTCTAGATCGACAGATTGTCCCGGAGATATTCTTGTGGCTAGGATGTGTAACCTAGCTATAGGAATCATTGCACTACACCAACTCTTTTTCTTCTATCTCTGCTGCGTGGAATCATTGGTGAGATGATCATTACCCGTAACCTCATAGTGATCTTGGGATGATCGTGTGCATATTTTTTTGTTGTGTAGCATGTTCCCCTACAGCCCACATGCCCCTCTCACGTGCCCTCCTTCCAGGCCGCGTGTGTAGGGGAATGCGGCAGAAAAAAAAAATTCCGTCCTACGCACCAGCCCGGACCACTATGAAGATGCATACAAGGTTTTGATCTGATCTTTACCAACTCGTAGCGCAGCGGAAGTAGAGTTGGTGAAGATCGTCAGTGCAGAGCCCCACAGCTAAGAATTTACAACCTCCCAACCGCCAGGATTTTCTCCACGGACAACTCCTTGAACGGTCCCTCGGACAGCCCTCCAGGAGGCCCTCGAACAATTTCTCGGATGGTCCCTTGGACAGCCCTTCGGGAGGCCCCTTGAACAGAAGATTGAACATATGACCTCTCTACTTGGTTGCACACATACGGTGTCATCTATCCAGCAGGGCTTTGCCGCCCAGAGCTAATCCCTATCGGAAACCAGACAGCATTTCGGCACTACGAAACCATTTCGTGTGAGGGAGAGAGAAATGGCAGATCATGCATGCCTTGTGTCAAGAGAGTTGGAGTGAGTTTGAGAGCACTCACCTCCTCCTTTTATAGTGGTGGAAGGGGTGGAGGAGGGGCTGAAATTTTCAGCCCACAAAGGCCCCTCCCCTCTAAAACATGCACCCACCAAAGGTGGGAGGATGCCCACAAGGCCCCCCCATGCCATGGCCGAAATTGGTGCAGCCACAAAGGGGGCCCCACCACCCCTCCAACATCTCTCCTATGTTTGTGGGGCTTGCCGCCCACCATAGGGGTACCCTCCAATCCATTCCCACCAAAAGGGGGCTGCCCCCTAAAGGAGGCGCCCCCAAAAACAGCCCCCACAATTCATTGGATCTTGTCCCCTCTCGCTGGGACAAGATGTTTGCCGCGTGTTCTCTCCGAAAAAATTCCAGAAGGTCCAAGAACATTTCCGGCACCGTCTAAAATAATTCTGGACGCGTTACGAAACAATTCCAGTTTTCTCTCCGAAACTTTTCTGTCGTCTCCAAAACTTTTCCGGTGACTTTCTCTCAGACTCCCTATCTAATATTCAGCAGATCGATGACCCTTAAATATGTGACCCTGTAGGTTCAATGAAGTATAGACATGACCGGAACTCTTTCCGATCAATGATTAATAGCGGAACCGTGGACATCCATATTGACCCCTATACCCACACGAGTAAATATTCGAGCGAACCTATAGTTACCGAATGCTATTCCTATTGCTTCGCGATATGTTACAAATACCTGAGGTGAGATTTAATGGCATCAACGTGAATCAACAACTTGTTCACTATGCCAGTTACCTCGTTACCAGTTTTGTTCTCTTTTCTCATTCCCGTGTCCCGGCATCCCTGTGATCAAATCACGCTGTGTCTGGCCAGACAATGATGGATACCATGACACCGAGATGGGCCAAAGAATATCTGTCCATCATCGGAGGAGCAAATCTCAATCTTGAGCTATCTAGTTCCTTGTCATACTTTTCCACGAACCCGTAAGGCACCGTAATAGCCACCCTTTTACGGATGACCTTTAAGAAACCCCCAAGTTCATGGAGCAAGCATGAAGGAACTCAATACTCTCATGGTCCAAGGAATTATGCAAACATTAACTTTCTCTGTGTTATTTACTATCAACTTATGTCGAATGTATCTCATAGCATAACATCAATTGGGTCGATTCCACACAAGTGTTCTTCTAACATTGTGTCCTCAAAGATGCCGGCATGTACATGCCCATGATCAGGAAAACGTAATCCTCATGCAACAATTGAGCTAATCTTAGAGACATGACTAGGAATACATTTTACCATTTATTATTCCACACATGCATATGGGTTTTCCTCAAAGCCTTTATGGATATACGGGCTCGGGAACCATCGCAATTATAGCACAGAACATAAACATAATTACAAACATGGAAATAAAGAATAACATTTATTATCGCCTCTAGGGCATATGTCCTACAGACTCCCACTTGCACTAGTGTCAATAATCTAGTCAATGCTAATGCACTTTACACCTATGGCATACCGGTGTAAAATATGCTTCGCTTGTGGTATAGTCTTTGTCCAATGGATCTGACAACTTCAGGTCTGTGTGTATCTTTCCATATCCTCGCGTTTTCATGCTTTCACAAAATTAATATTTTGTGTGGACTTGGCTTTGTATATATGTGACTCACTAGTCGAGCCTTGATTCCTCTAACTGAGCTATGGAGCAACTATCTACAATAGTGTTCCATTGACCAAAGCCATCTTGGAACCATACTAAGTTCTTGAATGAACTATATGATTCAACATCTTCTCTATCGCTTCTGAGTGGTAACATACTTAGCCTCCGTTATAGAATTCGCCACAGTAACCTGTTTGGAACAATTCCAACTTACTGTGCCACCATATCGTGTATTACACAAAACCCTTAATTTAAATCAAGAATCGCTTTGAGCATTGATGAAGACTGTATTGATGTATTTCCTTACAACGAGCACTTCATAATCTCCGCTTGCGAGAAAACATGTCATCAGTGCTACTTTAGTACTCAACGACATTTTTCACTTCTGTCCTATGATCAATATTTGGATCACTTTGGTATCTCACTCGCAATTGCTTGGGAATACATGACTAATCCAAACACAAAAATGTGTGGAATCTCCATCTTGTATTTTGCTCATCAATATTTTAGGACACCGAGTCTTGCTAAAACTCGTTCCATGTGACTTCGACAAGAATCACTCCTTGGCGTTCTCATGCTAAACTGTTTTAGCATCTTGTCAATATGTATTTTTGGCTTAGCCCTATTAGGAAATTCGATCTCCATAGATAATTATGCCTAATATCGAGGCTACCTAGCCCAAGCACTTCATAAAAAACCAAATTTTCAATGAAGTCCTAATTCATGTGAAGAAATTTATATTATTTCCAATCAACGATGTGTCAAGTACACAAGGTTTTTAGAAATATTATTATGCTCCCACTTACTTTCTTCCATCGAAACGGAAATTCCAACTCCATTATGCTTGCTTCCATCCATTACTGGAACTTTGAAGTTTGCATACTCACTAGGATCCTCTGGATCAAAAAAATACTTTGGATTGTATCACATACAAGTCCTAGGTTGTATATCCATCTCATCGAAATCCTTTTGGCGTCCATTTATCATATCTCATAATTGAAATACATATTTAATTGCTATTTTAACCCGAACCGACTTTAAGCATCGCTTACGTGAGACAATCTCGTCGTAGTCAACTCCTTGAATTTGTTATTGCAACAACTCGAGCTTTATGGATAAAACATTTTTATCCGTATCAGTTTATAGTTCCATTCATATTCGATAGACTATAAGTCTTCGGGAGGGTTTATCAAGTTCTAAACTTGAATCATGTATATGAATACTATCATGGATTATATTGGCATTTAGCCAATTCCGGAGTCAGGGCCCATCAACACTTCCTTGTGTATCGTAGGTATACTATTGTCTAACAACAATATCTTGTTTATGCACCTGAGAGGTTTGCATGAGTTTTTCCTACGTGGTTCAGCTTGCAAGTTCGACCGAAGTCCATACTTCTCATGTAGAGGCTTCTGTATCAGTCACAGTAGGAAACTCTGGAATTACTTCTAAGGTTTCGTTTCTTTGACCTGATGACGAAGATACTGTTATCTCATCAAGTTGCATTGTCCTCCCACTCACATTTTTGCAAGATACCCTTTTGCCTCCGTATAGTGATGGAGGAATACCCAATAATTTGAAATAACCTACAAAGTAGCACTTGTCTGATTGGGAATAGGTTTGTAAACATTTTACACAAGCCCCATATTCCAAATGTTAAGAAAAGACATAGCATGGTAGGGCGTACCATACCATGGCGTCATTTCAACAGATCTGATGGCGCTCTTTTCAGTGTAAAAGCTGCAGTCTCTAAATCGTTATTTTAAAAGGGATAATGGCAAATTGATTTATGTCATCTTTGATCTTACCATGTCATAAATGGTTTGATTACATCTTCACGGACATTCCACTCACATTGATGTTCCGGGAGGTGTAAGTTATGAAACTCTTTTCACAACTCATCAGACATTCGCTAAACTTGTAACTCAAATATTCCTTTCCACAATCTAATTGCAGAAACATAATTTTCTTGTTACAATAATTTCTACTTCACTTTGAAAACCTTTTGAACGATTTCAAAAGATTTAGACTTATGTCTCATTAAGTAAATATCCATATATCTACTTGAGTCATTACTGAAGATAGACAAATGCACTGCTAGCAACAACATTTATCGGACTACACACATCAAAATGTATGATCACCAATAAGTTCATTGCTCGTTCCTTATGGCCTGTGAACATTATTTCAATCACGTCACTTTTTGGACAAAAGTTGTAAGTGTCAGATGATTCATAATCAAAATGACTTCAAAATCTATCACAATGGAATTTCTCCATGCGGTTTTCTCCAATGTGACCAAACACAGTGCTACATAAATGAATTATTCTTTTAGTCTTGTGACATTTAGCATCAGTGTTATGGATGTATTATATTATCATCAATATTCATAACATACATCCCATTCATAATGGAAGCATGGCCCTTATGTTATTCATAACACCGAACAACAATTGTTCTCTTATGAACAACCTTCTTGCAACAACTATTTTGCGAAAAGGGCTAGAGTGTATAAAAATCTAAAATGAATTATGAAAATAAATACAGAGGTGATACGCTCATGGAAAGTATAGTAATTTTTACAAAGTTCCAGCACGTATCATAACCTCATTTCCAGCTAGTCCTTTAGGCCATAGTAGTTCTTGCATCGAGTTGCAACAGAATGCAATCGAACGGGTATCCCTGTGATCAATTTTTAATCACAACACCCAAGAATCAGTGACAAACAGTTTTAATCACAATTCCCAAGAATTACATCATTGACCAGCCATCTATACATCTATACCTTGTATGACATTCATACATGAGCTGGACCTTCCAGTCTTCTTTCCTTTGCCTTTATACTTCTAATAGTTTTACTTCCAATATTTCTTCTACTCTTAGAAGAGGCACCCAACTTTTAAGAGTGGCATTAGCCTCGGACTTCCTAGGTGTGTAAGTCTTACTAACACCCTTTGGACTTTTCCTTTCTCTTTAAGTTGTTGTTTTATGCACCATCATCAAAAGACAGACGTTCTTCTGGATCCCATCCAATCAGTCTAATGCACAGTAAACACTTCACTAATACTTGCAAACAAACATTGCTTTGGATATCTCATATCTTTTAGCCTTTGTTTGTATCTGAAACTAATTTTCAGCTCCATGAATAGCACATAACTATCCCAAACTTTCAAAATTCGGGTCTCATGGAAGCAAACATATTGCACTTGACCGTAACGGAATTCTAGCTTTTGGATCGAATGACAAGAGTCTCATCATCCATAGCATTAGCGGGAGAATACCGAAAGCATGCGATAGGACAAAGTCCTTCTCGGCACTCTTGAGGACAATCCTCACATTACGTTTCCAATCGTAAAGTTTTTTAACCAGATAAATAATAGCTATTCAATTTTAATAGGGAAGGTGGAAATGCGAGCCATTATTCTACAACTATTATGCAAATTACACTTAAAAAATGTCCATAATTAATTGCACTAAGAATTAAATAAATTAATTTTAAAGTGCACTCCCACTCAAATCAATATCTCTCATAATTGATTGTGAGTGATTCAAGACCCGCATTTCAATTTAACGCCATTGATGTGGACATCACTGATGACGAGAATTTCAATCGGTAGGCTAACTTGCCGGTCACATCTCTATGTGAATCTTGTTCATCTTTCGATGGGCATGTTCCGAGCTCAGGATGATCCTGCCATGAACATCAAAGACAACCAAGTGATATCGCTATGAGGTCTGACCGTCACCCGCCTCATTCCTCTCAATTCGTTCGTACCCATGTGGACATGGCGCACCCTGAAAAGATACGAATTGCAGACGGTGCTACACTTGGGTGAACACTAACTACTTTGATATTTTAAGTGAGAGATCACCCTAATAAAAGCGACTACCGCGCAATCCAAAGGGTGCATCAAAAGGGATAAACATCTCAGGCAATTCATAATAACTTGATATTGTATAGCCCCTTTTTTCGGAAAAGGATTCATCGTCTTTGTGAAAATCCAAAAAAACGTTGTCGTGGCAGCAGTTTCGAAAACTGCTGCCGTGGCAGAACTTTTCTGCCAAGGCCTGTTTCTTTTCCTTTTCTCCGTCTTCTGCTTTTGCGTCGGTGTCCACCTTCGCAAATCTTGTCACCTCCTTATCGATGCATCAAATAATAATTCTATCTCGATAGCTAATAAAATAATGCATTACAACAAGGTTGACACGCATGTCATATAAAGTGACAATCACATGGCTCGAGAGATCATGCCGAATCATGACACATAGGTCATGTTAATTAATTTACATCATATAGACATCTCATACATAAACAAATTAATATGACGAATGCTACAGCACATCACATGCCATCCTGCAAAACCAAGTTAGACGCCTCTAATCGGTTTATGCAAAAATTTATTTGATGTGGCTTCTAAAGTTTTGACTTGAACCATACCTACCAACGTTCAATTCAAGTATGATTATTCAAGTCACTAGATTAACTTTGCGGGGCATATGAAACACGAGATAATAAAATATCAAGCCCCATACTGAACTTCGTCATATGCAAGAACCCCGTGCAGATCATATCTGTATTGCCCTTTACTCTGCGAAACATCCATCTTTCTTAAATATGGTGGAACTCAACGAACTGAAGCACTTCATTGATCTGCAACCAGCATACTCAGGAGCAGCATAGAAGGATCACGGATTGCCAGAACTTTGTCACAAAAGATTCCACCATGCCATCAAGATCAGGACTACGCAAATTCAAGGGAAGCAACAAGAACATCGGGTAATAGACTTCATCTGGTACCCGCACAAATAATTTTGAGCAACAGAACTCATCTACTGCAAAATTATATTGTGCAATACCCATACATCTCATGTATTCAAGATCGTAACCTGCATCTATGCATAGCATGGCTCATGATTCCACTGTAGGAGAACGCGGCAGAAAACAAAAAAATTCCGTCCTACGCACCAGGCCAGGACCACTATGAAGATGCATACAAGGTTTTGATCTAATCGTTACCAACTCATAGTGCAGCGGAAGTAGAGTTGGTGAAGATTGTCGGTGCAGACTCCCACAGCTAGGAATTTACAACCTTCTAACCGTGAGGATTTTCTCCACGGACAGCTACTCAGACAGTCCCTCG
Organism: Thinopyrum elongatum; assembly: GCA_011799875.1. Classification (NCBI taxonomy): domain Eukaryota; kingdom Viridiplantae; phylum Streptophyta; class Magnoliopsida; order Poales; family Poaceae; genus Thinopyrum; species Thinopyrum elongatum. Next base: position 694,992,760 of record CM022303.1, read on the forward strand.
GCAGCCCTCCGGGAGGCCCTCGAACAATTTCTCGGATGGTCCCTCGGACAGCCCTTCGGGAGGCCCCTCGAATAGAAGATCGAACATATGCCCTCTCTACTTGGTTACACACATACGGTCTCACCCATCCAGCAGGGCTTCGCCATGCGGAGCTAATCCCTACTAGAAACCAGACAGCCTTTCAGCACTACGAAACTATTTCGTGCGAGGGAGAAAGAAATGATAGATCATGCATGCCTTGTGTTGAGAGAGTTGGAGTGAGTTTGAGAGCACTCTCCAACTCCTTTTATAGTGGTGGAAGAGGTGGAGGAGGGGCTACAAAATTTCAGCCCACAAAGGACCCCCCCCCCCCCCAAAACATCCACCCACCAAAGGTGGGGGGATGCCCATGTAACACCCCCTGGAATTAAGCAAAGTGATCACCTTGTAATCATGACAAGTCATCATGATCTACAGTGCTTAATTATCGTTAGTCTCATATCTTATTTCAAATTCCACTTTAATTCAAATTTCAAACTTTAAGTGAAATTAAAAGTTTCACAAATAAGGAAGAGAAATAGTTCATGATTTAGGAAATAATCCATAGATAATTGCTGTTAAGGAAAACTATATCACTTGTTTGCTTAAATTGAAAGTAGCAACCTAAAACAGTACCAAAATCAGCCTAATTAAACCATTTTCCATTTAATCAAATTTCAAACGAATTCTATTATACTTCAGACTTTTTGTGGCAGTGCCAAGTGGTGCAATACTAATTATGAGGCAAGAATCACTTTTTACAAATGTGGTTTGGTGTGAAAAGAAATTGCAAAACAGAGAGCAAAAAGTAAAACAGAAAAAAAAATGGAAAAAGGAAAAAACCCTACTGTGCTACCGGCCCAAGTGCTACAGTGGTGAAGCCCAGCCCACCTCACTGTCTTCTACCTACTCCCCTCACGTGTCGCCATGGCCGTGGACGAGCTCCCCTCGCCGGCCGGCTGTCCGACGCGTGCAGCTACGACGACGACGAGGGAGGATAAGATCAACTCTAACCACCCTCTGGCACCACCCTCGCCCACTTTCCCCTCCTCCCTCGAGCTCCCCCTCTCGATTTGGAGCTCGGCCGACGCTGCTGTCACCGCGCCAACTCCGTTGTCATGTCCACCGGCACCTTTCGCCGTTCCAAGTTGTACGAGAGTTCCGCGGTGCTCGTCTTCATCGGTTGCCTTGCCGGATCGAGGCGGGGAGGCCACATGGACGTCTCCCTTAGCATCGTCTTCGCCTGCGGCCACCGGTGCATCACCGCTCGATCCGCCGGCGTCTGCGTTTCTAAACCCTCACCGAGCCACTCGTGCGCTCTTCGGTGAGCTCCCACATGAATCCTCGACCTCCCGTGCTCGATCCCCTCTCCTAGCTGCCACCCCGCGAGCTCCTGTCCCATCGTCCGCCATGACTGATGAACTCGAGCTCACCCTGCTCCTCTGGATACGCCCATACTGCGAACGTGTTTCTGACGACCCGTGGATGCCACCTAGCTAGTTAGTTTCGTTGATTTCACCATGTATCGCCGGAACCCATGAGCTTCACGTTCGGTTGCCGCTGGCCGTCGACGTTGCGGTCGTCTCCGGTAACCCTGGCCCAAGCCCTTGGCACCGTTGCACGCACGCGGCTATGCTCGTTCGAACGGTGGCCTCCGCGCGCCAAATGGCTGCCGGAGCCACGTTTCCGGCCGCTGCCGCCGCCTCTGTGGCCACACCGGCGCGCGCCGGCGTTCAAACGCCGGCGGGACCCACGTGACAGGGTGTTTAACCCCGAACCAGCTGCTATGCAGCCACTGATTGGTGGGTCTGGGTACTGTTGCATTTAGGATTAGTGTTAATTAACTACTAACTAATGGACTCACTGATAGGTAGACCCCACTAGCTAATTAGAGTGATTAGAAATAATGAAAACTTGTTTAACTACTGGGTCACTGACAGTGGGGCCCCACTGATCAGTTTGACTAGTCAGCGTGGACCAATCAGTTGACTGGCCCCACCTGTCAGCCCCTGTGCCACCCTCCTGGGTACACTTCTGTGTACCCATAGAAAATAGCCATTTAATAATTTTCGGAATATAATTAATACAGTAAATCCTAAAAATGATTAAAACTTTGAAAATCAATAGAAAAATAACCGTAGCTCGGATGAAAAAGTTTTATATATGAAAAATCATCAGAAATCCAACGAATCCGAATATGTCATTTGCTCCCATGTTAGATCACTCTAAAGTGATGAACATTGAACTTTAGGCCTGCTTTCGATAAATGAATAGTGTATAACTTTGGTAAAATAATTCCTAAATCATCTAGAACATTTAGAGATGCATTATATCACCCCCTGCATATCATTTAGGCATGTCATGCATTGTGATTGCATCTGTATGCTTGTATTTATCTGTTTCTTCGCGCTCTTTCTCTCCGGTAGACCCCGACACTAACGTGGCCCCTTAGGACTACTACACCACCGACGACCCCGCTTCCACTGCCGAGCTTCCAGGCAAGCAAAACCCCCTTGATCATCCAGATACCGCCTATTCTTCCCCTCTACTTCATGCATTAGATTTTGCTACTGTTGCTGTACCGGTAGATCCTATTCTGATGCATAGCCTACTATTGTAGCTTACTATTGATACATTACATGTTACCCTATGATGCCTAGTTTAGCTGCTGTTGATCCATCTATGGCCCCACATCTTGCCGTAATGCTATACTAGAATATCGGGTCATGATCCCTTCCAGGCAGAGATCACGAATAAGCTTACACTGCTACTTTCATTTATTATTACGGGGCTGAATGGTAGGTGGTACCATACAGTCGGAGATGCACCTGAGTCCCGACAGCTCCTGATGTTAAAGACGAGTCGGCCCCAAGGGTACCCGCGAGCGATATTGTGGCGGATCGACCGGGTAGGCGGAGACCACCAAGGAGATTGGTGGGCCTGGACCCTCGTCGTAGTCACGAGTTACAAAGTCGAAGCGACAAGAGCCCCGTTCGTCTCCGTGAGCTACTAATAACACATTAACGGATTGGGTGTCGGATCTAAGTTGGCCTCTGGCCTATACGCACTAACCGCCCCCGCGGGATTATGGTATGGGCCCTCGACGCCGTACGTTCCTCCCGAAGGCTCTGTCAGACATCACAATTCTGCGGGCTGATTGTTGGGGTGAGCTGGTTACGTCTATTCATGCTTCCACAGACGCGCTTGGTCCCCGGCCAGTCACGCAACACGCAGGAGTGCTTAGGGCGGTAGGTCCATGACCCCTTCGCACTTAGGATGTAGACTGGCATGTTGACCTCTCTGGAGAGCCTAGGTGGGACTACGTCGTGTCGATCATCCGAGGCCGGGCATCACCCAGGCAGTGTGTCCGGCCAGAGGTAATCAAGAGTGTTGGGTAACATGGTGCACCCCTGCGGGGAAGTAATCTATTCGAATAGCCGTGTCCACGGTAACAGGACGCTCGGAGTTGTATCCTGATCTACTACAACTTGAACCGGATTCCATATTAAATACTTAACGGATATACTGCTCTGGGATCGCTTTCTCGCAGGGTAGTCGAGGAGGGATCTCAGGGTTTGACTTCCAGTTACTTGTTACTACATACTATTATACGCTACTCTCTTCTGATGCTGCAAGATGGTAGTCTTTGATAGGCTAGGATTCTTCCTCTCTACTCTGGCATTTCTATAGTTTAGTCCAAAGATATAGTCCCATTCCTTTGATACAGATGCATACTTAGTATAGTTCTGATGTAAGTCTTGCGAGTACTTTGGATGAGTACTCACGGTTGCTTTGCTACCTCATTTCCCCTACCCAGTTGCCGCGATCAGATGACGGAGCCCAGGAGCCAGAGATCCCCAGTGAAGGCTACTACTACACCGAGCCCAATGACCAGGAGTAGTTCGGAGGCCCCAGGCAGGAGACCTGCGCCTTTTCGATCAGTGTCCTTGTTATGCTAGCATTCTTAAGGCAAACTTGTTTAACTATGTCTGTACTCATATAATATTTGCTTCGGCTGACTCTTGTATTTGGGTCCTCGTGACGCCTGGCATGTAATATAAAGATTTATGTTTGAATTTGTGTCTAGAGTTGTGTTGTGACATCTTCCCGTGAGTCTCTGATCTTGATCATGCATGTTTGCGTGTATGATTAGTGCATGGTCGAGTCGAGGGCGTCACAGCCCACAAGTGGGCCCCCTCACTCAGGCAGTTCGCATTGGAAGTTACTTTTGGGCACCTCTGTAAATTTCCAGACCGAGACACACACTTTAGAGGCTATTGATTTCATAGGGTCATACCATGCCATCCTGGGAAGTAACAAGAACATCGGGTAATAGATTTCATCTGCTACCCGCACAAATAATTTTCAGCAATAGAACTCATCTACTACAAAATTATATTGTGCAATGCCCATGTATCTCATGTATTCTAGATCGTAACCTACATCTACGCATAGCACGTCTCATGATGCCACTGTAGGGGAACGCGGCAGAAAATAAAAAAAATTCCATCCTACGCACCCGCCCAGGACCATTATGAAGATGTATACAAGGTTTTGATCTGATCGTTACCAACTCATAGCGCAGCGGAAGTAGAGTTGGTGAAGATCGTCAGTGCAGATCCCCGCAGCCAGGAATTTACAACCTCCCAACCATGAGGATTTTCTACTTGGACAGCTACTCAGACGGTCCCTCAGACAGCCCTCCGGGAGGCCCTCAAACAATTTCTCGGACGGTCCCTCGGACAGCCCTTTGGGAGGCCCCTCGAATAGAAGATCGAACATACGACCTCTCTACTTGGTTGCACACATACGGTGTCACCTAGAGCTAATCCCAACCGGAAACCAGACAGCCTTTCGGCACTACAAGACTATTTCGTGTGAGGGAGAGAGATGGCAGATCATGCATGCCTTGTGTTGAGAGAGTTGGAGTGAGTTTGAGAGCACTCTCCTCCTCCTTTTATAGTGATGGAAGGGGTGGAGGAGGGGCTGAAAATTTCAGCCCACAAAGGGGGCCACCCTCCAAACCATGCACCCACCAAAGGTGGGAGGATGCCCACAAGCCCCCCCCCCCCCCATTCCATGGCCGAAATTGGTGTAGCCCCAAAGGGAGCCCTAGCTACCACCCCTCCAACATCTCTCCGATGTTTGTGGGGCTTGCCCCCCACCATGGGGGCCCCCCAACCCATTCCCACCAAAAGGGGGCTGCCCCCTAAAGGGGGCGCCCCAAAAAACAGCCCACACAATTCGTGGGATCTTGTCCCCTCTCGCTGGGGCAAGAAGTTTTTCCGCGCATTCTCTCCGAAAAAATTCCGGAAGGTCCCAGAACATTTCCGGCACCCTCTAAAATAATTCTGGACACGTTCCAAAACATTTCAAGTATGATGGTTTTATTCTGAAATATTTTTGGTTTCTCCGAAACAATTCCGGTTTTCTCTCTGAATCTTTCCAGTCGTCTCCAAAACTTTTCTGGTGACTTTCTCTCAGACTCCCTGTCTAGTATTCAGCAGATAGATGACCCTTAAGTGTGTGACCCTGTAGGTTTGGTGAAGTATAGAGATAACCGGAACTCTTTCCGATCAATGATCAATAGTGGAGCCGTGGACATCCATATTGACCCCTATAACACTAGTAGAAAACAGGGAATCAGTCCCGGTTCCAGAGGGCCTTTATTCCCGGTTCTGGAACTGGGACAAAATGATCGGGACTAATGCCCATCACTTTTAGTCCCGGTTGGCTTACGAACCGGGACTAAAGGTGCTCCACATGGCCGATGTGGGGCGCCCAGGCAGGAGGACCTTTAGTCTCGGTTGGTAACACCAACCAGAACTAAAAGGCAGCCACGCGTCAGCAGCTCCCAGGCGCTGGGGTTTTTTTTCTGAAAGGGGGGTTTAGTGGTTTTGGAGGGTTTAGTGATTTCATATTGTGTTAGCTAGTTACTACATATAGAGAGAAGTGACCTCTCTTTCTCCGTGCTTGGTCGACGCTAGCTACTACATATAGAGCGAACTCGACGCTAGCTAGTAAGCTATGAAGGAACCATTAATTACATAACATCGTCATGCATGATCAATATATAGAGAAAAGTGACCTCTCTTTCTCTATGCTTGTTGGTCGAACAACAAGTTTTCCTATATCTATTCGACGCTACTACAGATAGTACATGTTGATGCATGTATATATATATATATATATATATATATATATATATATATATATATATATATATATATATATATATATATATATATAATATAACATCTGTTACGACCCCTAACATCATCGACGAGCAAAATCGGTTTCCAATTCCCGATGGCATTCTCTGTCTTTAGGAATGACGTGGTCAACAAAGAATCCCGCCAATTCCTCTTGAATTGCGCATAGGCAATCAGCTGGTAGGAGTACGTCCCACTTCTGCCAGGTCTAATTTAAAGAAGGGGGTCAATATATATATATATATATATATATATATATATATATATATATATATATATATATATATATATATATATATATGAATGAATGAAATCAACACAATTGATGGTGATAAAATAAAATTGTGAATATTGTTTACGTACTTCAAATTGTTGTTTAGTGAAGCCCCTCTCAGTGGTCATTTGGCGAATGAACTCGCAAACGTAGTATCCACATAAATCATTTCCGGGTTGCTGCCACATGCACTTTACGAGAATATAGTTCAATCAAACATGATAATTGTATTGAAACTAGAATCAATGAGAGATGCGTCGAACTAGCTAGTACTACTTACTCTGGGTTGTGTAAATCGCAGCTCCGGTCTCCATTCACCCTTAACCCGGTAGATGAACTTTTTCCAAACCCTGCCCGGCAAAGAAAATGATTACTTGATATCAGGAAATGAACAAAAGTTGCCGATATAGTGCGATAATGATTGAACTTACTTCTGGAGCATTTCAATCATGTACGCATACTCCGTAGCCTCTTTACGTTTCGAGTACAAGACAGTTACTGCTCCCGCGTCAAGCTTAATGGCTAGCAGAATAAAGTGGAACCTGCGCGCGCATAACTCATCAATTACACTTAACCTCGAGTAAGCGAAACAGAATATGCAGAAGACAGTAACACTCACTTGAAGTTGTAAGGAAAGAGTATTTCCCTTTTGTTTTGGTGTCGAAGCAATGACCTTAGCAAGATTTCCTCAGTCTCCCCGGGGCTGTTCTGTAACATCCATTCATTTACGATATTTGGGTTAATGAACCCTATGTCATAGATTTGTGCTCTTTTGAATTCGATGATCTTCAATCTGCATAATATAGTGAGGATAATTATATACATGCAATGAACAAGGTGAGCTATAGAGACTTAATTACTAAAATAATACTTACAGACAATAACAACTGATGAGCCTTTTGTCGAGGACTTTTTGATTGTATAACTGAAAGAATTCGTCAAATTCAATGTAGATCGAGTCAATTCCAATGACGTCGTGCTCATCCTTAATTCCCACCAAGATACTGCACGTCCCTTCCTTGCAGGTTTCCAAGTACCATTTTTGTAATCTTCGCATCATCGTTGGTAGATCCCATTCCAGATCATCACTTCTGATGAGACGCTTCCCGTGCTGGTATTTAAAGATGTCTACCTTAGCGATTTCAAACTGTAGATCATCTCCTAGGTAATCACCAGGAGTGAAACCAGGAGCAACGGCCGCTATCCCCAGGGTATCGGTAAACACCTTGAGCGGGGGGCACTATTGCTTTTCCTGTTCGCCGAGCTGGGCAATTGTTTTCCCACTTCTTGCACCAGTACTGCTACTTTTCGACCGACTCATAGCTTCGTCATATGTCTTTGCAATAATGTGGTCATAGTTTGATAGCAACGGAGGCGGAGGTGGCCGTGTAAGGGCATCCAGAGTGCGTTTCGCCTTTACCGGATCTATTTTTTCCTTTGGAGGTGGAACATTCCGTGCAAATTGGCGTTTCACATCGGCAGCCACGACCTCATCGGTTTCCTTGTCAGTCAGCTCATATGGTAACTTGGCAAGAGGCTTGAGGCTTGGACCAAATTTGAATTTCTTCCCACCTCTTGTACTGCTAGCCGCCGGAGTGGCGGCGGCTCTCTTCTGCCGTTGCTGACGAGGCGGAGTTCGCTGACGCGGCGGAGGAGGTGGAGTCCGCTGACACAGCGCAGGAGGCGGAGTCTGCTGACGCCACGGAGGAGGCGAAGAAGGATTCTGCTGAGGGGCCTCCTCCGCCGGATTCTGCTGAGGCGGCGGAGATAGCTGAGGCGACGGAGACAGCTGACGCGCCGGAGACGAATGAGGCAGCGGAGTCTGCTGAGGGGCCTCCTCCGGCTGAGTCTGGTGAGGCGGCGTCCAGTTTGGAAGCTTGATGTTCTCCTTTCTCCATAGGCAGGTACTCTTTAAGGCATTTTCCAGAAACATCTCCTCTTCACCTGTAGGGTAATCAAGCTCCAGCCCATCAAATCCCTCCATTATTTCATCCACCGTGACAATAGCATAGCCATGTGGAATCGGACGGCAATGGAAAGTTCCCTCAGCTCAAGGAGGTACGACAGAGCCGAGCGCCACCTTCAAGTACAGGTTATGGCATTTCGCCATTAGCACACAATGTTCAGCCTGATACTGTCCACGGGGTGGCGAGGAGCCGTGATATCAGGCTGAAGGAGCTCCGTGGAAGCCACGCTGCTTCGCCGCTGAGATGGTGGGGTTGCTTCGGGGGCTGGGTCAAACGAAGGATCTTCATGCCGCTGAGATGGTTGGCCGGTAGCTCGCTAGCTCTCAAGTTCCTCTAGTTTCGCTAATCTTGCATTGATCTTCTCCATTTCGCTTGCTTCCACTTTCTTCTTTCTCTATCGGCTTCTATAACCACCGCTGTCGGCAAACCCATGCACCCATGGAAGGGAACCTGATGTGCCTCGTGTTCATCCAAGTTGTTCAAGATTCCCAAGGGCAAGTGTTAGCTCGTCATTCTCTCTGTCGGGATGTAACCTCCCATCCTGCGCTGACTGGATTGCTTCCTGAAGCTTCGTGACAGGTATTGCAAGTTGAGCTTTCGTCCAAACACACTTCCCTGTGTCCGGGTCCAAAGTTCCCCCAACACCGAAGAACCAAGTCCTTGCCCGATCTGGCCAGCGCAATGTCGCTGGTTGGACCCCTTTAGCAAGCAGGTCTTGCTCAGCTTTGTCCCACGTAGGCCGGGCTTTGCTGTAGCCACCTGACCCTGTAACATGGTGATACTTCTTCTTTGCAGCATTTAGCTTATTTGTCGCTGACCTTTGCTTGCCCTTGTCCGATTTCTTGTAGGCCACAAATGCGGGCTTGTGATCTTTTATCTTCTCATATGGACCGGTGAATTCTGGAGTCTTGTCTTTCTGGAAAAACTTTTTGTTCAAATCTTTCTTCCAGTTCTTGAATAGTTCTGCCATCTTCTTCAGAGCAAACGCCTTGACCTTATTCAGATCTGCCTCTGGCGGTAGGCTAAAATTTGTCATCAGCGAAGTCCAAAGATCATCTTTCTATCAATCCTAGACATAAGAAACTTCAGGGTCCTTCTTCTTATTCCATTCTTGGCTGTTAATCGGGACGCTGTCCCTAACAATAACTCCGCACTGATGTATAAATGTGTCCTTGCTCCGCTTGGAAGCAATCGGTTAGCCATCTCGACCGATTTCTTTGATCGTGAACCTTTCATCCTAGCACAACCTTTTCTTCGGGCCTCGTCTCTTAACGGAAGTTTGGCTCGATCCGAAGGGCTAATTAAAAGAAGAAAGAAGCGTTAATATATGTACATACAAAACAATTAATGCATCAAGTCAGCAGAGGCTTAATTAATATATGTATATATACATCGCCGGACTTTGCAACAGTTAAGTCTCCCTCCTTCGTTCGGTCACCGGAGCCGTCATGATCTCCTTCCTCCTCTCGGTCACCGGAGCCGTCATGATCTCCTTCCTCCTCCATTGGATCACTGGAACCGTCATCCTCTCTTTCCTGACCATCAGTGTCGTTGAGGAACGACAAGGTGATATCACCTCCGTCGCGGTAGGTCCCAAAATATAGATTTCTTATTCCACATGGGTGCGCGTCCCTCAGCGTCATTCAGAACAGATTGTCCGCCAGGACCCTTTCCATAGATTACTTGTAAATCCTTGACCATATCAAGTATGGCATCACCAGTACGAAGGGTGGGCTTCTTCCGGTGATCCCTCACCTTTGAAATGCTTGCCTTTCTTTCTTAAGAGACGGTTGGTCGAAAGGAATCGCGATGTCCCAGGTACACATTCTTCCTGCATTTGTCCAAATATATACTTTCGGTATCATCTAAACAGTGCGTGCATGCGTGGTATCCCTTATTTGTCTATCCTGAAAGGTTACTAAGAGTGGGCCAATCATTGATGGCTACAAACAGCAACGCATGTAGGTCAAATTCCTCCTATTTGTGCTCATCCCACACACGTACACCTTCTCCATTCCACAGCTGTAAAAGTTCTTCAACTAATGGCCTTAGGTACACAATAATGTCTTTGTCTAGTTGCTTAGGGCCTTCGATGAGCACTGGCATCATAATGAACTTCTGCTTCATGCACAACCAAGGAGGAAGGTTATAGATACATAGAGTCACGGGCCAGGTGCTATGATTGCTGCTCTGCTCCCCAAAAGGATTAATGCCATCAGCGCTTAAACCAAACCATACGTTCCTTGCGTCACCTGCAAAGTCCCCCCACCTTCTCTCGATTTTTCTTCATTGCGACCCGTTAGCGGGTGCTCTCAGCTTCCCGTCTTTCTTACGGTCTTCTTTGTGCCATCGCATCAACTTGGCATGCTCTTTGTTTCTGAACAGACGTTTCAGCCGTGGTATTATAGGAGCATACCACATTACCTTGGCAGGAACTCTCTTCCTGGGGCGCTCGCCCTCAACATCACCAGGATCATCTCGTCTGATCTTATACCGCAATGCACCGCATATCGGGCATGCGTTCAAATTCTCGTACTCCTCACCGCAGTAGAGGATGCAGTCATTAGGGCATGCATGTTTCTTCTGCACCTCTAATCCTAGAGGGCAGGAAACCTTCTTTGCTCCATACGTACTGTCAGGCAATTCATTATCCTTTGGAAGCTTCTTCTTCATTATTTTCAGTAACTACTCAAATCCCTTGTCAGATACACCATTCTCTGCCTTCCATTCCAGCAATTCCAGTGTGGTACCGAGCTTTGTGTTGCCATCTTCGCAATTTTGGTACAACCGTTTTTTGTGATCCTCTAACATGCGATCGAACTTCAACTTCTCCTTTTCACTCTCGCATTCTCTCTGTGCATCAACAATGACCCGATGAAGATCATCATCAGGCACATCGTCTGGTTCATCTTGATCTTCAGCTTCCCCCGTTGCAGTATGACCGTATTCAGGGGATAGTTGTCATCATCCTCTTCTTCTTCGTTGTCTTCCATCATAACCCCTCTTTCTCCATGCTTGGTCCAAACATTATAGTGTGGCATGAAACCCTTCTCAAGCAGGTGGACGTGAAGGGTTTTCGACGAAGAGTAAGACTTCATATTCCCACAGCCAGTACATGGACAACACATAAAACCATTCTGCTTGGTTGCCTCAGCCACTTCGAGAAAATTATGCAGGTCTTCAATGTAGTCGGAGGTGCATCGGTCACCGTACATCCATTGTCGGTTCACCTGCCGTCAATGAAACAAATAGTTATAAAAGATAATATACCACATCCGAATTATAGACCGGACGAGAGCCGACGGGGGCGGATACCAAAACCATGGCACTATATAATAACAAACAATAATAAAAGTAAGAAAATTATACAAGTAGCTCTATAACTCATACAACAAGTAAGAATTTTTTTTCTTTTAAAAAGAAGATAAGAACAAGAGGCTCACCACGGTGGTGCCGGCGACGAGATCGGCACGGGCGATCGACGGCGGTGAGGACGGGGAAGGGGACGGGACGGACCACCAAACCTAGACAAATCTTGAGGAGAATGGAGCTTGGAGGTCGAGCTTGGAGAGGAGAAAGCTTAAGTGTGGCTCGGGCATTTCATCGAACACCTCATGTGCATGCATAGAAGGGAGAATAGAGCAGCGCATGCACACCTCCCACACGGCCAAAAAACAGAGGAGAGGGTGGGCAGGGGCGAGGGTATATATAGGCATCTCTTTTGTCCCGGTTGGTAGCCAGAACCGGGACAGAAGACTGACCTTTAGTCCCGGTTCCTGCCACCAACCAGGACTAAAGGTGCTGCGCCAGGAGCGAGGCCCATTGGTCCCAGTTCGTGGCTGGAACCGGGACCAAAGGGGTCAGACGAACCGGGACCAATGGCCCCAGAGGCCCGGCTAGCGCCCTGGCCTCACGAACCGGGACTGATGCACCCTTTTGTCCCGGTTCGTAAGAGAACCGGGATTAATGCCCTTATCTGGCCTGGATGAAAGCCCTGTTTTCTACTAGTGTAACCACACGAATAAATATTCGAACGAACCAGTAGTTACCGAATGCTATTCCTGTTGCTTCCTGATATGTTACAAATACCCGATGTGAGATTTAATGGCATCACCATGAATCAACAACTTGTTCACTTTGCTAGTTACCTCGTTACCGGTTTTGTTCTCTATTCTCATTCATGCGTTTTGGCATCCCTGTGATCAAATCACGTTGTGTCTCGCCAGAGGATGATGGATACCGTGACACCGAGAGGGACCAAAGAATATCTCTCCATCGTCAGAGGATCAAATCACAATTTTGAGCTATCTAGTTCCTTGTCATACTTTTTTATGAACCCGTAAGCCGCCGTAATAGCCACCCTTTTACGAATGACGTTTAACAAACCCCAAAGTTCATGGAGCAAGCATGAAGGAACTCGATACTCTGATGGTTTAAGGAATTATGTAAACGTTGACTTTCTCTGTGTTATGTACTATCAACTTATGATGAATGTATCTCATAGCATAACATCAATTGGGTCGATTCAAAACAAGTCTTCTTCAAACTTGCCGGCATGGACATGCGCATGATCAGGAAAACGTAATCATCATGCAACACTTGAGCTATTCTTAGAGGCATGACTAGGAATATATTTTACCATTTATTATTCCACACATGCATATTGGTTTTCCTCAGAGCCTTTATGGATATACGGGCTTGGGAACAATCGCAATTATAGCACAAAACATAAACATAATTACGAACATGAAAATAAATTATAACATTTATTATTACCTCTAGGGAATATTTCCTACAGCGTGGCAGGGCCGTGTGGGACCCACAGGGCGCCCTGCAGCTGGCTCTGTCCTTCCTCGAAACGCTTTGGCATATATTTATTTATTTTGGCCTCCGAAACGGTGATTTCCTGAAAAGTCCAAAAACAACAAAAAACAGCAACTGGCATTAGGCACTGGATTAATAAATTAATCCTAAAAAATGATCAAAATTGGAGCTAATATAATGCAATTATGATATAAAAGTAGTATAAAACAAGAAAAAAATATAGATAAATTTGAGACTTATCAGGCACTGACCTTTAGATCTGGTATGGGAAGCCGACGATGTTGCAGTCCTCACTCCACGGCCACCGCCTGCGCAGCTGAGAGAGATGGCCCACACTCGCAGACGCCACCTGCCGCCAAGTCGACACCGCCGTACCACCCAGGGCCACCGCCCCGGAGTCCACCACCCTCCGAGCGAGAAACGAAGCCCACGAAGTTGCTCGGCATCCTCCTCGAGAGGCGGTGAGGGAGAGGGAGGTGAGTGGGGGTGGGGGTGGCGGTGCTGTAAAGCCTAGTTGCCCCCGATTAGCCCTCGGGAGGACGATGCGAAGGCCCGAAGCGGTCTTCCTCCTGGGTCTAGGGTTATTCCATGAAATGGAAGATTCGCCCTAGAACCCCCCGTTAGTCCTGTTACTTAGTAGTGTGTTAAATTTTCTTTTCTTATGCACCTAGCTCCATGTGTTTACATTCTTTTGTTCCCGTTTATGCATCGACCTTTAGATCTTCCTTCTAATTGTTACTGCTTGGAACAAGGTATTTTACCTTGATTCCACGTTACGAATGGTGAAGAAAGACTAGCAGGACTACTCGGCTATGTGGGCAGTTATGGATGATGCTTGTCAGCTTCAAGGGCCTAAAAGGAGATGCTCAATGCAAGAAGGGCAAGCGACTCCACCATTTCAACTTCCATTGTAGGCAACAATTGCCTAATAGCGTGACATGCGGGTACTACGTCTGTGCTCATATGGACGAGTTCGTCCGGGTGGAAAACCTACATTGGCGCGAAAATGACTTCAAGCGGTTCTTTCAAGAGATAGGTAGCGAGAACTACGACTGGAAGAAGGACTTTGCCCGCATCCAACGTAGCGCCCTTCATCAACAATAAAGTCATCGGGCCAAGCGTTGAATTCTACGCAGACCTCGCACCGATCGTTCCTCAAAGACCTGCAGCACGCGTTAGTGCTAGCGATGTACCAAAGCCCTAGACAGGTTTGTGTAGAAAACTTGTTATCTTGTCAAAAACTAAGAAGGAAGGAGTATCATTTTAAGAAACATAATAGATACTCCCGTCAATCAAAACTGTAAATTATTCTCTGGATTAGCTGTCCACCAGAATAAGCGACGCAAATTCCAACCCGTTGGATTAACATGAAAGCTCTTTGAAAAATCGTTTCAAAAACATCAAATAAATTCGGAATAAACTTTGCACAGAGGAGAATAAGAAAGATGCTAGCTCGCGAGGAAAAAACAGACAAGGCCCCCGCGTCGCTCTCCCCAGGACGACTCAGGTGGCGTCCCCAAGACCTAGCCACCGCCACACCTCATCCTCTTTCCTTCCCCTTCGCCGCCGCCGGAGCACGCCACCGGGTGAAGCCCGTGCGGCCGACAGCGGCAGCTGGGCACAGCTCACGGCGGAGTGGCGTTTCGTGGGCACGAAGTGCAGGATTTGGGCGGGCGCGGCGGGGCTGGCCGTGCTGCTCAGCGGCACTGGTTGGCTGGTGGGAAGGTATGGAGCTCGGGCTGCTATTGGCGCTGGTCCGCGACGACTGGATTTGTCGGTGCGCCAAAGTCCAGGGCTGCACAGATCTAGTGTCCCCAAGACCTAGCCACCACCACCAATCATCCCCTTCCTTCCCCTCCGCCGCCGCCGGAGCACGCCGCCGGGCAAAGCCCTTGCACCCGACGGCGGGGGCAGGGCACTGCTCACGACGGAGTGGCGCTTCATGGGCGCGAAATACTGGATTTGGGCGGGCGTGGTAGGGCTGGCCATGCTGCTCGGCGGCACTGGTTGGATGGTGGGGAGGTATGGCGCTCGGGCTGCTGCTGGTGTTGGTCCTCGATGACTGGAGTTGTCGGGGTACCCAAGCACAGAGCCGCCCAAATCTAGCGTCCTTGCTAGCTCGAGTCGCCATGACGCGTGCGGTCTTGGCGTTGAACAACGGAGCGCGGCGGCGGCTGCTGCCCGGTGGCGTGGTGGCGACTCGCTACCAGGAGCATGGCTCTGTGTGGATGGAGGAAGGAGGGTGGCGGCGGCTGGCTTCCGATCGTACGGCGGTGCTGCTTCGGGCTGTGCTCTGATTGGACGTTCTCGGCGGCCCGGCTCTTCGGCGCTCTGCCACAGTCCATGGCTGCAAGGTGATACCTCCGTGAGGCGTGGGTGGTGGTGCGGTCTGGCCTCGGCTTGGCCCGGGTCTGGCAGGTACGGCATAGGGGGGCTGGATCCGGCCGAATCTGGCCCGTGGTAGTCTGGCTTGGATCATGTGTAGCGTCTGGGTGGCCATGGCCCGGAGCTTCGGGGTGGTTCAGGAGGATGGCGTGGGTGGGTCAGATACGGCCAGATCTGGCATGCGGTTGTCTAAATCGGTTCTTGTGCGCCGTCGAGGTTGCCATGGCCCAAAGCTTAATGATGGTGCAAGTGTGCAGTCAACCTCGAATAATCTGTCCCTAGGGTGTGTGTATACTCAACTCGGCGAAAGCCATGCTCTGCTCAGAGCCAACAATGGTGACGTCCGTGGGTGCCACTAACCTTCTTGGAGGCGTCGTTGAAATGTTGTTTTTGCCATCCTATGCTCCATTTCGGAGGAAAAGCCTGCTTTCAGGTCTACCTGGAACCGATGATGGCGGCGCAAACGTGCGTCGCACCCCTTCTTGAAGGCATCATCGAGAAGTCAACCAGGTTGTGTTTGTTGGGTACCTTCAAACTGCGGGGATGTCAGTGGTGGTGGTGGTGCGACTGGCTTTGGGTCGACGGTGGTGTCTGTTGTGGTCTGGCAACAACACTGCCCCATGTTGTGGAGCGGCCATCTCTACCCCGACTTGCCCTCTTTGCCGGTGTTTTGTTCGGGTTCGGCGGCTGTGCCTTTGTGTCATCTCTGATGCTCTGCATGCTCAAGACCCTCCCATGGCGGCCGTTATGGTGCGGCGAGCTTTGTGCTCTTGGTGCTGTCCCGTTTCATCTTTGCTCAATGATGGCGCAAGATGCCTTCCCAACTTGCTAATCATTCCGAATTCCCGTGGCGGAGCTCCCAGTTAAGGTTCATGTTAGGACGGTACTCATTGGTTGTGGATGCCCCTGTGTTGCGCCGTGGGGTTCGGTACGCACGCCGGTGCAGTACGTTAGTCTGCTTGCAAAGTTTTGGTATTGTGATCCCTCGATGACACCTCACATCTACATGTGTGTCTCGTGGTGATGGTCCTTCTGTCTTCTAGCTAGGTCGTGTCACTTTTTCTCATCTTCTTTTCACTTGTTACCTATACGGTTTTCGGCCAGATTTCCCTTATAAACGGGCTAAATTATTCAGGTTTTTTGATCCGGTTTCCCTTATAAATGACTCTCTAGGCATATGATATATTCAGGTGGTGGGACTTCTCGCCCGATGATTTAAAAAAAAATTTGCTAGCTCGCGGTTAGCCGCTTGGGATAAGGTTGAGGAAGAAGCCGCTGGGCTGGGGCCTGGGGATAAGGTTGGCTCTGGTGGGACCAGATGGGTTTACACGCGCTGGCAGCGCGGTCGTTCGCCAGAGAGGAATCAGGAAAGCTTTGCAAATGGAGAAGAAAGCAGATGCTCGTTGTCCTGCTTACACGACCGATGGAACTTTTTCATTTTTTTAAGGGATGCACGACCGGTGCAAGCTCCACCTCCGCGGCCACCGGGCTCCACCAGCAACACGCCAACCCAAAATAGCCCCCGCCCGTGCGCTCGCCCGCCACGCGCACCCCACCCGCCCCGCTCCTCGTCGCCGTTCACGTGAGGAAGTAATGAATTCGCAGACACCACGCGCCTATATCTATCCACATCACAAATTCCGGAAACGCAAAGGACGCCACCGCCGTTTGAGTTCGACATGCTACCTATACCTAGGATTGCGCAGTCTCCGGCCGCCGCCGCGGCTGGCCAGCTCTTGGGCGCGGTGAGGGTGCCGTCTGCGCGGTTGACGGTCTGCTGCAGAGCGGCGGGGAAGGGGAAGGAGAAGGAGGTGCTCAACGGGGTGATGTTCCAGCCGTTCGAGGAGCTCAAGGGGGAGCTCTCCCTCGTGCCGCAGGCCAAGGACCAGTCGCTCGCCAGGCACAAGTTCGTCGACGACTGCGAGGCCGCCCTCAACGAGCAGATCAAGTGAGTATAAATTCTCCCCCTCCGTCTTCTCCTACTTCTTGTGAGCAGATCAAGTGGGTGTTGCTCTGCTCTCCTTGTTTTAAATAAATGGGACTCTGTTTTGGCCATCCAAAATGGTTGGAAGCAAATGTTGATTTAAGGCCTAAATTTACCATTGTAGTGTGGAGTACAATGCCTCGTATGCGTATCACTCCCTCTTCGCCTACTTCGACCGCGACAACGTTGCTCTCAAGGGCTTTGCCAAGTAAGCCCTCACTCGCCACCCAGTTTGGCATGCTTCATCTGGTAAATCCATCAGTACAATGTTCTGATGCGCGTTTGTTCTTTCAGGTTCTTCAAGGAATCAAGCGATGAGGAGAGGGGACACGCGGAGAAGCTCATGGAGTACCAGGTATCAATTTTGTTACCCCTCTAATTGCTACTCCCTCCGTTCCAAAATAATTGAAGTTTTAGGATTTTTCTAAGTCAAACTTAGTAAAGTTTGACCAAGTGTATAGAAATATCCGCAAAGATCTATGATATCAAATATATATAATATGAAAATACATTTCATAATTATACTAATGGAATAAAATTGATTTTGTAGATGTTGATATATTTTTATATAGACTTGGTCAAACATGATGAAATTTGACTAAGGAGAATCCTAGAGCCTCAATTATTTTGAAACGGAGGGAGTATCTTTGATTGGTCCAGCGGTCTACATATATACTTAGGTTTCGTGTGTTCTTGTGTCGACCAGAACAAACGTGGAGGGAGGGTGAGGCTCCAGTCAATCGTCACACCCTTAACGGAGTTCGACCACCCAGAGAAAGGCGATGCCCTGTATGGTAAGTTGCTCCCTTATACAGTTATTCTGCACTTTACAGAGCGTTAACGTTACATGGGGGATGTGCTGCTTATTGTGTGATAACGAGTGTTTGGTTGGTCATGTGAAACTTGAGTTGTCTGGAGCGGTTCACGTGCTGTGCTAGATTAGGAACAATGGCAAAAACTCTCCGTTGTTGCAAAAATTCAGTGATCTTACAGTAAATTTGGTTGTATTAGTTAGGGACTTACAGCATATAGTGATTGGAAGATAAATTTATGGGCTTGTTGAAGAGAGCTCAGATCTGTCAATAATGTTCAGATGGGTATCAGCTGCATGCTGTACAACACTACTCTCACAGGTCACAGCTATTGATGTCCTTCTGATCATTTGTGATCGATGTTGTGTTTTGGAAGCTTTTATTTAAACTGCATGAGTGGAAAGTCAATACATGTAACGCGAAGTAGCTATGTTTTTTAAAATTCTGATAGTTTACCTGACTTGCTGTTTGTTTTTTGGAACCCTGTGATACATAAGTTTTGATGGCTACATCTGCTAGCGAAACAATACCTCATACCCTTTGTTTTAACTTGTGCCTCTTGTGATGTCAGCAATGGAGTTGGCTCTAGCTCTCGAAAAGCTGGTGAATGAGAAACTGCACAACCTGCACAGTGTAAGTTGCTCTTCCATGCCTAATTACCGCAAAATTACTATAAAAGGGATATGTAAAATGCATCCAAATGAAATTTGGTCAATTTTCTAGCACCAATATATTCAATGCTACGTCACAGACTCTAAAAAGCGGACGTCCCAAATGAACAGGTAGCTATAAGGTGCAATGATCCTCAGCTGACTGACACTGTCGAGAGTGAATTCCTTCAGGAGCAGGTAAACGTCCACACTCCAATTAATACAGAACGAGACGTGTAGCATACCACGTGTGCTATTGAGATACGTTTATTGTGTGCTTTATTAACACCTCAAATTCATGTGAAAGGTTGAAGCCATCAAGAAGATCTCTGGGTATGTGTCGCAGCTGAGAAGAGTCGGCAAAGGCCACGGTCAGTGTCTTGCCGAACAGTGCGATGTCATTCTATCGTCTTTGTTTGCCTCGGTTGCTTACATTGTTTAGATGAAATGCAGGAGTGTGGCACTTTGATCGGATGCTGCTTGAGGAGGCGGCTTGAAAGACATGAAGACGGCAGACGGCAGGCAAGGGAAGATGTAGCTGTCGAGTGTCAAGTAGTGGTTTGTAGTATTTGGATGTATGTATATATCTATATGCTAAACTAGCAATCTACTGGAGTATACAGTGTACCAAATAAATACGTTGAAGTAGCAGTGGGAAATAGGACGGATGCTTGTTGAGTAAGCAGTATGTTGCAAATAGATATGCTTTAATTTTTCGTAAAAATACGTTCTAAACATGTGATTTATGCTAAATCTGAGCGAAAACGAATACATTCTTCTCTTTTTTTATGCATAAATCATAGTATATCATAAAAAGGCAAGTCATGTTTAATCTGCACTTAAAACATCTTCAGCACTCATGGGTATTTCAGACATTTCATACATGAAACCGACAGCCACAAACGTCAAAAGCACTCCTGCCAAACGGCTCACCTATCTATCCAGTATCCACTAGCTAATTCTATCAGCTGCTTTCTCAGACCTCAGCTCACCTACCTATCCACTAGCTAATTATGGTCCTGTTCTTTTGAGCTGCAGCCTGTGCAGAAACGGCTTCTCCACAGCTGCCCAGAGAAACTGCAGTGGAAATAATCCCCTGAGAAACTATAGTCTAGTTTTTTTCTGCTTCTGCCCCTTTAGCTTATTTTCAGATTTACATGGTAAAAGTCTATAATACCTCTGGACTGTAATTTTGTTCTGATTATTACCGGGTGAAAACTGCAGTGGAAGATCTTCAAGGTATTAAGGTTCTCCCAACAAAAGCATACACCATAAAGCTAATCATGAAGGAAAGACACTAGCAGCAATAGCATCACGTATTGTTCAAATATTACCTTCATCCTTGGGTGCATTGGGATGAGAAGCGCTCTCCTCATGAACATAAGATCCATTCTCAACCGTGTCGAAATGCTCATCACGTAGTTTGCTCTCACGAATGTAGTTATGAAGACACATGCATGCAGTAATTATCATTGTTTGCGTATCAACTTTGTAGCGTCTGATGCCAAGGAGGATTCGCCATTTCATCTTGAGAACACCAAAAGATCTTTCGATCACATTTCATGCATAGTGATGAATGCTGATGATTAAAGGTCTCATTTCTCCCTCGTGGAGGTACTTGTTGGAAATCAGGTACATGGTACCGTTGTCCTTTGTATGGTGCTAGATACCCATCTCCGTTTGGATATTCAGAGTCAACAAGACAGTATCTTCATGTAGTGATAAAAAAATACAATGAAGACCAATAAGTTAACGCAAAACACTAGTGTAAAAAAATGCTTGTACGAGTGATTACCGTTCGTAGGGTGTGAATAACTGGAATATTGAACTCGTGCATCAGCACATACACGTGTGTCATGAACAGATCCATGTCATCCAGCAATGACAAAAGTGAACCTCATATCGAAATAAAAAATTGCCATGACAGTCTGATTTGTGAAACCTTTCCTATTGCAGTATTTAGCCTGATCTTTTTCGGGCACAATACAAGGAATGTGTGTTCCATCTATGGCCCCAATGATATTCTTGAAGTGCGGCCAAAATCTTGGTTTATGAAGTGAGTCATGAACTTGGGTGAAAGTTTGATCTTTGGGTCGAAGGTAATCACCATCCATACGGTATACACACTACAAAACTTCTTTAATCTTTTTGTTAATGGCAGACCGACTGTGTTCAAATCGATCAGCAACATTGTCGGTTGTCTGACATGTCCCCAAAGTCCATAAAAATTGTGCTAATGCTTCTTTGCTTGACATGTCGCAAGTTGACCTTAGACCTTACTTCTCAACTAAGATGTTGTGTAGTGGGTAAAATACTGACCTCCGCATCCTGAACATGGAGTAGAATGCTTTTGGATTCTTCTCTTTCTCTTGCACCCATTGCAGCCCTGTCATCATCAGTAATCTTCTAGGTGCATACGACATCCTCTCATTATTTTGAATATAGTGTGCCATTGCAAGTAAGCAGAAATCAAATTCCTCATCTTCCTCCTCAATAGAGGTATCCATCTGTCACAGAAACAACAAAAGATACATGCCACTATAATTTAGTTCACAACAAATCAAACTGATAACAAATAATTTGGTCCACAACACATGAAACATGACATTACAAATTGATAGCAAATAGGAGATCCACAACAATACAAATTGATAGCAAATAATCTGGTTTCACAACATTCCAATTCGAGAGCAAATAATAGGTTCAAACCAAACAACATTGGTTCACAACAATACAAGCAAATAATCTGGTTCAAAGCAAATAACATAACAATGGTTCTAGTTTTTTTTTTCATAAACAGATCCCATGTCCTCTTGATCCATTCATGCCTCACACTACCCTCGGCATCCTCGAGGGCACTGAAAACATCACGATGTTACTTATTCGTAAACATGTGCAGCAAAGAGAAACTCAAAACTTCCAGGCACACCTCCATCTTTCACCACCATGGCAGTCATCTCTTTAATCTCATCTCACACAGAATCCACAATCATTTGAGACGTCACCGAATTGTGGCTAATCTCCCTCCTCTAAAAAAGATCAACCATATGATTAAATACCATTTTATCATCACTATCCCTTGCCACCTTTTGAACCATCGTATGACATGGTGAATAAGGACATGATTTCCTCTTTCGACCTTTAGAAGAAACTTGGGTACGTGTAACTTGGGGAGCATCTAATTCACATCCAGCCCTCATCATCCTCTTCAATGTTAATTTGATAGGTACCAACTTGAGATGAGGGAGGTGCTACCCTCGCATACTCATTCGTCACACTGTGGTCATCAAATATCAAACCCATTTTGTCCTCATCCGCTAATGGAGCAGATCAAAACCTGGCCACCAAATCACATCTCTGCAAAAATTTATCAAAATAATAGATTAGTACAACAATTGGAAGACAAAATACCCATGAAAGGAATATGAAGGCATGAATACATGTATCACATTTGCCCACCATTCATCGCTAGCTGCAATGCTCTGTAGCGCCTCGGGATCAACACTATGCAGATCTAACACATCCACTAGCATCCGCACAATAACGACCCTAGGTTGCCACCTTCACACAACGTACATGTGGCAACGTGCACACCGTGTGGGTGGAAAGAAAGTATCACAACATAATTTCAATATAGATCCTCAAGAACATACATATACAACAACTTCGAAGGGTCAAGTTTAACAAATGGATACAATACAAGGGTCATACGACCAAGATACAACTCATACAGCGAAAGAAAATATACCTTAGACAGGTAAAGAATACAAATGCCTTAAGAAGGCTTAAACAAAATGAAATGGTGTTCATATCCCTGCCCAGGTCAGACCCCTGCCTAGGGGATAACCAGCTAACGTCGTCCATCAACAAACCTGCTTCCTGAATTGCCGCTAGCTAGATTGCAACAATCCAGGAAAAAGAGTAAATTAAGAAAGATGAGTACACAGTTGTACTCGCAAGACTTACATCAGATCTATCTACTTATGCATCAATCTCAAGGAAAGGGATATATGGGGTTAAGCGGCAGCAATCACTAAGCATTCTATAGAGACACGCTACAACTTGCGTCTATCAAAGATAAGGAAAGAGAGCGTATACGACAACCATCTATACTAATCACTATGCGACACAACCCCACAGGTCCACCTCGAAGGGTGGCGGCATGAGCAAGTTGTGCCCACATCTGAGCATCTATCCTACTGTCAAACATAACACAGCCTTGCATTCCCCTTCACATCACCCACGAAGAAGAATCCCCAAGGCACTAACATGGTTGTCAAGTCTTAATTGATTAATTAAATATTAGTTGAAGTTGTTCTATGAACAAGTTAACAGGCTCCAAGTCGTCCATAATAGCGGACACGGCTATTCGAATAGATTTAACCTTGCAGGGTTGTACCACTGTTAAACTGTAACGTGACTACCACTTTTATGCCGTGTGCGGTAGCACATATTCTGCAGGAACTCACACCTCAGTTGGTATGCCGCAAGGCGGTAGCCCACGAACACTTCCCCAACGCTGCAAACGTGTCCAAGGAACCACCTAACTAGGTTGTACCCGAATCGAGAGTCTGGCTGAAGCTCCGAATCGGACTCAGCCATTGTGTGCATGGTCGGGAATGGGGTAACCGCCTGCCATGCCACAATTTGTTTTAAGTATGTTACGGTGCCAATCCATCCATCATAATCATCATCGTAATATAATGTCATAACAGTAATTTATTCTCAAGGAAAGGGACATATGGGGTTAAGTGGCAGCAAGCACTAAGCATTCTATAAAGACAAACAATGCATTCTATAGATACATCTACTTATGGATCTACAAAGTACAAACAACAAATAAAATTAGTAAATAACTTGTTGAAAGTACCATTGAACAAACACAAATAGTGCTTTACTAGTTGACTTACAAATTCAAACGTGCTCCAATTCCTCTCACAACTAGATGATGAAGCACAAAGACTAACAATGCGCTTTGCAAACCTTTGTAGGTCAATGGACTGACCACCATATGAACGGCACCATATGCTGAAATTAACATCATGCATTTAACATGACTTATGAGGGTTTCTTGTTTCCATGTTTTCGAGTGCCACTGGATTAGAAAAGCCTTCTCGCTGGCCCTCATAGAGCACAGCATGTTGATCAATCTTGTTTCGAACATTGATATCTGGTACCATTTTTGCAAGCACATCATTAAAGCAACTTCTTAGCTCCCCAACTAAGGCATCATCATTTCTCCTTACAATAGGGAAGAACTTTCCTGGGTTAGAAAATAGAGCAGCCCCATACAATGGATGATTCATTTGATTCTCCCAATGCTTCTCAACAATGGCCAAGATCTTCTTGAGCAAAAGTTGCTTGTTTTATTGAGGGAAACCTAGATTGATCCTCTCCTTTGCATAAATCATAAGTGTTGTAATCTCTAGCATGGCAAGCTTCTCATCACCATCCGCTACTCTAAGAACTCAAAGAAGTGGAGTTGAAGCTCTAAGGCAGTCCTCAATTGAGCTCCACCACTCCGCTGAAAGCACAATCTCTTGCACATTCAAGCCAGCTTGTGTTTTTGCTGAGTTGTTTCCAACCCATGCTTTAGATGTAAATAGACTCCTCAATGCGGCCTTGTGCTTGACCAAACTCCTAAGTATGAGGAAGGCTGTGGCAAAACGAGTGGCTACGGGTCTCACAAGATCCCCACCAGTGGCCTTCCTCATTAGACTTAGAATTGTTCCATGTTTATAGATGAAAGTTGTGACACGTCTAGCCCGTGCAATAGGTTTCTTAAATGCCTTCAACTTTCCAATATCTTCAAACATTAGGTCCAAGCAATGGCATGCACACGGACTCCAATATAGTGTAGGTATCCTCTCCATTAGAAGTTGGCTAGCTTTCTTGTAGTTAGCTACATTGTCGGTGATAACTTGGACCACATTCTCTTTTCCAACATCTAGAATTTTATTATCTAGCAAATCAGCTATCATATCAGCATCATGTGATTCACTTGAGGCATCAACCGACTCCAAGAAGAAAGTGCCCTCCGGACAGTTAACAAGGAAGTTAATCAAATGGTGTCCTCTTTTATCCAACCAGCCATCCAACATGAGTGTGCATCCATAATGTTTCCATGCCGTCTCGTGTTGCCTCCTCAACATATTTGTTTCCTTGACGCAATCATTAAGCAATGGCTCTCTCAGCTCATGGGCACTAGGAGTCTTGTAACCAGAACCATATTGACAAGAGGCTTCAATTGCAACTTCAAACTGTCTACTGCTTGCATCATTGAAAGGAATGCCACCCTCATAGAAGAACAATGCCCACTGCATATTCACATAGTGCCTCTCTTCCGGAGTCTTTGTGCAAGACTCCATGGTGCTTTGAGAACACCTAGAGTGTCTTTCATCCACAAAACCCTCAAGTGTTCTTCGTAGCATCATAACAATTGGCTTGGAACTATTGGTGGATGAAGTAGCAGACTTGCCTCTTGCTTGCCCTGAGCTTGGCCTAGTACATGGGACATTTGTTCCATCTGCATTCACCTCCATAGCCTTTTCATCTGGATCTACTCCCTTGATCCTCTTGTTTTTCTCCAAATATGCTGCCATCTCCCCTCAGCTATGTGGTAGCCTTAAGACAACTGGTAGCATCTCCACCAGAGCTAGCAAGATGCTCATTGTGCCTCTTGATCCCTCCAGAAGTTATCTTGCCACAAAGATTGCACACAACATTATCCCGCTTGGGAGGATCGTGCCAATATCCATAGTTTCATCCTAGATCATTTGACCGTTGTGGCCTCCTTGTTGGATCTTTCATTGGATCATAGGCGGGCTCCCCATCAGCTGCTGCATTTGCAGCCATGGTGCTACTGCTACACTTCTACTGCCTGCAGCAAAGAACCAAACACAAAGGAATATTAGCATAATGGTTAAAAGGGCTACCATGGCAGCGGATTTGGGCTGCCATGGTAGTGGATTGGCAGCAAACAATAAAGTACTCAACTAGATAGATAAAAGGGCTGCCATGGTAGCAGTTTTGGGTTGCCATGGCAGCAAACAATAAACTAATAAAGTACTCTAGTACTATACTCATGCAACAAACAATCAAGTAGGCATTAAACTAATTAGCATCAACAAGCATCAATGCATTAATCAAGTAGACAACAGTGAGCACGACATTATTCTAATCAATTCAACAGCCCATCATTCATTATTACAATCTACAGATCTTCTAGCATAGCAAAGTAGCAAAAGTTACTGCATTAAACTAATCATTAACAACATCATGCATTATTCTAATTAACCAAGGAGCCAATCATGCATTATTCTAACCATCAGGCATCCACTAACCACTATAAGAGAGGCAGTGAGTAACCAGCAAAGCAGCTAGCACAAAGCAGTGAGGGAGAGGAGTAGAGGATGGAGGTATACCTTGGCAGTTGGCTCCTGGCTATTGCCTGTTGCTGGTTGCTGCTATATTGGAGAGGAGGAGGAGGAGCTGCTGGAGAAGAGGAGGATGAGGGGCTGCTGGAAAGGAGTAGGAGCTACTGGAGAGGAGGAGGAGGAGGAGCCGTTGGAGAGGAGGCGGGGGAGGAGCTGCCGGAGAGGATCTGCTGCAGAGGAGGGAGTAGGTCTGCAAGAGAGGAGCCACTAGAGAGATGGGGGGAGGAGGTGCGTATGGATTGGGGGCTGTTTCTCTCTCTCTCCCCCCCCCCTCTTACATGTTGGCACCAACAGCATCTCTGTTTCCCGCCTAAAACAACTCCCCTGCCTGCCTGGCAAGCTCAAGCCATCCAATATGGACTAGGGTGCCAACCTGGATGCCTAAGCAGATGCTTAAGACGCCTTAAAGCTTAAGGAAGACGCCCTGCATAGGTACCTAAGGCAAGGTGGATGCCTTGAGCTTGCAGGGCGCCCTGACGCCTAGGCGACACCTTACAGATGCCTTAAAAACAATGGTCATAACAGTAATGTAAACATATAACATGTGTATGCTCTAAATGGAAAACCAACTTATGGTCCTTGGATAGTTTGTGGTCTCGGTCTCAGGTAGTAGGTCGTGAGTGTAGGAGATATGTCCTAGAGGCAATAATAAATGTTATTATTTATCTCCATGTTCATAATTATGTTTATCTTCCATGCTATAACTGCTGTGGTTCCCGAGCCCGTATATCCATAAAGGCTCTGGGGAAAACCCATGTGCACGTGTGGAATAATAAACGGTAAAATGAATTCCTAGTCATGCCTCTAAGACTGGCTCAAGTGTTGCATGATGATTATGTTTTCCCAATCATGCGCATGTCTATGCCAGCAATTTTGAGGGCACAATGTTAGCAGAACATTTGTGTTGAATCGACCCGAATTGATGTTAAGCTATGAGATTCATTCGTCACAAGTTTATGGTTAATAACACAGAGATGGTTAACATTTGCATGATTCCTTAGACCATGAGAGTATCGAGTTTCTTCATGCTTGCTTCATGAACTTTGGGGTTTGTTGAACATCATCCGTAAATGGGTGGCTATTACGGCGGCTTACGGGTTCATGGAAAAGTGTGTCAAGTAACTTGATAACTCGAGATTGGGATTTGCTCCTCCGACGATGGAGAGATATCTCTGGGCCCTCTCGGTGTTACGGTATCCATCATCGTCTGGCCAGACACTTTGTGATTTGATCACGGGGATGTCGGAACACGGTAACGAGAAAAGAGAACAATACTGATAACGAGGTAACTGGCATAGTGGACAAATTGTTGATCCACGGGGATGCCAACATGTCTAACCTCGGGTATTTGTAACATAACGTGAAGCAACAGGAATAGCACACGGCAACTGGAGGTTCACTCGAATATTAATTCGAGCGGGTATATGGGTCAATATGGGTGCCCACGGCTCCGATGTTGATCATTGATCGGAAAGGGTTCCGTGTCATGTCTGTAATTCACCGAACATATAGGGTCACACGCTTAAGGGTCAACTATCTATTGAATACTAGACAGGGAGTCTGAGAGAAAATCACCGAAAAAGTTTCGGACACCGAAAAAGTTTCGGACAGCGGAAAAGTTCCGCAGAGAGAACACCGGATGAGTTTCGGTGAAACTGAAAAGTTGTTTCAGAGGATACCATTAAGTCAAATTGGTTTTGGCACATGCCTGATAATTCTTGGAGGGTGCCAGAATCATTCTGTAAACTTTGGGAATTTTCTGGAAGAAAAACCGGAAATGTTCCGGAGCTGCCGGAACCACTTCTGATGCTTTTCGCAGATGAAAATCACTAATCCGGAATTGTTTCGGATCGCGTTGAAAATTATTTTAGTGGGTACTGGAAATGTTCTAAGCCCACATAAATATTTTCAGTTTGAACGGACGCTGAAAAATGTCGTCGTGAATAGTGAAAGTGCTTTTTGAGATAATTTTTGGAAAGCCACCTTTTAGGGCTTTTGCTAAAGGCTTCTAGAAGGGCTTGGGGGGCCATGAGAGCACCTCATGGGGGGGCCCCAAGGCGGTGGCCGGCCAAGCATGGTGGAGCTCCTTGGAGCTCCACATGGCATCCCATTTTACCCTTAACTCCCTCATATGTGACCTAATGCATGGGGTTTTTGGTAAATTGTGGAGGCACACTACCCATTGGTTTTCCTATAAATAGAAGGTGAGGGGGCTGCCATGAGCTTCATCCCTTTCTCTCATACACATGCCATGCATTATCTGGCTTCTCTCTCCCTCCCACGAAAAGAGTTTCGTAGAGCAGAAAGGCTGTCTGGGTTCCGGCAGGAACTAGTTCTGGACGGCGAAGCCCTGCCGGATAGATGACACCGTATGTGTGCAACTCTATAGAGAGGTCATAGTTTCGATCTTAGTGCCCGAGGGGCTGTTCGAGAGTGCCTCCCGAAGGGCTGTCCAAGTGACGGTCCGAGTTCTGTGAGTCCTCCCGAAGGGCTGTCCGAGTGACCGTCCGAGTTTCGAAGGTCCTCCCGAAGGTTTTTCCGTGACACCGTCCGGGGGACTGTCCGACCGCCTCCCGGAGGGCTGTCCGAGTGGCGGATGAGGGTATACATCCTCGCGGTTGGGAGGTTGTAAATCCTAGCTGCGGGGATCTGCACCACCGATCGTCATCGACTCTACTTCCGCTGCGCTACGAGTTGGTAACGAAAATGATCAAACCTTGTATGCAGTCTCCATAGTGGTCCTGGGTTGGTGCGTAGGTCAGAAATTTTTTGTTTTCTACTGCGTTACCCTTCAGTGGTATTAGAGCCGTGCTATGCGTAGATGCAGGTTGCGATCTAGAATACATAGAGATGTATGGGTGTTGTACAATATAATTAGGTAGTAGATGAGTTCTATTACTGAAAATTATTTGTGCGGGTAGCAGATGAAATCTGTTACCCGATGTTCCTGTTGCTTCCCTTGAATTTGCATAATCCTGATCTTGACGGCATGGTGGAATCTCACAAAGTTCTGGCAATCCGCGATCCTTTCATGCTGCTCCTGAGTATGCTGATTGACAGATCAACGAAGTGCTAACAGTTCTGTTGGTTCCACCATAGTTAAAGAAAGATGGATGTTTCACATACGAAAGGGCAATGCAGATATGATATGCACGGGGGTCATGCGTATGACGAACTTTAGTATGGGGTTCGAGATTTTATTATCTCGTGCTTCATACACCCCGCGAAGTTAATCTAGCGACTTGAATTATCATACTTGATGATGGACGTTGGTAGCTTCGGTTTGTTTCGAAACCTTAGAAGCCACGTAAAACAAGTTTTTGCATGAACCGATTAGAGGCGTCTAACTTGGTTTTGCAGGAGGGTTTGCATGTGCATGTGATGTGGTATAGCAATGCTCATAATAATTTGATTATGTATGAGATGACTATATAATGTAAATTGATTAACAAGACCTACGTGTCATGATTCGGCATGATGGCTGGAGCCATATGATTGCACTTTAAATGACCTGCGAGTCAACCTTAAGTAATGCACTTATTTTATTAGCTATAGAGATAGCAATATTATCTGGTGTATCGACAAGGTGGTGGCAATCTTCGCAAAGGTGAACACTGACGCGAATGCCGAAGACGAAGAAATGAAAGACTTCTCCGTCAGAAAGGGCTATACCATATCATGCTATTATGAATTGCCTGAGATGTTTATCCCTTATGATGCACCCTTCTTGATTGCGCGGTAGTCGCTTTTTATTAGGGTGATCTCTCACTGAAAATATCAAGTAGTTAGTGTTCTCCCAAGTGTAGCACCATCACGGCACCTATCTTTTCGGGGTGCGCCGTGTCACACGGGTACGAACGATTAGAGAAGTGTGAGGCGGGTGAGTTGAGACCTCGCAGCGAGATCACTTGGTTGTCTTGACGTTCAGGCATGACCATCATGAGCTCGGAACACACGCATCGAAAGATGAACAAGAGTCACATAGAGATGTGATTGGCAAGTTGGCCTACCGGCTGAGATTTTCGTCAGCAGTGGTGTTACACCAATGGCGAGCAATTGAAATGCGGGTCTTGTATCACTCAAAATCAATTATAAGAGATATTGATTTGAGTGGGAGCGCACTTTAGAATTAATTCTTTTAATTCTTAGTGAAATTAATTATGGACATTGTCTAAGTGTTACTTGCAAAATAGTTGTAGAATAATGGCTCGCGTTTCCACCTTTCCTGTTAAAATTGAATAGCTGTTAAATATCTGGTTAAAACTTTATGGTTGGTAACGTAATGTGAGGATTGTCCTCAAGAGTGCCGAGAAGGACTTTGTCCTATCGCATACTTTCTGTATTCTCCCGCTAATGCTATGGATGATGTGACTCTCGTCCTTCGATCCAAAAGCTAAAATTCCGTTACGGTCAAGTGAAATATGTTTGCTTCCATGAGACCCGAACTTCGAAAGTTTGGATAGTTATGTGATATTCATGGAATCTGAAAATCATTTTCAGAGATAGACAAAAGCTAAAAGATATGAGATATCCAAAGCAATGTTTGTTTTCAAACTATTAGTAAAGGAGTTTACTATACATTAGACTGATAAGAGAGAGATCCAGGAGAACGCCTATCATACGATGAAAGGTGAATAAAACAACAACTTAAAGAGAAAGGAAGTGTCCGAAGGGTGTTAGTAAAACTTTCACGCCTAGGAAGTCCGGGGCTAATACCACTCTTAAGTTGAATGCTTCTTCTGAGAGTAGGAGAAATACTAAAAGTTAAACTGTTAGAAGTATAAAGGCAAAAAGAAAGAAGACTGGAATATCCAGCTCATGTATGAATGTCATACAAGTTTTTGATGTATAGAAGGCTGGTCAAAGATATAGTTCTTGGGAATTATGATTAAATTGTTAATCACTCATTCTTGGGTATTGTGAGTAAATCACAAAGATACCCGGTCTATTGCATTCTGTTGCAACTCGATATAAGATCTACTATGGCCTGAAAGACTAGCCAGGAATGAGGTTTAGGTATACATAGGGAACATAGTAAAATGTTACTATACCTTCCATTGGTGTATTACCGTCTGTATTTATTTTCATAATTCATTTAGAGTTTTACAAACTCTATCCCATTGCATAAGGTATATTGCAAGAAAGGTTGTTCATAAGAGAACTTTTGATGTTCGATGTTATGAATAACATAAGGGCCATACTTTCATTATGAATGAGACGTATGTTATGAATATTGATAATAATACATTACCTCTGGGTTTACTTTCATAATTCATTTTAGAGTTTTACACTCTAGCCCCATGCATATAGTTTTGCAAGAAACTTGTTCATGATAGAACAATTGTTGTTCGGTGTTATGAATAACATAAGGGCCATACTTCCATCATCGATGGGACGTATGTTATGAATATTGATGGTAATATGATACATCCATAACACTGACACTAAATGTCGTAAGACTAAAATAATACCACACAAGTGTGGCACTGCATTTGGTCACATTGGAGAAGACCGCATGGAAAATTCCATTATGATGGATTTTGAAGTCGTTTGATTTTGAATCATATGACACTTGCAAATTTCCTCTGAAAAGTGAAGTGACTGAAATACCGTTCACAGGCCATAAGGAACGAACAACAAACTTATTGGTGATCATACATTTGATGTGTGTAGTCCGATAAATGTTGTTAGTAGTGAATTTATCTATCTTCAGAAATGACTCAAGTAGATATATGGATATTTACTTGATGAGACATAAGTCTGGATCTTTTGAATTCATTCGAAAGGTTTTAAAAATGAAATAGAAGTTATTGTAACAAGAAAATTATGTTTCTACAATTCGATTGCAGAAAGGAATATTTGAGTTACAAGTTTAGCGAATGTCTGATGAGTTGTGAAAGGGGTTTCATAACTTGCACCTCCCGCAACACGACTGCAAGTGGAAAGTCCGTGAAGATGTAATCAAACCATTTATGACATGGTAAGATCAAAGATGACATAAATAAATTTGCCATTATCCCTTTTAAAGTGATGCTTTAGAGACTGTGGCTTTTACACTGAAAAGAGCTCCATCGGGTCTGTTGAAATGACGCCATGGTATGGTACGCCCAACCATGTTATATCTTTTCTTAACATTTGGAATATGGGGCTTGTGTAAAAGGTTACAAACCTATTCCAAATCAGACAAGTGCTACTTTGTAGGTTATCCAAGTAATTGGGTATTCCTCCCTCACTATACCGAGGCAAATAGGTTTGCCACAAAGAACGGTATGCTTTTTGAAGAAAATGGTTCTTTCAAAAAGGTGAGTGGGAGAACAATGCAACTCGACAAGATAACAGTATCTTCATCATCAGATCAAAGGAAAGAGACCTTGGAAGTAATTCCAGAGTTTCCTACTGCGACTGATACGGAAGTCTCTACAATAAAATGTATGGACTTCGGTCGAACTTGCAGCTGAACCACGTAGGCAAGGCTCGTGCAAACCTCTTAGGTGCGCAAACGAGATATTGTTGTTAGACAATAGTATACCTACGATACACAAGGAAGCGTTGATGGGCCCTGACTCCGGGATTGGCTAAATGCCAATATAATCCGAGATAGTTTTCATAAAATGATTCAAGATTTAAATCTTGATAAACCCTCCGGAAGACTTAGAGTCCAACGAATTGTATTGCAACTAAAAACTGATACGGATAAAAATGTTTTATCCATAAAGCTCGACTTGTTGCAATAACAAGTTCAAAGAGTTGACTACGATGAGGTTGTTTCACCATAGCAATGCTTAAAGTCGGTTCGGGTTGAACTAGCAATTAATACATATTTCAATCATGAGATATGAAACATGGATGACGAAAGGATTTCCATCTGATGGAAATGAAACCAAGGACTTGCATGTGTTACAGTCAAAGGTATTTTGTCTATCCAGAGGATGCTAGTGAGTGTGCAAACTTCAGAGTTCCAGCAATGGACAGAAGAGTGGAAAATGGAGTTGGAATCTTCGTGTTTTGATGAAATGGTCAAAAGGGTTTTTGACTTCATCAATAGGTAACGAAGATGCTTGTGATTCAATAAAGTAAGTGGGAGCCTAATAATATTTCTAAAAACCTTGTGTGCTTGACACATTTTTAATTGAAAATAAATTTCTTGACACGAATTAGGACTTCATTTGAAAATAGTTTTTCGATGAAGTGCTTAGGCTAAATAGCCTTTATATTAGGCATGATGATCTATGGAGATAGATTTAACTAATGGGGCTGAGCAAACATACATATTGACAAAATGCTAAAACCTTTTAGCATTAAAAACGTCAGGGAGTGATTCTTGCCGAAGTCACATGGAAAGAGTTTTTGCAAAACTCGGTGTCCCAAAACACTGATGAGCAAAATACATGATGGAGATTCCACACACTCTTGTGTTTGGATTAATCATGTATTCCATGGTATGTAAAACAACCAGATATGTCCAATACTCCCAAAGTTGTTGCGAGTATAGATACCAAAGTGATCAAAAGTACTGATCATGGGACAACAGTGAAAAAGGGTCATTGAGTGCTGGAGTAGCACTGATGACATGTTTTCTCGCAAGCGGAAATCATGAAGAGTTCGTTGTAATATGTTACATTGATACAGTCTTCACCTATTCTTCGTGCGACTTTCGATTTAAATTGAGGGTTTTTGTGTAACACACAATGTGGTGGCATAGTTAGTTGGAAAATGTTCCAAACAAGTTACTGTGGCGAATTCTATTACAGAGGCGAAGTATGTTGCCGCTTTTAAAGCGACAAAGAAGATGTTGAATCATATAGTTCATTCATGAACTTAGTATGGTTCCAAGATGGCTTTTGTCGATGGGACACTACTGCAGGTAGTTGCTCCAAAACAAAGTCTGAGAAATCCAGGTTCGACCTGTGATTTACATACATACAAAACCAAGTCCACACAAAATATGAATTTTGTGAAAGCGTGAAAACACGAGGATATGCAAATATACACACGGCGCTAAAGTCGTCAGATCCGTTGGACATCAAGCTATACCACAAGCGAAGCATATTTACACCAGTGTGCCACAGGTGAAAAGTGCATTAGCATTAACTAGATTATTGACTCTAGTGCAAGTGGGAGTCTGTAGGAGATATGCCCTAGAGGCAATAATAAATGTTATTATTTATCTCCATGTTCATAATTATGTTTATGTTCCATGCTATAACTGCTGTGGTTCCCGAGCCCGTATATCCATAAAGGCTCTGGGGAAAACCCATGTGCACATGTGGAATAATAAAAGGTAAAATGAATTCCTAGTCATGCCTTTAAGACTGGCTCAAGTGTTGCATGATGATTATGTTTTCCCAATCATGGGCATGTCTATGCCAATAATTTTGAGGGCACAATGTTAGTAGAACATTTGTGTTGAATCGACCCGAATTGATGTTATGCTATGAGATTCATTCATCACAAGTTTATGGTTAATAACACAGAGATGGTTAACATTTGCATGATTCCTTAGACCATGAGAGTATCGAGTTTCTTCATGCTTGCTTCATGAACTTTGGGGTTTGTTAAACGTCATCCGTAAATGGGTGGCTATTACGGCGGCTTACGGGTTCATGGAAAAGTGTGTCAAGTAACTTTATAACTCGAGATTGGGATTTGCTCCTCCGACGATGGAGAGATATCTCTGGGCCCTCTCGGTGTTACGGTATCCATCATCGTCTGGCCAGACACTTTGTGATTTGATCACGGGGATGCCGGAACACGGTAACGAGAAAAGAGAACAATACTGATAACGAGGTAACTG
Organism: Thinopyrum elongatum; assembly: GCA_011799875.1. Classification (NCBI taxonomy): domain Eukaryota; kingdom Viridiplantae; phylum Streptophyta; class Magnoliopsida; order Poales; family Poaceae; genus Thinopyrum; species Thinopyrum elongatum. The sequence continues at coordinate 695,028,116 of CM022303.1, forward strand.
GCATAGTGGACAAATTGTTGATCCACGGGGATGCCAACATGTCTAACCTCGGGTATTTGTAACATATCGTGAAGCAACAGGAATAGCACACGGCAACTGGAGGTTCACTCGAATATTCATTCGTGTGGGTATAGGGGTCAATATGGGTGTCCACGGCTCCGATGTTGATCATTGATCGGAAAGGGTTCCGTGCCATGTCTATACTTCACCGAACCTATAGGGTCACGCGCTTAAGGGTCATCTATCTGATGAATACTAGACAAGGAGTCTGAGAGAAAATCACCGAAAAAGTTTCGGACACCGAAAAAGTTTCGGACAGCGGAAAAGTTCCGCAGAGAGAACACCGGATGAGTTTTGGTGAAACTGAAAAGTTGTTTCAGAGGATACCATTAAGTCAAATTGGTTTCGGCACATGCCTGATAATTCTTGGAGGATGCCAGAATCATTCTGGAAACTTTTGGGAATTTTCTGGAAGAAAAACCGAAAATGTTCCGGAGCTGCCGGAACCACTTCAGATGCTTTTCGCAGATGAAAATCACTAATCCAGAATTGTTTCGGATCGCGTTAAAAATTATTTTAGTGGGTACTGGAAATGTTCTAAGCCCACATAAATATTTTCAGTTCGAACGGACGCTGAAAAATGTCGTCGTGAATAGTGAAAGTGCTTTTTGGGATAATTTTTGGAAAGCCACCTTTTAGGGCTTTTGCTAAAGGCTTCTAGAAGGGCTTGGGGGGCCATGAGAGCACCTCATGGGGGGACCCCAAGGGGGTGGCCGGCAAAGCATGGTGGAGCTCCTTGGAGCTCCACATGGCATCCCATTTTACCCTTAACTCCCTCATATGTGACCTAATGCATGGGGTTTTTGGTAAATTGTGGAGGCACAATACCCATTGGTTTTCGTATAAATAGGAGGTGAGGGGGCTGCCATAAGCCTCATCCCTTGCTCTCATACACATGCCATGCATTATCTGGCTTCTCTTTCCCTCCCACGAAAAGAGTTTCGTAGAGCCGAAAGGCTGTCTGGGTTCCGGCAGGAACTAGTTCTGGACGGCGAAGCCCTGCCGGATAGATGACACAGTATGTGTGCAACTCTGTAGAGAGGTCGTAGTTTCGATCTTAGTGCCCGAGGGGCTGTTCGAGAGTGCCTCCCGAAGGGCTGTCCAAGTGACGGTCCGAGTTCTGTGAGTCCTCCCGAAGGGCGGTCCGAGTGACCGTCCGAGTTTCGAAGGTCCTCCCGAAGGGTTGTCCGCAACACCGTCCGCGGGATTGTCCGACCGCCTCCCGGAGGGCTGTCCGAGTGGCGGATGAGGGTATACATCCTCGCGGTTGGGAGGTTGTAAATCCTAGCTGCGGGGATCTGCAGCACCGATCGTCATCGACTCTACTTCCGCTGCGCTACGAGTCGGTAACGAAAATGATCAAACCTTGTATGCAGTCTCCATAGTGGTCCTGGGCTGGTGCGTAGGTCGGAAAATTTTTGTTTTCTGCTGCATTACCCTTTAGTGAGAGGGGCCCCAGTTCCCCCCGCCCCCCAACGAAAGGTTGGCACGCTCATCTTGGATCAAGATAACAAGAACTCGGGTCCTAGGGGCGGCTTGAGTGGAACAAAACACCATGCGCTCAAACATGACCTCCCACCGTTGCCTTTTATTACCAATTAACATAATTGAATTCGTAGAACATTAAAGAACGTATCAGAGCCAGGTTCTACTACACAGAAGCAGGATAAAATAGACATAACATGACTCCATGAACAATCCTAAGCATGCATACTATGAGAAGAGTAGGGCCGACAAGCCAAACACAAACAATAACTGGGCAAGATAGGAATGGAACGTAAAGGCATATCAGGGTTACAATAAATAGGCCATGCATATGTCGATGACTCACAATATCAACGTTACTCTAATGCATGAAGAAGGGAGAAAGAATAGGATGTGTCAGAATGATTAAGGAGGTTTTGCTTGTGTAACATCCCAATTTTCAATTTGGATGTTTTAGTATTCATCCATATACATATCATATTTTTCTCGGCATTTCGGATTTCAATTTTTGAATTACTCAAATAATTTTCCACTAAAGAAAAATATTAAGAGAGAAGAAAACATGACTTCTTCAAAATAAATGAGTTGGAGAAAGTATTTGAATATTATTTGTTATTATAAAATTGTTGAGAAATTATTTTTATTTCTCAAATAAACTCTTTTGCAAAAATAAATATTTTTTAAAATATTGCATTTAGGCCAGATAAAAAGTTCACATGGTCATATATAAGCCCATCTAATTATGTGAATTTTTCTGGTATGTTTAGATTTATTTTAATTTGTATTTTCTATGTTTTACTTCTCACATAAAAAGAAAATAGGAAAAACACTGTTTTCATAAATAAATAAAAGATCTAGCCGAGCCAGGCCGGCGCTAACTAACCGACCCAGCCGCGCTTCAGGCCCACGGCCAGCGCGCTCACGTAAATCCTTCGCAGCGGTCGCCCGCTCCCTCCCTCGCTCGCCTCTACCGTTGACCGATGGGGCCCGCCCCGTTCTTCCTCCTGTCGCACGCAAAGCAGAGCCCTGCTCACGCACGCCGATGCCGCTGCATCCAATTCTCCCAGGATTTTATCCCGAAGCCTTTCCCCTCCTCCACATCTATGTCCTATAAATACCCGAGCACCCCCTCATTCGATCCCCCAAAAACACACGCCCGAGACCACCTATAGCATCCGCACGAAGCCGATGAGATCCGAACACCGGAGCTCTTTTGCCGGACCTTTCCGACGCCGGTAAGCCGCCCCGGACCTCCAAACTCTGCCTTTCATCTCCGTTTGTAATAACAAATCATTTTGACATGCTGTCGTCTTTCTTCTCCCACCGCAGAGACGAGCTCGAGCTCGCGCGCTCTCGCCAGAGCACCGGAGCTTTGCCGACCTCGCGCCGCCTCATCCATTCATCCCCAACGGCGACCAACACCACCCCCGAGACTGCCTGGCTCCGCAGCATCCACCCGTCACCACCGACCACCGGAGCACCACCGCCGTCGACGCCCGACGCCCACGCATCCGCCAACCACCACAGTAAGCCGTCGGCCTTTTCTTCTGTGTTAGATCGTTAGCCTACGGTGTTGATTAGATCACGTAGTTTTTTTTAGGCGAACAGGTACGGTTAATTCTGGTTAGTTTAAACCAAACCGCGGTTTCTTTTTATCAGACCGGCCGGTTTTCTCTGTTTAAACACGCCGCCGCCATTTTCCTTAAGTAACGATCGTATGTTGCTTTGCTCTGTAGCACACGTGCCACAGCCAACCACAGAGCGCCGCGTGTCCACCCTCAATGCATCGGCCGAAACTTACCGTTTTCAGTTTTCAGTTTTCAGATTTGATTCAAAATTTTCTTTTATCATATCTTTAGATTTACACAGCCAATTTAGTTGATTCTTTTTCCTACTGGTTCCTATTGATCCCCTCTTTCCAGTGGACCCAACTAATAATATTTTTTAAAGTTTAAAATTTGAATTACTTCAGATCTAGTTTGAACTTAATTAGGTCATAACTTTCAGTCTACAAATCCATTTGATTTGATCTTGACATCTACTTTCTGTTGGGAACATAAACACATAATTTTGCTACTGTTAAAAATATTTTTCTGTCCAGAAGCTTAATTTGGGTCTTTTTGAGTTTTCATAAGTATTTTCTTTGTATTCTTCTCGATCTTTGATTGTTGTGCTTATGTATGTACCATTGTTTGCTTACGCTAGATTGTCCGGAGTTCGAAGCTGAGTATTATCAATCTTTAGAGTTCAACAATCATCAGCAAGGCAAGTTCACACTTTGATCATTCTTTTATATACCCAGTGTTTATTATGCACTTAGTTCCACCTGAAATAATGCATGAGTAGGGAAATATGAGGTTGTGGTTATGCTTTGTAGTTCATTAAGTAGGAACCCATGATCCTTGAAACACCCTCGGAATTATCGTTATGAGTTAAATTGCCTAGATATGCTTCTGTAGACGGGGTGGTATGTGTGATTCATGCAAGTTGTGAGAGAGTAGTAAATAGGCCCAACCTTAATAAATTTAATATCTCTGGGTGGAACGGTTGCATGGTGAGTGGCAGCTTGGAGTAACCAAGGATTTGCCGGAGTGTCCTAGAGTACCCTGTGATCACTCTTTATGGAAAGCCACCCAGGTTCAAAGGGATCATATGATATTTCTTGACTAGAAGCTTATGTGTGCAGCCACAAGTCATTATGGGCTCTGGCTTGGTGGACCTTTGTAGTGACTCTTACTAGGTAGTGCTACGAGAAGTAGTGGGTTATAGTGGGGATGGGCACTTCCAGGGTTAAGGGAAAATCTCTGGAAGACCATGTCTCGGTCTTTCCAGCTCACATACCCCGAGTGTGATGTGCTACAAAGGAGGTGATTGAGTCTTGTGGGGAAAAGTGCGCAAACCTCTGCAGCGTGTAAAACTAATCGATTAGCCGTGTCCCCAGTTATGGACAACTTGAGCGTCTAGAAGTGAAACTATTGAGTGATCTCATCACCATATTTAATAAATGAATTGGGTTATTCATAACTTGGGTTTGGATGAGTTGGAGGTACCATCTCAATAATGGCATAAAATTTGTAGTATTAATTTAATTAATTTGATATAGGACAAAATTAGCTTTATGCAAAAATTAAACTTAGAGTCTCCACCAGCCAAATTGCATATAGATATAGAATTTTTGTTATTATTCTATGGTGTGACTTTGCCAGCATATTCCATGTGCTGACCTACACGGCTGCAACGTCTCATGTTGCAAAGTTTTCCGATGAGGATTAAGGTGCGATAGGTCGCCGTTCTGCACTCAGTTTTGTCGTGGAGTTGATGAACTCATTTACCTTCGATGCTTCCGCAATTATTCATTTTAGATGGCCTTCAGCCATATTTATGTTATAAATACTCCTTTGGAGGACTTTGATGTAATAAGTGTGTGATTGAACTCTGTTATATTTCATCGAGTACTGTGTGTGCTACCAAGTCGATCCAGGGACTAGCACTTAAGCACAGAGACTCCGATCCATTTGGGTCAGGTCGCTACAAGATGGTATTCAGAGCATACGCTGACTGTAGGACGCGACCCCTAGAAAATGGAAAAGCCATAGGATGAAAATTACATTTTACAATTTCCCTATATAACTGTTGGTCCTATTACTCTCCTCTATTCATTTCTAATTCTTCTCTATTTCAACAATATGGATGTCGACCCCCATCACCAAGTTTGCTCAGCCCGACGAGACCATGCCCTTTGGTCGACGCTTGAAGGAGATCATCAAGTACCTGCAAATTGCATTGCCATCTATGACTAGAACATTCATCTCCACACTGCCAGAGGAGAAATGTTGGAGGATCGAACTCCATATCCCAGGAAGAACATTTGGAAATACCACCGAGCCTATGAATTTCTTCTTCGAGGCACCAAACTGGAGCTTGGGCAGGAGTATTGCCGCACACGCCACCCTAGCACGCATTTGTGAGGAGTATCACAAGGATCTTAAAGGAACCACCTACAGGATGTGCGAATGCTGGGATCACCAAGGAGAAATAGTACGCATCAGGGAAGATGACACGACCGCATCATACATAAAGGATCTAGAGTAGCACATCCGCCTAATGGAGACCCGGATGCATCGTAGCATGAGGAGCACCAGGAAGCTGATTACCCGCAAGATCGAGCTTGAGGATGAACTCAATGCGGCCCACGATGGACATGAGGAGGAAATCAGGTGCTACTGGAGAAATAAGAAGACCTGAAGAAGGAGCTGGAAGAACCGAGGAGAAGCTGGACCAAGGAGAGAACATCCAGGAGGAGAACTCCGACGGGTGTTTCATCAGCCACGATGACAACTATGAAGACACTGATGATGGTGAAACTGGAGTTGATCTGATGGAGTCTTCTACCGATGAGAACTAGTTGCAGACCACCATTTAGGCATTAGTAGTTTAATCTCTCAATTAGATTTTTGGTTAGTTCATTATCGTTTGTGAGACCCTGTGTAATGGATTGTCTTAGGCTTGATTGTGTGAGCTTTGATTGAATGAATGGTGTGATTTGGAATTTATTTGCCTCATTTGCATATTGGGTAGTGTTTTTCCCTTAGACCTTATTTTCTCTATATCTCATCTATTCTACCAATCAGATGCTGCTGAGATGTGTCAATTCCAGGAGTGTCTCGGGGAACAATGTGCCACCCAACGTAGAACAGTTGCTCTAGACCCAAAACCGGATGTTGCAGCTTCTGATGCAGAACATGAACCAAAACCAGAACAACAACAACCCACCACCCCAAGTCGACAGTCTTACCCATTATCTGAGGTTGAACCCACCTATGCTCTCAAGTAGCACGGAGCCGATCGTCATAGATGACTTGCTTTGGAAGATTGGTAGGGAGTTGGCCACAGCAGGAAGCAATGACGTAGAGAAGGTGAGGTTTGCCACTCACCAACTAGATGGACCAGCAGCTTCATGGTGGGAGAATTACACCACCACATACCCCATGGCGAATGTGACTTGGGACCAGTTCCAGCAGGCATTCCACACAGCTCATGTTTCAGCTGGAGCTATGAGTATCAAGAAGAGGGAATTTTGTAACTTATGCCAGGGAAACCATTCAGTGGGAGAATATGTGGATGAGTTCAGTAAGATGGCCCATTATGCTCTAGGAGACATGGGCACAGATGCCGCTAAACAGGAGAAATTTCTGGAGGGACTGAATGATGAGCTGGGATTTCAGTTGACTGTGGCATCTTTTGATAACTATCAAGAGTTGGTTGACAAGGCTATCATTCTTGAAGGCAAGCACCAGCAGATGGAGAACCGTAAGAGGAAGTACGGACAGGGAAAGTATAATTCTGGTGTTTAGCAGAATCCCCGCTACACCCCGTACTCGGGGAATTCTGGATCAGGAACTAGTAAGTTTGGAGGACACAACCATCATAACCATGGAGGTCATTCCGAGCATGGAGGCAATGGACATAACCATAATGGCCATAGGAATGGCAATGGGAATGGAGGAAACGGAAATCAGCATCGTTCCAACCCCGCTACACCAGCAAAGAAGGATCTGAGCCACATCACATGTTTCAAGTGCAAGAACACAGGGTACTATGCCACAGATTGTCCTGAGGCAAAGAACGGGAACGGCAATGGAAGCTCTGGAGGCAAGAAGCCCAATCCTTTCACCCGAGGTTAGGTGAACCATGTTAATGTGGAGGAAGTTTATGAGCAGCCTGACACAGTTATCGGTAAGTTCTTGGTTAATTCATTTATAGCCCTTGTTCTTTTTAACACTCGTGCATCGCATTCATTCATATCAAGGGGATTTGTGGATAAGTTTAAGTTGCCGACCGTAGCCCTTAAGTCCCCCATGTTAGTGAGTTCCCCAGGAGCAGAGTCTATGGCTAGTCGGGGATGTTTTCAGTTGCCGTTGACCATAGGGAGGCATGTCTTTCCCATAGACCTCATCATCCTAGAATCACAAGGATTGGACATAATCCTAGGCATGGACTGGTTATCCTAGTATGAAGGAAACATTGATTGTGCTCGTAAGTCGATTCTTCTCACAACCCTAGAGGGAAAACGGATCAAGTATATACGTGTCGCCAAGGAGGACCCAGGTAAACTCTCTTATGGGAATAGTCCAAGAGGAAGTACCCGTGGTGAAGGATTATCCCGATGTATTCCCGGAGGAATTACCAGGCATGCCACCAGACCGAGATATTGAGTTTTTGATCGAGTTGTTGCTAGGCACATGACCGATATCCAAAAGACCGTATCGGATGCCCGCAAATGATTTGGAGGAAATTAAGAAGGAGATTAAGGAATTACTAGAGAAAGGGTATATTCGATCGAGTTCATCACCTTGGGGAGCCCCAGTGCTTCTAGTGGTGAAGAAGGATGGAACCTTGAGAATGGTTGTGGATTATCGTTCGGTGAAGCCGTCACTGAATGGAAGGCACCCACCTCAGTCGATGAGATTTGCAGTTTCCTTTGACTCGCGGGATATTTCCGAAGGTTTATTGAGAATTTCTCCAAGATTGCAAAGCACATGGTAGAGTTGTTGAAGAAGGACAGCAAGTTTGTTTGGGCCGAGGAATGTGAGGCCATTTTCAAGAGTTGAAGAAACATTTGGTTACAGCCCCAATGCTAATTCTGCCGAATATACGCAAGGATTTTCAAGTGTATTGCGACGCTTCTCGTCAGGGACTTGCAGGCGTTCTTATGCAAGAAGGAAGAGTTGTATCTTATACCTCATGTCAGCTACGACCTCATTAGTTGAACTATGACACGCATGATTTGGAGTTAGCAGCCGTAGTGCATGCACTCAAAACCTGGAGACATTTCCTTATTGGAAATAGTTGTGATGCTTACACGGATCACAAGAGTTTGAAATACATCTTCACGCAGAAGGAGTTGAACCTCAAGCAGAGGAGATGGCTGGAGCTCATGAAGGATTATGACATGAGACTGCATTATCACCCAGGAAAAGCCAATGTAGTGGAAGATGTGTTGAGCCGTAAGGGTTATGTTAATACTCTCACAGTAGGAGGATTACCTCAGGAGTTAGCTGACGATCTTAAGGATCTCCGATTGGAGATAGTTCCGAGAGGTTTTGTTGCCGCACTGGAAATTCAGTCCACATTGTTGGGAAGGATCCGAGAAGCCTAGAAGTTGGACAAAGGAATTGCTGAGATAAAGGAAAGAATGAGCAAAGGAAAGGCAGAAGGATTCCGTGAGGATGAACATGGAACTTTATGGTTTGAGCAACGTATTTACGTACCCAATGACCTAGAGATCAGGAAGTTAATTCTTTAGGAGGCTCATGACTCACCTTACTCGATACACCCAGGCAACACCAAGATGTATTTGGACTTGAAGGAAAGTTTCTGGTGGACATGTATGAAGAAGGATATTGCAGAGTATGTAGCAATATGCGACATATGTCAAAGAGTAAAGGCAGAGCACCAGAAACCAACAGGATTACTTCAGCCATTGCCGATACCTGAATGGAAATGGGATAAGCTTGGCATGGACTTCATCACAGGATTACCCAGAACTCAATCAGATTATGATTCCATCTGGGTAATAGTTGATCATTTGACCAAGGTAGCTCACTTCATCACAGTGAAAAACGCCTATACAAGTGCTAAGTTGGCTAAGATATATATGACCAGGATCATATGTCTGCATGGAGTTCTGAGGACCATCATATCAGATAGAGGAACACAGTTTACCTCAAAGTTTTGGCAGCAGTTACACAAAACTTTGGGTAACAAGCTGGAGTTTAGTGCAGCTTTTCATCCCCAGATGGATGGGCAGACAGAGAGACTCAATCAGATTCTGGAGGACATGTTGAGACCTTGTGCGTTAGATTATGGATCTAGTTGGGATGTTAACTTACTTTACTCAGAGTTCTCGTACAAAAGCAGTTATCAGACCAGTTTGAAGATGGCCCCTTTTGAAGCATTGTATGGGCGAAAATGTAGGACATCATTGTTGTGGGATTCGGTTGGAGACCGTAAGGTATTTGGACCAAATTTAATCAGTGATTCAGAGGAGAAAGTCAAATTGATCCGAGACAGACTCAAGATAGCCCAGTCCAGGCAGAAGAGTTATGCTGATGCTAAACGCAAAGAAGTGACCTATGAAGTGGGAGATAGAGCATATCTTCGTGTGTCTCCACTTCAAGGAGTTAAGAGGTTTGGAGTCAAAGGAAAGTTGGCACCAGGATTTGTGGGGCGGTACAGGGTTTTGGAATGCATGGGTGAAGTTACTTAGACCTTGGAATTACCCGAAGCCTTGTCTGGAGTGCATGATGTGTTTCACGTTTCCCAGTTGAAGAAGTGCCATGCAGAGATGGCCGATATTCCTTTGAGAGATACAGTGCCACCGGAGGCAATTCAGTTGGAGAGTGATCTGACTTATGAGGAGAAACCTGTCAAGACTCTTGGGACTGCAAACTGGGTCACCCGCATCAAGATCATCAAGTTCTGCAAGGTTCAGTGGAGTCACCATACCGAGGAGGAAGCCACCTGGGAACGGGAGGAAGACCTCAGACAGGACCACCCGCACCTTTTTGCTGACCAACCCAAATCTCGAGGGCAAGATTCATCTTAAGGGGGGTAGGTTTGTAACATCCCAATTTTCAATTTGGATGTTTTATTATTCATTCATATGCATATCATATTTTTCTCGGCATTTTCGATTTCAATTGTTGCATTACTCAAATAATTTTCCACTCAAGAAAAATATTAAGAGAGAAGAAAACATGACTTCTTCAAAATAAATGAGTTGAAGAAAGTATTTAAATATTATTTGTTATTTTAAAATTGTTGAGAAATTATTTTTATTTCTCAAATAAACTATTTTGCAAAAATATATATTTTTAAAATATTGCATTTAGGCCGGATAAAAAGTTCACAGGGTCATATATAAGCCCATATAATTATGTGAATTTTTCAGGTATCTTTAGATTTATTTTAGTTTGTATTTTCTGTGTTTTACTTCTCCTGTAAAAAGAAAATAGGAAAACACTGTTTTTATAAAAAGAAGATCTAGCCGAGCCAGGCCGGCGCTAACTAACCGGCCCAGCCGCGCTTCGGGCCCACGGCCAGCACGCTCGCGTAAATCCTTCGCAGCGGTCGGCCGCTCCCTCTCTCGCTCGCCTCTGCTGCTGACCGATGGGGCCCGCCCCGTTCTTCCTCCTCTCGCATGCAAATCAGAGCCCTACTCGCGCACGCCGATGCCGCCGCGTCAGATTCTCCTGAGATTCTATCCCGAAGCCTTTCCCCTCCTCCACGTCTACGTCCTATCAATACCCGGGCGTCCCCTCGTTCGGTCCCCCAAAAATCCACGGCCGCGACCACGTATAGCATCCACACGAAGCCGAAGAGATCCGATCACTGGAGCTCTTTTGCCGGACGTTTCCGACGCCGGTAAGCCGCCTCGGACCTCCAAACTCCACCTTTCATCTCCATTTGTCGTAGTGAATCTTTTTGACATGGTGTCGTCTTTCTTCTCCCACCGCAGAGACTGCCTCACTCCGCCGCATCCACCCGTCCACTCCGCCGTCACCACCGACCATCAGAGCACCGCCGCCGTTGACGCCTGACGCCCACGCCTCCGCCAACCACCACAGTAAGCCGCCGGCCTTTTCCTCTCCATTAGATCATTAGCGTACGGTGTAGATTAGATCGTGTAGTTTTTTTAGGCAAATCGGTACGGTTAACTCTGGTTAGTTTAAACCAAACCGCGGTTTCTTTTTATCAGACCGGCCGGTTTTCTCTGTTTAAACGGGATGCCGCCATTTTCCTTAAGTACCCGCCTTCCGTTCCTTTGTTCCGCAACGCACGCGCCATAACCAACCACAGAGCGCCGCGTGTCCACCGTCAATGCATCAGCCAAAACTTAACCTTTTCAGTTTTGAGATTTGATTCAAAATTTTCTTTTATCATATCTTTAGATCTACAAAGCCAATTTAGTTGATTCTATTTCCTACTGGTTCGTATTGATCCCTTCTATCCAGTGGACCCAACTAATAATATTTTTGAAAGTTTAAAATTTGAATTACATCAGATCTAGTTTGAACTTAATTAGGTCATAACATTCAATCTACAAATCCGTTTGATATGATACTTTTTGCAAATTAAAGCTCTTGACATCTACTTTTTGTTGGGAACATAAACACATAATTTTTCTACTGTTAAAAATATTTTTCTGTCCAGAAGCTTAATTTGGATCTTTTAGAGTTTTCATAAGTATTTTCTTTGTATTCTTCTGGATCTTTGATTGTTGTGCTTATGTATGTACCATTATTTGCTTACGCTAGATTGTCCAGAGTGCGAGGCTAAGTATTATCAATCTTTAGAGTTCAACGATCATCAGCAAGGATAGTTCACACTTTGATCATTCCTTTATATACCCAATTTTTATTATGCACTTAGTTGCACCTGAAATAATGCATTAGTAGGGAAATATGATGTTGTGGTTATGCTTTGTAGTTCATTAAGGTACGAACCCGTGATCCTTGAAACACCCTGGGAATTGTCGTTATGAATTAAATTGCTTAGCCATGCTTTTGTAGACGGGGTGGTATGTGTGATTCATGCAAGTTGTGAGAGAGTAGTAAATAGGCCCAATCTTAATAAATTTCATACATCTCTGGGTGGAATGGTTGCATGGTGAGGGGCACCTTGGAGTAACCAAGGATTTGCCCAAATGTCCTGGAGTACCCAGTGATCACTCTTTATGGAAAGCCATCCATGTTCAAAGGGATCATACGATATTTCATGACTAGAAGCTTACGTGTGTAGCCACAAGTCATTATGGGCTCTGGCTTGGTTGACCTTTGTGGTGACTCTTACTAGGAAGTGCTACGAGAAGTAGTGGGTTATAGTTGGGATGGGCAATACCAGTGTTAAGGGAAACTCTCTGGAAGACCATGTCTAGGTCTTTCCAGCTCACATACCCCGAGCATGACGGGCTACAAAGGAGGTGATCGATCTTGTGGGGAAAAGTGCGCAAACCTCTGCAGAGTGTAAAATTAATCGATTAGCCGTGTCCCCGGTTACGGACAACCTGAGCATCTAGAAGTGAAACTATTGAGTGATCGCATCTCCATATTTAATAAATGAATTGGGTTATTAATAACTTGGGTTTGGATGAGTTGGAGGAACCATCTCAATAAGGGCATAAACTTTGTAGTATCTATACCTATACTAATCAGGCACTTCCTAGAAATTCCCACGTTAATTAGAGAAAATTTGAAAATAGTGACCATTTATTTGGTGGATCCGAATTATAACGTTTCAGATCTAATCGGAGAAGGTTTTAGTTTAATCTTAATTGGATTATTTTTAGAAAATAGAGTCCATTGATTTGGTGGGTCCGAATTATAATGGTTCAGATCTAATCAGGGAAGGTTTTAGTTTAATCTCAATCGGGAAAAAGAACAAATAGAACCTTTTTTTTTGTCAATAATTTTACGATTCAGATCTATTTATTTTTTTGCGGAGGACGATTCAGATCTATGTAACTGACTAAAACTTCACGTAATCACCACATGGACTCGGAGGCAATATCCTCACGTTCCACCAAGTGAGTCAAGTTTTACGGCTGGACATCTCTCTCTCTCTCTCTCATGTCTCTCTGCCTATATCTGTAACACATCTTTTTTTTAAATTAAAAAGGCATCTTTTTTTTCAAGTTTCACGGCTCAATTTCACATATCTCTCTCTCACGTCTCTCTGCCTATATATATCTGTAACGCATCTTTTTTATTATTAAAAAATGCATCTTTTTTTTTCCTAGATCAATCTCTCACGCACGTCTCTGTGCCAATCTCTCCCGTATCATTTTTTGTGTTGGCTCAATCTCTCACGTCTCTCTCTCACTCACGTCTCTCTCTCACTCACGTCTCTCTCAGGTCTATCTCCTCGATTGGGCAAATCAGACCTTCATCTCTCATGCGCCTATACATGAAGGCTTCTTTCCTAAGAATTCATCCATACTACAATCACTTCTACGCACGGCCGCATCTAAATTGGATGTAGGCGTGAGCCGCTGCCGCCCAGCGCATACTCCTTTGCTTCTTCTTTTTCCTAACCTTTAATGGGTTCTTTTTGTTGAACAGATCGCCTGTGTTTCATCTCCATCTGCAGGGATTGATCAAGTGCATGTTCAGGAGGTTGTGTACATGCATGTTCTGGTCAATCGAGTCAGCCTTCTATGTGTGCATCTCGCCGGACGAGCTAGCATGCTAGCTTCCTGCTAGATCGGATCGGAAAGGAATCAAGATAGCTTGCATCGTTGCCGTTCACAGGCTGATGTTGTAGGCCAGTATGATCATACTCCTAGTCATCAATCGTCTATATCATTTGTATTAGCAGCCGGAACAAATCAATCATTTTTACCTATACTAGCATCTACCCAGAGCCGATCAACCTGCTTGGAAGTCAGCTTGCTATGTGTACGTGAGCCTCTATTATTCACCACATTCTAGGAAGGTGGGAAAAAAAAGGAAACATATAATTATGTGCATCTTTGATTTTATGGGACTGAATCTATGTTTATTTGCATCATGTGAAAAACTGGGCATCGTTTACAAGAGTTTGGAGTTAAATGTCCTCTGCATATTAACACTACCTAGCAGATGTCTTTGGCGTAACAAGTTACCTAGGACAATGAAGAAACACAGATGACCCATGGGGTTTTGAAGATTCGAGATACTATCTTTCGAATTGAGTGAGTACACTATATAAAATTAGTTTAGAGCAATTACCATGGCTGTTGATACTTATGTCTCTTGAAATACAGGGTAATAAGGTCGACCAAATTGACGAATATTCTTTGGGACGTATTGTCATGGTAACACCACCAACTTTCCAAAAATTGAAAGGTGTGTTTTTATATTAATACCGGGTAAGTATTGCTATGTGTGTCTTCATTGTATATAAAATATCAAGTGCATGCAGAGTACTCGTTATCATGAACAGCTGCGACCAGAGTTTATATTGATTCGGATATCCTGAACTCAAAACTGAGGTGCAATAGCTTTTCTGCAATAATATGAAGAAATCTTATTATATCATGTACATGTCTATTTATGTTGTGCAAAAACATGTATTGCTTGCAAGATGATATTGTAGAGGAAATAGAGTCAGAAGCCCACTTGCAAGGCACAATTCAAGAGCAGATGCAATATAATAGTAAGTACCAAAAGAAATAACTTAAATTACATATGAATCAGGGCCGGTCCTGAGATTTGAGGGGCCGGGGCGAAAACAAAACCCGGGGCCCTTTACGCATCTTGCATTGTATGATTATTTTTAAACACAGGTTACTCTTAACTTTTTATCAGTGGAGGGAGTGCAACCCAGTATGCCGATCTAGTTTCCTGATTTAATGGTATATGGTTATATTAATTCTATCTTACTTTAGATTTTGCCAAGGAAATTGCATGCATTGTATATTTCACTATATAGTTTGCCACACACAAAAAAAATTGAACGGCTCCTTATCGCCCGCAGCTAGAGTTACTTTATTATTTACAATGCTAAAATTAATTTAGCCACCTAAATAAATTAAATCAACCATGCATTCTCTGATTAATTTCATCTCAACTATTATTATCATTAATTCATGGATCCTAGTCATTCTCTCCCCTCGTCTTTCATCGACGATCACCGACACAGCTAGATTAATTGATCAGAAGGCCGGACAACTACATCCTACTCTTCTCCGCTAATTCACTAGCTACTGATTGTGCCACTTTTTTACTTGCGAAAAAATTATGCCACTAAGTAGCAACCTATCTATCACAGAACCTAGCCAGCTCTGGCACATGATGAATCAAGAAGATGCTTACCTATTCTGCTGTTCAAGACTGCCCGTTAGGATTTCGGGGGTGTTCATACTCCTGTCCGACGAACATAAAATCACCCGAGCCGCCGTTGGAGGAGGAAGCATCGGTGAGGACTCCGCGGAAGGATGCTGCAGCGGCGCGAGTCGGGCGTGATATGCGCCTAGGTTATTTTTGAGGGATTGGTTTGCGGCTAGATCGATCGCTCATGTCGTTGTGTGCGGGCCTACGCGTGGGAAACGTCAACTCCACTAATTCAGGGAATTCCTGATTTACTTACCCATTACCACACCTACACGTACAGGCATGTTCCACCTAAATTAGCGCATGGTCAATTTTTTCACAGGCCTAATACAGAAAGCACACATACGTGGGGGCCCCTATGTTTCGGGGGCGCGGGGCGGCCGCCCCCTGCCCCCTCATCAGGGCCAGAACTGATATGAATCATAAAAACATGTATTTATTATTGTGTTTCTATATTGTTCTGTCATTTGTTATGCAAATTTAACCTACAATGAACAGGAAAAGTTCTGTACTACAGAAGCGGAATAAATCTAGCAACACATCAGATGATTGGAACTACACAGGATGCAGCAAGTGAAACAACAAAGTACAAAAGCAAGGGACTGCTTCCATGGTCCCAAGTGTGATAAAGAACCAGAGAAGACATGTTCAAGGTAAATTGGATGATATCTCATCATTTATGCAGTAATTTATTTATACTGCACTAACCATATGTACCATTTTACCAAAGTAAGTGTTTTGACATGGCCGTAATCTATGTAGTACTCTATGTAGCAGAATCACAAATAGAGACGGATTTAAGGTTCCAATCTCTGATGGAGTCTCAAGAAAATAATTTGACAAAAGATATTGTGTACAAGGAGATCCTATAGTGCAATAGACCTCAGAATGTTTGTAGTTTACTTTATGTGTGGTTCTAAAAGTGGAAATTTGTAAAAATTTTACATTAGAAGATATTTTGCAGAACTACATTTGCATAATTAATCTATAAAATATATAGGCGGTGTATTGCTGTACGAGGCCTCTGACAAAAGGCAGATTGTCGATTGACATAATAAGATCGAAAATATTGACTAACGAGTAAGAATAGGATATTCACATTGAAAAATTTAGCCAAAGGCTGAACAAAAAGTTCAATACAGAAGAGATGTTCTTCCACCTTAAGAAATGTAAATTGATAAGAAAAACTTTGAAAAATGATGTCACCTAATTACTCAAATACGTAAGAAATTCTTCCATCCCGATTAAAGAATCCCCGGGCTTGACGGTCGCCGGCCAGAGTGCAATCGGCTCCTGCTCTTGCTCCTAATAATCATAGTCGCCACATCCTGCTCGATCTCACACCGTAGGTATGTCCACCACCTTCCATGCATCAGCATAGCCTTGCTCAACTCCAGCGATGGGAGGGGCTAGATCGGCTCCAGTGATAGTCATAGAATAGGCCTTGCTGCCCTTATCTCCTCAATATGTCTCTGTAGCTAAGGTTCGCAGCTCAACTCATGGTCTCGCATGGCTACATGAGCAAATCAACTGATTTTCACCGCACCTTCACCATCTCTCCTCCACAGCAGCATCTAGATGCAAACATAAGCGCAAAAAGAAAAGGGACAAGGAGATAATAGAGACAATGTTGCTTGCCTCTTCAGATTTTTGTTCATAGAAACCAGAGATATGATTTGGAGACCATTGGACAGTTGGCATACACATAGGCAAAAGAAAGCTGATACATAGTAAGATGAAGAAAAACATAACTTGGCTCTCCTAAATAAAGTGTACTCTATTGTTTGTAATAAAACTGGACAGATCTCATTGGCTACGGTGTGACATGCTCAAGGAATAAAATTATTGTCAAACTAAATTATAATTTAATTAAAAACTACATGTAAAAAAATCATACAAATGTAAGTAATCAACCTCTTCTTTATGAAATTCATGTTGGCTGTCGCAGTAATACAGTTATCAAACTGCCAAACCATTGTCAACTACACGAGCCTAATTGTAGTTTTGTTTAAACTATACAAAATTGGCACTCTCATGCTAGCCCGTGCGAATGCACGGGTTGACGACTAGTTAATTTAATTAATTTGATATAGGATAAAATTAGCTTTATGCAAAATTTAAACTTAGAGCCTCCACCAGCCAAATTCATATATATATAGAATTTTCATTATTATTCGAGAGTGTGACATTGGCAGGATATTCCATGTGCTGACCTACACGGCTACAACATCTCATGTTGCAGAGTTTTTTGACGAGGATTAAGGTGCGATTGGTCGCTGTTCTACACTAATTTTTGCCATGGAGTTGATGGACTCATTTACCTTTGATGCTTTCGCAGTTATTCATTTTAGATGGCCTTCAGCCATAGTTATGTAATAAATACTCCTTTGGAGGACTTCGATGTATTAAGTGTGTGATTGAACTCTGTTATATTTCATTGAGTACTGTGTGAGCTAGCAAGTCGATCTAGGGACTAGCACTTAAGCACAGAGACTCCGATCCATTTGGGTCGGGTTGCTACAGCTTGCCTGATCGACTAGAAACCTGGTACATGGTCAGATCCTTGCTCGTAGCTCACATCATCTCCGGATCCTATCCGCGAAGAAGCAGAAATCACCAGAAAGCAAATCAACAGATGCATCTTATAACTATGGCAAAGACTCGTCATGCTCATGGAATGCAATGCATTACATGACATGGATGATATGCAAGATAACCATAATGCAATGTGGGTAGGTTAAACGGATTAACATGTAATGGATAAGGCATTTTCAATTAATGCAACAATTTAGGATAACAGTTAAGGTGGCTTAACATGAGCATCACATTAAAGGTTTGTCAACATGGACAACACGGCATAAGATGGATATAGGTTGATCGACTACTAACTACACAAATTAAATGGAGTGCGAAGCATTTATATAAAGCATTCCAATTACCCCATATCAAGAAAGTGTTAAATGATGGTTTAATCTTAAATTCAATTTAAATAATGCAAACATGCATGTGACTAGCATAAGTGGAATTTAGAGATTATAATGATCAGAATGACATATTGGATCGCCTTTTATTAGCTAGGAATAATTATCTAGTAATTAGGCATTTTAAATAATGCATTAATGCAATATTAAGTGAATGCATAGTTTAAAATGCTCAAACATGGATGCAAATTATATAATCATGATCTGCACACTATTCTGAGGAAGATTCATATATAACATGTTTAATTTGTAGACATAGATTAAAAGATATGAATTATACAAGATAATATGAATTTTTGGAATTTATAAATAAAAAATAATTCAAAATATATATCCCAGAAACAATTTGCACCGGGATAGAGCTAATTGCGGAGGATGATGGGTGGGGTCAGGGGGTGTCATTGTGCGCTGATGTGGATGTGGGTGTGTTGTGAGTTTTTCTCACCGCGGGAGGGTCTAGCCACTGTCACAGATAGTGGGCCGGCGGGTGGCTGGTCAACCACTGTCATTTGACCGGTCAATAGGATGCATGGGACCCGGAGGTCATGGACTACTAGTGTGATAACCCAGAGGACTAAACTGAGGTCCCACATGTTGAGCACCAGTTCACAAATAAACCGAGTTCTAAGTGAACCTAAACTAAACCAGACAAAAAAGGATCGGGCCGAACTAGATCGATTAACCAAACCGGCCATAACCGACCGAATTGACCTCATCAAAAGGGTTGGCTTTGTGGGTGGCCGACGTGGCCAGTGAGGTCGCTGGCGACTGTGTGCGCGTGGTGTGTGTGTGTGTGTGCCGCGGGATGTATGCGTGCGGGAAGAGGCCCGTAAATGCATGGAGTCATCGCCAGAGGCGCAAGAGGGGTGGATGGAGCTTGCCCACGAGCTCATGGTGGCCATGGCGGTAGCCGAGCTCGGGCTCGAGCGCCGCACCGTCTACGAGACCGTAACAAAGGGGAAAAGAGAGGGGAGGTCCAGCGTCTCACGTAGGGGTTGCTGGCAAAGACAGCGGGGATTGGGGGACCACAGCGACATCGTTGTGGATGGCAGCGAGCGGCGAAGGACGACGGCGTGGGGAACTAGCAAGAGGAAGCGCGGCTCAAGGTGGAGATGTCCGTGAGGTCAGCGAGGTAACTGCGGAGTTGATGGAAGAGTCAGGGAGGATGGTAGCTTTCCGAAGACAACGAATTTAAGTGTGGCATCCGGCGACCGAGGTTGAAGAAGATAGATGTGCGCGACTGTCTCGGGTGGCCTTGCTCCAATTAGACCGATGCGAAGGTCAACGAAGATGAGGCAAGGCTGTATTGAACGAAATATGGCCTAGACGCAATAAAAAAAGTTATTATTTATTTCCATGTTCGTAATTAATGTTTATATTCTATGCTATAGTTCTATGGTTCTTGAGTCTGCGAAAACCAAGAGGCTCAGAGGAAAACTCATATGCACGTGTAGAGTTATAAATGGTAAAATAGAATCCTAATCTTGCCTCTAGGACTAGCTCAAGTGTTGCATGATGATTCTGTTTTCCTGATCATGGACATAGTTAAGTGTTACGATGATGCCGGCAACTTTGAGTGCACAATGTTGGAAGAACACTTGTGTAGAATTAACCCAAGTTGTATGTTACACTAAGAGATGATTTCGTCACAAGTCTGTAGTCCATAACATGGGAAAGCTAATGTATGCATAATTCCTTAGACCACAAGAGTATCAAGTCATTTCATACTGGAGGATGCACTTTGGGGTTGTTCTTAAATGAACTGTAACAAGATGAACAAAAAGACAACTTACAGGTTCATCAGAAACATATGACAAGGGGCTCGATAGTTCGAGACTGTGATTTGCTCCTTCGATGATGGAGAGATATTCTTAGGGCTTTCTCAGTGTGACGGCACTCATCATTGTTTCATCGAACCTGCTGGGTCGCACGCTTAAGAACCTTTGATCTGTTGAGTATTAGATGAGTTAGGGGTTTAGGAGAATATCACCGTAAAAGTTTTGGAAGTAACATGAATTGTTTTGAGAGTGAACCGAAAGTGTTCCGTAAAACCGGAAGCGTTTCGGAGAAAATCGGATAAAACCGGAAAGGTGGAAAAGTACCACAGGAGATAATAATTATATAAGAGGGCTCCGGGATTTACCGGGAGCCTCCTGGAATTATTCTAGGCGCCATGGGCTGGCTAAATAGTCTAAGGCCTATTAGGGAGCAGCCATATGGGCCTTAAGGCCCAATCGGGTGGCGCCCCCCCCCCCCTTTAGCCATGCCCCCCAAGCTAGGGGGTGCGGCTAGGGTTGGAGGGGTGGGGCCCACCACTTGGACACTGCCACTAGGGAGGGAGGCCTCGGCCTCCCCCCACCCTCCATCTATAAATACCCAAGGGGTGCCCCCCAAGAGACACAACTTCTCGTGCAATCTTGGGCGCCCCCTCTCTCCCTCTAGTTCTCCAGAAAATTGTGATACGTCGCAAGGCTGCTCCTCCCTCCTCTTCAACTCTGGCAACCTCAAGCTCTGGACAGTGAAGCGCTACCGGATCACTGGTGTCGTACGCGTGCAATTCATAGAGGTAGCATACGTTCGATTCTTGTTCGAGGGAACTGTTCGTGGGATGGTTCGAGGGACTTGAAGAACGATCTTCACCAACTCTTATTCCGCTGCAACTCAAAGTAGGTAATGATCAGATCTAACCTTGTATGTGCCTCTTCATAGTGATCCTGGGAAGTTGATTCGCAGGGCTGATTTTTTTTGTTTTCTACTATGTTTCCCAACAGTGGCATCATGAGCGATTCCATGAGTAGATGCAGGTTATGATCTAGAACACATGGAAATGTGTGGGTATTGCACAATTTTTTTTCCTAGTAGATTATATCTACTGCTAAAAATTAAGTACTAGATGAGTTCAATTGCTTAATAAAATTTGTGCGAGTACAAGATAAGATCTATTGTTAGTAGATGAAATCTTTTAGTTGATGTTTTTGTTGCTTCCCTTGAATTTGCGGTTTTCTAATCTTGGCGCCATGGTGCAAACTTTATTACAAAGTTTTGGCAATCTGCAATCCTTCTATGCTGCTCTTAGTATGCTGGTTAATTAGATCAAATAAGTGCTTCAGTTCTTTGGGTTTCATTTTAGTCGAGAAAGATGAGTCTCCGCAAAACTAGAGGGAATGTTGATTTTATCTAACCGGGATCAAGCGTATGACAAAGTTTATTATGGGGCTAGAGATTTTTAAGTAAGTCTTTTCTTTCATACAGCTCGCAAAGTTAATCTAGCAACATGAATAATCATACTTGATGATGAACGTAGGTAGCTAGTGCTTGTTCTGAAACCCTAGAAGTCACGTAAAATAAAATTTTGCACAAACCGATTAGAGGCGTCTAACTTGGTTTTGTAGGTTGCATGTGATGTGGTATAGCCTTCGTCATATTAATGAGATTTGTGTGAGATGTCCATATGTTGTAATTATAATATGACCTGCGTGTCGTGGTACGGCATGATGGCTGGTGCCATAGGATTGTCACTTTAATGATCTGCGTGTCAACTTTGATTTAATGTGATTTTTATTGTAGCTATAGAGATAGCGATGATAAAATAGTGATTACATATGCTGGTGACAAGTTTGTGGAGGTGGACCCCAACGCAAAAGGCCGTACGTGAAGACTGAGGTGAAAAAGCTGAAGAAACATGCCACGCAGAAAACTTCTGCCACGGCAGCAAAAACTGGTTGCCATGTCAATGTTTCCTACTGCCATGGCAGCAGTTTACGAAACTACTGCCATGACAGCGTTTTTAGGCTGCCACGGCAAGCAGTTTTGGCAGAAATCTGTTTGTACTAAAACTGCTGCCACGGCAGCACTTTTGGCTGAAGTTTCACAAAGACGAAGAGAACTTCTCCGACGGAAGGGGCTATACCATATCATGCTATTTTAAATTGCCTGACAGGTTTATCCTTTATTTTTGCACCCTTTTGATTGCGTGATAGTCATTTTTATTAGGGTGATCTCTCACTATTGAATATGAAGTAGTTATTGTTCTCCCAAGTGTAGCACCGTCTACAACACATATCATTTCGGGGTACGACAAGTACACATGAGTATGAAGTATCAGAGAGGTGTAAGGCGGTTGAAGGTCAGACTGTTGGGGAACGTAGTAATAATTCAAAAATTTTCTACATGTCACCAAGATCAACCTAGGAGATGCTAGCAACAAGTGAGAGGGAGTGCATCTTCATACCCTTGAAGATCGCTAAGCGGAAGCGTTACAAGAACGCGGTTGATGGAGTCATACTCGCGGCGATTCAAATCGAGGAAGATCCGATTCAAGCGCCGAACGGACGGCGCCTCCGCATTCAACACACGTACATCACGGGGACGTCTCCTCCTTCTTGATCCAGCAAGGGGAGAGGAGAAGTTGAGGGAGAGCTCCGGCAGCACGACGGCGTGGTGGCGGTGGAGCTCGTGGTTCTCCGGCAGAGCTTCGCTATGCACTACGGAGGAGGAGGAGTAGGAGAGGGGAGGGCTGTGCCAGGGGCAAGGGTTGCAGCTCCCATGCACCTCCCCACTATATATAGGGGTGGAGGGGGCTGGTTTCTTGCCCTCCAAGTCCATTGGGGCGTTGGCAAAGGTGGGAGGAAAGAAATCCCATCCTTTCCCTTCCCCACCGATTGTTATCCCCCCTTTTTAGGGATCTTGATCTTATCCCTTCGGGATATGATCTTATTCCTTCTAAGGGGGGATCTTGGTGCGCCTTGACCAGGGGTGTGGGGCCTTGCCCCCACTACCCACGTTCATGTGGGTCCCCCATGCAGGTGGGCCCCACTCCGAAACCTTCTAGAACCTTCCCGGTACAATACCGAAAAATTCCGAACATTTTCCGGTGGCCAAAATAGGACTTCCCATATATAAATCTTTACCTCCGGACCATTCCGGAACTCCTCGTGATGTCCAGGATCTCATCCGAGACTCCGGAAAAATTTCAGTAACCACACACAATTCCCATTACAACTCTAGCATCACCGAACCTTAAGTGTGTAGACCCTACGGGTTCGGGAACCATGCAGACATGACCGAGACACCTCTCCGACCAATAACCAATAGCAGAATCTAGATACCCATATTGGCTCCCACATGTTCCACGATGATCTCATCGGATGAACCACGATGTCGGGGATCCAATTAATCCCGTATACAATTCCCTTTGTCCATCGGTATGTTACTTGCCCGAGATTCGATTGTCGGTATCCCTATACCTTTTTCAATCTCGTTACCGGCAAGTCTCTTTACTCGTTCCGTAACGCATGATCCCGTGGCTAACTCCTTAGTCACATTGAGCTCATTATGATGATGCATTACCGAGTGAGCCCAGAGATACCTCTCCGTCATACGGAGTGACAAATCCCAGTCTCGATTTGTGCCAACCCAACAGACACTTTCGGAGATACCTGTAGTGCACCTTTATGGTCACCCAGTTATGTTGTGACGTTTGATACACCCAAAGCATTCCTACGGTATCCGGGAGTTGCACAATCTCATGGTCTAAGGAAATGATACTTGACATTAGAAAAGCTCTAGCAAACGAACTACACGATCTTGTGCTATGCTTAGGATTGGGTCTTGTCCATCACATCATTCTCCTAATGATGTGATCCCGTTATCAACGACATCCAATGTCCATGGTCAGGAAACCACAACCATCTATTGATCAACGAGCTAGTCAACTAGGGGCTCACTAGGGACATGCTGTTGTAACACCCCCAGTGTCATGCTACAGTAATCCCCTGTTAATGGTGTCATGTCACCACGATTACTGTTCTTAAACTCACGTTGGTTCGAAACCGGTTCAAATTCAAATCTAAAACAAAATCGAAATAAAAGTTTTCAGATGTTAAATCTAAAATGTTCACAATATTCTTTAAATTCAGCTGATCATTGTCATGTTGGAACCAACCTCGTTTGGATTCACACAGTGTCCCTGAAATTTTATTCAGTGGACCAACAACCAATTATTTGAGCTTTTCAATTTCTAAAAATAGTTAAACAATCCCAAACGGTTTGAAACCTTTTGTGCAGCCCCAGGGTGTTTCCCTGTATTTGTGTGACACATTTCATATTAAACAAAAATCAATTGCTATCTAAACTAAATAGGAAACAGTAGCAGTTTTTGGTACAGAAATGTAAAATAGGAAAATGGCACTATGCACTTAGGCCTAGCAATGCACAGACCTTGGCCCAGCCCAACAACCCCCGTCTGTATCTCCTTCCTACTGCTCACAGGAGCACGTTGGACGCCTGTGCGCCGTCCATGGCGCGGCTAGCGCACGCGTCCGTCATCCGGCGACCCTCCTCGCGGGTTAAGAGCATCCCCGACCCCCCGGACAAACCCTAACCCACTTGCCCCTCTCCCCCTCGGTTCCTCCCCTTCCCCACAGCCCGCAACCGAGCTGCTGTGGCCATGGTCGTCGTCGTCATTGCGGCCACCGACTTCCCCGGCGCCTGAAAAGATGTCCGGAGCTGCGCCATGGACGTCTCCTTCGACTAGTGTTACCGGTTCGAGCGGGGAAGCACTACATCGCCGGGATCGACGCGTCTTCCTCGCCTACGGCTGCCACTGCCCCGCGCCCAATCTACCTCACCGGAGCTCCTCCGCCACGCCGGCCGCGTCCTCCGCTCCCCCCGTGAGCTCCTCTCCCCATTCCCCCTATTTGCCCCTCGATTTGGTCGCCGTAGGTCGCCGTTCCACCGTCGTGGCCGCTTGCTCCCGTTGAGGCCGCCATGGCCTGAGCTCCGCGCTCACCCGCACGCGTATGACTGCCCGTGTCCAGTCCCGCGTGCCCCGCGCCTGCCCTCGTGTGCCCAGCCGTGCCCCCTGGCCGCGCCCGGCGCGCCCCTGCCCGTCCGCCCGTTGCCGCTCACGCGCGCCCGTGCTGACTGCTGCTCGTGCTGCTCTGTTGCTGCTCCTTCTGCTGCTCCCGCTCGCTGCTCTCGATGCATTCTGCTGCTGCCGCTACTTGGCCGCAGCTGCGTCTGCTCCCTGCTCCTTGTAACGCTGCTGCTTGCTGTTGCTAAATGCCTACTCCTGTTGCTGCTATATGTACTGCTCATGCCGCTGCTGTTGCTGGTTTCCATGGCCGTGAGTGTGTGTTCGTGTGTGTGCACGGCTGTGCCACGGCCGGCCCTTATTTAATTAGTGTAGGCTTAGTTAGAAGTACTACTAGTTTAGTGCTAAGTTAATCTGGTAGTAGATGACATGTAGACCCCATTAAATAAGTTTGATTTATTTATTTGTTTAGGTAAATAGTCTATGACATGTGGGCTACACCTGCCCTTTTGACTAGTCAATTTGACTTGGTCAACTCGAATTATTACTAATTTCATAAAATTGCTAAAACTTTAAAAATTAATATAAAGTAAACCGTAACTCGGATTAAAATACTTTGAACATGAAAGTTGCTCAGAACGACGAGACGGATCCGAATACGCGGTCCGTTCATCCGTCACGCATCCCTAGCATAACAAACTTGCAACCGTTCCCCTCTTATCGTCTGTCCGATAATTCCAAAGACCTGGGAAATATCGTCAGATATTCTCCCGCTCCGTCTGATACGTGTAATGCTTCGTTAGACTACCCCTAGCACCGTGTATCGTATTTGTCATGCTCATGTTTGCTCTATATTTATACTGTTTCCTCCCCCTCTTCTCTCTCGATAGAGTCGGTACCGATGCAGCTCCGGAGTTCGACGACCCCTGAAGACCTTGCCCTTGCCGCCGAGCAACCAGGCAAGCCCCCCTTTTGATCATCCCGATATCGCCCATTCTATTTCTCATGCTTGCATTAGAATTGCTGCTGCTGCTGCTGCTGCTTTACCTATTCTGATGCATAGCCTGTTCATTGTAACCTGCTGTTGATAATTACCTACATATCCTAAACTGTTTAGTCTAGGCTGGGTAGAGACCTATCAGTGACCCCACTTATCCCGACTGCCGCGCTGGATCGTCAGAAGACCCGATCAACGGGATTGAAGACCAGGACCCGACACCGCACATCACCCCCTTTAGTTGTAATGACACTGCAGCGTTACTATCGAGTGCCGAGGGTGAAACCTCTTGTAGCACTTCTGATGTTAACTCTGTAGAGTAGCTATTCGGTCGTGGTCATCGAGGGTGATTCCTCCTTCACCACTTCCGGTAACGACGCTGTCGTGCAACACATCAAGTGTGAACCCATCGAGGGTGAATCCTCCGAGTTCACCTTGACAGACACATCGAGTAGGAATCCAACGAGGGTGATACCTCGAATTCCCCTGATGTTATGGACACACGGATACTTGGACTTTACACTGTTACTTGGATAGGCGGGTCGACCCTGAGGGGTACCCGCGTGCGCCTGAGAGGCGAGTGTTGTGAAGACGGGTGCCAGTGTGGTGCCCGAGTGGTGAATACGAGGCGCGGCCGGGCATTCTTAACCCTTGCAGCAAGTCCTCGAGACGGGGCGACGGGGTCACATCTTTCATGAGTCTCTGCTCGTTACCGCAAGCCCCTAGTCCAAATGATTTGGATATTTGATCCGAGCAGGCCTCTGGTCTGATAGCACTAACCATCACGTGGGCATAGTATGGGCGTTCTGCATCGTATGCATCAGCCGAAAGCTCTGTCAGACGTCTAGTTCAGCATGGCGGCACGGACGGACCGGCGCCTTCCTGTAGTGTTGGTGCCTGGCTTCACCGTGTGCGCAACGACCCGGAGGGCGAGGGGCGATGGCCAAGACCCCCTTGCGCTTAGGATGTAGACCGGCGGGGACCTCTCTGCTGAGCTGTAGGTAGGGTTGCGATGTGTCGTTTGACCGAGGCCGGGCATGACCCAGGAAAGTGTGTCCGGCCGGAGTTAATCGAGCGTGTTGGGTAAGTTGGTGCACCCCTGCAGGGAAGAACACTTCTATCGATAGCCGGTCCTACGGTAAAGGACACTCGGAGTTGTATCCTGATTGATACAATTTAGAACTGGATACTTGGATACTATGGCTCTGGGATTGCTTCTCGCAGGGAGCCGAGAAGGGATCTCAGGACGAGGTTGATGACTGTATGGCTCTGGGATTGCTTTCTCGCAGGGAGTCGAGAAAGGATCTCTGGGTGAGGATGAGACCAAATGATACTGCTACATTATATTGTACTATTCTACTCTCTTCTGTTGCTGCAAGACCGCTGAAGATGATGAAGATGCTAGTCTTCGATAGGACTAGGCCTTCTCTCTATTCTTGCCTTTCTGCAGCCCAGTCCACATTTACAGCCTCCCTTTGAAAATGTTGCATATGTAGTGTAGATCCTTGCTTGCTGAGTACTTCTGAGTACTCATGGTTGCCTTGCTTTCTTTTTCTCCCCATGTCAGTTTGCCGAGACCAGATGACAGAGCCCCTGAGACAGCTGCTCCGCCGACGTTTACTACTACCACCAACGAGGATGTTTCTACTACGAGCTTGCCGACAACCAGGAGTAGGTTCGGAGGGTCCCAGGCAGGAGGCCTACGCCTTTCGATCATAGTGTTTTATTTTGCCCCGCCTTTCTAAAGGCCTTTTCTGTTTCTGTTTCATATCTGTACTCAGATATCTGATGCTTCCGCTGACGCTTGTACGCAAGTTTATGTATTCGAGCCCTCGAGGCCCCTGGCTTGTAATATAAAGCTTGTATGACTTTATTTATGTTTTAGAGTTGTGTTGTGATATCTTCCCGTGAGTCCTTAGGCTTGATCGTGTGCATTTGCGTGTATGATTAGTGCACGGTTGAGCCGGGGGCGTCACAGCTGTGGTCTATGTAATCACACATGTATTACGGTTTCCGGTTAATACAATTATAGCATGAACAATAGACAATTATCATCAACAAGGAAATATAATAATAACCATTTTATTATTGTCTCTAGGGCATATTTCCAACACAGACCTCACAGCAGAATCACTTGGTTGTCTTGATGTTCAGGCAGGCTAGTCCTAAGCTCGGAACACACCCATTGATGAGTTTTATTTTCACACTCATCACACCTGAGTTTAAACTGGTTTATTTCATCAAAACCAAGATATCTGCTCCGATATTCATACTAATGACTAATGAATGGAAAGGATTCCAAAATCCTCTCTTTAATTTGTTTCCATGGGAAATTGGGCTATACATGGACTAAATCAAGCATATATATGGAAGGGAGCATAGAGGAGATTAGGGCAGCCAAGTCGGAGGCGAAGAAAAGCCAACAGAGCGCAAGACCACAACCCATATGAGCGCATGCGCACGTATGAGGTGCCCATGGCACAGTGGCGTCCAACCCTACAACTATCATTAAATAACCAACACCAGAAGAGGATCAAAACAGCTCGCAGGCCTCCATCTTCGTCATCCACAGCATCCAGAAACCCTACCCGCCGCCATTCTCATCTCAATCCCCATTGCCATCTCCACCACCATCAACGCAGCATTCATCCCCAAGTTAGCCACCCCTTGTAATCGTGTATCGCATCCGGCAACTATTGTAAGACATATTATCAATAAAGCATTCATCTTGATGTGTTCTTCAATGGTTTCTTCTTGCGATCTGATCGCTATGTGTGAGTAATTCGGTAACGTCATGGGTTGAGGCATAGCCCTACAACCCTATGTATTTGTTGGAGGGATCGACAGAAGTACTTTGAATTAACGTCTCGTATGTGTGAAATAAAATTGCTTCGTAGTTGTCTCTTATATCGTTCGCTATCTTTGTCCCTGCAGGTACACAGGATCACGGAGATCGAGCCACGGAGAGGCTAAGGGTAGAGAGACCGTGAAGTGCTATTCTGAACACTAGTGACAGAAAGGCTAGTATGGTAGCATGAATCCTATCTCTGGCGATACAAGAGGTGTAGTCATTAAATGCCCAACGCTTTTGTCTGATACAATCTTAGTTACCGAGGCAACCCCGCGCGACGGATAGGGCCTTTGTTTGGACAACCGACTCTTGATGCAGGGCACGTTCCAGTCAAGACATAATTTGGACACGTCCCCCACTTCGATACATTGCAAGCACATCTTGACGGATTTCTTCCAGGGCACAAATTAATATCACAATGACCCTTTTCGCAAATATACGGTTTTAAGAATCAAGTCCTCATACCCATGCCTATTTTTATTATAAGTGTTCACTTGCAACTTGATTACGATCCGGTCTAAAAACTGGAATTTAATACTCTTGCAAAGGCTTGTTAGAAACCCTTGTCTTCAAGGTGCACTTCCTCTCATGGGTTCGATAACGTAGGGTCACCTCTGAGGAAAAAGGCGAGAATCCTTTCTGCTTCTTTACCGGATCACTAAAGGGACTCATCAAACCTTTTTCTGGCACCGTTGCCGGGGAGGATTTGTGTGCTAGTCATTGTGTTAGAGTTTTTGTTAGAGTCTTTATTTCAGTTTTTGTTTTTAGTTTTTGTTGTTGTTCTAGTTTTATTTTTGTTGCAAGTGTTTTCACTAGAAAACGCAAAAAAAAAATATTATGGCTCGTAACCTTGGAAGCTTTGCTGCTCCTATCAATAGTTTCATGCGTGAACCAATTGCACAACCTGATGTTGCTACCATGGAATATCATATTAAACCCAACATAGTCTCTGTAGGGTAACGCAGCAGAAAACAAAAAATTTCCGCCCTACGCACCAGCCCAGGACCATTATGAAGACTGCATACAAGGTTTAGATCTTTTCGTTACCTACTCGTAGCGCAATGGAAGTAGAGCCGATGATGATCGGCGGTGTAGATCCCCACAGCTAGGATTTACAACCTCCCAACCGCGAGGATGTACTCCCTTGTCTTCCCCCCGGACAGCCCTCAGAGAGGCGGTCGGACAGTTCCTCGGATGGTGTCGCGGACAGCCCTTCGGGAGGACCCTCAAAACTCGGACGGTCACTCGGACAGCACTTCGGGAGGACCTTCGAAACTCGGACGGTCACTCGGACAGCCCTTCGGGAGGACCTTCGAAACTCGGACGGTCACTCGGACAGCCCTTCGGGAGGCACTCTCGAACTAAGACCGAAACTACGATCTCTCTACAGAGTTGCACACATACGGTGTCATCTATCCGGCAGCGCTTCACCGTCCAGAACTAGTTCCCACCGGAACCCAGACAGCCTTTCGGCTCTATGAAACTAATTCGTTGGGAGGGAGAGAGAAGGCCAGATCATGCATGGCTTGTGTAGGTTGAGAAAGAGTGAGTTTTGGGCAGCCCCATCCACCTCTATTTATAGGAGAAGGAGGGATGGAGGGGCTGAAATTTCAGCCACATCCATCAATGTCATCTCCAAGATATTTTGGAGCAAAAGCCCAAAAAGGTGGCTTTCCAAAAAGTAACCATAAAGCTGATTTCACTATTCACGACGACATTTTTCAGCGTCCGTTCGAACCGAAAATATTTATGTGGACCTAGAACATTTCCAGTACCCACTAAAATAATTTTTTACGTGTTCCGAAACAATTTTGGATTAGTTATTTTTATCTGCGAAAAGCAGACAAAGCGGTTCCGCAGCTCCGGAACATTTCCGGTTTTTGTTCCAGAAATATCCCAGAAGTTTCCAGAACAATTCTGGCACCCTCCAAGAATTTCCAGACATGTGCCAAAGCCATTTTGACTTAATGGTATACTCCGAAATTACTTTTTGATTTAGTGATTTTCATCTGCGAAAAGCAACCAAACCGGTTCCGGGAGCTCCGGAACATTTCCGGGTTTTTTCTCCGAAAAATCCCAGAACAATTCTGGCACCCTCCAAGAATTTCCAGGCGTGTGCCGAAACCAATTTGACCTAATGGTATACCCTGAAACAACTTTTCAGTTTTACCGAACCTATTCCGGTGTTCTCTCTCCGAAACTTTTTCACTGTCTCCTAAACTTTTCCGGTGACTTTATCTCAGACTCCTTGTCTAGTATTCAGCAGATAGATGACCCTTAAGCGTGTGAACCTATAGGTTCGGTGAAGTATAGACATGACCGGAACACTTTCCGATCAATGATCAACATCGGAGCCGTGGACACCCATATTGACCCCTATAACCACACGAATGAATATTCGAGTGAACCTCCAGTTGCCGTGTGCTATTCCTGTTGCTTCACGATATGTTACAAATACCCGAGGTGAGATATATTGGCATCCCTGTGAATCAACAACTTGTTCACTATGCCAGTTCCCACATTACCGGTATTGTTCTCTTTTCTCGTTACCGTGTTCCGGCATCCCCGTGATCAAATCACATTGTGTCTGGCCAGACGATGATGGATACCGTAACACCGAGAGGGCCCAGAGATATCTCTCCATCGTCGGAGGAGCAAATCCCAATCTTCAGCTATCAAGTTACTTGGCATACTTTTCCATGAACCCGTAAGCCACCGTAATAGCCACCCATTTACGGATGACATTTAACAAACCCCGAAGTTCATGAAGCAAGCATGAAGAAACTCGATACTCTCATGGTCTAAGGAATTATGCAAACGTAAACTTTCTCTGTGTTATTAACCATTAACTTGTGATGAATGTATCTCATAGCGTAACATCAATCAGGTCGATTCAACACAAGTGTTCTCCTAGCATTCTGCCCTCAAAGTTGTCGGCATAGTAATGCCCATGATCAGGAAAACAGAACCATCATGCAACACTTGATCTAGTCTTAGAGGCCAGACTAGGAATACATTTTACCGTTTATTATTCCACACGTTCATATGAGTCTTCCTTCGAGCCTCATGTTATTGCAGACTCGAGAACCATAGCAGTTATAGCATGGAACATAAACATAATTATGAACATGGAGATAAACAATAACATTTATTATTGCCTCTAGGGCATATCTCCTACAGACTCCCACTTGCACTAGAGTCAATAATCTAGTCAATGTTAATGCACTTTACACCTATGGCATACCGGTGTAAAAAATGCTTCGCTTGTGGTATAGCCTGATGTCCAACGGATCTGACAACTTCAGTTCCGTGTGTATCTTTGCATATCCTCGCGTTTTCACGCTTTCACAAAATTCATATTTTGTGTGGACTTGGCTTTGTATATATGTGAATCAGTGGTCGAAACCTGATTCCTCAGACTGAGCTATGGAGCGACTATCTTCAATAGTGTCCCATTAACAAAAGCCATCTCAGAACCATACTAAGTTCATGAATGAACTATATGATTCAACATCTTTGTCGCTTCCAAAGCATCAACATACTTAGCCTTTGTTATAGAATTCGCCACAGTATCCTGTTTGGAACAATTTCCAACTACCGTGCCACCATATTGTGTATTACACAAAACCCTTAACTTCAATCAAAAATCGCATGGAGCATTTATGAAAACCGTGTCGATGTAATTATTTACAACGAGCACTTCATAATCTCTGCTTGTGAGAAAACATGTCAGCAGTACTACTCTTGTACTCAATGACATCTTTCACTGTTGTCCCATGATCAGTACTTTGATCACTTTGGTATCGATACTCACAACAACTTGGGAATATTGGACATATCTGGTTGTCTTACATACCATGGAATACATGATTAATCCAAACACAAAAGTGTGTGGAATCTCCATCATGTATTTTGCTCATCAGTGTTTTGGGACACCGAGTCTTGCAAAAACTCTTTCCATGTGACTTCGGGAAGAATCACTCCATGGCGTTTTAATGCTAAAATGTTTTAGCATCTTGTCAATTTGTATTCATGGCTTTAGCCAATTAGGCAATACTATCTCGTAGATAATTATGCCTAATATCAAGGCTACATAGCCCAAGCATTTCATCGAAAAACTATTTTCAATGAAGTCCTAATTCGTGTCAAGAAATTTATGTTATTTCCAATCAACAATGTGTCAAGCACACAAGGTTTTTAGAAATATTATTATTCTCCCACTTACTTTCTTGTAACCACAAGCATCTTCGCTATCCATTGATGCAATCAAACTCTTTTGACTATTTCATCAAAAACGAATATTCCAACTCCATTATGCTCTCTTCTGTCCATCGCTGGAACTCTGAAGTTTGCATATTCACTGGCATCCTCTAGACCAACAAAATACTTTGGATTGTATCACATACAAGTCCTATTTTGTATTTCCATTTCATGGAAATTCTTTTGTCATCCATGTTTCATATCTCAGGATTGAAATATGTATTAATTGCTAGTTTAACCCGATCTGACTTTAAGCATTGCTACGGTGAGACAATCTCATCGTAGTCAACTCCTTGAATTTGTTATTGCAACAAGTCGAGCTTTATGGATAAAGCATTTTTATCCGTATCAGTTTATAGTTCCAATGCAATCCGTTAGACTCTAAGTCTTCCGAAGGGTTTATCAAGATTTAAATCTTGAATCATTTTATGGAAACTATCTCGGATTATATTGGCATGTAGCCAATCCCAGAGTTAGGGCCCATCAACACTTCCTTGTGTATCGTAGGTATACTGTTGTCTAACAACAATATCTCATATGCGCACCTGAGAGGTTTGCACGAGTTTTTCCTACGTGGTTCAGCTGCAAGTTCGACCGAAGTCCATACATCTCATGTAGAGGCTTCCGTATCAGTCGTAGTAGGAAACTCTGGAATCACTTCCAAGGTCTCTTTCCTTTGATCTGATGATGAAGATACTGTTATCTCGTCAAGTTGCACTGTTCTCCCTCTCACCTTTTTGAAAGAACCATTTTCTTCAAAAAGCATACCGTTCTTTGTGGCAAACCTATTTGCCTCGGTATAGTGAGGGAGGAATACCCAATTACTTGGCATAACCTACAAAGTAGCACTTGTCTGATTTGGAATAGGTTTGTAAACATTTTACACAAACCCCATATTCCAAATGTTAAGAAAACATATATCATGGTTGGGTGTACCATACCATGGACTCATTTCAACAGATCTGATGGCGCTCTAATCAGTGTAAAAGCCGTAGTCTCTAAAGCATTACTTTAAAAGGGATAATGGAAAATTGATTTATGTCATCTTTGATCTCACCATGTCATAAATGGTTTGTTTACATCTTCACGGGCATTCCACTCACAGTGGTGTTCCGAGAGGTGTAAGTTATGAAACTCTTTTCACAACTCATCAGACATTCGGTAAACTTGTAACTCAGATATTCCTTTCCGCAATCTAATTTGCAGAAACATAATATTTCTTGTTACAATAATTTCGACTTCATTTTGAAAACCTTTCGAATGATTTCAAAAGATCCAGACTTATGTCTCATCAAGTAAATATCCATATATCTACTTGAGTCATTTCTGAAGAAAGATAAATCCACTACTAACAACATTTATCGGACTACACGCATCAAAATGTATGATCACCAGTAAGTCTGTTGTTCGTTCCTTATGGCCTGTGAACGGTATTTCTGTCACTTCACTTTTCGGAGGAAAGTTGCAAGTGTCAGATGATTCAAAATCAAACGACTTCAAAATACATCATAATGGAAATTTGCTTTGCGGGTTTCTCCAATGTGACCAAATGCAGTGCCACAATTGTGTGGTATTCTTTTAGTCTTGCGACATTTAGCGTCAGTGTTATGGATGTATCATATTTCCATCAATATTCATAACATACATCCCATCTTGGATGGAAGCATGGCCCTTCATGTTATTCATAATACTGAACAACAATTGTTGTTTTTATGAACAACTCTTTTGCAACAAACATTGTGCAATGGGCTAGAGTGAATGAAACTCTAAAATGAATTATGAAAGTAAACACAGAGGTAATCTATTATTATCATTATTCATAACATACATCTCATTCATAATGAAAGTATGGCCCTCATGTTATTCATAACACTGAACATAAAAAGTTCTCTGATGAACAGCCTTCTTGCAAGATACCTTATGCAAACGGCTAGATTGTATGAAACTCTAAAATGAATTGTGAAAGTAAATACATAGGTAATACACCGATGGAAGGTATAGTAACTTTTACTATGTTCCCAGCGCGTATCAAAACCTCATTCCTGGCTAGTCTTTCAGGCCATTGTAGTTCTTACATCGAGTTTCAATAGAATGCAATCGAGCGGGTATCTTTGTGATTAACTCACAATACCCAAGAATTAGTGATTAACATGTTTAACCATAATTCCCAAGAACTATATCTTTGACCAACCTTCTATACATCAAAAACTTGTATGACATTCATGCATGAGCAGGATATTCCAGTCTTCTTTCTTTTTGCCTTTATAATTCTAACAGTTTAACTTTTAGTATTTCTTCTACTCTCAGAAGAAGCACCCAACTTAATACACTACTGGAATCCACTTCTTTGCCGTCTGCCACTTCTTTGCCGTCTGCTGGCTGACGGCAAAGAAGGTCTTTGCCGTCCGCTTACGAAAAACGGACGGCAAAGAACTGGCTGGTGGCAAAGAAGGTCTTTGCCATCAGCCAGTTCTTTGCTGTCGGCTAGCGGACGGCAAAGAGAGAGGTGGGCCCCACTAACGAGCTGCTTAGAAAAAAAACTAACGGCAAAGAGAAAAAAAGTGGACGGCAAAGGAGGGCGGACGGCAAAGAGATAACCTAACTAACGGATCCTCACCCCTCCTTCCCTCTCTCTCTCTTTCTGTCCCTCTCTCCCCGACGAGACCACCGCCGCCCCCACCACCCGCCGCCGCCCCTCGCCCCATCGCCCCGACCACCCGCCGCCCCCCTTGCCCCGTCGCCCTACCACCCGCCGCCACCCCCTCGCCCCGTCGCCCCACCACCCGCCGCCGCCCCTTCCACGCTGGCCAGCAGCACTGCGGCCGTTCAGCGCCCCCCCCCCTCCTCTGCGTGGACGTCCCGCCCCCGTCTCTATGCGGCCTCCCCCTCCATCGGGCCGCCGCCCCCCACCCGCCGCGGCCTCCCCCTCCACCGGCGTGCCCCACCCCCACCCCCGCCGCATCCCCCTCCCGGGCCCCGCGCCCCCACGCCGCCTCCCCATCCCCGGCACACCCACCCCGCCCCACCCCCGCCTCCCCCTCCACACCGCCTCCCTCTCCACGGTGATCCCCTGCCTACAGTGAGTGGATCTTTCCCCCCTTTTTTTAGTTTAGTTTCTTTTAGTTATTTATTTCTGTTTAGTTATTAGTTTACTTTAGTTTTAGTTTTTTTCAGTTTAGTTTTAGTTTTATTTTTAGTTTAGTTTATTTTAGATTAGTTTTGTTTTAGTTAGCAAGAAGAGAGTAGAAGGAGGAGGAGGAGGGAGGAAGAGGAGGGAGAAGAAGAAAGAAAAGAAGAAGAAGAAAGAAGAAGAAGAAGAAGAAGAAGAAGAAGAAGAAGAAGAAGAAGAAGAAGAAGAAGAGGAAGAAAGAAGAGAAAGAGGAGGAGGAGGAGGGAGGAAGAGGAGGAGAAGAAGAAGAAGAAGAAAAGAAGAAGAAGAGGAAAAAGGAGAAGAGGAATAAGAAGAAGAAGAAGAAGATATTGAATCTGCAAATATTGCTGCACTGGTTGAATGTTGTGAAAGTTTTGTGAAGCTTCCAGATAGCATTGTCAGGCTTCAAGGGCACCATAGAACATGTCACCATAGAAAGAACATATCACCATAAAACCTCCCCCCGCCAATTCTTTAGATATAGTTTTAGATAATAAATAGTTTTAGATAGTTTACATATTAGAAAAGAAGAAGGAAAAAAAGGAAAAAGAAAAAAGGAAAAGAAGGAAAAGAAGAAGAGGGAAAGGGAAAGGAAGAAGAGGAAGAGGAGGAGAAAAAGAATAAGAAAAAGAAGAAGAAGAAGAAGAAGAAGAAGAAGAAGAAGAAGAAGAAGAAGAAGAAGAAGAAGAAGAAGAAGAAGAAGAAGAAGAAGAAGAAGAAGAAAAGGAAGAAGAGGAAGAAGAAGAAAAGGAAAAAGAAGAAAAAAGAAGAAGAGGGGAAGAAGAAGAAAAAGACACGTTTTTATATTTTCTTATTTAGGGTTCCGCCACGTTTTGCAGTTTCTTTCTTTTCTTTAGTTGAATGTTTTTATACTGCTAGCTAGTTGCCTAGTTTGCTGACCCAAAGAAGTTAAAATAGCTATTATATGAAATTCAACTAAAGTCAACATTTTTGACGACTAGTGCTACTTATAAATTCAACTAGAGCCATCATATGTCCACAAGTGCATTGTTTTTTGAATGAGAAATGATAACTTGGTGTAGTTGATTATCTTCTGCTGCTTATCAGAGATGGGGGGAAGCCGCCACCGTAGACTCCGCTCTGCCACACCGGAGTACGAGTTGGATGCTTTCGAGTTCTTCAGTATCATACTTGGGACTTCAGTATCATC
Source organism: Thinopyrum elongatum (assembly GCA_011799875.1). Classification (NCBI taxonomy): domain Eukaryota; kingdom Viridiplantae; phylum Streptophyta; class Magnoliopsida; order Poales; family Poaceae; genus Thinopyrum; species Thinopyrum elongatum. The sequence goes on from CM022303.1 coordinate 695,065,760, forward strand.
CACGAGGCAGGTATATAAAAGGAGAGATCTCTCCTTCACCCATCTCATTATGATAACTCTGTTGTTTGCTACATCACTCATTGTCCCAAACTGCAGAGGCTGCCTGACACTTTTATGAACATGCTGGGTGAAGATCCGCCATATAATGTGAAGCTGCGACAGGCCGGCAGCGGGTTTCGCTGGCTGTGGGACGTGGAGTTGGTGATCAAGGAGGGCCACATGTACCTGTGTCGTGGATGGGAGAAGTTCTATCGTGCCTATGACCTGGGGCAGGGGTACTTCCTTGTCTTCAGGTACGACGACGACGCCACCATGCTCATCGTGAAGGTGTTCAACGAGACTATGTGTCGCATGCGCTACGCTGACGACGATGATGCCAGTATGTTCTGCCTCTTCTTATTCCTCTACATTTAGCTTTGTCTCGCATCGATTGTTAACGGTCATTGTTGCATTTGGACAGGCAATGGGAGCAGCAGCAGCGACACTGGCTACAGCCAAAGCAGCAGCGATTCTGGCTGTAGCAAAAGCAACAGTGATTCTGGCTGTAGCAAAAGCAACAGCAAGGAGGATGATCCGGACTAGAGTGGGGAAGAAGAGCAGCAGAGTGGGCATCAGGCTGAGGATGACCTAGCGATGGTGGTGGCTGAGGATGACCTAGCGATGGTCGTGCCTGTCCTGCCTGAAGATGGCCTCGCGATGGTGGTGGTGCCTGACAATGACCTCGCGCCGGTGGTGGCGCCGGCGATCCCACAGTTGGGCGACATGACCACGCCAATTGTGGTAGAAGACTACATCCCACTGCCTCCACCGCCTCGCCGCTCTTGGCGCATCAGGCTGAGGAAGGAGAAGGAGAAGAACAATGAGAACTGAACTATGTCAGGTATGTTTGATCTCCAAAATGATCTATATATACTTAGCTTTGTTTCCTCCGAAATGACATAAGTTAGCTCTAAGTTAGCTCTAATATGCTTAGTTACCTATGTTAGCTCTAATATGCTTAGTTACCTATGTTAGCTCTAATATGCTAAGTTATCTCTACTATGCTTACTTTCCTATAGGTTAACTCCAAAATTACTTATGTTAGCACAAAATGACCAAGTTTACATAATAAGCTTATAGTCTTCTTCTTCTTCTTCTTATTCTTCTAGTCTTCTTCTAGTATTCTTCTAGTCTTCTTCTTCTTCTTCTTCTTCTTCTTCTTCATTTTCTTCTAGGTTAGCTCCATTTTACTTAAGTATGCTTACTTCTTATAGTCTTGTTCTTCTTCTTCATTTTATTCTTCTTCTTCTAACATCTTGTTTATCATTTTGCAGATTTGATTTAATTCACGGAAGCTTGCATGGATGGAGTGCTTCTTTTCCATTTGTGCTTTTATTTTGTATCAATGAACTTGCATGGTTGGAACTTGTTATATGGATGGATGGATAACGGTGTTGGATGAACAATGTGAAACTTTTGTAATATGTAAGGATGGAACTATATATGTGTTGGTTATGTATGTATATATGATGAAACTAGTGTGTTGGATATGCTTGTTGTGTATATATGTATATCTGCAAATTGCTGTCAAATTGAATGAATTAAATTAAAAACAGGGCTGTACAGGCTCTTTGCCGTCAGCTAGCTGACGGCAAACATGCCACATGGCAGCTACCTGTGGTTCCTGGGACTGGCATGTTTGAGCACTTTGCCGTCTGCCTGCGAACGGCAAAGACGTTAGCCTCTTGGCCGTCCGCTGGATGACGGCAAAGCACGCCGTTAACCCCTAACGGCCCTCACCCCACCTCACTGCCGTCCACGATCTTTGCCGTCTGCTGGCCACCAGAGGCGGACGGCACAATCCTTTGCCGTCCGTTTCCCGGAAGCGGACGGCAAAGAAGGCCTTTGCTGGCACGTGTTCATCCGGACATTTTGCCGTCTGCTGGCGGACGGCAAAGAGGTTTGCCGTCCGTGATCTATGCCTTTGCCGTCCGCCGTGGCGGACGGCAAAGAAGCTGATTCCAGTAGTGATAGTGGTGTTAGCGCCGAACTTCCTAGGCATGAAAGTTTCACTAACACCCTTCAGACACTTCTTTTCTCTCTAAGTTGTTGTTTTATTCACCTTTCATCATATGACAGGCGTTCTTCTGGATCCCTCTCTTATCAATCTAATGCATAGTAAACACCTTTACTAATAGTTTGCAAAGAAACATTGCTTTGGATATTTCATATCTTTCAGCCTTTGTTTGTATCTAAAAATAAATTTTCAGTTCGTTGAATATCACATAACTATCCCAAAACTTTCGAAGTTCGGGTCTCATGGAAGCAAATGTATTGCACTTGACTGAAACAGAATTCTAGCTTTTGAAACAAAGGACGAGAGTCATATGATCCATAGCATTAGCAGGAGAATACCAAAGCATGCGATAGGACAAAGTCCTTCTCGGCACTCTTGAGGACAATCCTCACATTACGTTACCAACCGTAAAGTTCTAACCAGATATTTAATAGCTATTCAATGTTAACAGGAAAGCTGGAAATGCGAGCCATTATTCTACAACTATTTTGCAAATCACACTTAGACAGTGTTCAAAGATTAATTGCACTAAGAATTAAAAGAAATAATTCTAAAGTGCGCTCCCACTCAAATCAATATCTCTCATAATTGATTGTGAGCGATTCAAGACCCGCGTTTCAATTCAACGCCATTGACGGGTTCATCACTGATGACGTGAATTTTAATCGGTAGGCCAACTTGCCAATCACATCTCTATGTGACTCTTGTCCATCTTTCGATGCGTGTGTTCCGAGCTCAGGACTGTCCTGCCTAAACGTCAAGGCAACCAAGTGATCTTGCTGCGAGGTCTGACCTCACCCGCCTCACACTTCTCTAATCGGTCGTACTCATGTGTACATGTCGTACCCCGAAAAGATAGGTGCCGTGACGGTGCTACACGTGGGAGAACACTAACTACTTTATATTTTTGTGAGAGATCACCCTAATAAAAGCGACTACCGCACAATCAAGAAGGGTGCATCATAAGGGATAAACATCTTAGGCAATTCATAATAGCATGATATGGTATAGCCCTTTCTGACGGAGAAGTCTTTCATTTCTTCGTCTCCGGCATTCGCGTCGGTGTTCACCTTCATGAAGATTGCCACCACCTTGTTGATGCACCAGATAATATTGCTATCTATACAGCTAATAAAATAATGCAATCCAAAAAGGTTGACACGCAGGTCATTTGAAGTGACAATCATATGGCTCCAGCCATCATGCCGAATCATGACACGCAGGTTATGTTAATCAATTTACATCATATAGTCTTCTCATAAATAATCAAATTAATATGAGCACTGCTATACCACATCACATGCACATGCAAACCATCTTGCAAAGCCAAGTTAGACGCCTCTAATCGGTTCATGCAAAATTTTATTTTACGTGGCTTCTAAGGTTTTGAAACAAATCGAAGCTACCAACGTCCATCATCAAGCATGATTATCCAAGTCGCTAGATTATCATTGCGGGGTGTATGAAACACGAGATAATAAAATCTCGAGCCCCATACTGAACTTCATCATACACATGACACCCGTGCAGATCATATCTGCATTGCCCTTTCGTCTGCGAAATTTCATCTTTCTTTTTAACTATGGTGGAATTCAATGAACTGTTAGCACTTCGTTGATCAATCAGGATCGCGGATTGCCAGAACTTTGAAACTCCACCATGCTGTTATCAAGATCAGAAATATGAAAATTCCAGGGAAGCAACAAGAACATCGGGTAACAAATTTCATCTGCTACCCGCACAAATAATTTTCAGTAATAGAACTCATCTACTACCTATTTATATTGTGCAATACCAATACATCTCTATTTATTCTAGATCGCAACCTACATCTACGCATAGCGTGGCTCTTGATGCCACTGTAGGGTAACGCAGCAGAAAAAAAAATTCCACCCTAAGCACCAGCCCAGGACCACTATGAAGACTGCATACAAGGTTTCGATCCTTCCGTTACCAACTCATCGCGCAGCAGAAGTAGAGTCGATGATGATCGGCGGTGTAGATCCCCGCAGCCTAGATTTACAACCTCCCAACCGCGAGGATGTACTCCCTTGTCTGCCCCCCGGACAGTCCTTCGAGAGGCAGTCGGACAGTCCCTCGGACGGTGTCGCGGACAGCCCTTCGGGAGGACCCTCAAAACTCAGACGGTCACTCGGACAGCCCTTTGGGAGGACCTTCGAATCTCGGACGGTCACTCGGACAGCCCTTCGGGAGGACCTTCGAAACTCGGACGGTCACTCGGGCAGCCCTTCGGGAGGCACTCTCAAACTAAGACCGAAACTACGATCTCTCTACAGAGTTTCACACATACTGTGTCATCTATCCGGCAGGGCTTCGCCGTCCAGAACTAGTTACCACCAGAACCCAAACAGCCTTTCGGCTCTACGAAACTATTTCGCAGCGAGGGAGAGAGAAGGTGTCGGGGCCAGATTTCGGGGACACAACATATCCCAGAAATTAACCCCTCGTGTTACCACCAGCCCAGGATTACTGTTTCTGGTGGACACATCCTTGTTACAGATTACCAAGCTATTCCAAGAATTGGATACAAGACCATAAAGTACTAATGATATAATAGTGACTCCGGTGGTGGATGACGGAAATGACTCGTGGTTCTCCAACGTCGATGGGGCTCCATTCCCACAGGAACAGCTGACCCGGATAATTCCTATCCCGCATGGCTGCTATCCTAGGCTCCGCACGGATGTCGCTGTGGTACTCCTCGTAGAACTCCTGACCTGGCCAAGTAAATAGCCAGGGACAAGCCTGTGAGTACGTTGGAATGTACTCGCAAACATCCTGAACAAAAGATATACCGAATGCAGGAGACAAAATAAATGATCACGATGAGCCAAACCATATGCGTATGCTCATGCTGGACTTAAATGCCTACTGAAAGGAATTAAATCATGGCATGATAAAATATTAGCATGTGCAAATAAAAGAATATATGGGAATGTTAGTGATAAACAAGGAAAGTTAAAGGAAAATAAAATAAAAGAAATGCCGGTCGGATGTCTAAAATGACAACACGGTAGGTCTTGAAGAAAAATGCCAAACGGGTGTCTGAAAGAGAAATCGGACGAGACATGACCATCCGAGAACTCAGGCGACGCCATGAGAGGTCTTGAAAAGAAATGCCAGTCGGGTGTCTAACAGAGAAATCGGACGAGACAGGACCATCCGAGAACTCAGGCGACGCCACGAGAGGTCTTGAAAATAAATGCCAGTCGGGTGTCAAGCGACGCCATGGTCAGACTTGAAGAGAAATGCCAATCGGGTGTCCACAGGAGTAGTTGCGGGATAAACCGCCTGTTAACTCGAGAAACGCCACGAGAGGTCTTGAAAATAAAACTGAATGCCCGGGGTAGTCTAGCCAGCCCCTGAGACACTCAGGAAAATTCAAAATAAGAGAAACGGGTTAGTCCTCAATAATATTCATAACCATAATAATATTTAACATGCATAAAATATTCATGGTAGCATCAGGGTGTCAATAATTATCCTGCAAAATAATTCAGGCTCAATTTAATTATTTTCCTCCGAAGACCGACGGTAAGACCGACACTTGACCAACCCAGACTGTAGCCCTTGACCGCGGACACGGCTATTCGAATATGTTTAAACTCTGCAGAGGGTGTACTCTTTACCCACAAGTAAAGGATTTCTTTAGTCAGTACCGTCACACCGACTAATTCCTTTTACGGTCTTTGGGTTGAAAACACACCTAACCAGCACACACCAGATGAACTTTCTGGATGCCAGGAATCACCCAAGGCATCATTCAAGAAAAACTCTGAGATGGAGAGACCAACGTCCTGCATGGGATCACTATTAATACACGTGGATTCCAAGCGGTGCCCCCCTCTCAGTCACAACTGGAAACACCCATGCCCCCTGACCCGATGACAGGATTTAGTCCACGGCCGCGGGAAACCCTCATCGTGGCCCTCTGTACGGTGTGTGCATGGAAAGGAGTTAACAACTTACTGAACCATACCCTACCTGTGGCAGGGACCTATGGCAGCACGAAACAAGTATGGGGGTTACCGGAACAAGACTCGATCTACGGTCGACTCAGGAGGTTTAAGTTTTCCTGCATTGGTTAACACAATATATCTCCTTGGTAGTACCAAACAGGGTCACCACCTAGCATGTCCCGACATGCCATCACTGATCATTCTCGTCACCACGAAATTTTTAGTCACACGGTCACTTTTCTTGTGACTGGTTCTTTCCTGCAGATTAGTCAGGACCAACATGGCATCTGTGACATGTGAAAATGACCATGCTCACACATAATTCATGCTTAAACAGAGACAAAATATTGTCAGGGGATCATGCATGCAAAAATAGCCATATGCCAGTTTTATTTGAATTCAACATATTCATGATGCACTTATTCTCGCAACAAACAATTATGCAATTCACCATATCAAGTGTTCACGATGCTTGCCTTTAGTATGCAGAGATGTTGGTTGCACTCAAAAAGTTTGAAAACTTTATCTTCCCTCCATTTCCTATTTTCAAAAATATATTTAAATTACCACATATAGCAAAAACAGTGCCAAAAAATTGTTTGGAATTTTTTTTGAAATAAATACTAAAATAAACTAGATGAAAAATTAGAAATACCAGAAAAATAATCAAATTATTTGGAGTTAATATGAATTACTTAGGGCATTTCTAAGCTGAAATAATTAAGAATGTGGACTATTTAGAAGATCCAGTGGAGATAAAGCTTACTAAAAATGTCCACCCTAGCTGGAATCATAGTGAATATTTTTAGGAGTATTTATAAATTTTAATAACTGGATTTGGAGTTGAATAGGTGGCTGTGGAATTAGTGAAACACTACTGGAAAAGAAAAATAAAGGAACAGAGCTGTGCCATGAGCGCTGTTTAACCGAGCGTGCTACCAGGCCGGCCCAGCTACCCAGCCGTGCCAGCAGATAGGCGAAGAGAGGCTGACGACCAGGCCCCGCTTGTCGGGTATGACCCAGGTCGTCCCGTGTCCTCCCTCTCTCCTACCGAATAGAGGCGGCCCTTCCGGCGAAGCTCGCCAGCGATTGGAGGCACGGTTCCAGGAGAGGAACACACCACCGTGCTCAGGAGCTCCTGGCGATCATGGTGAGATATGGCACGGTCTCCGGGGTCCACCTAGTTGTCGACGGCGAGCTCTCCCGCGGAACTCCGGTGACTGTGAAAAGGGGCTTCTGCCCATGGTCGATGGTGAGTGAAATTGATGACTGAGGTGTGCTTGCGGTGAACGTTAGAAACTCCTGGCAAGAGAGCTTTGACGGGGGTGGCTTGGTAAGCTTGAAATCATCGGAGACAGACCGACGGCTGTTGTTGCCGGAATTGGAGAAGACGACCGTCTACAGGTCAGGCAACGGTCTGGGGAGGCCTCTAGTGGTAGGAGGAGATGTTCTGTTGAACATAACGATCCCGGGTGGCCTTTATATAGCTGGTGGACGTCGGTGCTGTAGCCTCCCGAAGCGGATGCGGTGGCATGGCCATTACTGCTGCGGATGAGGCCTGTGAGGTGCGTTGGAGGTCGGTGAGAGGATCAGAGGTGTTAGGTGAGGACGGTGGCGATCCGCAGTGATGAAGAGGCTTGCTGGTTGGCTCCGGCGGCTTGGGCGGTGGTGTAGCCGAGAAGGCAGCCACGGGCGGCGGCCCTGGACAGTGTGGGCGGTGGAAGGATGTCGGCGGGGTCGGTAGGGGGGTCGGTGAAGGGATGGAAGAGCTCTGGCCGTTGGCATTTAAGCGAGGCAAAGACGTGGCGGAGTAGGCAGCGTCAGGCGGTGTTCGGTGGAGGCACTGGCCGGCATGGACGGCGCTACGGGACGAGGGGGGGTGGTGTCGGCGGGGCTCTGGGGTGGCTTGCTGATCCAGGGGAAGGATTGGTATGAGCGGTTGGGCAGCACGCGGCGGTGCCGACGCCTGCAGTTATGGCGCTCCGAGCGCGCTCTGGGTATGCATGAAACGTGCTCGACGTTTTGCTAATAGCATCCACAGTGATCCATACAAGTTGATATTTGGCAGGTTAATGCTCCTGGAGATGGCAAGGCTGGTAGACATGCTACTTTGGCCAGAGGAGTAATATCCTAATGTAGTTTAAAGAGGTTGCCAAATTCTGTCATGCTCATGATGTGCTCGACAGAATGCTAGGGCTATCTAGGGGACTTTGCTGGGTGTGAAATTTACCAGGATGGTGTCTCCTTAGTGAGTATAGATGATGGTGGAGTTGTTTTGGCAAAAAGAGATACTTGCTAATGCAAGTTTTAACAGAATTCATTTCTGGACAGAAACTACAGGGGAATATTTGGTAGATCTAAATGATGCAAATGAAGCTGATCTTCTGGACTTAAGGTTTTTGTTGGAAGGACTAGAAGTAGGAGAAATTTGAGAATTTTAGGAGCAGGGAAAATTGGGGTTGCAGTTATAACTCAGAAATGGGACAGAAATGAAAAGAGATTGTTTCACTCAAATTTTTTAAAACACCAAGTTGGGTTTTTGCACCAAAGTGGCATGTGGGCATCATATGACCTCTCATAATTTTTGTGGAGTTTTGAAAGAATTATTTAAAATGGTTGTAGTGCAACAGAGGCATTTAAAATATTGAAATAGCTGTTAAAAGAATTGTTTAGAGGCAAATTTTATTCTGAAAATAATTCTTACCGTTATTAAAGTATAATTGAAATGTTTTAAGAGAACTACGAAAGCCACAAATTTATTTCCAAAAATTTCCGTATGGAGGGAAGAATTTTGAAAAACAGAGGGCGGAAAATACTCCGAAAATAACAAAGGACTTAATATACTTCAAAATTTTATTTCTAGCCAAATTTTTATTTAGTAAAAACATGATTAAATTTATGGGGTGTTACAAACTCTACCCCCCTTAAGAAAATCTCGTCCTCGAGATTTGTTAAGGACGGAAGAATTAAATGCAAATCACAACAGACAAGCAATCATGCACAAGACAATAACACACAATCACATCATTCAATCAAACACTACACACTGCTAGAAATATACACATATTCGTCTATGGCATGACGGTGGAATTTACAGGGCAACAGGGTTGCTAAGGACATGGCAACTACTCTGGCAGACTCAGTCCACTTCGTCGACGTCCAGACGGGCGTGTCTCGCGGACGTCGAGGCTTCTCCGGGGGCTTCAACGTCGAAGTTGGCTGGAGTGTTATGAGAAGCTGCAGGGTTGGGGTAGCGATGATGACCCACGCTGGGTGTAGTGGCTACAGTCTTGTTGGAGGAAATCCCAAAGAGATGACGGAGTTCATCCGGGGAAACGAATGCATTGCCCGGGTGGGCAACAGGGGTAGACCTCGCAGGCTCGATTGGTCTCCCGAACAGTAATACCGGTTTGTCAGTGGAAGGTGCAGCTTCAGTTCTCACTGGGGTCAGGAGAGCAAGCATCCTGCGGGTCTCAATCAGATCATTGGTGACCTGATCGAACAATGCCTCTTGCACTCTCAGGTAGCGCACCAGATGCAACGGAGCAGGATCCGTCTCGTGGTCCCCGTTAGCTACTTGGGTCGGCCTACCATAGCCTTCACGACTAGGGTAGTAGTAGAAGGAGCGGCAATTAACCCTCAGTGACCGATGCCGGAGTTGAACTACAGCCTCTCGGGCTGCAAGTTGGATGGCTAGGGGCTCGTCGGTGGTCGTCCTCCTGGTGAACCCGTAAGGGCGCTCTGCGGTGATGCCCCTCCCGTAGATGTGCACCGTGGCCCAGTAGTGATGGATGGCATCACTCGCGTGCTCTTGGTACACAATATACTCTGGCGGCTCGTCGATGCCGAGAGCACGACAGGCGAGATTGACAAGGATGACTACAAAGCCTTCAAGCTCGGCTGCGGTGGTCTCGTTGTGCACGATGGGGCCTGGCATCTTGGTGGTTGGATTATTGAACTGAGAGTGAGGCTGTGACGTGCTAGGTTGGGGCAAGGCTTCTCTTATACGCCAGCGGAGTCTTCCATCGCACGATTGCGGATGGGACAACTCAGGTGTCAGCCACAGGCACACAGCCTATGGGCTGGTTGATAGGTTGGGCACCGACTGTCAAAAAGATGTTGGCTGGCCACTGTGCGGTTATCGGATAGGATGGGCTTGACTGCGGATAGGAAAGGATGTGGATGGTGTGGAGACCTAGGGATAGCGACCAGGCTAAGATAGGATTAGCCAATGGTCAGCCTGGCTCTGATACCAAGGCTGTCGGGGCCGGATTTTGGGGACACAACATATCCAAGAAATTAACCACTCGTGTTACCACCAGCCCAGGATTACTGTTTCTGGTGGACACATCCTTGTTACAGATTACCAAGCTATTACAAGAATTGGATACAAGACCATAAAGGTCTAATGATACAATAGTGACTCCGGTGGTGGATGACGGAAATGACTCGTGGTTCTCCAACGTCAATGGGGCTCCATTCCCACAGGAACAACTGACCCGAATAATTCCTATCCCACGTGGCTGCTATCCTAGGCTCCGCACGGACGTCGCTGTGGTACTCCTCGTAGAACTCCTGACTAGGCCAAGTAAATAGCCAGGGACAAGCCTGTGAGTACGTTGGAATGTACTCGCAAACATCCTGAACAAAAGATATACCAAATGCAGGAGACAAAATAAATGATCACAATGAGCCAAACCATATGCGTATGCTCATGCTGGACATAAATGCCTACTGACAGGAATTAAATCATGGCATGATAAAATATTAGCATGTGCAAATAAATGAATATATGGAAATGTTAGTGATAAACAAGGAAATTTAAAGGAAAATAAAATAAAAGAAATGCCGGTCGGATGTCTAAAATGACACCACGGTAGGTCTTGAAGAAAAATGCCAAACGGGTGTCTAAAAGAGAAATCGGATGAGACAGGACAATCCGAGAACTCAGGCGACGCCACAAGAGGTCTTGAAAAGAAATGCCAGTCGGGTGTCTAAAAGAGAAATCGGACGAGACAGGACCATCCGAGAACTTAGGCGACGCCACGAGAGGTCTTGAAAAGAAATGCCGGTCGGGTGTCAAGCGACGCCACGGTCGGACTTGAAGAGAAATGCCAATCGGGTGTCCACAGGAGTAGTGGCAGGATAAACCGCCTGTTAACTCGAGAGACGCCACGAGAGGTATTGAAAATAAAACTGAATGCCCGGGGTAGTCTAGCCAGCCCCTGAGACACTCAGGAAAAATTCAAAATAAGAGAAACTGGTTAGTCCTCAATAATATTCATAACCATAATAATATTTAGCATGCATAAAATATTCATGGTAGCATCAGGGTGTCAATAATTATCCTAAAAAATAATTCAGGCTCAATTTAATTATGTTCCTCCGAAGACCGACGCTAAGACCGACACTTGACCTACCCAGACTGTAGCCCTTAACCGCGGACACGGCTATTCGAATAGGTTTAAACTCTGCAGAGGGTGTACTCTTTACCCACAAGGATTTCTTTAGTCAGTACCGTGACACCGACTAATTCCTTTTACGGTCTTTGGGTTGAAAACACACCTAACCAGCACACACCAGATCAACTTTCTGGATGCCAGGAATCACCCAAGGCATCATTCAAGAAAAACTCTGAGATGGAGAGACCAACGTCCTACATGGGATCACTATTAATATGCACAGATTCCAAGCTGTGCCCCCCTCTCAGTCACAACTGGAAACACCCATGCCCCTGACCCGATGACAGGATTTAGTCCACGGCCGCGGGAAACCCTCATCGTGGCCCTCTGTACAGTGTGTGCATGGAAAGGGGTTAACAACTTACTAAACCATACCCTACCTGTGGCAGCACGAAACAAGTATGGGGGCTACAGGAACAAGACTCGATCTATGGTCGACTCATGAGGTTTAAGTTTTCCTGCATTGGTTAACACAATATATCTCCTTGGTAATACCCAACAGGGTCACCACCTAGCATGTCCCGACATGCCATCACTGATCATTCTCGTCACCACGAGATTTTTAGTCACACGGTCACTTTTCTTGTGACTGGTTCTTTCCTGCAGATTAGTAAAGACCAACATGGCATATGTGACACGTGAAAATGACCATGCTCACATATAATTCATACTTAAACAGAGACAAAATATTGTCAGGGGATCATGCATGCAAAAATAGCCATATGCCAGTTTTATTTGAATTCAACATATTCGTGATGCACTTATTCTCGCAACAAACAACTATGCAATTCACCATATCAAGTGTTCAAGATGCTTGCCTTTAGTATGCAGAGATGTTGGTTGCACTCAAAAAGTTTGAAAACTTTATCTTCCCTCCATTTCCTATTTTCAAATATATATTTAAATTACCACATATAGCAAAAACAGTGCCAAAAAATTGTTTGTAATTATTTTTTGAAATAAATAATAAAATAAACTAGATGAAAAATTAGAAATACCAGAAAAATAATCAAATTATTTGGAGTTAATATGAATTACTTAGGGCATTTCTAAGCTGAAATAATTAAGAATATGGACTATTTAGAAGATCCAGTGGAGATAAAGCTTACTAAAAATGTCCACCCAAGCTGGAATAATAGAGAATATTTTTAGGAGTATTTATAAATTTTAATCACTGGATTTGGAGTAGAATAGGTGGCTGTGGAATTAGTGAAACACTACTGGAAAAGAAAAAAAAAGGAACAGAGCTGCGCCATGAGCGCTGTTTAACCGAGCGTGCTACCGGGCCGGCCCAGCTACCCAGCCGCGCTAGCAGATAGGCGAAGAGAGGCTGACGACCGGGCCCCACTTGTCGGGTATGACCCAGGTCGTCCCGCGTCCTCCCTCTCTCCTGCCGAACAGAGGCGGCGCTTCCGGCGAAGCTCGCCGGCGATTGGAGGCACGTTTCCAGGAGAGGAGCACACCGCCGTGCTCAGGAGATCCTGGCGATCATGGTGAGATATGGCACGGTCTCCGGGGTCCACCTAGTTGTCGGCGGCGAGCTCTCCTGCGGAACTCCGGCGCCGGTGAAAAGGGGCTTCTGCCCATGGTCGATGGTGAGTGAAATTGATGACTGAGGTGTGCTTGCGGTGATCGTTAGAAACTCCTGGCAAGAGAGCTTTGACGGGGGTGGCTTGGTTAGCTCGGAATCATCCGAGACAGACCGATGGCTGCTGTTGCCGGAATTGGAGAAGACGACCGTCTACAGGTCAGGCAGCGGTCTGGGGAGGCCTCTAGTGGTAGGAGGAGTCGTTCTGTTGAACATAACGATCCCGGGTGGCCTTTATATAGCTAGTGGACGTTGGTGCTGCAGCCTCCTGAAGCGGACGCGGTGGCACGGCCATTACTGCTGCGGATGAGGCCGGTGAGGTGCGTTGGAGGTCGGTGGGCGGATCAGAGGTGTTAGGTGAGGTCGGTGGTTATCCGTAGTGATGAAGAGGCTTGCTGGTTGGCTCCGGCGGCTTGGGTGGTGTCGTAGCCGAGAAGGCAGCCACGGGTGGCAGCCCTGGACGGTGTGGGCGGTGGAAGGATGTCGACGGGGTCGGTGGTGTCGATAGGGGGGTCGGTGAAGGGATGGAAGAGCTCTGGCCGTTGGCATTTAAGCGAGGCAGAGACGTGCCGGAGTAGGCAGCGTCGGGCGGTGATCGGTGGCGGCGCTGGCCGGCGTGGACGGTGCTACGGGACGAGGGGGGTGTCGGTGGCGCTCTGTGTTGGCTTGCTGGTCCAGGGGAAGGATTGGTATTAGCGGCTGGGCAGCAGGGAGGGCAGCACGCGGCGGTGCCGACGCCTGCAGTTATGGCGCTCCGAGCCCGCTCTGGTTATGCACGAAACGTGCTCGACGTTTTGCTAATAGCATCCATTGTGGTCCATACAAGTTGATATTTGGCAGGTTAATGCTCCTGGAGATGGCAAGGCTGGTAGACATGCTACTTTGGCCAGAGGAGTAATATCCTAATGTAGTTTAAAGAGGTTGCCAAATTCTGTCATGCTCATGATGTGCTCGACAGAATGCTAGGGCTATCTAGGGGACTTTGCTGGGTGTGAAATTTACCACGATGGTGTCTCCTTAGTGGGTATAGATGATGGTGGAGTTTTTTTGGCAAAAAGAGATACATGCTAATGCAAGTTTTAACAGAATTCATTTCTGGACAGAAACTACAGGGGAATATTTGGTAGATCTAAATGATGCAAATGAAGCTGATCTTCTGGACTTAAGGTTTTTGTTGGAAGGACTAGAAGTGGGAGAAATTTCAGAATTTTAGTAGCAGGGAAAATTGGGGTTGCACTTATAACTCAGAAATGGGACCGAAATGAAAAGAGATAGTTTCACTCAAAAATTTTAAAACACCAAGTTGGGTTTTTGCACCAAAGTGGCATATGGGCATCATATGACCTCTCATAATTTTTGTGGAGTTTTGAAAGAATTATTTAAAATGGTTGTAGTGCAACAGAGGCATTTAAAATATTGAAATAACTGTTAAAAGAATTGTTTAGAGGCAAATTTTATTCTGAAAATAATTCTTACTATTATTAAACTATAATTGAAATGTTTTAAGAGAACTACCAAAGCCACAAATTTATTTCCAAAAATTTCCATAAGGAGGGAATAATTTTGAAAAACAGAGGGCGAAAAATACTCCGAAAATAACAAAGGACTTAATATACTTCAAAATTTTATTTCTAACCAAATTTTTATTTAGTAAAAACATGATTAAATTTTTGGGGTGTTACAGAAGTCCAGATCATGCATGGGTTGTGTATGTTGAGAAAGAGGGAGTATTGGGCAGCCCCCTCCACCTCTATTTATAGGAGAAGGAGGGATGGAGGGGCTGAAATTTCAGCCACATCCATCCATGTCATCTCCAAGATATTTTGGAGCAAAAGCCCAAAAAGGTGGCTTTCCAAAAAGTAACCATAAAGCTGATTTCACTATTCATGACGACATTTTTTAGCGTCCGTTCGAACCAAAAATATTTATGTGGACCTAGAACATTTCCAGTACCCACTAAAATAATTTTTGACGCGTTCCGAAACAATTCCGGATTAGTGATTTTCATCTGCGAAAAGCAGACAAAGCGGTTCCGCAGCTCCGGAACATTTCCGGTTTTTGTTCCTGAAAAATCCCAGAAGTTTCCAGAACAATTCTGGCACCCTCAAAGA